>CM046397.1:47834100-49034100 GCA_025413875.1 Rhododendron molle | reverse complement strand
ATTAATGGCTAAAAGGTTGAATTCGGCGGCTAGAAGATTAATCGAACTTAGGCGGTGATTAATCGCTGCTTAATTGGTCGGCGTCTAGGCAGCGATAGGCGATTAATCGGTTCATGGGCGATTAATCGGCTAATGGGCGATGGGTAAATCTAAATTTTAAACGAAGGGGGGTAACTGTTATACTCATACCAGGTAATTTAGGGCTTCGAATTAGTGTTACTGTGTTAGGGCTCTCATTCGATCAGCCTCTCATCGATCTGGGTATGGTGATTAAGATTTCGTAATCTTGAACTATGAACATTGAACTTCTATGCCTCTATATTTGAAATGTAGAGAACTGTTAACATTCAAAAGTGTTAATATTGAGTATCCGATAGCCAAAGAGAACTAAGAAATTTTTTGGGAGAGAAGATACATCACATCAACTAGAAAAACTGTGATTATTAATGGTAGGGAGGTCTATAGAATATTTTTAAAAAAAAACCGACTAATTGCTAAAAGGAAATTAATGGCCGATTAATAGGTCTCAAAGCTTGAAGATGGTCGGCCGCCCGCCTAGCGCCGAGCGCTTTTTAGAACATTGATATTTTCCGAACTGTCGGTCACCAAGGAAATATAAGAATCAAGATTGAGCATCAAACGATCCACTGTTTCATTATCAACAATCAACAAATTCAAACTTCATTCTAAATCTTATCAAATAATTAAACAATTAAAGCTAATTTGACAAGCCTGCTGTTGAAAATTAAAAAGGGAAAATCACCAAAACAAGACATCTACTCAAACTAATTACAAGACTAGTAGGTCCTGACCCTTGTATGGTCTCACTAGATTCATTTTACGGAGTTACACTGCTGTATTGGGCTTTTTCGAAGTTGGGTTCTATATTTAGTCAGCAATGAAAGACCAAAAGTTCAAACCTATGAAGCACAAATACTTCTATTGTGATGGCATCACATCCTGCATCCATAATTAGAAGACTATTTTTTTTTTTTTTCCCTAAGAATTCGGGTCACATAGCTAAACTTCTCCGAGGTGTAAATCATGGCGCTGATTATAAAACATTAGGATGCATTTGCTAGTCATAAGTACAAGAACACTTGTTTAATACTTTGCCTACTTCGAGCAGAAAATGGTGAGAGTAATGTCGCACAATCCTTTTTTGGATTTTCTTGAATGGACACGACTCTTCATTGTGTCATTTATTTGGTTCATAACGGTATCCATACTTCATTTGCCAATAACAACAATGTACACTGATATTCAAATGAGCTTTTATATGACCAACAGACATTTCAATGTCTAGTTATACCGGATCTATATCTTACATTAAACGATTACAACCATTTCTCACGATACTTGACTTTTTGTAGTAAATACACGTATTTTACAAATTATGTAGCTTTCTATCCATATTAAATCTTGTATTCTCTCCAATGTTCTATAAATCGCTAGCGCTAGTCGGGCGGAAAATGGGTGCCTAGCACCTAGGTAGGGACTAGGCGCCGACTAGTTGGCTGCCTAATCTAGACATTGAACCATCGCCTACTGCCTAGGTGGGGACTAGTCGGCCTAGGCGGCCATTTTTTAGGACACTGGTCCTATCGATGCTCAATTGAGAGCATCCAGTTCCCTAATATTAAAAAAACCTAGATCATTTCAACCTAACGCCTCAAAAGTCATTTTCTAGCCCTCCCCTCTCCCTTACAGAATAGTGTTACCCTCCAAGGTAACCATATTTCTCTTCCTAACTACCACATCTTTTCCCGACTTTCTTTGGTACCGGAACTATATTGGCCAACCGTTCGGGTATTCCTTCCGAACTAACGCCTCTAGAGTCAATTTCTACACCTCTCCTCCTCTTGTGTCAATCAACTGCCATAGCCAAATTGCTCTTCCTAACTACAACATCATATTCCTTTCGAATTAACGCCTCAAAACTCAATTTCTACCCCTCCCCTCCTCTTAGTGTTTCCATTTGCCGTATCCATATCCTCCTCCTAACTACAAAACCGCAAAATCTACCATAGTCATGCCCAAACCACCCTAACATATTCAAGCTAATCATTCTCTTTCTTTTTAATTTTTCCCCAATTTCCCGCTATATCCTCTCACTAAACAAAAAAAGCAGAGTCTTTACCGAAGTTATCAAGCCAAGTGACACTCACAAACTAAGTAGACAAAGGTTGTAGAGAGAGAGTGTGTGTGTACCAATATTGGTGTCTATGAAGCTTTTGAGAAACCGAAGAGGATCGAACTGCAGGAGATCACAGTGACGGGGTTGAAGTCAAGGTTTTGATGGTGTCGAGGAGAGAGAGAGAGAGAGAGAGAGAGAGAGAGAGAGAGAGGAAGGAGGTAAGAGAAGGGTTGTTTTTGGAGTCCCTCACTGGCACTGGCACTGCCATGGGAGGACGATGGTGGGAAGCTCATTCTCGGCCGCTAAATTAATCGAATTGACCAAACGCGGGCCTTTTTAACTTCATGAGAAAAGCGTGCTTGGCAATCACGGTATCTTACCCTCTGGCCGCAAACCTTCGCTCCTTGCCTCATTTCAGGGAAAAAGCGTGTTTGTTATTACGCCGTCTGATCACCTTAAACGTCCGATCGTTATAATCAAGTGCATGCAGCTAACTTTTTGTAATTTTTTTTTGAAATATATCTTGTCCGATTAAATATCAGTAAATACTCGATTAAGTTGATATTTACATAATAATTTTTATTGACGAATTCTATAATGTGGACAAAACGGATCAAGAAAATAATTCAAAAATAAGTTTGAAAATTGTCAAAAAAAGGCAGAGAAAGCTTCTTCGGAGGACTTCTAATTTTCAACCTGCGAAATATATTGAAACGACGTCGGAAGGCAGAAACCTGAATTTGTCTAAATTGTGAGCGCATTCTGTTTTATCTTCGTGATCGAAATTGTTCATGTTGAAGATCTTGTCAAGAAGATAAATTGGGTTGAAGTCATATCCATCGAATTCTGATTGATGCATAATCGGAGATGATGGGAGTGAATTCTTTTTTATGAAAATGGGTTTGGCCATACTGGATCCAACCCGTTTTATCGAAGAATAAATTCACTCGGACGAACGCAGATAGTGAGGGGGGGGGTTGTGTGGGGGACTTTCGGGATTCTCACTCCTCCATTGTAGTAATTTGTAACAGGTCAGTTGTAATCTTGCATCCTTCAACCCCATCTGATGACCAATAAGCTAAATTTCGAATTTTATTTTTTCCAGCTTTCATTGTTCTTGTTCATGAGACTGGTCGATTTTGAATGAGCTTTCAAGAGTAGCTAGAATTTCCTTAATCTGGGAACCAGCCTTCAAATTTATGGAGGGCTCAGTACGTATGCAATGGTTCAGTTACTTTTTGGAGCTTTTGGCTGGCAATGGCCTCCGCTCCCCATACCCTCTACTCTAGCCTTGTCCCTACTGGCTCAAGTCTCTGGGTACAGCTTAGCTGGCTGGCACCTTCAAAGAATCTCCTTTCCATAGACATTACATCCATGTTACACAACAACAAACTTCTCCTTTACCAATCTCACTAAATTTCTACGCTTTTATTATAGGCATCTACTTTTATGATTTCTATATGATTGTCGAATCCTTGTAATGAGTTGCCGTGAACTATGCATTAGACTAGTGGAATAATCTTAGGGCTTAGGCCATGAGTAGCCTCTACGCTAGGTGAAGAATCTGAATTCCTCCATTGACATTATCCCTTGTAGACTCGTAGTCAACTTTGGAATGCATAACATAGAAAGGTAATTGGGGTTTGTCTTTAGTGCCGGGGCGGTGTGCTTGCATGTGTTCAGAAGTGGCTCTATGCGACTCTAGTACATGGCTTCCACTTTGATTTTTCGTCGCTTAGTTTTGCGTTAAGAAATAAGTATGAAGATTCTTAGCTGACGAAGACAGTTGGTTTCGAATGGGGAAGTGACGCCTAATGTTTATGGCAATCTTGTTGCCAATACTGCTGCTGGTATTGCTGGCAGCGCAGGAGTCATGCCCGGAGGTACATCAATCAACTTTTAGGTCTTTTTTCGGTTTTCCTAACCACCACCCCATGACTGGTGGATAATACTCTCTTTAAGACAAATAAGACATGAACACACACACTTTATCATAACTTCTAATTTATAGTCACAGATTTCTTTACACATTGAACAGATACAAATGAACTTTTTGTGCATTAATTTTACCTTTTTACTTTTTAATAATTGGATTGGTGCAAAGTGAGGTTGGAACTAAAGCTCAACCATTGCCAATCCAGCTAGCTCAATGGTTTTCCCCAAATCAGCTATTCGAATCTTCGTTTATAATTCAGGAGGAAAAGCTGGTGATATGCGCACAACCGTCCATTCTGTTACTATATTTGGTTGAATAAAAAGGAAAATGAAACTATTAGAAGTTACTCCTACCAACGAGGGCAGTCATAAATCAAGTGAGAGCAAAATAGCAAGTATGGTAACCAGGCTATGGAACTAACAGCAACCGCAGCTGCAGCCAATACAGCCACAGCTTTAGGAGCTCTTGTTTTATTCGCTCTCTGCCTGTACGAAGATAGGCACAAGATCTTTTAGACAATCAAGTTGGGCGAAAATTGTGGTTTTTCTCTCTCTTTTACATTTTCTGGACAGAATAGCTATCCCCTTGTATCAGAAAGGTGACTGCCGGTCAAATTATTCATTAGTCCAATGCCAACTGATTGATTGTGAATGCTGTACTTAGCCCCTACTTCTTTCACTTTCTTTTTTAAATGCTTGTAGTTCTTGTATAGGGTGTGTTTAAATTCAAACATTTTGTTCTGTTAAGAAATTGTTTGTGTAGATCAGATCACTGTATCAAATTGCATCATCAATGGCAAAGTATTGTAATAAGTTGATATTACCACAAAAAGTCCATTTGGTCTGAAAAGATGCCTTTTTCATGTCCTGCGTTCTTCTGTTCATACAGAATGCTTGTTTAATATCTTGAGTTCTTCTTGGCACATCTGTTTTTTCAGTTTTTTTTTTTTTTTTTTTTTGAATTACTCATCTGTTATTTTGCAGGAAACGTTGGGGATGATCATGCTGTTTTCGAGCAAGATGCTTCAGCTGGAAACGTGGGAAACATGAAAGTGCTCAAGCACAAGAAAGAAAATCCAGTGTGGCCTTGCTTCTCGCTTCAGCCATGATGCTGATACATCTCCAATTCCCATCATTTGCCGATCGATTAGAAACTGCTGTGAAATGGGTCATATCGGAGGGAAAGTGCCAGACAAAAGACCTTGGTGGTGATAGCTCCACCCAGGAAGTCGTTGATGTCGTCCTTGGAGCTCTAGACATTTCTGCTATACACAGTTTCCTGTAAAACCGTCCATTGGTCCTGGGCTGCAAAGCTGCTTCTTTGTCCCAACTGATATTTCACTTGCAACTATTTGTTAGGAATTCTTAGTACACTTTATTATGTCTTGGCTGTTTGATTATCAAAATCCCAGACAAAGAATATTACTATGTCATTTCGAATAATGACCTTTCAAGCTATTGTGAAAGTTCACACAGTCCACGCATTTGGTATCGAGGAAAATAGGAATTCAGAAAGGGTTCACATGCAGTGGATTATGTTTATTTCACAGTTTTTTGAATCCCAATCTCCAAGGTAGAGGATGTTCTGTGTGTGGCTTCCTTTGTTGGGTATAGGTATTTTTTAACAAGTGGGTACTCGGCTCACGGATCCATTGACTCGGGTGATCAATTTTATTGTCCACTAATTGGGCTTCAACTAAAATTGGGACAAAGTCCTATATGGGTTGACTCAACACAGGACTCCATTTCCCCCCACCTTGTACTCCTCCTTCAGCCTCTCATCTGCCGCCTCAATCACCTTCCCTTCATAGTACAACCCCCAAACCGAATCAACCAAAAATTCACCATCTTTTGGCTAAAATTTTCTCCGTCAATCGACCTCTTTTTCGCACACCACTTCAAGAATCATCGCAACTCCATAGCTGAAAACATCAGTTTTCTCCCAGTGCTTTCCCGTATTGAAGGTACTTTGGAGCCAAATACCCTATCTTCTGGTCGTTAGAGTGGAAACAAGGATCTTAGAGGTTTGATCCTTGATTTGTGCAGCAGGACATTCTTGTAAACACAACTTAATTATCAGAAACCCTCCAAGTACACACTTCCATGTGAACAAAACCATGTTCCTTTCTCTTCTTGGAAAACATGCTTTATGGGCAACGAACGAATCAGGAAGGTGACCGAAGAATGATTTTTGCTTCACCTGCTAGAGACAATAGATGATGAAGTACACAATTGATACATATACCGGTGGCATTATTAGTAGTCAAGAAAGGGGACAAAACGATCTGACAATATATCATTAATCCATTTGTTTGTAGGAGAAGTCGAGAGTGCTCAAGTGAATTGCTTCCGGTCGTTAGTTGAGCTCTCTCAAATTCTCCTACAATATATCATTAAGTCAAGCGAATTGCATCCGGTCGTTAGTTGAGCTCTCTCGACTTCTCCTACAACATATCATTAAGTATATTTCGTCGAAGAAGCTACAAATGGTTATGAACCATCGAATGTGTCTATTAATGATAAGGTCAACATAGCTGTTAGTTAGTCGTATTTGTGGGTGATAATAATGAGGTCAAGCATTGTAAGAACAATATTTTTGAAAACAAGTTTCCAAAAGGATTTGTCAGACAATTTGTAATACTTTGAGGGAATGAGAACAGAGACAAAATGATACTACAAATCAACTTCCACAAGATGATGCAAGAATCACTAGAAGTCGTTGGCCAACAAGGTCTACTAGAAAAAAACTTTCATACTTTATACAACAGAAACATCCAGATCAAATTCTAAATTTTCATGGTATCATTCCCCATTACCTACATTTTTCAAGCACAAAACTCAACAAAAGTGTTCAAGCAAACACAAAACACCAGTCATCTATACCGCGCAAAACCAAATGATCTCGTGAAACTAAAAGATAGAAAGAACGATACAGAAACAGGATTGTTGAAGTCCCACACAACCCAACACATCATTCCAAACAACTGATTTGTCTCACCAAAATGACTCTTTCGATACACTTCAGTTGATGCATAATGTACTGCATAGGAATGGTACCCAGACCAAAAGCCGAGCCTGAGAAGGGTCTCGAGTCTCCATCTGAACGAAATATTTACGGGAGACTTAGTCCAGAAGTCCTCAAGGCTCAAAGTTACAATCTTTTCAGCTCCCACCCAGCAAGAAAATCTCTTACCTGCTCTTGGAAGCGATCGCAATTAAGGAAGGTCATCGGCAAAAGGTCAAGATGAAGAATATTCAATGATCAGGGACAAAGCAAACTGCCCCTGCACTATATAATTAGTTCAATGAGGTTCTTTGTGGGAAGCCTCCAGACTCCTTATAAGAAGTTAAGAACTACCGACTTCAAAGAGTATGCTTCTAACAAGGGAAGAAGATTTGGGCACCAGTAATTTTCAATCTCTACGGCCACAAAGACCAGTGGCAGATTTTCGCATACTTGCAGAAATACCAAGCTTATTTGAGGCCACAACAAGACGCTTACCAACATCAGGTCTCTTAATGTTATTCCTCGAGGTTTTGCAACTTAGATCAGTAGGCAACATAGAAGGAAAACTTCTTGGAGGAGTTTTGGGCGTAAACTGTGGCATTGCACTAGCTTTTGCCTCTAAGCAATTACCATCTGTCGCAGCCTTCATTTGCTCTCTATGCCGACTTTTGTAAGCTCTAGATGTATAATTAGAACAAACTGTCACCTCTTCATAGTCAGAAAAGTATTTCATCATGACGCCTGAAACTGACACAGTTTCCGAAAATGTCTCACTAGGGTTCTCCAATAATGCACTTGATTTTCACGCCTCATTCTGATCACCTTTAGTAATAGAAGCAAAAAGTTTTCTCTGTAGCAATATCTCCTTCATTTCCAACACCGAGGCTTTGCTCATGCCCTTCACTGTAGGATGTAGAAAGTAATTTTTCTATACCCTCTTCCATTTCTTTGAAAGATGGACCCTTCCAAAAGCCAATTGAAGTACAGAGTTCAGGTGTGGAATTCTCTGTCCCTCTTTTGTTTCATCTGCAACTTGAATTGTTCTTGTTAGCACTTGATAAACTGTTTTCATGTTTAAGGGAATCAGTAATGTTGCAACCATTAGAGGTTTGATCACCGATCAAAAAAAAAAACTATTAGAGGTTTGATCCCTGATTTCTGCAGCAAGAGATTCTGACAAACCTGACTTATCAGAAACCCTCCGAGAACACACTTCAATGTGAATAAACCATGTTCCTTTCGCCCCTTGAAAAACATGCTTTATGGGCAAAGAATCAGGAAGGTGATAGAAGAATGATTTTTTCTTCACCTGCTAGAGGCAACTAGATGATGAAGTGCACAATTGATGGATAACCCATTGATCTTATTAGTACCGCAGAAAGAAAAGATACCAATATGACAATATACCATTAATCCATCTGCCCTGATCTCTCCAACTTTAGGGAAGCAATTCAAGTGAGCTCTCTCGATCTCCTACAGCAAGGATTGCAAAAATTACTAAGCCAAGCAGCAAAGCGTAAGCTGTTAACGATTAAAGCGTTTACGAGCTCTTCATGCCATAATTAACTTGCAACAAGTTCAGAGCCAGGTAGAATATTTTGGAATACTGAGTGCCAGCCTCCCCCAAAACAAAAATCAGATGAACCAAACAAAACAGTGACACAAGAAGTTATTCTGCCGGCTAGCGAGGGGTATGAGGACCCTCTTAAACACACACACACACACAAACTTAGATGCAATTGCTTAGTGGAGGTGGTAAGTGGAATTACTCTCTTACCCTTCCGTGTTAAAAAAGAAGAAGTCATTCTGCCGAAAAACAACTGAAAAACAGAAATGAAACATGAGCCAAGCATACAGTTTAATGAAACTTGGAGACCTAAATTAAGGATCAACCTGAATGAACAAAAGCAGCTTTAAAGTTAGTTTAGCAGTGTTGTAAAACATCCTGTGCTCAGGTTCATTAATGTGCCAAATTCTCAGCAGCAGTAGCATTATTGTTGTCTGAATATGCAAGTTTGCACAAGTTTGGAACTTTCAAGTTGCATGGTATTTGAAGGTTGTGTTGGAGGAATAAGGATAGTGTTTGAATGTTGTTGCTGGAGGAGTGGTGGAAGCTATATTGGTAGAAATGCTAGAACAAACAATCTGGAATCTGGCCAAACATTGGCGGTGTCTCAAGGCCTTATTCTGGGTGGGTATTCTGACATTGTATAAATGGACGCAAAAAATCGGTTTCAAGCTTGTTGAACTTCGGGTTTATCATTCTTGTCTACCAACTGGTGTCACACCACAATCCTGCATCAAATCTGGGCTAAGTTTTAGTCCTCTACAATAAGGATAGGATGGTAGGGAAGCATGGTACTTGTGAGTTAATGGAGGTAGCAAACCTATGTAATGCACACACAAGTCTCAAGTTAAACTATTCAACAAGACAAAAAAATTTAAGAAACAAGAAGTTAAGGAAAGTGTCTTTTACAATATGGCAGGATGGTAGATAAAAAATGGTACTTGGCTTTTGAGCTAATGGTTAATCTATTTAAAATGACAGAATTCAGACCCAAAGCTTGAATTAACAGTGGACAAAAGAGAGCAGATTTTTGTCATGTAAAATGGTAAGCGACATACACTAACGCAGCCAAAGCCCTCACATTTGATTACACCAGGCCAACAACCCACACCACCACATGTCCTGAAGAACACAGAAAAGGGAAAGAAAAAAAAAAGAGAATCAACCCATTTTGATGACTAGGGTCACCATTATAGATACACAACCCATTTCTATTTGCTTTTAAAATGTTTTTGGTCCGCGTCAATACGAACATTACAAAAATGACTAGCATCCCAACATCTTTAACTGGTAAATAAATCAAAGCACTACAATTTCTCTTCTTTTCTTAATCAAAGCACAACAATTTCTTTTCTATTCTTGCCGATTCCGCCAAATGGACAGTAAATGAGGTTGGGCATAAACCTAAAGTACACACGAATCATAATTTCTAGGCCGTTGTAGTCACGTTAATGGAATTCCAGATGCTAAGTATCTATTAACCTATACATATTAATCAGAATTTCTTGTCAGTTCTCGCTGCTTGTTTTTTGCTTAATTGGTAATAACGTGTAGCCAAACAGCCTCAAAAAGAATTCAAGAGAGGCCGGACCTGGTTTTGCTCGACTGTTGTGGTTCCCATTGCAAAGAGAGTGCTTGATTCTTCGACCGACTACTCTGGGTGTGTGTGTGTGTGTGTGTGTGAGAGAGAGAGAGAGCTGCGCGAGGAATTTTGAGAAGCGGCTGAACAGGTACAAAAAGAAGCTCAGTCCAAAAGCGTGACCGATGAACACGATTAACAAAAAGACGCGGCCAAGAGCAAATATCCGCGGCCAACTGTAGTTAGAAGCGGCCAATAATACAGGAGAATCATGCGTAATAATCACGATTTCAATAACGTGCGGCCATGAGTAATTCGACGCAGCCAAGAGTAATTATACGCGGCCAAGAGTAATTATTAGCGGCTAAGAAGCATATGAAACACAAGAGAATCGTGCGTAGTAATCACGCTTTCAATAGCATGCGGCCACGAGTAATTCAACTCGGCTTAATTCGATACGGCCAAGAAGCATGTGAAACACTAGAATTGGGCATAGTAATCACGCTTTCAATAACGTGCGGCCACGAGTAATTGGACGCGGCTAAGAGTAATTATACGCGGCCAAATGTAATTATTAGCGGCCAAGAAGTATGTGAAATACAAGAGAATCGTGTGAAGTAATCACACTTTCAATAACTTGCGGCCGCGAGTAATTCAAAGTGGCCAAGAGCAATCCGAAGTGTCCAAGTGTAATTATTTGCAGCCAAGAAGCATGCATGTAAAACACCTGAAATATATTTTTGTTATTTTTAGTGGAAACAAGTGGTATTTTAGCATTAGTCCGAAGGCAAAATATATAACGTGAACTAACATCGATTCTTGTGTATCTAAGTTTGCTCAATTAGGATTGGGAACTTCTTGTTATACTGTGTGAGATACCATGAGGTACTTGAATGATGAAAAGTCAGATTTTCTAATGTATCTAAGTCTGCTCAATTGGGTTTTTTTTCTGAATTGGGTAATCATGATAGGCTATAGACTTGATTTACTGAGCTGCATGATCGGATGGATTAGATAATGGTATTGGATTACTGATTACACATGTCATGAGAAGTCATTCCTAGTATTACTTATCCATTTGTTTACTACTAGTCCTTATTGATGTGGTATTGCTAATTCCTTGCTATTTAGTCCGGCAAATTCATCCTCGAAGCAGAAATTAGTACGATGTTGTCCCTCTTACGATTAGTTGATGTTATACTTGAATTTCTATGGTACGTGTCTTAGTGTCATCTGAGTTTAAGCATGCCTTACTTCTGCTGTTTGTTTGGGAGTGAGTTAGTGTGATTCCAAGGAAGAATTCTACAGGTGCCTGAAACTTAACATGAGTGGTGTCTCTTCAACTTTCAGTTTTAGTTGATGAACTGATATGCACAAGAAAATTATTAGATGTAACATAATTACAATAATCTTGTTTAGTTTTCGGTTGGTTTGGCGGGGAAGAGTTTTCCCCAGCTGGAGCCATTCTACATATGTCTATTACCATAGGTTAGAGTAGGCTTTATAGTCATTTTGGCAAGTATATATTGGAGGAAAGTCCACTTTCACCCCCTGTGGTTATCGCTATGTGCGGATACACCCCATGTGGTTTAAAAGTGTGCACATAACCCCCTGTGGTTTTCAAATTGTGCGGATAGACCCCCTGCCGTCGTATTTTCCATCCATTTTAACGGAAACAACATTAAAAGACCGTTATACCCCCCATCACGTCCCTTGATTCTTCTTCTTGTTTAAATTTAACCACACCATCCCGTATACTAAAAATTGAATCCAAACCGTTGATATTATAAATTTTGACGAGTACTGCATCTATGCCAAAATTCAAGTCAATCAAAAAATGAAAAGCTTATGGTCAAATCGATTTTGTTATGAAATTAAAATTTCAAATTTGAATTTACTACAAGTTAGATCACTGGGTTATTGATGCCTGATCGAGATGATTTTTTTAAAGAGATACTCTATTCTTTATTTAATACATTATGAACGACTCAGATTACATTCTAGAGGTGTGTGAGATACACATCCGTTAAAATGGATGGAAAATATGACGGCAGGGGGTCTATCCGCACAATTTGAAAATCACAGGGGGTTATGTGCACACTTTTAAACCACAGGTGTCTATTACCATAGGTTAGAGTAGGCTTTATAGTCATTTTGGCAAGTATGTATTGTCACTTTGATTTCCTCCAAACATTATATCTGTAGGTCTTTATTACGCAGCAGGAACACTAGACTATGTATATATGGTTTATTAACCACCCTTGTTTTTTTTGAATTTTTCATAATTTTAAGTTTAAGCACTCTATCTTCTATTTAACATTGGCATTGCTGTGTTGTTTGGAAGAGCAACATATTGACATTGATTATGAACTCCGTATCTGATCTCATATGCATGATTTGTAATTGTTGTGGAAGGCAATTCAAGAGAAGCATCACTAATTCCACGTAGAAAAGCCATGCTCTATACATTGGTATAAAGGTAGACCGCGTACCATTTGCACGCTGGTTATATTCGGCAGAAAGGTATTCAATTAACTAAACTATATTCTTGTCTATCTCATTTGGACATGATATCATTGTGGTACAACCCAAGAAGCTTAGAAAATGAAGTTGCTTCCTTCTGAAATTTTAAACTGTTCTTTGTTACTGCATTTTCTAAATGACGAAAGTGTTTGAATTCTGCATTTTCCAGCTGGTGTTGACTGAAATGGTTTGACAGAATCAAGAATTCTGCTTCTCGATGAAGTGTCTGTTCTCATTTTTTTAAGGGATTCTCATTTTTTTTTAGCAGTAGCTGAAAATCTCCCATTAAGATGAGGAAGTACCAACAGCCTGAAAAATTACTCACTGTAAGTTTGAAGATCTCTTGATTACTCTTAGTCTGTAAATGTAGATTGGTGACTATTTTGCTCCTTCGCCGTATAAACACGAGATTTCCAAAATCCCACCAGAAACGTAGAAAAGTTTGCATCTAAATGTACCAATATCATGTCGTTGGGCAAGTAGGGTGGTAGCCAAGTGGTAGGTACCATGTACTCCCATTGCATTTGACAGTGGTTCAAACCTTACTAACTACAACTAACAATGCTGACTTTCACCGAGGCAAAAATAAATAAATAAATCATGTTGTTGGCCCTAAATGTTTGCCATGTGTACGGTCATGACGATTTAAAGAGGATCACTTTTAAACATCACACCAACCGTAACGCATCTTGGAATTGAGTTGTTAGATGAGTATCGGATACCTGCAACTGGCAATCACCATTTATCTTTCTACCTGCAACTTGCTGTAACCATCTATCTTTCCTGATTTATCCAAGTCATAACATTTATGAGTCAAGTGATGCGTGTATTAGATCCACCATCTTTACACAGGTTTGGCCCATTTACACGTCTTCTCTCATAAGTTATAGTGGACTCCACCATGAGTTGTGGGCTCCACGTGACAAAGGATATATAGAAAATGGATGCAAAGGTGTTGCTATCTTTTTAAGTACTTGCAGTACTCAAACACAGCTTAAATTGACAATAGACCCCACTTCTTTTACCCCTTATAGCCAGTCACCACCATGAGCTCATAGCTCTTCCCCATAGCAGTAGCACTATAAAGTGGCTTCTTCACTTTGTTGATGCAGTACATCACAGAGTATCTAGTTCTTCCATGGTGAATTATGCATGAGTGGGAGATGTGTTTGCATTACTTTTCGTTTAATTGATCTGACAATACTAGCGTATGAGCAACCTCCTCAACGACCTCTGCGTCCTTAAGGGTATATCGACGAAATGATCTCTAAAGATGGGGAGATTGTGGAAGAAGTTGCATCGGATCTGTTTGCATCTTCATGGTTGAATCACATGCAGCATGATTGAGAATGAATTTGGTCATCACTAGGTTAGTACTCTTGTTATACTTTGAGGCTGTTTTGTCTGCAATTTTTGTCCACTCAAACCTCTCTGAATTTGCTTCAGTCCAACAGGAATCTTGGTTCTAAAAGATGGTGACAAAGATGGTGATCCTTGAGTAAGTTCGGCCTGCTGGTTTTGAACTTGGAAGAAGATGTCAGTGCTGCTGCTTTGTTTTGGACTTGAGGATTGATGCTGCTATTTTTTTACTGTATGAACTACATTAATTTTTAGTTTTTGAATTATTGGGTTGTAATTATTTTCCCGTTGCTAAATATATTCTAAAGACTATTTCCATTGTCGTTTTTGGCTAATTTATGGGTTCTTTTAGTAGATTTTATCCACTGGACTAGTTAGTTTTGTAGTGGTAACGAAATTGCTAGAACTACTGTATGGCTGCTTTGGGCGCTAAATCTATGAACTACTTCATGTTATCTCAGTATCTCCACATCGTGAATCCAATCGCTCCTGGCCCATTGAAGAGCCACAATCCCAGCCAAGACCTCCACCATGGTAGCTAATGCAAAGAACAGAATTTCTACACTTGTTTAAGACATCTACTCCGATGATTTGGTGGCAAACTAAATAAGCCACGAACCTCCCTCGAAGCCTCAACCACTGAAAAGTGAAAAGGAAGACCCTTGATGCACACGATGATTCCTGCTACACCATAACACCCGGAGGACACAAATGGAGTATAGATCAGTTAGTTGAAGACCAAACAGTTCAATTCATTTGTTTTGAACTCAGGCCAATGGACTTCAACTTATAATCTTCCATACAGCTTAAATAAACAACAAAACACAAGTTCTGCCAATCAAAGACAAAAACAAAAGAATGAAAAGAATCTGCATCTGCACTACACTAACAGAAACATGGCATCCTCTACTTCACCCAACTTTGATCTCAAACTGGTGTCTCACTTTCTTCCTCCCCGTCTAAAATGATATCGTCAACATTTGAATGAAACTGAAATTAGTATGCAATTTTTTAGGTTGGTATTTTTATTAGTTGTATAAATGGATGCAAAGAATCGGTTTCAAGCTTGCTCAAGGCCACCCCCATATCGTTGGCACCAAACACACCCTTTGTTCAATATGTAATTGGTGGAGAGAAGTGATTATACCAGAAGGCAGCTTGCCCGACAGCAAAGCTTGCTTTTAACAACAATAGTTAACCATATCGAGTTATGTAACAGACCATTCAAAAGTGTTTATCATTGTTACCACCAACTTGTGCCGCGCCACAAACACAATCTTGCATCCAACACATTATGGGTTTAAGTGTTTGTACTTTTCAATAACAGTGGGATGGTAGTGAGTCAATGGAGGTTGCAAACTTAGGTAATGCTTACACGAGTCTGAAGTTAAACCATTGAAGACAAAACTGAAACAAAAAGTTCGACTCAAGTGTGTAAAAGGAATATTGTATCTATGACTATGGTCCTATAAATTTTTCCAAAAGCCTTCAAAAAAAAAAAAAAAACTGTAGCAGAAAGCGATAGGGTGAATTCAACATGAAAAGCAACAGGTTTTATCAATGGGAAATTTTACTTTGCAATAATCAATGGACTCTCATTCCTAATCACATGTTTAGATAGCTTTAGAGGATAGATTTGCGAACTCTTGCTCGCGAAATACAAACTATCTTCTCTGCTATCATCTCTCATTAATCTTTTCCGAAGAAGACGATATCAAGGATAACATTTCTTACTATTGTAATTTGTTCATGAATTATTCAACTAAGGTGGAAAATACCATTATCCTTCCCATTCTCTTGTTCTCTCTTCTTTTTATCCCAAACATAATCCTTTCTTTTCTTTTCAACTGAGGTGGAAAATACCATTATTGATACCTGATCTTGATGCATTTCTGTCCATTTTTGTTTCTTAAAACATAGGTTTAGCCACACTGAATGAAAACTATAAAACCCGTTTCCCCTTTAACCTGGCGTCTTCAACTCCTAGGGGGACTGCACAGATGATTTTCTACCTACATGCTTCAATTCTCAATGATCTGAGTCATTCATTTTGTCGAAATCATTACAAGATTACACCGTGCAAAAATTCATGTCAATTGAATACAGATTGGCACCTGATCTTCATGTATTTCTGTTGATTTTTGTTTCTTAAAATAGGTTCGGATACACTGAATGAAAACCGCCAAACCCGTTTTCCCCGTCATGTTCAAAACGCTGTCGTATGGATATTATCGTGATCTTCATAACATTAGTTGGCGCCATCTTCTTCTTCCCCAGATAACCAAAACCAGAATCAAAGCCAGGGAGAAAGATTATTGCAGCAGCAGAAATTTTGCAGGAAGAAAATTATCGTTCAGTTCGTTCAAGATCGCACGTCAGTTCTTCTTCTTTAAAGCCTTCGATTGAATTCTTCCCTCGTTTCCCTTCATTCAATTTGGAAAGGGCAAGCTATTTGCAACCACAAATTTTCTGAACGTAGTCTGTTATCATATGCACATGAATTGTTAACCATGGGTTAAACAGGCTACGTTCAGGAAATTTGTGGTTGCAAATAGCTCCCCCTTTGGAAAAATGCAAGAAAACAAGACAAGTTTGAAATCTTTCTGTTTGCATTTGGGTACGTACCAGGATATGAAAATTGCATTGTTGGCTCGGCTTCCTTTGTTTGGTGCTTGGATTAACAGCTTGGTGGGGTCTTTGTTTCCCCGGCTGGAGCCTTTCCACTTATGACGATGGCGATTACTACCTTGTTTATAGAATCGGTTTTGTAGTTTAGCTTTGTGCTGGTAAAAATACTGAAGCTGTCCTCTGAAGCGACGAGTTTTCACCAGAGGAGGCAGTTCTGCCCATACTCATTTGCTCCTAACCTGCTATGCCATTCCCTTATGCTTCTTTGATGCTTTCAGTTGTTTTTATACCTCTATGAAAGCTCAGTGTATCTTATTAAGAAGATGAAGCACTGAGCATTAAGGTATGAGGTATGAGGATGAGTTATCAGATATTCTAAAGAAGCAAGAGATAAGGCATTAGTCAGAGGTGCAGCATTTTCTTTTCACTGAGAAAGTGAAGAGTAGAATCAGTGAATGGTGTGAGGGATACTTACAGCGTAGAGCTAGCAGTTCTGAATTTTAGGAAAGCTCAACTGACCCTGTACCTGTAAGTCAGCAGTTTCGAACCGTTATCTTGAAGATGCTTCCAGCTCAGATAAGTTCTGTTCATTTTGCCAATTATAGCACTGGGATTTGCTCCAAACGTAGTTCTCTGTTATGCAGCAGGAAGATTTTAAACTATGAAACCTTTTATTGACTACCCTTGTTTGTGTAAGTTCCTGGTGATTTAAGCACTCTGGGCATGATTTCACGTAGGATCGTAACCTACTAAAATGACCTTAGCTTTGGAATGTCTCAATAGGATTGACAACATTGCTGGATCATGGCATGTATTAGCATGCAAAGAACTGCTCCAGCCATTAGGACCGCAAAATGCAGCTCGTGCGTTGCCGGAACATTAGGGGCCAATGTAGTAACCTGCTCAATGATATTCACTTCAAAAGTTCAAATCCTGCAGAACATCCAACATATCAATGAAACCTTTCCATTGCCATCAGAATCATAAACCTTGAAGATAACCAAACCACAGGAAAGCATGTACCTTTGTGTTATTTCGACATTGAAAAATAAGAAAGATTTCTGGTGGTGCCAGTACTGCCTCCAATAAATGTGAAGTGATGAATTCATGGAACAGGAAAGAGCCATTACATACGTCTTATTGTTGTAGCCCTGCACGAGAACTAAATGCAGACTAGACTGCTTACAAATTCCTTGAAATGCAATCCATCCAACATCCTTATCAATCTCTGAAAAGAGGAAACAGATATACAAAATCATCATGAAATTCCATCTTCCCCCTCATCTCATCAATACAATCCTGCACTAGTGAAAAGAAAAATAAACAAGTAACTAACTTCATGACCACCCGAAAAAGAGATTTATAAAAAAGCTCTGGACACGCCTAAAGAACACGATGAGATGACTATAAAACTCTCCAGATGGACTCTTAAGACACGATTGGGCCAACGAAAGTAGAAAACTTCACAACTCGAGGTCTTTGGTCCAAGAAACAAAAATAGAACACACACAAATCAAAACCTCCAAACATAATCCCTACCAAGTAGAGAGAAATGGGAACAATATACATACCCATCACCTGAGATGCTAGGGTCAAAAATATCAGGAGATGATACAACAATAAGACTATATCTTCGACTTCTATCATCACTCGATTAAAAAAGACTACCAATGTACTGCTACGCGAGCAACCACTAAGATGTGAACTTCATCTCAACAACAAAGCCCAATCCTGATCTTCACTTCAAATCTCCCTTCTTTTTCCCCTCTCCTCATGACTACTACACTCTACTCTCCCTAGCTCGCAGTAAACAAATTGGTGAGCCTTTAGCCCATCATGCAACATCATATTTGCTATTTCGAAGATGAAAAAGAAAAATGTACAAAGATATCCTCTTGGGGCTATGGGTATAGTAGCAGAACTACCTGTGAATGCGAATTGGTTAACATTTCCATGGAGAAGTCATTCATCATTCCTAGTAACATATTACACGAATTGAACAACAGCCACTCAAGTGTCGAAACTTTCCCATTCATCCGTGATTGTCCAAGTCATACAAAGCTCAATTGCCCATAAAACTTCAGATGAAAGAATGGGTTCAAAGCTATGGATCCTAATTGTGCTGTTTATTATCGAATCAAGACTTCAAAAAAGCCAGAGGCCGAAAAACGGCTTCCTTTAGAAAGTCATTTGTCGAACACGTGGGAGGCATATACCCTTGCATCAATTTGTAATACCGTACGCCATATACCGGAGAAAATGGAGATAGGAGAAAGTTCAGGTTTTAATCAGACATTCTAAACTTCACCAAAGACAAAAAGATGCAAGAAAAATGGCTCGGACACCCCTCTCCGAAAGACACAAAAGGAAAAGATAACACAATTATTGATTCTAACACAAATCAAAGCTGGTAGTCAAAGCCGGCGGCGTGGGGCGGAGACTGGAGAGGCGGCGGCGGGAGGATGTCGAAGCCTATGTATTGTTGCGCCAGTGGAAGGATTCGCGCTGGCGTGACTCCGTTGGTCCGTTATAATAATGGATTTGATCCGGTATGGCCAAATCTATTTTCTTAAAAATAAATTCACGCAAATCATTTCAGATTATAAACTAATAAGCGTTCAATTAACATGACCTTCAGCGAGGTTTATTTTCTTAACAAGATCTACAAGTTGAACAATTTCGATCGTAAAAATAAAGCCGATTGAATTCACAATTTACCAATTACTTAGGCTCTGTTTGGAACTTGAAGAAAAGAAAGGAAAGGAAAAGAAAATAAAATGGGAGGAAAATGAGAGGAAAATGGGAGAGAAAATGTACTGTTTATTACCCTTACAATCTTTATTTTCTTTACACTTTCTCTTCCAACCAAACAATGGAAAGGAAAATTTTTTTATTTTCCTTTCCTTTCCTTTCCTTTCCATGGGTTCCAAACAGACCCTTAGTTTCATCAGACTTCGCATGTTCGAATTGAGAAGTCTCAAAGAACTTTGCGACGTTAAATTTGCAAGGGTTATAATCAAGTGCGCACAGCTCACTTTTCTCCATTTTTTTCCGGAAAATATCATCTCCGATTTAATACCAATAGGTACTCGATTAAGATCAAATTCAACAGAAACACTCTAACTGGAAGTTTCTACAACATGGAAAAATCGGATCTTCAAAAGAATCCTAAAATGAGTTCAAAAACGACGTCTTCCATTTTCATCTGTACTTCTCAGTTTGAACTTGCGAAGTCCATTGAAGCGATGATTATACGAACTGCAGCTTGAGTTTGTCGAATTGTGAGCACATTACGGCTAATCTCAAAGATCGAAATTGTTCATGTTGTAGTTCTTGTCAAGAGGATGAACAGTGTTGAAGATGACGTCGATCGAGTTCTGAATTTTACGTAATCAGAGATGATCAGAGTGAATTCTTTGTTATGAAAATAAGTTTGAACATACTGGATCGAACCCATTTTATCAAAGAATAAATTCACTCCGACGAGGAGAGAGAGAGAGAGAGAGATTTGTTCGGGATCTCACTCCTCCCTCCATCGTCACTTCTAATCTTCCATCCTTCAACCCTATCTGATAACCAGTAAGCTAATTTTGAAGTATTTTTTAGCTTTTAATTGTTCTACGGCAATAATATCGCGTGATTTCTTGTTCCATTGCCTGTTTAAATTGAGGCTATTTACTTACTGATGTTGCAAGCACTGGTTTTTGCCAATGTGTTCACTTTGGCTCTTAGAATGGAAATGATTATCCCTTGAAGTTGTCGGCGAGATGGTCCGAATTCCCAATGTTATATTCCCCAATGTGTTCACTTTGGATTGCTATCTTGGACCTTGGCTGTGTACTCATCGCATCACGCTTGCTTGTGGCTGTCAATATTCGTTTTTGGAACTTAGCATCTGATGTCTGTTTGTGTGTGTGCGTGTTTCGGAGTAAGAGATCGCGAAAACTTGTTTGTAAAAACAGTGTGCAAGTGCCAAGCAAAGCTTGGGTGAGTGTGTGTGTTCCTGTATAAGTGAGCGTATTTAGGGGTTCGGGTGTGAGATTTTCGTACTCAATTGTATCTTCATTTTGAGTGGTGGACAAGACTCTCAACTCGTAAGGACAAAGAAGTTAATACGCATTTTTACGATTTGTAATTTACAGTGACAGATTTCTTTACACTTTAAACAGATACGAATGCACTTTTTGCGCATTAATTTTACTTTTTAATAATTGGATTGGTGCAAAGTGAGGTTGGAACTATTCAAGCTCAACCATTGCTAATCCAGCTACTATATTTGGTTGAATAAAAAAGAAAATGAAACTATTAGAAGCTACTAATCAAGAGAAAACGAAATAGAGTGTACGGTAGCTAGGCTATGTAACTAACAGCATCTGCAGCTGCAGCCAATATCCTCGGCTTTAGGAGCTCTTGTTTTATTCTCTGTTTCCCTGTAGCTAGCAGGAAGCTAGGCACAAGATGTTTTAGACGATTAAGATGGGCAAAAATTGAGGTTTTTTTTATCTCTGTTTTTCTTTTTCTGGACACAGAAAGGTAACTGCCAGCCGTTATTCAGTCCAATGCTGACTGATTGATTTTGAAACTTAGCCCAACTTCTTTCGCTTCTGCATGTAAATGCTTGTAGTTCTTGCATAGTGTATGTTTCATTCAAACATGTAGTTCTGTTAAGAAACTGTTTGTGTAGAACAGATCAGGGTATGGATTATGGAATTGCATCATTAACGACACGTATTGTAGTTTTATATTACCACAAAAAGTTCATTTGGTCCAAAAAGATCCTTTCCCGTATCCTGAGTTCTTTTGTTCATACAGAATGCTCTTGGTACATATGTATTGAACTGCTCTTATGTTATTTTGCAGGAAACGTCAGGGCTGATCATGTTGTTTTCGAGCAAGGTGCTTCAGCTGGAAATGTGGGAACCATGAAAGTGCTGGAGTAGAAGAAAGCAAATCCAGTGACCTTGCTTCTCTCTTCAGCCATGATGCTGAGACATCTCCTATTCCCATTATTTGCCGATCGAATAGAAGCTGCTGTCAAACGGGTTAAATCCGACTGAGGGAAAGTACTGGACAAAGGACCTTGGCGTCCTTGGAGCTTTAGACTGTAAAGAAGATAACTTTTCTGCTACACACAGTTACCTTTAAAACTGTCCATTGGTCCTGGGGTTAAAAGCTGCTTGTTTTTCCCAACTGATATTTCACTTCCATTATTTGTTAGGTATTCTCAGTTCACTTAATTATGTCTTGGTTGTTTGATTATGAAATCCAAAACAAAGAATATATGTTGATTTGAATAATGACCTTTCAAGGGTCAAATTTTCATATAGTGAAATTTCAGACTGTCTACGCATTTGGTATCCAGGAAAATAGGAATTCAGAAAGGGTTCACATTGGATTATGTTTATTTCACAGTTTTTTGAATCCCAGTCTCCAAGGTAGAGGATGTTCTGAATTGATAGCATGATGGTTTGCCCAACAATGCAATGGGATGAGTCCACAAGTACCACATGAACTTGGTTTCTTGAACTTGGTTTCTTGAAACTAAAGCTTGAACTACTAAATTCTCTGCTTCAATTTGAATTGTTATATCATTCACCATACTGGTAGACAACATGGATTTCTCTCCCGAGTATTTGGATCTTAGTTTTGTCTTTGGAATGGTACAGGTAAAGAATTCTAGTTCATTTTTTCACCTCGTGTCATGAACAAAATTCCCCGGCCTTTTTTTTAGGATCCAGATAGAGACTGGGAGTAGTATCTCTGTGCACATTAAATTCTGAACCCCGTGTAAAGATAAAGGCAAACAATACACACAAAATTTTTGCGGAATTCCTCACGTAAATGATAGTGCATCGGGTTTTTTTTTTTTTTTTTAAATTAAAGGGCCTTTGATGGATTTGGCCTTAGACTGATAAATTCCTACAGTAACATTTTGCTTTATACTGATGAAATTCATTCTTATCCTATCATTCAAAATAAAATCTCTAGTGTAATTTGACATTCTGTATAGTACACACTGCTTTAGGACAAATTTGGAAATTGAAAAACAGTTTGGGGCTCACTGAAATGAAGTATGCCTTTCTGACTTTCTCTTTCTGTATCATTTATTAATCCATCATTTCTTTCGAATGTAAACCTCAAGCAAAATACAGTGATAACAGTGCTTCAGTTAGCTTTTCAGCTTGTTTACCTTCTGCATAAGAATGCCGAAGGATTGATTATTCAAGAAAGACTGCCCAAGGCTTTTGCCTTATCCCTCAGAATAAACTTCTGCACCTTCCCTGTTGAAGTTCTTGGAATATCTTCAAAAATGACCGTCCGGGGTGCCATATAATGCGGCAAACGATCCCTACAGAACTTTATTATTTCCTCTGAATCTACATGAGACCCATCTTTCAACTTCACAAATGCACATGGTGTCTGCCCCCAGTGATCATCTGGTCTTGCGACTACTGCAACTTCAAGCACCGCCGGGTGGCTATACACCACTGTCTCCACCTCTACGCTGCTAATATTCTCACCCCCAGAGATGATAATATCCTTTGAGCGGTCCTTAACTTCGATATACTCATCCGGGTGTTTTACAGCGAGATCACCACTTCTAAACCACCCATCTCTAAAAGCTTCCTTCGTTGCTTCCAAATCGTTTAGGTATCCACTCATTACTGTATTTCCTCTGAACATAATCTCACCAATCGTCTTTCCATCGTTTGGTACACTATTCATTGTGAGAGGATCCTTTACGTCTAGTTCCTCTAGACCGAGATGTTGAACCCCTTGTCGTGCTTTGAGCCTTAATTGTTCATCCAAAGGCAAATAATCCCACTCGGGCTTCCACACACAAGATGTTCCTGGCCCGTAAGTTTCCGTAAGTCCATACAACTGAGACACCCCAAAACCCATTTCCTCCATCTTGAGAAAAATTTGTGGAGGTGGCGGGGACCCACCAGTCATTACCTCTACTTTGTGAGGAAGTGGCCTTCGCTCACTGGTAGGAGAATTCACAATCATGCTCAAGATGGTTGGCGCTCCGCTCATGTTTGTTACCTTGTGGAGGGCAATGTTGTCAAAAATGGCTTTTGGAGAGACGTTTCTAAGGCATACGTTAGTACCGCCAAGGGCAGCCACTCCCCAAATAAGGCACCACCCATTGCAGTGAAACATAGGCACCGTCCACAGGTAAACAGGCATTGATCCCATCCCATGAAGAAGAAAAGTTGCAATGGTATTGAGATAGGCACCTCTGTGGCTATAAACAACGCCTTTAGGACGCGACGTCGTGCCAGAAGTATAATTCACACTGATTGGATCCCATTCACTTTTAGGCCGTCTTATGGAAAATTCAGCAAGTCCGGTTGCCAAGAGTCTCTCATATTCGTAAGTATCAGAAGTAATGCTTGTTGGAGATGAGTCTATGGATTCAGGAATTAAGACCAAAATAGGTGGCTTTGTTTCAAGACTTACAAGAAGATCAAGTGCTCCACGAGCGATTTCAAGTAACTTGTAATCTGCAAAAATGACCTTAGCTTTTGAATGTCTCAATAGGATTGACAGCATCGCTGAATCATGGCGTGTATTAAGCGTGCAAATAACTGCTCCAGCCATTGGGACTGCAAAATGCAGCTCGTGCATTGCCGGAACATTGGGGGCCAATGTAGCAACCTGCTCAATGATTACCATATTCAGACATGAAGCATCAAGATATGCCGAGTGGAAGTGTTCATAGTAGAAAGTACATTATGATATTCGACAGTAATCTAATGAAATCGTACAATTAGAAACCGGATTGAGAAGTACACCGTGTTCAGCCAAGATGGCACATCCCACTTATTGGATCCACTGGGAAATAAAATCATGTTTGAAGCAAATATCCTAGTCTCCTAAATAACCTGTTCCTTCTCAAATAGGCAGGTTCATTAACAAACCAATTTCAACACAAACAACCAGAGATTGACAAATCCGATGAGAATAGAAACACAAGATAAATGAATGGAATGACAACAGAAATACAATGCTCCAAATTTGATCACCCAAGAAACTTTCGCGCTTTGCCCAAAATCATGAACTAATTAATATACCCAAATGAACAAAATAACAAGCCTTTTGGTTGATGAGGAGGGATGATAAAGGAAGAAACTTTTCACTTGTTTGGAGATCTAGAAATAGGGAGAAAGAGTAGTGAAGAGCAAAAATAAAAAATGGGATTTGGTGAAAAACCACCCAAAAAAATTCCTTTCTCACAATGCAAAGGCATGTACAGAAAAACCCAACAAGATCTTTAGGACCCATCACATCTTTACAACAAAGCATTGACGAAAGCTGAGCAAAGAAAATTAACGATAATAGGGGAAAAACCGAAATGGTCCCTGTAGTTTAGTGTTTGTGTCAACTTGGTCCCTTCAGTTTGAATTGGCTCGATTTACACTCTGTAGTTTCCATTTTGTTCCAACTTGGTCCAATTACTAACTGTCGTTAGCCTCCGTTAACCCTAGACACAAATGGGTCCATTTTCTAGTGAATTACCGAACCTTTTCTTCTCTAATCTCGCAGACCTAAAGCCTTTTCCTAAAAAGCAAAACGGAGGCATTTTTTTCTAAAAATCGGGTTCTCTACCCCATGTTCTTTTTTCTAAAATACTTAAATTATTCTTCCAATATTCAAGAGGTGACCAGACACACTTAAACTCTATACCCGGTGGAGACTCTAAGTTTTTTTCTAAACCCCTTTTGTGGCCTGAACTATGCCCGATGGAGGCTCACACCTAAACTCTATGCCCGGTGGAGACTCTAAGTTTTTTCTAAATCCCTTTTGTGGCCCGAACTATGGCTGGACCTGATTCTCCTTTACTCGGAGATATGTAGGCAGCTTGATGAAAGCTCGGTCCCTTTTTAAAATAAAACCCATTTCATTTTCCAAAATTCAAACGTTTATCAAAATTATCCGAACCCCTTTTATAGAATACAAAACTCCTCATTTTTCCTTTCTTTTCAAGAACCACGTTGCAATCCATAAGAATCGGATCACTTATTCAGTCCCTAATCCCTCTCACTCCTTCCCCCAAAGGTGAATGAGACACGTTTCGGTCGAAGGTAAAATCTTGGGTGAGACAAATGGAGAAGGAAAGCTATGAAGAAAAAAAATGGAGAATGGAAAGAATGAGGCTCTGTGTTTTGGTTTAGAGGTATGTTAGGGTAAGCGGAAAATGGCAGACTACGATTTCAAACCTAGAAAAGTAACCCATTCGTGTCTGGGGTTAACAGAGTCTAACGGCAATTAGTAATTGGACCAAGTTGGGACAAAATGAAAACTACATAGTGTAAATCGAGTCAATTCAAACTGCAGAGACCAAGTTGACACGAACACTAAACTACAAGGACCATTTCGGTTTTTTCCCCATAATAATACTAAGGAATAAAGCATTGACAAAAGGATGTTTTGTGTGGATCTTGAAAAGAAAGAAAAATATTCTCTAAAAAACAACTTCTCTTCTCTTCCCTTGTTTGGTTTGAGATGAAAGTGAGGGGAAAAAAAAAGTATTGTGCACAATAACTTGTCTCCACATTATCCTCACGTTATCTTTCTTGACAATTTTAGCTTCTCTTCTCTTTTTTTGTTAAATCAGCTTCTCTTCTCTTACTTCCCACAAGTTTCAACCAGACCCTAATGTCAACTTCACCAAACAAATCATACGGCCCAGAGTGCATGCCACCTTAGATTCAGTCACGAAATGTCACTCATGCGACTGCTTTAAAAACAGATTTGCGCCTACGATCCATATATCGAATGTCACAAAAGACTAAAATGGAATCCTCCCTAACACCAATTAATTTTAAGACACAAAAGACTAAAATGGAATCCTCCCTAACACCAATTAATTTTAAGAGAGACAGTAAAAAAACAGTCGGACATTAATTACTCACAATGAAGCTTAGGATGTGTTCCAATTTCTTTAAAAATGAATTTTTAGAAAAGGAAGGAAATTTTAAACTAAAAAACTATGTGTTTACGTAAATAATTTTTCTACCAGTATGAATCTTGTTTAATAAATCACATTGAAATTTTTTAAACAGTGTAAAAAAAATTAAAAAATTATTTTTCATTTTCATTATTATATTCGAAAAAGAAAGTAAAACGGCCCTTAAAATGGGTGAATAGAAACTCACCACATCCCCACGTGAAATCCCCAACTGGGTCAGAGCAGAAGCAAGTCTAAGGCACCTTTCATGGGTCTCCTCCCAAGTGTACTTGACCGAACCGTACACAATCGAAGTCCTCTCTCTATAAACCTTTGCGGATCGCTCCAAGAAGCTGATAGGAGAGAGAGGGACGCAGTTGGCCGGGCACCGGACCAGACCCGGTACGGATTCCCAAAGGTCCGGTTCAAGATTGGCTGAAGATTGGGAGAGGTGACGAGAGAATTGGTAGCGTCGGATTCGGTTTGCTCCATTGATGAAGATAGTCAGAGAGCTCTTGAGGTAGCGATTCATGGTGGTAGAGAGAGAAGAGATAGAGTTTGAATTGGAAGTGGTTTGGAGCTTAGTCATTGGGAGGTGTAAAAGAAGTAAGAACACGTGCACCGTTGGAGCCACGAATGATTGGTTTAGCGGTTAGTCCTTGGTGAAATTTCGGCTTAATGTTTGGGTAAGGGCCCGTTCTGTTAAGGTTATGGTTATAGTTATGCTTATGATTATGTATTATAAGAGAATAATCTATCAAAACGGTAAAATATTAAAAAATAAATTCTTAACACAATGGAGCCAAAGTTTGAAAAGATGTTTGGTGGTGTTAAATATATTCAGTCGTGCTCATGGTACGTTACCAAAATATGGTGGGATTTTTGTAAATGATTTTTTGGTACTGCAAGCAATAATTCGTGACGGATACGAAAAATATCTTATCTACATTCTGCATATTGATCATTTCATAGATAAAAAAAAAATAGTGGTTCGTTGGTGTCAAAAGAACTTTTCAAAGTTCCATGGCTTTCTCGAATATCAATAAGTTATAAAATAATAAGTCACATCCATCTTTCGCTATTTTGTTACATAATATTTAGACTATCAAGTTAAGCACATTTTATTTTTCTATGTTAAGCTACTGGCCTGAATAATGTGACCGACTTGAAATAGTCAAGATTGCAAGTTTTAAATTTAACCGCGAAGATGGTTTTGACATATTTTTCTACAATAACTTAAGTTTTATGGATAGAAAATGCTCCGTCATTTATTTCTTTTTTCAATTTTAACTATCAATTCAAATGATCAAAGGTTGACCTACTTTAGTTGGGATGATAAGTAGTACTACTGTAAGAGCCATGGTGTCCACATAACAAGTAATTATTTCTCTTGGAGTCCATGACCATCTCCTAACGAAGCAATAATCCCCAAAAAATTGACAATAAGCCATAAAATGCGAAAAAAATTTGAATAATGACAAAAAATAAGCCAAAGTGGCTTATTTGTCCAAACGGACCCTAATTGTGCTTCAAGACCCTCTCCACCATACATAGGTGTGTAGGCTGTAGGAGCTACACACCCACTCGTGGAGTTCAAAAATCAGAGAAAGGCCCCCGAGCACTCCTGTGGTTTGGTCCTCTGACACTTAACGTTCTTGCAAACTTATAATCTAAAACTTATTTCTTTTTTTTTTTTTTACTTTTTGTTTAGCTTTTCGTCGAAATTTTTGGGATTAATCGTTCGTCTCGACGAGACGAAACGGAAAAGTATAAAAATATGGACCGATGCTGAAAAAATTGAAATAAGATGACATTTTAGACAAATAAGATAGCTGCTTGATACTTTTTTTCATTTTAAATGAAGTTTTTTGCTTCCAATTATAATGTTATCCTTTTCCGATTCGTTTCGTCAAGATGAACGATTGATCCCAAAAATTACGACGAAAAACTAAACAAAAAATTACGAAAACTAAAAAATACCGAAATATTTTCAGATTATAAGCTTACAAGAACACATAACTTCCCTGACTATTTGAAACAATCAACTTATCTCTTTGTCATTTTAGAGTCGAAAGTGCAATTGATTGGTCTCTTTTGTGATTTTCTGGGTCAATTGCAATTGTTAGATGCTCCGTCCAGATTAACGGCATGTGTGCTTCACTTGTCCCCATTACATTTACGGAGTGAAAAGGGGGAAAAAAAATACCTCATGACTCACATCTTCTCGTAATCCGTAGGAATGCCCTAACTCAACCACCCAACCGCCATCCCCACAATGAAGGGTGCACACCAACCCGCTAGCCCGTTCAATCCCGTCCGTTTTTTTAAGAGTTTGGGATATGTATTTAGACCCATCGGATTAGATTGGGTTGAGTTTTTAAACTCGTTTAGGTAGCAGATGGGTTTGGAATATCTCCTAAAATCAAGCTTTGGCTTGATAATGATGCGAACTATATATTTATACTATCAAAAAAAAAAATATTAAGAAGGAAAATAAAAACTACTACTATTCCTATATGTACACACCACCCTTTTTCTTAACGCATACATATACATATATTCATTGGTCTTCGTATAACTGTAATTGTTACGCCGGTTACGGTCATAAGCTCTAATTTATAATTGTTATTATATATATACTTGGACACTATACATTGAAAAAATAAATGGGCTAATTGGCCGGGCTTGGAAAATGAGAGTTTAAGAGGGCCGGGCATAGGACTATTAAATGAAGCCCAATTATTAATTAGGGGCTGGATTTGGACATGTACAAATTTTGTTATTATCTAGTACAAGTCCAGCCTAAACCTGACCATGCCTGATGTATGTGTAGCCCTGCTCGCAACACTTACACGCACATAGATATATTACAAGATACATGTATGTATTATGTTTGTGTTTCTATAAATAAAAATTAAAAAAAAGGTAAGGTGATTATTCAATTGTCTAAAAGCACTTTGACATGGTATGGTGCTTTGGCGCATCTACTCATTACACATTAAAGTCATGTACTTTATGGTGAACCCACAAAATTTGGCATGTGAAGTGAATGTCGCCTAGTGCCTTAGGCGAAATAAGGGCGTGCCAAGGTTAAACTAAAGAGAAGGAGAAACTAATTGCATTATAATGGTAAACATGGTAGGTAGAAATGATTATAACTAGATAGAAACTTCTAGCTAGATAATGATATTGAAATAATTGTTTATATTTTCAAATATATATATATAGGACGCTTTCGTTGCGGGCGCCTGCAACTAGCTTGGATGCGGACTTTGCCTTTTCCGATCGAATTTTGATGATTCGAGCCGCTCATTGTGTTCAGAACGTGATTTTAAGGGTACCCGCGTGAAATCAGCCAAAAAAAAAGACCGGGAAGGGTTTCATCCGAGCAGTTTTTGTTTATTTTTAATTGAACGGTTCAAATAAAAACTGCTCAAATCAAGTCCTTCCCGGTCATTTTTTTTTCCAATTTCTTGCGAGTACCCTTAAAATTACGTTCTGAACACATTGAACGGCTCGGATCATCAAAATTCAATAGGGAAAGGGAGAAATGGTGTGGTCCGCAACTTAGGTCCGCATTTTAGGTCCGCAACGGAAGGGCACTGTGTGTGTGTATATATATATATATATATTAGTGGGCTTCCATTGAGGACCTAAGTTGCGGACTTTGCCTTTCTCGATTGAATTTCGATGATCCGAGCCGCTCAATGTGTTCAGAACGTGATTTTAAGGGTAATCGCGAGAAATCAGCAAAAAAAAAATACCGGGAAGGGCTTCATCTGAGCAGTTTTTGTTTATTCTGAATTGAACGGTTCAAATAAAAACTGCTCAAATGAAGTCCTTCCCGGTCATTTTTTTTTTCGATTTCTCGCGGGTGCCCTTAAAATCACATTCTGAACATATTGAACGGCTTGGATCATCAAAATTCAATAGGGAAAGGGAGAAATGGGGTGGTCCGCAACTTAGGTCCGCAACTTAGGTCCTCAATAGAAGGGATATATATATAATGTTTGATATGTACAACATGAATCTTATTTGATAAATCTCTATTTTATCTATTAAACAAAGTTTTCAATCGTAGAAAACAACATAGAGTGAAAGATATGTTCGTAAATATTATATCTCCTTCTATATCTGGGTAGCAAGCACTAAATATAAATAGTTTGAATATACTCTGGGGTGCTACTACATTTGCTATCTATATCATGTAGACAAACGGGCCGTGAAGGACTTAGCGGTCCTAAGTTCACCGAATTCAGAAAGGAACTTGGCATACAGAGTATGGCAGAATTAAGAAAGTTGGTGAGAATTGGAGTGTCAAAAGATCGTCACCAAACTTATGGACATTTTTAGAAACATCTATACTTCACCTGTATATGCTACAGTACAAAATTCTAGGATTTCATGGTCTTTAAGAATGATTTGGACTATGCTAGAATCTTTCGGGTACTGCTGATATCTTTCTGTTCAGGATGGAATCTTTTGGGCTTCTCTAGAACTTGTAGAATCCTTGTTATAAACTTGTCCCCATAAACTTCTACTGTTCCCTATAAATAGGTTGAGGTCTCTTTTAAGTGTGTACAAGAAATAAGGAGAGACTAAGAGTATTCTTAACAAGGTGGGGCCAGTGAAAACTCTAGCAAGATGGTACGAGTACATGATGGGAGGTGTGAGTTCCCCTACCTCTGAGTTCCAAATCAGGCGTCTTTTCAACCCTACTTTTAGTAGCCTTCACATTCAACATGGGCAATTGAGGATGGAGATAGAGAGGGAGAGAAAGAGAGGGATGTTTTCATAGCATTCACTTGTCGCCTTTCATAGTGCAGCTCGTTGTTTTTGGGATGTTTTCCGATTTGCCAATAATTGCTTTCTCTAGAGATACAACAATAATAAGTGAGGGTAGATTTCAAGGGGTAAAAAAAAAGTGATTTCTAAACCTACTTGGAGTGATCTTCATTGTAATGTCATTGGTATACACTGTCATTCTTAAAGATCACACCACCCATCATGTACTCGTACCATCTTGCTATTTTTTTTTCTCAGCTTTTGGGACTAAGCTTCCTTGTCTGGAATGGTCGTGTCTTCCAATCCAAGGGTTCATCTACAGATACAGTGGTTCGTATAATTGTGGAGTTTGTTAGAGCCTGTTTGTGTTCTTGGAAGGCCATTAACCGAAACAGATGATACGAAGAATCAGTGTAATGTATTTGGTACGAAGGGTCATTCTTAAAGACATTCCCGCAAGCACATGAAACCTTATACGGATGGCATGAGTTGTTGTGGGATTGGAGACCTTCCAAATCAGAAAAGCACTTACCATCGCAATGCACACAATGAAAATTACTCGGTTGATCCATTTCATTCTTCCTACACCTTCAAAATGAACGAAGAATCAGTTCGAGCTCGAATCATCACTGAAATATACGAATAATTACCTTAGTATGATCGTGGATAGAAATGCAGGAGAATTGGGTTGAGTTACCTTTAGTATGATCTTGGATAGAAATGCAGGAGAATTGGGTTGGGGAGAGAAGTAGAGAGTAAGACAATTGGGTTTCTAGATTGATTTTTGAATGCGTGCAGGGTTCTGGCGGTTTAAAATTAACTGGTGAATGTACATGTGTCATGCGCACGTGAGTACTATTTTTTCTTTCCAAAAAAAAAAATAGAAGTAGTAAGTTTATATATCAGGGGTGCAACGAGCAAAACCGAACTTCGTCGTATTCGAGCTCGAATCGTTTACAAAATAAGCCTACAACTCGAGTTCGAGCTCGGTTCATCTTTAAATGAGCCGAGCTTTTAACGAGCTCAGCTTGGCTAACTTAATTGACCAACCTTTTTAAATGAGCCAAGCAAATTTTTGCGTGTCAAACTCGACTCGTTAAGTAAACAAGCTTAAAACTCAAGCTCGAACTGCTCAGTTCAATAGCAGCCCCAATTGTATGGACTTCATTTGTTGTACTAATTTCTTTCTGAAAGTAATCTTACATGATTCCTATCTAAACAAGAACAAAAACATGACTAAAGTCTAGAGTTTTTTTTTTTTTTTTTTTTTGTCTTATTTGGACTTATATTAGTTTTGCATCATTTCTCATTGACTTAAACATTTGTAATTGATGAGATCATGAGACGAATCTAAAAATTAAGAGACTGTGACCAAAAGCTAAAAAAATACTGAGACAAAAATAATACAAAATCAATTTCTTTTTTGCATGTTTCGTTTGTTAGCACTTATAAGTTGACTTATTCAGCTTGGTTTGCTTAAATAAAGTTGTTGAAGTGTGTTTGCTGGCAATTATATGTAATTATTTATTTAGCTTTTTCAGCTTATTTGACTAGAAAAAGTGAAATTATTATTTTAAGCTCCGGTTTATAGTTTTTTTGCTTATTTTAAATTAACAAAAATAGATGCACAAAAACTCCTTGATTTAGGGCTTGTTTGATAACCTAAATTCAGTACTTAAAACTGAATTAATTAAGTAATAAGTGATTCAGTAGGTTTGATAACCATATTTTATATTGCTTAACAAATTAAGTATCACTTAAAATATAGGCTAAAAAGTTGAAAAAAATTAAGTAGTTTTGAGCTACTTAATTCTGGCTGAATTTTGGTGTACTTATATTTAACTATAATACCACAACCACAACCACAACCACAACCACAACCACTCCCACCAACACCTCCACCACAACCACCACCACCTCCTCCACTTCACCATCACTACACCACCACCACCACTCCTCCATCACCACCAGCTCCACCACTCCACCACCGCCACCACCACTCCACCACTTCCTCCACTATCGCCACCACCAACACCACCACCACGACACCACCACCATTACCACCACCACCACTCCTCCACCACCACCAGCTCCACCACTCCACCACCGCCACCACCACCACTCCACCACCGCCACCACCACCACTCCACCACTTCCTCCACTACCGCCACCACCACCGCCACCACTACCACCACGACACCACCACCACCACTACCACCACGACACCACCACCACCACTCCTCCTCCACCACCACCACTCTACCACCACCGCTCCTACCACCTCCACCACTATACCACCACCACTACTACCATCACTACACCACCACCACCGCTCCTACTGGCCACCTCCACCACTCTACCACCATCATCACCACCACTCCACCACCACCGCCACTCCACCACCACTATCATCACTACACCACCACCACCACCACTCCCACGTACCACTCCACCACTACCAACACTACACCACCACTCTACCACCTCCACCACCACCACCACCACTTCACCACCACCACTATTCCACCATTACCATAAGTATATTGTGATTGTTAGTAATTTAATATATTTATCAAACAGCTTTTCAACTTAAAAATTTCAGCATTCAGTACTTAATTTTTCAGCTTTCAGTTTCAGTTTTCAGTTTTATCAAACAGCTCCTTAATGTACCAATATTATCGAATTAGTAAGGGCAATTTAGATATGAATTTGGTAATAAGTTATTCTACAACTTATCTAACCAAATAGCTTGAACTTAAATTTAAGCTTATAAAAAGCTACACTAAACTTGTTTATAACTTATTTCAAGTTTTTCAAGCGTACACTCAAATAATCAAAAAAAAAAAAAAACTTATAAATGATAACAAACGGGGCCGTTGCCCAGCCAAATTTAAATACTCCTACAACGTTAAAAAAGTTACAAGACCATCAGCCTTGAATATCATGTAAATTTAACACATGGTATTTTAGAAGCATTGAATAACTCTGTCATCGGATCAAAAAAATAAAATAAAAATAACTCTTTCATAATGCGAAACGGAATTTAGTACAAAATAGTTTACAAATTATCACCAAAATAGTCAAAAAGACAATTTTTTGACTTATTATTATTTTACAAAAAATTATAGGTTTTAATAAAAATTTTATACCTTTTCAATTACTCTCGCCAAAACAAATTAATAAATCACAAAAAATTAATGTATAATTAACCAATGCAAAAAAATATGAATAAAACAAAAAGAAAAATCACTCTTAATTTTTTAAACCAAGCCACCACTGTAGCTCAATTCACCACTTGCACTTTTTTACACACGACAAAAAGACAATTGCGAAAGTTAATGCAGCGCCACCTCCACCGTACAAAATCACCCAAAACACACCTCTCTCTCATCAGAGGCTTGAGTTTCTCCCAAACAGCTCGGTTCAATTGTAGCCCGGAGTATATAAACTTTACAGTAGCAATAGGTAAAGTAGTCATGGAAATAGTATGACACATATTCATGTAGGTATATATAATAAGTATATAAATGAATATATTGCTTCTGTTCAAAAACTATATATATATATATAACACTAAGTAAACTCGTTCCGATACGATTCAAACCACAATTTGTATATAAAACTCAATAATTGAATCAAATCTATTTGTTTTCATTTTTTCAGAGTCAGAACGTGACCATTAATCCAATCAAATCTATTTGTTTTAATTTTTTCAGGATCAAAATTTTACCATGAATCGAATCAAATCTATTTATTTTTAATTTTTCAGAATCAGAACTTGATCATTAATCGAATCAAATCTATTTGTTTTTATTTTTTTAGAATCATAACTTGATCATTAAACCGTAGAACTAGTCCGAAAGGCACGGTTGGGTGCGGATTGATTCGGTTTTCCGCTTTTCTACCCGCACTCGCCCGTGCACAACGTATACTTGGGACTAGACAAACGGTATACGTAAGTAATTGGACTGCTCAATTCCCCACTACACTAGTACACTACTACACTGTACACTACAAAAAGACAACCGCGAAAGCAAACGAGGCGCCACCTTCGCCGCTTCTCTCTCTCTCTCTCTCTCTCTCTCTCTCTCTCTCACATCGAAGGCGTTTCCAAAACCCATTTCACAGCCAAAATGAAACCCTAGACCTCGTCCAATGGGCACTTGGGTCTCTTTCTCCGGTACATTATCCAAGCGCCTGGTAATTGAAGAAGATGAGAATACTCCTCCGAACCCGAAATTGATGGAGTTCCGGTTCGATAAGGTGTTTCCGGTTTACGCTATGGGGATTTTGAAGCCCGACCCGGATCCGTTACTGGCCGTACTCAGCTCAGGCTCTGACTTGGATGACCCCATATGGGATGCTGTGAGAGAAGAGGCCAAGTTAGAGGTACCCACTATTCTTAAGAAGGTTTTGTTGATATGGGTTTATGTTTTATTAGTTATAGAATTTGTGGGTTTTGATTTCTTGTTGTGGGTTTTTGATTATTTACTGCCTGGCTGCTGTCAAAACGCAGGAAAATATTTGATTGAGGTTAAGTCACATAATGTGCATGCTCATGTGTGACGTAAATAAAAAAATCCCCAAATACTAAATAACAAACATCCCCAAATACTAAAATTCGCGAGAGCGAGGACGGATAGCATGAGTGTTGAGCGATAATTGAGAGCGGGGGTGGAGGGCCCTGCTGAAGTATTATGCGACTAAGGGTTAGAATGTGTGCATTGATGCAATCATATTTCTTTATTAACATAAGTGAGCTATAAAGCCCATAATAGTCCAATGGTTTTTCACCTTACCTGCCTAATCCTCCATTTTATGAGGTAGAAGATTTTAAACAGTTTTATTAATCATACCGACTCCAACTACAGTGTTGGTTCATCTACAAAACTCAATCACTCCCCCAATATGCCCACTTTTCTTCCAAATTTACAGTTTCAATTTGTGGACTTCTTAAATATTTTAAATGAAGCTCCTTTTCAGGGGTATTGTTGTTCTGGAATTCAAGTTTGTATGCGTGTAATTTACATATTTCACGATAAATAGAGCAGTGTGTCTCTTCTTTACTCGAATTCATTGCTCTACTGTCAAGATGCAAAGGGGAGAATGATTGGAGTTTATGTCTCCATTTTGGAAAAAAAGAGCAAGGTGGGAGATGCTCTTAAAGGGGATTGGTTGTGTTCATTTTGATTCCTACCGTGTTAGCTTGGTAATGCTTTCCTGATAGAGTGTTTGGTGCATAATGGATTATTGCAGGCAGAGAAGGAGCCAATTTTAAGCAGCTTTTTATATGCCAGTATTCTGGCACATGACTGTCTTGAACAAGCATTGGGCTTTGTCCTTGCCAATCGACTTCAAAGTCCTACACTCTTGGCGACCCAACTGATGGATATTTTTTGCAAGATTATCATGGATGATCGCGGCATTCAGCGTTCAATTCGCCTTGATGTGCAGGTAATTTGTTTGCTTTAATGCAAATTTGTTTGTTTTTTGCAGCTCCGTTACTGATGTTGCTGTTGAATGTTCTTTCAAAGTTGAAATTTCCTTTTGTAGGCATTTAAAGACAGGGATCCTTCTTGTTTGTCATTCTGCTCGGCTCTCTTGTATCTTAAGGTGCTCTCTTTTTCCTCTCCTTTTCACCCTTTGTGCTCAACGGATTAGTATGAATTTATGTTTCATTCAAATTGTTTAGTGAAGGAAAGTGGATTTACTCATAATCCTCTTTTAAGCATTCCATCGCCCTTGCTTTTTCAATGTAAATGGACAGAATCCACTGAGGTGCAATTAATTTATCTTTTTAGGGTTACCATTCTTTGCAAACATATCGGGTAGCACACACTTTGTGGAACCAGGGACGCAGAGTGCTGGCATTGGCATTACAAAGTCGAATTAGTGAGGTAAATTTGTTTATCCTGATAATCGCTGATTGAACATTACTATCGGATCCAAGAGACAATATTTCATGTGAACCTTTCTTAATGACTCCTTTATCGTTATCCAGGTTTTTGGAGTTGACATACATCCAGGTATGTTTTCACTTGATTCTCTTGGTTGGTTATTGTGTCATTGGTTATCATGTTTTTTAGTTTAGCGAGGAGGGTAACTTCCATTCTTGTGTTAAGAGTTGCAAGATATTGGACGCTTGTGTCAAAGGAGACAGACCTTTTAACAAGTGAGGCGTCAAATGATGTTAGTAAAACTCAGACAATTTCCACTAAAATCAATTCAAGAGAAGATAGGAATGCTATGTTGGCAGAATTGGATAGATTGAAGGTTCATGTTGAAGGACTGAATCATTTGTGGAATATGGTTGTTTCTATCTTAAGACTTAAATTGAAGGCTAGTTATTCATCCCTTCAATTGGCTGTTTATTTCACATGAGTGTAGGACTTCTGATACATCAATAAGTGGCGAAATTCAACCCAACTTTTCTTAATATCTTGTGGTTATATGCAGCTGCTAAAATTGGAGAGGGGATATTGTTGGACCATGCTACCGGTGTAGTTATTGGGGAAACTGCTGTTATAGGAAATAGAGTTTCACTAATGCAGGTGATGCATTCTTTTACTAGTATCTGATGGATGATTCTGTCACTCTCTTGTCGAAGTGCAGTACTATTTTTTTTTGAAGTACATCAGGGGTTTCCGATATGTTTCCCCTCCTTAATATGATTTGTTGAGTTCTTTTTGTGCATATTAAAGCTTGAAATTGATACCAGGACCGATTAAATGAATTTGGGCACCATCATTTTGCAGAGTTATAAATGTGGAGAATCCTGATGAACATGGATGTAGTAAGTTGAATCTATATCTTATGCTGGTCACAAATGTGAACCTAGCCTGTTATGTAAAGCCAAATCTGGAAAGATGTGGAGCTGATTCAAAGTTGCTTTACTGTAAGGCTGTGTTGAATCAAGTGGTTGGGGTTTGCAGGCTTCGTTCCTACTTGTTATTCTGTTACAATACTTCATTCGCTGTGTTTTGCATTTTCGGTGGAACTGTTTTATTGTATTGTTGTTATCAGCATCAGGTATGCAGTATACCTTTGTGTTTTGCTCTGCTTTGTGGACTAAAAGGTTATTATATGTTAGGAAATGGTACCTACGGAAAAAATCAAGAAAATGATTCTTTCAGATATTGCATTCTGCTTAACACGGAAATGTTTGACAGGGTGTAACCTTAGGAGGCACTGGGAAAGAAATAGGTGATCGCCATCCAAAAATAGGCCAAGGTGCACTTATTGGAGCTTGTGCTAATATACTGGGGAATATAAAAATTGGTGAAGGTGCAATGATAGCTGCTGGTTCCCTTGTATTGAAGGATGTCCCTCCACGCAGGTAGAAATTGTACATTCCAGTTTATCTACTGAATTCTATCTAGGTGTTATGGAGATAAAAAAAAAAAAAGGGGTTCTTGGTGATAATGGTATGGTTTTGACTTTCTTTTCTTGCCTTGAAGCATGGTGGCAGGAATACCAGCAAAGGTCATTGGTTATTATGTAGATGAGCAAGATCCTTCTCTAACAATGAAACATGGTATGTCAAATATATGAGTGCAGATATGTACAGTATTCTCTCCTATGTTTTCCAAACTGCAATCTGGGGAAGAGAGTCTGCATTTGTGTCCCTCAGGCCACCATTTATGATAGACTAGTATCTGCTATGTCCTTTCAGAGCGCATGGAGCCTGGACACTAAATTGTCCTCCACGCATGAAATCTCACCTAAGCGTGCTGCCTCGATTAATTAAGGGAAAAAGTTGTTCATTTTCTTTACTCTTGTAAACACACGTATGGGTGAATGTTGATATGGTGAATAGGCTTGAACAGGGACACAGTTAACTATCAGTAATTCAATATGTGGAACTGGGTGTCAAGGCTTTTTATTTTCATGAAGCATTTTCTTAAACTTTCAGAACCCAAAAACATCAAAATTTATTTTTCTCCCAATCTGCTTTTAGAAGATGTTTTTGGCCACAAAAACCAAAACAATGGCAAAACAGACTAGCACTCCTTCCACGCCATTAGAATCTAAAAGCATACCTGGATGTTTAATTTGAAGAAAATGGTAACCCCCATTGTTGGGCTGTTGTTGTGGGGAAAGTAGTATATACGCAATGTGAAAGGTGTAGTGAAATATGTGAAACTGTATTATTAGCTGCTAAATATCTATTGACTTTTTTAGCATTACACGCATCTTAGCACGGCCACTCGGTGTTTAGCATGACCCTTATTTATATAGTAGCTTTGAAACAATGACTTTAGCCTGGTTCTGAGTGAATCATATGGATCAGCTCTACCAATAACTGAATATATAGGTCGCCTTAAAGTTATTATGGTCTTTTTCGTGTTTTTGCTCAAATCATTTATTACCCTTTTGTCGTATTCATTGTTGTACTTCTTACTTGATTTTGCAGATGCTAGCAAAGAGTTTTTTGAACATTTAACCGTTCATCGTGTAGAAGGGAGATCTTCTGGTAAGTTGCCTTTGCTTGTGTTCCTCTCACATGTTACTGCCATTTTCTGATGGTTTTGGACCTAACTCCTTGGATTCTGGTATGCTTGTGGAAAGGTGAAACAAATGAGAGTAAGGTTCTAAATTTGGAAAATGTTTAGTGCGTTGAAATTTCTTGGTGGTGTATGATATGTTGAGATTTAGGTAGGAACTTTCTTACATTGGAAATTTTGACGGCAACAAGAGTTGTGCTATGAAGTTGATGTTTAGCTGGATGTTTGGCAAGATGTTATGACCCATTAGTTTCTATAACTCGTGGCATAGTGCCACCTCCACACTTTACAGAGGCTCACAAACTTCATAGCTTCCCCTCTATTACTTCATAACTTTATCATGCAATAGACGTGCCTGTGTTGTGGTAGGTTTGAGTATACTTGTCAAGGACTCCAATATATCGCAATATAACAGATCAATCGGTTTTTAAGTATCCACTTTCTGATTATAGCCGGATGTTCGTTGCCCTTCTTTCCATCCCTAAAGGACTACTAGCTCAATTAGTGCAATGTCGTTTTACACCTTTGCTATGTTTGATTTTGAGATGTGGTCAATTCTTGTGGACGCATATAGTTTGCGAAAAACCTCATCTTATGCGATCTTTCATCCTAGGGCACGTCAGGTGCCATTTCTTGGTGCTGATTTTTACTCTTTTTAAGTTCAGCTAATTCCTTGTTCTGGTGCATTGTTTCAGGTGCATGGGGCCAGAATGAATCGACGGGGCATTAGTGAAGTTGAGGATGTTTGTCGTGTACGCATTTTCCACGTGCTTAAGTGGGGAAAATTTATACTCTCCGCATATCGTGCACGTCGGATACAAATATCCATATTTAGATTCTGTAGGTCATTTAATCATTTACAGTCCCTTGTAATTTTGCACTGCTGAATTTCTCATATGAGAAGCACAGATTCATGAAATAGGGGTACCATTCCTTTGTTCTTTTGGGGCCGGTCCATACGGAGCTTTCTTTGGCTTTAATTGGGCTCGCCAGTAAGTGGGTGGTGAGATTGAATCCCAGGATTAGTTGAAGTGCGCATATGAGTAATAAAAAAAAGAGTGCCCAAGTCTTATTTTCGCCAAAGTACCGGATGGAGTATTTCATGCTTCGATTAATTTTGAGCCATGGTTTTGGGGTTTTGATTTTATTCGAAATTCTCTCCTTTCAGCTTGAAAAATAAGATGCGAGTGAATAACAAATAATAGTGGCATGATTAAATTTCCTCAATATTCCTCTCCTTTTTCACCTCACTCTGTTCATTCCGGAACTTCTCTGTTCACTCTGTTTACTAAACTAACCTTGCTCATTCTAACTACGAAAAAATCATTTGGGAACTCTTTAGTGTTATTGTTAATCTTTTTAAAACTTGTTTGTGGTTATTTTTGTAGTATAAAAGGACAGCGAGGAGAAGAGAAAATAAAGGTGGGAAAGTAGAAGTAGAGAATAAATTCTAATGAAAATATTTTTTTTTCTCTTTTGGTTTAAAAAAGTGGAAATAAATCTACCTAATAAAACACGAGGGTGTGGGGATTACACAAACATAAGTTGAAAAAAGGGTTGAGATTCATTTGATCTAAGGGCTGATGTGTGTTCTAACTCTCTTAAGAAAATATCCACACTCTTACAAATATATTACAAAAATACCCACTGCTCGGCTTTTGGTTTAGTGCCATAGGTACGGACAAGCACTAGTAATTATATAAAGCACTAACATAAAAATAAAAGTTGCTCACGAGCCTACAATCTTGGACCATGGGGGCCGGCGGGGGCCACCATCTCCCGATTCTCCCCTAATCTTTTCAAAGAGGAAGGCCCCGTTCCAGTACACATTTTTAAAAAATAAATACTTATTTCATATTTTCAAACTCAAAAATAGTGTAAATGAAAAATAATTTTTTGATTTTTTTTGCACCTGAGATCTTTCAAACGATATCCATATTGCATATTTTTATATTTTAATAAACTCATTATTTTTGAGTTTGAAATTGCCTTCTTAAAAAATAAGGATTTTTTTTACGTTTCGAAACGGGTCCGAAGTCTACTACGGTAACAATCATACAATTATGTGCACAATATGTTGATGTGACACTGTGCGATTGCTAATTAAACACAATATAATTACTTTGCAATCATCGATCACATAGTTCAACATCCACATGTTGTGTTGTATTGTGGACATCCCCATGACCAGCAGCAATGCCACACAGTTGATACGCTAATCATTGACCAAAGTTGTGGATGCTCCCATGGCTAAAAGCATCACCACATAACAACGACCTTGTTCATTTATAGTCGCCACTTGGTTTTTAAGAACCAGGAAATCGGGGGGAGATTCTAGACTTGGAAGCCAAAGGTACGGTGAGAGGAAAGTGTTAGCCACTCCTCTCCGCCTAGCTGCGAGGCTAGTCCATACTTATTCTGCATCAAACTAATAAGTACAATTTTATTGGATTTCACACATAAACCGGTTTTTAGCCATTAAACAGATAATAACAGTGATCTGTGCAGAAACAGGAACTACACGGGAAAGGGGAAAGGAGCATGCATAAATAAATAAATAGAAAACAACATAAAACAGTTCAATAAATTTAAATAATTATTATATTGAACTATCCCAATTTAGCTTTTCTTTTTGAGAGTTCATGTCATTTTTTAGTTGATTATATCTTGTAATTTGCAAGTGGAGTGGAGTGCAGTTGATGCCTTCTTTATGCCCTCATGCACATGGACATGGTTCGATTCTCGTAAACACTCATCTCCTTCCCCAAATTCCATAGGATATAGTAGATTATGATGATTAACGAATGGCAAAAAAAAAAAACTTTTAATTTATAATATGCTATTTTGAAAATATTGTATTATAAAATTAATTGAGATCTATCAAAATTTATATTGAATATAAAATTCATTACTGATTTAAAGATATAACTAGTTTTTATCCGATTAGAATAAAACGAGAGACTATTAAATTGACACAGAGGGAGTATTTTTAAGTAACTAATCTAATTTGTTCTAGTTTGTTATCCGGTTAAAATAGAACGAGGGACTATTAAATTGAGGCAAAGGGAGTATTTTTAAGTAACTAATCTAATTCGTTTATTTTTTCATTCAGAATTCAGGAGCCTAAACTTTACAAGAATCTTTAAAAAAAAAAAAAAAAAATTTTTGACAATTGTATGTTTAGCATCTCCTTTATCCGAACCCTAGAAATCATAGGGCTTGTTAAGAAGCGCATTTAGTAAAAATATTATCTAGACGGGCCCTTCCCAAAATTGGTAAAATACACAAATCCGACCCATAGCCGGACACCTATATATATATACTCCTTTATACCCTGCCCCATTATTCTCACGACGCCCATAATCGGAAGGACACCTGATTGGTAATGTCTCTTATTCCCTTCTCTCTTTCACTCAATTCAATCTTTTTAATTATTGTTTGTTTAGGATTGATTGATGTTAAGACCCAAAAGGATTGTGCAAAACATGAACGAATTGTTTTTGGTTGATTCGTTTGATTTGTGCCTTTCAAAATTTTCTGTTCTACCAAACCCACGGCTCGAGCTTGTTTGTTTCTTTCACTTCTTAGATAGATCCGTTTCTTGTGTTGTTCATCACGTTATCGAGCCGATTTTTCTCCAGGGTACTATAGATGACGCGTTGACGATCATATGCATGTTTTAAGATTCAACGACAGACTGACAGAGAACGCTAGCTTTTTCTTCTTCGTTTTTTTTTTTTAATTTTTTACGTTCTATTGGAATTGGGGGTTCCAAATTAAACATGCATGCTGCCGAATTGACCCAAACCCTTCCTCTATATTTTGGGGTTTTAAAAGATGAGATCTAATTCTTGCTAATCATCATGTACGTTTGCTACTGTTATCAACAATTTTGGATCCAATTTTCATATTGGGTGTTAATTAGTACTACTAGTCTAATAACGGCTCCTAGCCCAATATTGCTAGATCAATTCCATTATCGTAAACTCTATCTCATTGGGTTTTCTTTTGTTACAGTATCAACCTAGTTTCCGCAGAATGCCTAAGGAAGCAACAGTCCCTTCGCTCTCGTTTGATCGGTCCACCGCATCTCCGTATTTCTCCCCCGCTATAACTGCCAAAATTGCCCAGATGAACATGTTGAGAAAGTTTATGCGAGCAGTTTATCGTATTAAAAAAGACGAGGAAGAAGTTAGATGCTCAATCTGCTTGGAACGCCCTCACAATGCAGTTCTCTTACATTGCCCTAACGTCGAAGAAGGATGCCACTCTTTCATGTGCCACACCAACAACCGCGACTCGAACTGTTTCAGCCAATTTCGCAACTCGACCCCAACGCTCTCGTGCCCACAGTGCAAAGGGGAAGTCAACAGTTGGTTTGTCCTAAAGGCCGATCGTACCAGACCGAGGAGATGTTCTGTCGAGACTTCCGAATTTACTGGGACTTATCTGGAACTAGAGTACCATTCCATCGTTGAACATCCGTCAGTTAGGGAAAAATTTTCAGTGCCGAGCGGGTACCACGCTGTGCTTGGAGTCTCTCTCGGCTCTACACGTGTGGTTGGAGGGCGAAAGGGACTTGGAACGCATTTTCAAGATGAGGTTGGAGCGCAAAAGATGAGGTTGGAGCGTGAAAGGGACTTGGAGCGCGAAAGGGACTTGGAGTCTCTGTCGGCTCTACACTTGAGCTAGATGTCAAAGTTCAAAGTAGTGTTTGGGTTTCATACGGTAGTTCTTTCATTGGAGTGCTTGTGTTTTGTCACTTGAGTTTGGCAATTATTTCGGCAATTAGGAAGGATAGGACTTGCGTCTTGCTCTATTTGTCTAACACTTTCATGAATTCCTGGGTTCTGAATTATTAGCATCTGTTATGTTTGGAGTGGTATGTTCTGTTTATTTTCCCTTCTTCTTGAGAAGAATCTGTTTGGTACAAAATCATTGCATTAGTACTGTCAAGGAGTTGCTCTAAGTTCAATCCAACTATTGTTGCCAAAACAATTTCCTCAACGTATTATAACAAGAGTCGAACCTATTAAAATAACAAGATCTTCCATTCTCCTCATTATTTTCGCAGCACGAAGATATATATATATATATATATATATATATATTGCCCCATTATTGTCTCAACACGAATAATCGGAAGACCAGATAGAGAGTTTATCCACAATTGGTAATGTATCTTATTATTCCCTTTCTCTTCTGTCCAACAACAGAGAACCCTTGCTTTTTCTTCGTGTTTTTTACGACTGCCACTGTCACCAACAATTTGGGTACAATTTTCATATTGGGGGTTCAATTGCCCAATGCTAGATTAATTCCATTGTATATCTCTCCTCAGAAAAGACCGACCTGCTGGTGGCTTTAATGTGGTCTATAACCGTTACTCATCTCATTGTGTTTTCCTTTTGTTACGGTACCAACCTAGTTTCCGCAGAATGCCTAAGAAAATGACGGTCCCTTCGCTCTCGTCTGATAGGTACAAATTGGGCCTTGAGCACGCAGTGGCCGGTCGATGCATCGGACGAACTCCCAACAAGTGGTATCAGAGCCGATGACTGACGATCTATGGGAAGACTCTCAGCACACCATTGAATGGACTTGCACATAAGACACTCGTGGAGCGGTATAAAATCCGAAGGTGACTCCCGATGAAACAAGGTGGCTCGATGTTGGAGTGCTGTATTGGATGGCTCATTGTCGATGGAGTTGACTCGTGGGGGAGCATGGTGCTATTGAATTAATGAGCACATTGGCTCTCAATGGAGTTCTCGTTGGGAAGCATAGTGCCGGTGACTAGACACGTTGGCTCCCAATTGAGGTGACTCTGAATAGATGGAGTGGGTGCAGAATAAGCCCAGTTCAAGAGATATGGTTGGGAGTTGTAGATTAGAATCAGGAGGAGCTTGGATGCAGACACATGAGGGGGAGATTTGTTAGAACATGTGTAAACGTTGAGTCCCACATCGGATAAACAAAAAAAGAGCTGGACCTTAATGTACAATTAGATGGCTCACCACTTACAAGGCTTAGCCTTTTAAGTGGACATGGGTCATTTAATGTATATTGGGCCCAAGTAATGTAGTGGACTCTTTGCCGTTACTCTCATACAAATTGGGCCTTGAGCACGCAGTGGCGAGTCAATGCATCGGACAAACTCCCAACAAGTGGAATCTGAGCTGATGGCTGACGATCTATGGGAAGACTCTCAGCGCACCATAAAATCCGGAGGTGACTCCCGATGAAGCAAGGCGGCTCGATGTTGGAGTGTTGTATTGGATGGCTCATTGTCGATGGAGTTGACTCCCATCGGCTTATTCTGCACCAACTCCATCGATTTAGAGTCATCTCAATTGGGAGCAAACGTGCCTAGTCACCGACACTATGCTCCCCGACGAGAACTCCATTGAGAGCCAATGTGCTCATTAATTCAATAGCACCATGCTCCCTGACGAGTCAACTCCATCGACAATGAGCCATCCAATACAGCACTCCAACATCAAGCCACCTTGCTTCATCGGGAGTCACCTTCGGATTTTATACCGCTCCATGAGTGTATTATGTGCAAGCCCATTCAATGATGCGCTGAGAGTCTTCCCATAGATCGTCAGCCATCGGCTCGGATATCAATTTGTTGTGCTGAACACAAAATTGAGAATATAACAAATTAACAAGCGATAAACGAGACACAAGGATTTACGTGGTTCCTCAAACTGGGCACGTCCACGGGAGAAGAGTAAGAGGATCCACTATAAACGGGGAGATAACACACAGAGCCGGCTATACCCGTAACTCTCGTTGAAGAATCTAATTACAGATATCTAGGGACAAATATCTGGCGGAACCCGATCAGGATACTAAAACCCTAGGTGTAACCCAATAGAGCATAAACCAAAACCCTAATATCTAATCTTCAACATGAGAGACCCCCTAAGGGCTTCTCCAAAGGGATTCACTTAAGAAGTCCAAAACCTAATGAAGAAAATAAGGCTATCTTTATAGCCATAGATTCCTTCCTAAAACCAATACTTGCCCAAACAAAATTCCTTGCACCCAAAGTCTGAACCAACAAGGAAACAAATCTTTTAGGAAGTCAAATACCTTTCTTCGACCATCCCAAATTCAAGGCATATCTCCAACATTACATGTGCGACACAAGCAACCGCCGCTCGAACTGTTTCAGACAATTTCGCAAATCACCAACGCTTTCGTGCCCACAGTGCGGAGGGGAAGTCATCAACGGTTGTATTGTCTTAGCGGCCGTTCGTGATTTCATGAATTCCAGACCGAGGAGATGTTCTGTCAAGACTTGTGAATTTACCGGGAATTATCAGGAACTAGTGCACCATGTCAGCCTTGAACATCCGTTAGTAAGTCCATCAGTGGTGGCCCCTGTTCACAAGCAGAATCGGCCGAGGTTGACGCGCAAATGGGACTTGGACTATACACATTTGATGGCTATAAGAATCACTTCTAGTGAAATTGGTAACTCATCTCTCTCCTCCAGTAGTGACCCAAGCTCGAGCCCCACGAGGGACGATATGAGAACACCCTATAACTGGGAGTGATTGCTTGGTTTCTATAACTAGGAATTCACAAGGGTAGTGCCAGATAAGATCATTTTAGCTCAAATTACTGTGGACTTGTAACATGGGGAAATAAAAATAACCCAAATTAGTTCTACCCGAATCTTGGACGGGCCACAAATACTAATTAAGAGCCCTGGTGCTCCCTGTCAATGAACATCGTATACATAAATACATGTTGTAATTCCGTGTATGGCAATTATGGACTGAGAACTTTCAACTCTCGGCACATAAATTTTATCATTTTTTGGCAAAATATCATTTCACTTCGCAATTTGCCCTTCCTCATCCGAACCCGTGAATCCTGGTGGCGCCATGTAGACTTCTTCTCAAGGGCGGAGGTATGTAGGGGCCGAGGTGGCCCTGGCCCCACCCAATTTCATATTTTGGAGTATATTTTACATACTTTTTATATAAAAATATTGACAAAAATTATAAAACTTACAAACATAATTAAAAGTATGAACAATTTTCATTTCGAGTACACTAAATTATGGTGAATGATACCGTGCGATAACGATAATGTGTTCTGCGAATGATATAATAACAACAATATTTGAGATTAATCCTTTAATTTATCAAAATCATCCTGTGGAAACTCAGAATGAGTGAATTTAGTCTTGGGTTCCTCTGACTTCGATTCCTGGCTCCACCACTGCTTCTTCTATTGGGTCCACCCTACCAATGAAATCAACAATACTAACATATAAACAAAATGAATGTAAATGTTTAAACTTATTCTATACTTGTTGGTGGCTTTTGATTATAAGCTTGTTGGTGTCTAGTAGTAGCATAAGGCATTTTTCGTTGTTATAATTTGGTTGTTTTCATCATTTATGTGATTATAATGGTAATGAAAATGTCTTTCACTTTTGTTATTGGATTAAATAAGCAGTTCATGCATAACATTGGCAAGCATATAATTTATGCACGTATTAAAAATAACTAAGGGTCTTAACAGTGTCAACCCAAACACAACAAGATTTTAAGCAGGTCGAGTTAATGTCAAAATATTTTAAACATTTATGTTAACAGGTGTTTTGACATTACCCGAAAAGACAAGAAATTCAAAAATGACAAGATACGAACACGACTGGACATGACAGGATGCCCACCCCTACTGATAATGCCACGACAACTTTTTTGGACTGACCGTAAGAGCCTTCGTAGTAGGCCATTGCGAATACTTACAGTTATCAGCTATTGAGAAAAAATTGTTGGCAAAGCATGTTACAACTACAGTTCAAAAAAAAAAAAAAAAATCATGTTACAATACAAACTAAAAAGTAGTAGGAGTATTAAAAATCACAGATTGTTGTAGTATGCTGTAACTTATTAATTCTTGTAGTGTTGTACATTTGGCTTTGCGCACGGGGAGTTTGTGTTTCGCAAAGGGTTCTTAAAAAATAAATGTTTGTTTGAAATTTTCAAGCTTAAAAATAGTGGACTTACTAAAATAATTTTTTTGGCTATATGGATCTTGTTTGATAGATTTCCATGAGATCTTTTGAATCGTGCAATAAAATTATAACTAAATACTTGTTTTGTAAAAATCCTTAGCGGAATAGAGTACTGCAGAAAAAGGAAAAAGTAACCCAATTACAAGTTCGATAAAATCAAATCAGAGTTCGATAGCTGTTCAATCGATGAACATTAATCTTACAAGTCTATTTTTTCATCCAATTGATCTTACAAGTTTGTTCTTTATATTTTCCGAAGACTTAACTTTTTTTCATGAAAAAAAAAATGTGTTCCAATAATGTTCTCTCAAAGAGAATTAGTACTTCTTTTTTTTAAAAGCAAAACATCAGGTAGAGATATTGAAAAAGATTAGAATTAATGCCTTTTGTCCAAACGAGGAAGAAGGGGTGAAATAATAAACTGGCTTTGGTATGATTTGCAAAGGAAAATGATTTTGTCATTCCTTTTTTTGTTAACGCCACTCCCCACCAAAAATACACTTAAGGGGAGTGTCGTTAATAAAAAAAGAAGTGGCAAAAATCAACAGCCTTTGCATATAATACGAATTTATTAGAATTGACTTAAAGTAAGCAGTATAAAAGAACACCAAAACATTATTCCATAATGTTATTATTTCTCTAAATAAAAAGGTAAACTACTGTCTTGCATAATTTCTGAATTTCTTGCACCAATTTAATTAAATACATCACTTATAGGAAATTAATGTTCGCACTCCACTTTTTACTGATGGTGCTTCACTTTTAACGGAAGTTACTAGTAAAAAGTGAAACGCGAAAATCAAAATTTAACTCTTAAGTAGGCGCAACAAATGCTTGAAAGAACTCCATTTTTTATTTATAAAAACTAACACGACTTTACCGTTATGGGGTGAATTAAGGGATTAAACGAGTAATTTAATGAAAAAGTAAGTAAAGGGGCGTGTGGTCCAACTAATAGGTGAAATTATACCATAGTCCTGGAGTACAGGAATGTGTGGTTGTAAAATGATCTGGAGTACCATGTGGCGCTACTCTCGGACTATTGAATAATTACGCAACTAATAGAATCTCCACATTAATGTCTTTTTTTTGTCCTTATTCATTTTTTTCCTCATTTGTTAGCTTTTCGTCGATTTTTTTTTTTATTATTGCTTCGTCATGACGAGAGAAATCTAAAAAGTAAAAAATTACGATCGAAATCTGATTTTTTTAATAAAAACGAAAAAAATTGGCTTATTGACTTATTTTTGTCTTTATTCAAAAAAATTGGATTTTGATCGTACTTTTTTTCCATTTTTACTTTTTATTTTCGTCCAATTGTGCTGAATAGCTCATTTTTTCCCCTGAAAAAAAAAACTAATTTTTTATTTATAATTGGACCAACAAAATTTAGAAGTACATATATTGGTGGCAAAACCTATAGGGCGAGCTATCGAACCATAGGTTTTTATGAATCAATTTATCTAGTCCATATATTATAGTAAATTTTGATACACTTACTAGCTAAAATTTTAACTATTCAACCTAATTAATAGTATTTTATAAGATTCATCGGAGATGCTTTCAAAAAGTCTTTTTGTACCCCATATGTAGATTCTGTGTTTCCTCCCCCTTTTCTTTCCATCCAAACACAGCCTTATTACACTTGGCATCTAGTCTCCGCATCTCAAAACCTCTTCAACCGTCAAGAACTACAAGACGGTTGAGATCCAGGGGCATTCCCGTAATCCAAACCATCCCAAATTCAAGCGGGTAAATATACTACCCAGACTCAAACTTCTATTCTCTCTCTCTCTCCCTCTCTCTCACAATCCAGCTCTCTCTCTCTCTCTCTCTCTCTCTCTCTCTCTCCAACATGTCGACACCATTGGAAGCATTCAAGAAAAGAAAATGGAAACTGGAAATCTACGGGCTCCACGATACATCCGGCAGGCCAAATTGCCCCATCGCTCCAGCCTGCCCGTTCCGGGTTAACATCCGGCAACTCCTGAAGGAATGCGCACCCCAGGGTTACAGTATTCGGGCGATGCCAGTGTGGCGAACTGCTTTGGTTCAGGAAAGCAGGGAATTTGAAATCCCTCTGTACATACTTGAAGAGAGCGTCGAGAATTCGGAAACACCGTTTTGTGCTCACTGCAGAGTTAGCGGTAAGTCTTGTGCTCGCCGTTTGGTAAAAGAATCGATTTTTTTTATTTATTTATTGGATTTCAGTTTTTGAACTAAAACCTTCAATTCTTGATTTGGGTTCGTGCTTCTTGGACTTAAAAATTCGGTGCTTCTTGATATTGTAAAAGATTCGATTTTTTTTTTTTATTGGATTTCAGTTTTATAACTTAAATCTTCAATTCTTGATTTGGGTTAGTTCTTCTTGGACTTGAAAAATTCGGTTCAGGTTGGAGTCACCACTTCGTATCGAAAAGGAAGTATCACATGATAATTCCACGATGAAGAATGTTGAGTGGAATAACCATTGGAAAATTCTTAAATCACCTCAATAGGCTGACAATAATAAGTGTGCGAATATGTATTAAAGGGTGTAAAAAATACAAAAAATACGTGTTTTTTTGGTCTTCTAGTGTGCTTATCGTCAGCTCACTGGGCTAACAATAGCAAGACTAATAACCATTTAGATGACGGAGTTTTTGATCCACAACCCAACCTTGTAAAGTCCATATTTTGGCAAATTCCATGACAAAATCTCTTTTAATTTGTATCCCATTAATTATGTTGTAACTTATTGTTTTAGAGCATTTGTTTTAGGAAAGGCTATCAATTGTATTTTGTAATTGATAGAGAGAGGTTGTAATTGATAGAATGAGGTTGTCAAAGAAAAGGTTATCAATTGTCAAAGGAAGGATTCCATTTTGAAAGAAGATTTCGTGCAGGAATCGAAGAGAATTACGTGGTGGTTATATGGAAGTATTTTCTAATCACAGTGCTTGAGCAACTCAAAGACAGTTATATTCAGCGCTCGAGCAACCTTCTGTTTTTCTCCAGCAGTATATTTATATACGGTTTGGCTGGCCTTTAAAAGATTACCAAACATATTTGTGCCGCCTCTCTCTTGCTCCAAATCAGAAAAATACTTAAGGGAGATTGTGGCTTGTCTCTTGGAATAATTCCAAGAGTTCTTTTCAAACTTTGATTCTATTGAGTGCATCATTCTTCCGGTAGATTCTGAAAGTATCTCGGAGGACTTGCGGATTTAAGGCAGCGGCGGTCAAGCACTGGATGCGCCGATGCAGTGAACGAGTGATTCGGCAATCAACTTTGGTCAACCGAGAGCAATTCTAGGTTGTAAGTATAGGTTTGTTTGTAACCGTACAATGGTTTATAGTGTTTGATTTCCTCCCGTGGTTTTTACCCTTTTTAAGAGGTTTTCCACGTATATCTTGTGTTCGGTATTGTTCATCATTTATTGCTTTTCAATTCCTTTTATTTTGCTTGATTAAGTTTTTAGATAGCAAAAAAGGATTTTTCAAACCTATTATTACACGGATTGATCCATTGCAACGGTTCGATCATCTGCTCAGAATGATTGGAGTGGGAGACTTCAGTGATGCAATGGATATATGGGACCATGTCTGCACCACTCTTGGTGTCCGCCTGTCCAGTATGAAAATATTTCTGTTCAAAGATTTTAATTAGGTGTATTAGTTGTAAAGGTTCTGAAGTTTTCCGGGCATTGTTTGTTTTTTAAGGAAAATTACAAACGACAAATAGTCCTTTTTTTTTTGTGTGTGTGCCTTTTTATGATTGGAATAAGTAGGTTACTTTCATGAAGTGAAAATGGGTTGAATATTTCTTGGTTTTGTCTGTTTTGAAGGAAAATAACAGTACTAGATACTCCCGAGGAATTACAGTTGCAGAATCAGAGATTGTTCAAATGTGTAGTCTGTGTAGCTGATGGGCAACCTTGATTCAGCCGCTAGGGTTACAGATTCGTCCGTGGAAGCCTTTGGAGCAAAACAAGCACATTATGAAGCAGCAGTGGAAATTCTCAGTTCAATCGAACTTGATGAGATCACACGCGATTTCAATACTGCCAGCTTTAACAAAGATTACAAGATCATAATTGATTACCACATAGATTTCAGTCAAACCAAATTGATTACGTTTAGAGACCTACTCAAATATATGCGCACTTTAAAGTCCACAATCCCACAGAGATCGGCCAATGTTGCTCACGGCAGGGAATATCCTCATGTTGCTGTTCGTCCGAGACTGCAGCATGTAGCAGATGTGGTTGTGGATGCACTGAAAGAAAAGAAAGAGCGTTTTAATTGTGGGATGACAAGGCAGGAGGCATATCACGCGGCCACTGCCAGCCTCCGGATAGACTACAACACTAAAGATCATTGGAGGGATAGGGTTTTGGTTAGTGAAGTGCTGAAAGACATGGACGATGTGGTTGTTGGAGGGGTACTCGTTCGCCAAGTTGTCAATTACTCCACCCGGATAAAAGAGTACACAATTGAGCCAGAAGTAGTGCCATGGATTAACGACGTTGACAAAGTTTTTGATTTCGTATGCAAAAATGTACTGATGGGAGCTCAGGTTCCAGGTGTTAGAAAAAGTAATTTGTAATCTTCTAGAATAATATAGAATAAGTATTTAAGTATATAAGTTTAAATCATTAAAAGTGTACGTAGAAGTAATAATTACACTTAGAAGTGTGTAGAAGTAATAAATACAATAGAAGATATTTGTATGGGTAGGACTAGATAATTCTAGAGGATATGAGAGATGTTGTGTAATTAAATACATGGGTTTTAACTAGACTATTCTAGGATTGAGTAAGTCGGCAAAATTGCTTTATAAATAGAGCTAAGTTGTACTCACTTTTGTGTATGAATTGAAATACACTTCTATAAAGTCTTATCACCATTTGTGCCTACTACAACAATCTCTCCTTTCTTTAAATTCCATTTCCCTTGTCCAATATTCTTCCAAATCTAACTAAAGCACCCCCAACACCAGGAAGGATCAAACGGGCTGTGAAAAAAGTTGCTGACATCAAACTTCTTATCAAGGAGTGGCATTTTAAGGATGCAAACCACCAACTACGATTCAACTGTTGATTTAGGTCCCATGGCGATATAGATTTTTTCAGAAGGGAAGGTGAAATCATTGAACTCCCATTGCACTCCACAGTTGGAGATTTAAAACAGAAGTGCAGAAAGCCAGTAGGGACACGTGTTTTTTAACCGAGAATGTAGTCGTCACAAGAATCGAAGGAATGGAAGCGGTACAAGACAATTCTGAATTGGACAAATGCAATTTCGATTTGTGGGTTGCGACGGGGTCGCATTCGCAATGAAAGTACAAAGGAGGAGTTGATCCACTGAAGTTGAAATGCATCTGTGGAGCCACAGATGAAGATACGGAGCAGATGGTGGGTTGTAATGGCTGCGAGTTTTGGCAACACACAGTGTGTAATCACATTACGGATTCTGAAGAGGTTCTGGCTTTTTTATGTGATGATTGTGGGGAATCTTGCGGGTGGATTGGGTTTTATGTTGAGTTCCGGTGGAGGAGTCAGGTTCTCCACAGTAGGAGGAGACAAATCTTAGAGGACTTTCAACTGACGTTGTTGAGGAAATGATGGTTATCACTTTATGGCATGCTAAGTTGCCTTTTCTTGTAGTCCTATCGCATGTTACTGCCATTTTCTGATGGTTTTGGACTAGGAAAGGTGAAACAAAGGAGAGTAATGTTTCTAAATTTGCAAAATGTTAATGCGTTGAAATTTCTTTTTCAACAAATATGACTGGTTAATTAAGGTGAAAACCAATTTCCAATATAATCTATCTATGCATAGAAGAAAAACACATTAATCGTTCCCATTTGATTCGATGTCTCTTTACGATTATTTATACTAATTATGTAGTAGCTCACGTAACAGAAGGGTGGGAAACCAATGTTCTATATGCAATAGTGGTACGTAACAAACAATCATGTCCGAGCATCCAGATATCCTTTTTTTTAAATTAAAAAAAAAAAAAAGACTAGCTAGTAACAAAATTAAAGTTGTCCAAAGGGGGCAAGTTTGTGTCTTTTACCACATGCGGAATTTGAGATTTAATAGACCATTGATGTGCTAATTTTAGCCGCAATTTTCAGTGCAACGAAGTTTGATGGATTAGAAAGTACAGGTTTTGAATTTTAATTTGTTGGCTGCAGGTGAGGTAATCTATTAGGGGTTGTTCGGACAAAAAATCCTACCTGGCTTTCCCGCCAAAAATGAGCCAAATAAAGCCAATAAGCCAATAAGAGAGAGCATTGGGTCGGAGGAGGTTGTGTGTGTCAGAAGGGGTAAAAGCAAATGGCTCTTTGGGAATGAAGCCAATAAACCTTAGCTTTTGGCGGGAAAGCCAAATGGGATTTTTTGTCCAAACAATCCCTTAGCTCATTCATCTTATCACTATCACTACTTTAAATAAAAACCAAATAAATCCTCTCCTGTGACCGTGTGAGGATTCATAAAAAGCCACCAAAAAAAAAAGTAATAATAATTTGTTTCGCGTATCTCTTGATCCAACTTCTACAAGACTGTCTTCTATACTCTGTTTTTTTTTCCAAACTCTAATCTATTAATGTTAGCTTAGTTGGATTTTCTTTTGTTTACGCCCAAAAGTTATAACCAATGCGGAGCTGCCACGTGATACATGATTTATTCTTGCAAAAAAAAAAAGATTGCATCTTAGGCTTCGAGGTTTGAAGTTTGGTGGAAATTGGTACACCGGATTTCACACCAAGATCATCTCATTAATTTGAAGGAAAATGAGGCACACGCGTGATTGGGACAGGTGGCGGCCAATGGATGGCCGGATAAGTATGCCGGAGAGTTCACGAGAGTGGGAGAGAGTGGTAATTGATTGCTAACTTGCGATAATCGTTGTTCCGGCCATGCCAAGAATCCAAGATTCACTTTATAGTCATTTGGAATGTTCTTCATTTTCCTTAGTTTTTTTCACTCAATCTAGCTACTTGAGGTTCATGAAGGTTGTGGAAGGAACTAGGCATGGCACTAGTATACTTTAAAAAAATGTAGGTTCATGAAGGTTGTGGAAGGAACTAGGCATGGCACTAGTATACTTTAAAAAAATGTAGGTTCATGAAATTGTGGAAGGAATTAGGCATTCAAGAGAGTACCTATTTCATTTGGAATCGATCCATACAAAGCTCAATAAGTGGACGATGAGATTGAACTCTCATGATTAGTTAAGATGCGCGTAAACTTGCCTGGACGCATGAATTATACAAAAAAAGAGTGCCCGATTCTTGTTTTCGCCAAATACCGAATGAAGTATTTCATGTTTCGATTAATTTTGAGCCATGGTTTTGGGGTTTGATGTTATTCGAAATTCTCTCCATTCGGCTTGAAAAATAAGATGCGATTAAATATAACATATAATAGTTGCATGATTAAATTTTCCCAAAAATTCCTCTCCATTTTTTTTTCCTGTTCATTCCGGAACTTCTCTTTTCATTCTGTTGGTTACTAAACTAACCAACTAAGATTTTATGAAGCAAGAAAATAACTTACTCAATTTCTAACTACGAAAAAATCATGTGGGAACTCTTTAGTGTTATTGTTATAATCTTTTTAAAAACTTGTTTGAGGTTATTTTATTTTAGTATAAAAAAGGACAACGAGAAGAAGAGAAAATAAAGGTGGGAAAGCAAAAATAGAGAATAAATTCTAATAAAAATATTTTTGTCCCTCTTTTGGTTTAAAAAAGTGGAAATAAATAATTACAGAAAGTACTAAGATAAAAATAAAAGTTGCTCTTACTTTTATTTCTTTATTTCACTTTTGTTGCCCCCAACCAAAGGGATTTTTTTGTTTATTTTTTCCTTTATTCGTATAGTACTCAGAGAAATGAAAATAATACTAATAAAAAATGAAAATAATAAAAAAAATTTACGTAGCTTGAGAAAATTGTAAAACAAAATAGTACTATACGGGCTCGTTTGGATGTGGTATTGAGAATAAGTATTAGTTTGGGAAAATGACAGCCAAGGACGTGTTTTGATAATTAATACCCGTCAATGACATTTTCAGCATTAATAAATGTTCTTAGCATGTTCTTGACGGGTATTAATTATCAAAATACGGGCTAGGCCGTCATTTTTCCTTTTAGTTTTCCCTCATCCGTGGGCTCAGACCCAGGTTTATCACCTGGTTTGGCAACCCAAAATGCAGGGATATTAGATTTCTCCCTTCTTCTCTTGTACCGGCTAATACCTTTAAGGGGGGGGGGGGGGGGGTTTGCTAATATCCCAGCGGGGATTATTTATGGTTGAGTTTTTGGCGTTATTAGTTAATACTCCTGATAAAACTGAAATAATACCCCATCCTCCTTCATTTTAACTACAAAACATCTTCTCATTTTATCTTTCATCCAAACCAAATATTATTTTATCCCCCCATTTTTAATACCTCATTCAAACCAATTACTATTTAATTTCCCCCATAAATATCACATCAATGTGGATCATTCCTTATTAACCAATACACCTACTATTTTATTCCCCTTCATAAATAATACCCTCAGGGCCTATTTGGATGGGGGCTACCGAAGGGGTATTAATACCCCTCCAAAAACCGTGGACCCACGGTTTGTGAACACATTTTCCCCGGAACACATTTTCCCCGGATATTAGCTAAATTCCGGATTCTCTTGTACTCCTAATACTCCCGGCGGGGATTATTTATGGAAAGGTTTTGGTGTGTTATTCCATAATACCCCAGATAATACCCCTTCTCTTTCATTTCAACTACAAAACAATCTTATTTTCTAATTTTATCCATCATCCAAATCAAGTACTATTTAATCCTTCCGTCACATCAACGTGGGCCTATCTTTTTTACGTAATACCCCATACTATCTTATTCCTCTTCATTATTAATACCCCAATTCTTATCCCGCATTCAAACGGGCTCTCAATTCTTATCCGCATCCAAACGAACCCTACTAGTGTAAACATCAAGATAAAAATAAAAAAATAAAAGGAAGAGTTGTACAAACGAAGATTTGCTTAATTATTTGTTTAATTATTTTCCATTCCTTTCTCTAATTGAAATCCAAACAGAGATCTGGGAACGTCTTTGTTCCTTCTCCCTAATGGTCACCATGAGATCAGAGCTGACTTCTCCATAATACTGTCTCTCTCTCTCTCTCTCTCTCTCTCTCTTTTGAATTGACGAATTTAGGGTTTGATTCGACCAACTCAATTCACCGTAATTTATCTACGCATCGGAGTCCCATTGATCTCCCACAACGACTATTTCATCGCGTCCGTCAAGTACTAAGGTTCACCTCTAACCCCCCAGAATTCGTAGTTCTATACGCCTAAATGCACTTGCACTGTGCACTTTGGTATACGTACATTTTGAATTATTTGATTGGAATTTTCATTAGTTTTTTGCGTGGTAAATTTTTATACGGTGTTGAATAATTGAGGACTTTGGATTAAGTTAGGTCTGGGATCTGATTGATGCTGTGAGCAGCTACTCCCTCTGTCCCATTTTGTTTGGTTCGCATGGAATAAGAAAATCTTTTGAATGGTGCAAATTCGAAACAGTATTGCGATAAGTAAGTTATTCTTGGAGGTCAAAAATGACATGGTCTTCACTCTTCCGTATGAGTTAGCAGGGTCAGGTGTACTAATGCTTAACTTATGCTTAACTTTCAGTAGGAGTTGGCATTGCTAGCCGCCTGCTGCCTTTTTGAACAAGGGATTTATGGAGAATGTCGCTTCGTTATATGATTGCTTAGGATTGAGTTTGACAATTCAAATTGTAAATTCCCCAGAAGCCTGATATTACACCATAAAATTTGTTTCGGTTGTTTCTATGAGGAGGAGTTTGGTTATTTTAGTTTATGTTGTTACTAGTTTGTTGTTTAGGGCTTTAAGCAAATAACAATGGTTAATTATTGATAAATTGGAATCTTTGAAGCTTGATATACGACCAATGGCAATGTTTTGGGAGGATTTCTTTTGTTTACTAATTTCATTGTTTCTGTTTCTCTACCCCTCCTGTGTTATCCTCGTTTTCTAGTTGACGGAAACATCACGTCAACTTCTTATATGAAAACCCACGGTGGTATGCTGGAAACATCTTGAACCAATGTCGGTGGAGGGAGTGGAGGGAGTGGACGTTGGTGGGATGCCGGAAACTAATGCAGAAGATGGTGTAAAACCTGATGAGCAGCTGAATGGCATGAGCCAGGAAAGTGGTGAAACTACCGCCAAAGAGAATGGCCACCCATCTACTAGTGATACTCAAGATCATCTCGTACAAATGGTTGTAGATCTCAATTTCCAGAATGAGTACTTGAAGTCTCAGTTTGAGGTCTTGAAAAATCTCCATTCAGAATCTAGTGAGTCTAACCAACAAAAAATGGCAATTGAGCAAGATGGTGGGGGACTTGAAGATGTGAAAGAGCTCCGTGAAAAGATAGAATCTTTGAGTAGAGAACTTCTGGAAGAAAAACAAACACGAGGTGCTGCAGAAGAGGCTTTAAAGCATCTTCGAGCTGTATATTCAGAAGCAGATGCAAAATCCCAAGAGCTTTCTGCCAAGCTCGTTGAAGGTTAGAGTTCGTTCTTTTCCTGTCTACCTTTTGGTAGATGTGTAGATAATTACTTTCTAGTTGCAACTTCCTGCTTTGCATGTTGGGCACTCGTGCGTCTTACCGAACTATAAGGATTGTGGTCGTGTACCAGATTGTTATGCCTACTGAGATCATATATTCTTTTAACAAAATTCCAGTTTCTTAGGAGGATGTATTTGTCATTTGTTATTGTAGCTCAACAAAAGCTGGAAGACGAAATAAAAGAGCGTGATGAGAAGTATTCAGAACTTGACTCCAAGTTCAACAGGCTTCACAAACGTGCAAAACAGCGCATTCAAGAAGTTCAGAAGGTAAATATAATTTCTGGGTTTGTGGGATAAGCACTTTGTGATGCCAACTAAAGCGTTCTCCCTTATAGCTTGCACATAGTATGGGTCAGCATGTATAAAGAACATTTTTTTAGCATGCAACTTCCAATTTTTAAACTTTATGTGCTTCTTTAGTTTTTATTTCTGGTTACTCCTCTTAAATTGGGTTTGGCATCCTGGACTCGGATATGCAATCTACAATCCTTCACTTTTGAAATTCCTAGATTTTAAAATGCTTGAGTGAATTGTGCCTTAAAGTTAACTCCCAGGGGTTGGTGAAGCGGTAGTTATCGGGCAACAAGGGGCCTTAGGAAGTGTTTGGTCTAGGGGTTGACTCCCACCTTCATGCCATCAACTCCTGTGTTGAGTCAGTCCATATGGGGCTTAGCTCCGTATTTAATTGCCAGCTAGTGGACTATGGAACTGGCCCCTGGATTAGTGGGTCCATTGGTCTGATACCAAGTTATCCAAAAAAATAAAATTGTATATCGAAGTTTCTAAGATCATTCTTTAAATTAGATCATTGGGTTCAACATTAGGAGAAAGATAGGATTTTGTTTTGAGTGTTGATTCCATATCCTGTTTTGAGGTTATGTTCAGGAAAAAGATGATCTTGAGGCCCAGTTTCAAGATCTGAAGGAAAAAGCCGATCGAGCATCAACTCAACAATCATCATTGCAGCAAGAGCTGGAGCGCACTCGGCAACAAGCAAATGATGCACTGAAAGCTATAGACGTGGACAGGCAACAACTAAGGAGTGCGAATAATAAGTACATCTCCAAATAGCAAGTTACTACTACCTATTTACATAAACTAAGACACTGTATTCACCAATCATGTAGGTCTTTGTTAAAAGTCTACATTTGTTAATTCTAGCAATTGAGTCGTTATGCTTTTCAGTGGATTCCGCATGTTTGCAATGTATCTGTTGACTTGCATACAACTTCTTCCTCTCATCTGCTAGTCCCAATCAACTTTTCCACCCTACTCTAGCTCAAGAATGTGAATCGTGATTCATGATACATTTTATCTAAAGTTTGTGTTTCTGCATGTGTATCTTGTATTTCCTCTTAAAAATGTCTTGGTCTTTTACCAACTGCCTAACTCTCTGTTATTATCTTCTCCATTGCTGTAAAGAATCAAATATGCCAAATGCCCAAATGTGTTGTATCTAAAATTTCCTGGACTTAAGCAAAAGAATCATCAAAGAAACTGTTAGAAAAGCTCAGCCCACAAAGTCTCCTTAAACCCAGGTATTAAGGAGAGGGAAGCTAGGGCCTTATAACCAACATAGAGGGGGCATGTCCAGGCAATGTGGGACACAATCCAACAGAAACCTGATGAGAAAATTACTATTCAAACTCAAAATGATTGAGGAAAGTAAAACTGCTCTCCCTTGGCTATCATGTCTTACCATCTTTCTGCTTGTCTTAAATTTTTTGTCATCACCTTTTTGCGTATCTAGAGCAATTTCTCATCTTCTATGTGGCAACACCACTGATATGCAGACTTAGAGACAACATTGAAGAACTGCGCCGTTCTTTGGAACCGAAGGAAAATGCTCTTGAGGCGCTACAACAGTCACTTTTGGAGAAAGACCAGGTAAAATAGAACTCTGAGCATTTTCCGATAAGTAGCACTGTATGTCACTATATGCATGCTTATTTCGCAAAAGCCTTGCTTGTTCTTTCAGTTTATGACTGAGTTTCTAATTCTTCATCATTCCTTGGGATCAATGGGGGGAACCTTTTGCCATAACAATGCTGAAGGGAACATTATCTGTGTTTGTGCTTCTACGCATACTAGAAAAACCTGTCTTTTGTTCATGTGTGTTTGCTCTTCTTATCTAGTAAGAACTCCGTATGTTTTTTGTGTATATAGGATTTAAACACTAAACTTGCTTGTGAGAAGATAAACTATTAAGCACTGGAAGTCACAGGGCAGGCATTTGAACTGCTTTTTTCCCTCGTTGATAGATTTTACTGGCTATATAGACAATGTTTATGAACTGCTTTTATACCTTGTTTTAAAATATATCTAACTCAACAGTCAACAGAGTCGCCCAGGCTCATATGCTAGATTTGGAGGTGATAAAGAACCGATGTGGGAAAAGCTCTAACACCTTCCATATGATATATGTTCTTGCATTGCTTTGCCTCATGTTTTTGATGTCATGCATTGAGTTGAAACATACATCAAAACATTTGCAGTTAAGCAGATTTTCTCGTTCTGGTACTTGAAGAGAATGTAAGAGATCTGTGAAATCTTTCTCTATGGGTGTACATAACTTGTATAGTACAGATGTTGGAAGACATGCGAGGGTTACTGCAAACAGCAGATGAAAAAAAGCAAGTTGCGATAGCTGAGCTCTCTGCTAAGCAGCAGAAGGTAAAAATGCGCAAAGATGCCTCCTCTATTCCTTTTTTCTGCTGTACACACACAAAAAGAAATTAACGTCCTGTATTTTGTTTTGTTTTTGTTTTTTTCCAGCAAATTGAGAGTTTCGAAGCCCAACTAGCTGATGCATTAGCAGATAGAAGCAAAGCAGCCGAAACAATTTCCTCTTTGCAGGTAAGAGCAGTGTAAGCAGGAATATATAACGAGCAGTGTAATGAATTACATCTCTTCAATCCGGGATCTTATTGCACAAAATGATACTTGGTGTTTCACTCCTTTTGTCACTGTCACACATATACTCTCTTTGCGATGTTTCATTCCTTCTTTGTCTTGTAGTCGTGTCCAAAGTTTCCAGATGATTACTTGAAAACAAGTGCAATTGAAGGTAAATTTTTGCAGGGCCTGATTGCTGAGAAAGAGTCCAAGATTGCAGAGATGGATGCAGCTTCAAGCGGTGAAGCAGCGCGGTTTAGAGCTGCTATGGAAAGTGTAAAAGGAGAACTTATTCACCTGAAGCAAGAGCATGTATGAGTTTGTCTTTTCTGGCTCAAGTGACTATATAACTGGCCTAGTCAGATTTCCCTTAATGTTATACTACTGATTCTGGTGGTAGACCATGTTTGAGTATGCTGTCAGCTGTCTCACTTAAGAGATTTGATTAGTTGAAAGATTTTAGTTCCAGCAGCTTAGGGAAATATTTCTTTGCATGCCAATCTCATGTTCTCCATGTCCATGAAGTGGGGGACTCAATTTCAGCAATAACTCTGTTCTCTTCATTCAAAATTTAACTCATCTCGGTATTTCGATTACATAAATATCTAGATATAAAAGTAGGAGCTATGGTCATTTTTATTAGGAGTCCATGTCCTCACTTTCCCAGTTTAGAATCTTTTAGCTGCCATTACAATTTTCCAAACGAACCATACGAAAGGGTTTTTTCAATCTCCATTGCTCACTCGGACTGGAAGAAGGCTTGGTGTGCTTTTAACACTTGTCTTACTAGTTGCCACTGGTTTCTTTGACATGAAGCTTTGGAGCCTTGAACATTGGAACTTCTATGTTATTTTCTATGCGTACTTTTAGGAAGTTGAGATTTCAGTCCTTTGTTATTAGTGAAAAATAGAGAGAACTTTCTGTCCCTTTTGATATTAGTTATCTTATACTAAAAAAACTGTGAAATAGAGCTGTTTTTTCCCTTAAGATCCTTACAGATTCTATGCATGAATTTTTTTTCTGTTTCTTTTGTTCCTTTTGCAAATAACACCAACGAGCCCCTTTCTGATCCACCCTGTATTCATCCATGCTGACTGCGGCAGTGTGCATATATTACCAATGAGCCCTCTTTCTGATCCACCCTCTACTCATCCACGCTGGCTTTGATAGCACTGCCTCATGGCCTGTCCTGATCATATTTTCATTCCGTTTGCCTATTTGTCGTAGAGGGGAGTGGTATCGTTGAAAGGTATTGTGCTAAACTCCAGAGGTTTTTTAGTTAGGAATCAACACCCCCTTCCTTTTCTACTTTTTTGCTGTATTTGTATGATTCAACCTGCAATCGCAACGTTCCTCTTCAAAGAGGGGTTGCTTCTTCACCTCCAAGATAAGGTTTGCCTTGCTTCTCTTCAGTTTTTATGTATCATAACTTGCATAATTGTTAACATTAACATTTTGGTTTGTAATGGTACATGAGTCTAAACTTCAAAAGAAAAAAACATACTATAGTTTTTTCAGGTATTTAGCAAGTCTTCATTTGTAGTTTCCTTTAAGCTTTTTATGCATTCAGGAGAAAGAAAAGGAGAGTTGGCGAGGTACAACTCAGGCGCTCAAAACAAAGTTGGAGGTTGCTGAGAGTAACTGCATACGTGCTGAAATTGAAGCAGCTAAGCTGAGAAGTATTTTGACATCTTTTGCTGAACGTATTTTTGGCTACTCATTTTATGGAAATAAGGTTTTACAAATTAGTTACTTACAGGTCAGCTGGAGCTAGAATTGGCTGTGCAAGCTCAGATGCTAAGTACAAGAGATGCCGAACTTAAGGCTGCAAAAGAGGAGGTATTCAATCATTCTCATTTCTGCTCTCATTAGCAGCAGAAAATGGAAACAGGGGATGTAACATTGTTTGCAGTTGCATTGTGATTAACTGTAACGACCCTGATTTTTGGTCAATAAAAATTTCGCTAAAAATTTGAGTTTTTGTTTAATACTTGGATTTCATTTTTAAACGTCCAAAAATCGGTCGTTATCGACTTATAAAATTTTGTTATTTTATTTGAAAATTCTTTATTTATTTTATAAATCCCTTTTTGCGATTAATAATCCGCTATAATTAGATTTAAAACTTATAAATTGGAATTCATCGACCGGGCATTAAGGTCATTTTTTCTAAAGGCGTAGTATGCCTATTAAGACCTTAGTATAGTTACTTGGTAATTGTAGTAAAATCCTAAATTTATTTTTCTACCGGAAATCCTACTTGGTCGACTCGCCTTTGCTCTTACGCGTTTCTTCATTCGCCATCGCTTGCCTTGGCGTTGTCATTGCCACGCCGCTTGTCGTGTGCCCGTCAAGTTACCTTGTGGCATCGAGTCGCTTGCTTTTGCCTTGGCGGTGCTGGGCTGCCTTACTCCGCTGGCGCCCTTGGTATGCTCACGCCGCCTCGGCCTCGCCGCTTGCCGGTATTTGGCCACATGGCAGTCGCTTTGACCGCGCTAACAAGCACACTGTTGCCGCTGCTGGCCGCTAATGGCTGGCACCTTGTTTGGCCAAGCGCTAGCGCCCGCCAGCTTGCTGGTGCCACCTGGTCGCTTTTTGACCACCGCTATTGGCCAACAGAGGCCGCTTTGGCCGCTTGCTGCCATTAACGGCCGCCATCGCTTTGGCTACCGGCCGCTTGGCCATTTGGTCGCCGCTAATGGCCACCGGCTGCTTTACATTTTACCGGCCCGCTTTGTCTTAGCCGAACGGCCGCCACCGGTCGCTTGACCACCTTACACGGGCCGCTGGCTTTAACACCGCTATTACCACTACCAGTCGCCGCCACGCTCACGCATTGCCTTGGCGTTTGGCACCGTCGGACTTTAATACTTCGTTATTAGGCGATTTCCTACTAATTACAACAGGAATACCACTCGAGCAATGAAGGCCTAGATTAAGTATCGTTAGTCTTTAACCAATTAATTAGAATAGCCTAATGCCCATTTAGCCTAATCACTTCTTCCTAACCCTAGATGGACCATTTGACCCTTTTTGTCTTTATCCATTGGACAATGGATGCTAGGCAAATTTGTACCCAGTGGATAATAGGAAAACCTTGGTTAATCTCCCTAAGTACGAGATTAGATTAGTTTAGTGCTTAATTACAAGTATTAGACTTTTTAGTATTAACCGTTGGATAATAACCGCTAGGAGGTTTATTATCCATTGGACGATAGATTAGAATCCTAGCCACCATTACCCATTGGTTATTGACCGCTAGGGAAAGTATTATCCATTGGATAATAGTTAATCTTGACAATCATGTACTAAGTTGATTAAAATACTAGATTTTGCCATGTGTGTATTTAATTAAAATACAATTTGTACATTAGGTTAGTACATGGTACTTTGGATGAAGTAGAATACTTAATTGGATATGAGATTCTCCCATACCTAGCCTAGGTTGAGAAGTACTAGACTTTACATATTATATGTATGTACTTATATATATATATATATATATAGATATACATATATATTATATTGTATATGTGCATGTGTGTATTAGAATATAATAATTAGAAAACCTATATTACTTAAAAATGTGAATTTTATGAATAACTCAAAGTACATATATATATATTAGTATATGTATACTCTTTTATAGTACAAACAAGTGGGAGAGAGAGAGAGAGAGAGAGAGGGAGAGAGGAGAGAGAGTGCCGAGAGAGGAGAAAGAGAGACCCGAGAGAGAGAGAGAAAGAGAAGGAAAGAGAGGGAGAGAGATGGTACCTTGAATTGACCTAGCTCTTCCATTGTACCTTAGTGATCTTTTCCTACAAAATCTATGTACTAAATGTCCTAAATGCATTTTCAAATCTTGTACAATCCTTCCAAGCCTAAATCTTCACTCTTTCCTTTGTCATCCCAATCTTGTCCTTTTTATTATATATATATGGTTATATATATATATATGTACATAGTGCAATGTACCGAGGAGAGAGAGAGAGAGAGAGAGGGAGAGAGGAGGAGAGAGGCCGAGAGAGAGAGAGGTTCGGATGGAGAGGGAGAGAGAGAGTGTGATATGTGTGTGCAAGTGGATTGACCTAGCATAGGCCATCTTGCCCTTGTATATATATATATAGTTGTATATATATATAAATATACATAGTACAATGTACCAAAGAGAGAGAGAGAGGAGAGAGAGGCCGAGAGAGAGATTGAGAGAGAGAGAGAGAGAGAATTCAGATGGGAGAGGGAGAAAGAGAGTGATGTGTGCATATGTACTCTTGCATCTAATCCATCCTTGTTGGCCAATCCAAGTACAAACCAAATCTAGACTTTCTTGCATCACAATGTACCATGAAATCTAGGGTTTCTTGTGCTTTCACTCCAAAGGACAACCAAATCCATTTTCCTATAATTTCCAAGGACTTGATTGGACCAAAACCCCATTAGAATAGATTAAACCTAGTCCTTGTTTGGAAGGAAGAACAAGGAAGGTCTTTGGATGGTCTTTCAAGGCATGACATCACTTGGATCATGACAAAATCCATGGGATTTGGAGAGAGAGAAGGCCGGCCAATGAGGGGGAGGGAGAGCCCTTGCTTGCCTATAAATAGGACTCCATTCTTCTCATTTAACTCACACCATTCCAACCTCCAACTTCTCTCTAGGAAGCATAAGTATTCTTGTAGTTTAGCTTTGTTCTTGAAAGTGTTCTTGAGGTTCTTCCTAGGCTTCAAGAAACACCTCTAGTGCCGCTACCGCCCTACGACCACCCTTTCGATCCAAAGTAGTAGTCTAGTAGTCAAGATCAAGTTTTGAGAGAAACCTTTCTCTTTCGAAGCTAACGAAGGCCACCTCCTAAGCCGTTACTCCGTCCGTAGGAATTTCCAACCTAGCTTATTCGGCCCCGACTAGTTTCGGATCAAGGTAGAATCTTCCGTACTCATTTCTCCGAAGTATATGTACTTATGTTAGTTAGTATGCATGATAATGATAGTTTATGTTTTAGAACGTTGGGTGCATGATAGTTAGTAAACTTAATATTGGATGATTAAGCATGATTCGAATCGACTTAAGATATAACGTCGTGTAGAAGTAATCGCATGTTGATCTTTTAACTTAACTATAAGCTTATATTCCATTGCTTGTATTACTTGTGGTATTATAACAAAGCATATGGTGGATTACCACCCAGGCGTCCGCACATGTGGCGTTATGCTTTAAGTAATGGTTATGGACATGCTATGTACTTGCTTGGATTATACTTACCTTAAGTATGCGTAGTAAATTTCTAAACATGAGTTAAACGGTTAAGGTATCAAAGCTAGTTAGCAAAAACTTGTTCTACTAAAGTACTAAAGAAGAATGAGCATGTCAAATAATGAATTTCTACGTCAATAACCATATGTTGTTTTTTTGTCTTGAGGATGAATATGAACATGTATGTATAATCGTTTGCATTACTTGTTGCTGATAAAACATAAGTGGCTTTAAGCAATAATTTGAGTACGATTAGGTAATATAGAGTTGGATGATCTTGCTAGTTTAGTTTCAAGATTTCTTTAAAGTGATTTGTCCCGCCGCGGAGTCTATGCATGATTACGAGACACGAGAACCGAAAAGTAGAAACATGACACTTAAGGAGTGGTTGATATGGATAAAAAGGATTTTGAGACTACATAATGGCCGGACTTGAAGCCTTACGTGAGTTGTGAAACCCATAAGGTGGCCGGACTTAGTAGCCCTTGTGTAGACTTGCGAAAACCACAATGAGGCCGGACTTGGTAGCCCCTTTGTGTAGATTGCTAATGGAGCCGGGCGTGGTAGCTTCATTGGTAATTGGGCTTGGTTATCCGCGGAGAGGAGCCAATGCAAGATTTTGTAACGTGGCCAGACTTGGTAGCCCGTTGAATGAGAAATGATTTTCGAAATAAAATGGTGATACAATACGATGAGTCGCGTAGGAGAAACCAAGAAAGGCATGACACCAACGTAAGCAAGATAGTGAATGCGGATGTATCATGGTTGATTATGTTGTTTAATGAGCATGTGTAATTATTTATGACTCTTTGTTGTAAGTTATGGGTTACGGGTTGGATTATTCTATTGAGCCAGAGCTCACGGTGTTACCTTTTGGTGACCCCGACATATTATCTGGGGCACGTATAATGTGTCGATTTCATAGATGAGCAAAGCGAGACACCTTGGAGGCCTTTGGAGCCGAGGAGCTTGCAACGATGGAGGAAGAGGTGGAGCAGTAGTTAACCTTAGATCATCCCCTCTTTTGAATAAAAGTACTCTTGTGAGACTTATGTTGTAATAATGAGCTAGACTCTCCTTAATTTATTCAATAAAAATGTTTATTTAACGTACCCAAAATTCGGGGCGTTACATTAACGTTATATCCCTAGTTCCCATCCCATATATATTAATCTCTTATCTCTCCTTACATATCCTCCTCCCAATTCATCACATGCAGATCAACCGTCTTGAAACTGAATTTGCTTCTTACAAGGTTCGAGCTCATTCACTTTTACAGAAAAAGGAGTCGGAACTAGCTGCCGCTAGGGACAATGAACTAGTTAAAGCGCAGGAGGAAGCACTAAAAGTAAATGCTTGTTGTTGCCCATGTTTTACATAAGAAAATGACTTGTTGTCTTGTTCTGATTCTTAAGTGCATCGAGCTTTCTGGCTACTTATTTACAATGCTTCTTTTTTTCTTTCTTTTTTTTTTTTATTTAGGAGGCCGAGAAAGAAGTATTGTTGGTATCTTCCGAAAGGGATAGGGCCCTTCAAGAGCTTCAGGATGCTCTTGCTAATCATGATAAAGAACTAGCTGACAGGTAACATGGTTGATGATAGTGCCTCCAAATTTTTATCGTCCACAGTAACTAAAATCTATCAATTTTTTCCTATAGCCTTCTTTCTTCTAGGAAATATCCTCAATTTTTATTTGACAGTTTGAATGGATCCCTTCAACTACTCACTGGCAAGTTTGTATGACAGTAGATAGAATCTTTTAGGTTAATAGACAGGTATTAAACAACAGTCATGTAGCTATCTAATTTTGTACTTGACATATCTAGTCTATTTGGATTGTTCACAAGTCCTGGCTTTCTTTTGTACATTAATCTGCTGTTCTTTTGTGTCAAAAAAGATTGTTGAAGTGGTGTAAAGCAATAGTTTTTTAACTTCTTACAATGCAATATTCGTTTCAGAGATGATGCTCTTAGCACTGCAGAGCAGCAAATAAAGAGCATGGAAATGAAGCTGAATTCTGCTAATGCTCAATACCACTCTGAGAAAAAGTCATGGGAAATAAACCTTCAGAATTTGGAAGAAACTTGGCGATGTATTGAATCATGCAAAGTTTTTTTATTTGTGTTCCTTTACTGTTTTCTTGGTTTCTTTCAGTTGCTTTCGCAACGGTTGCGGTTTGACATCAGAATATGTTTGAATCTTAATCATACAGTGAGATGTGAAGCACTCAAGGCCCAAAAGGAAGTGATTCCTGACCCTGACATGCAAATAGAATTGGAAGACCTCAAGCAACGGTACAAAAAATTGAAGGTATAATTAATGTTAGCTTTTGTTAGTTTTGTTAATAAGAACATGCGTTTTGTGTTTAGTAATTCTCTTCCTTGTAGGAAGAACACAACTCATTTCGCGATCTTGCTGATAAATTGATTGAGGAGAAGGATAGAGAGATCTCTAGACTTGTGGACGACAATAAGAATCTTCATAAACCAGTTCAATTGAGACCACTGGTATGATGCCCTCTTTCTTCTTCATCTACAACACAGCTAGTTATGTAAAGTGTGGCAGTGATCAATGTTGTAAAGCGTGGCAATTCAATGGGATTAATTATTATTCTTTGTCATGGATCAATGTCGTAAATAATCTCAGGCTGAGCGGGATTACAGCTACACCGCAGGTACAAGATCTCTTGCAGTCATATTTGCTTGTATCCATTGGAATTATATTGTCGATATGGATGTTGAGGGTCTCATGTTAATATTTGTATACAGCCTTCCAGAAACAGGATGCAGCGGATTCAAGCACCTCAGCAGCGGAACAGCAGATTTTGGTATTCAGAAATTTTCCTATAGATCTCATGTTTTTGGCACTGTTAATTTGTTGAGCTTTTTTATAGGGTGTATATGATGAGGTTCACAGTTCAACTTCTTGACATTTCTACTTCTGTCTTCTCCTTTTACTGAAAAATAATATTAGTGGACTGTTTCTTAGTTTCTTGCTGAAGTCAGGCCAATGTTCTGTTCAGTCGGTACTTTCCTGCTTCCAGTTTGTCTAAACCGGGGATTTTTTCCCTTTGAAGTTAAAAATTGCCCAAAAAATCTTTTTCTTGATCGATCCAGTGTCTTAGGACCATGGTCGGTCGTCATAACAGATTAGGGAGGGGAATGCCTGCTCAGTTTAGCAAATGGGTATTTCTGTGATAAGACTATGTGGAGAAAGAAATGGAGAAGGATTCTGAAGAGATATTTGGGATAAGAAGGAACAGAAAATCCCAAGGGGAAACAATTTAGTGAAATGTGGTCTATGCACAAGACGATCTGAAGAGCACCTCATTTTTTGGACTATAAAAGAGCCATTAAAGTTGCAAATGTATATTAATATTTGATCGAGCTGCATATTTACTCTTTCGGCCTAGAAGACACCAAATAGTTGTATGGTTTTTTTACTCTTTTCACCTTACTGGTTTTCAGGTTTTGGCAAGGCAACAAGCTCAAAGGGAGGAAGAGCTAGCACAATCGCAGCGGCACATCCTTGCACTTCAAGTAAGTTACTTGCATATTCAGTTTTGGTTTTGTTTTTTTTTCTTTTTAAATTTTCCAGAGAGCAGATCTGATGTATTTGAGTGCAGGAGGAAATTGAGGAGCTTGAACGTGAAAACCGTCTCCACAGCCAACAGGTATGCGGGAATCTGAGTTTCTTTACATTTTACTTGCTTTTTATGCGAGGCATGTGGAACTTAATTCAATCATGGATGTGCCATAGGATTTTCAAATTTTAAGCTGCATGCACATGGTAGAAGGGATATGGTGAATATCCATCAGGAGGGGTGCCTGCTGTCCAAAATTTGAGTTTGTTTTTATCTAGTACCATTTAACTCGTATCGCGAGCATTGGGAATTATACTATTCATAAAGCATGTTGCTTGCATACAAACTATATGCCTTCTTGTTTCACATTGCAATCATGCTCCCAATTGTGACTTCTTTCATCCAGAATTCACACTTACTGGCCTTCACGTACAGTTGGTCGTCCCGAAGCACTTGCAGTACGATCCTCAGGTGCTGCTCGTGTTCCTGCTCCGTTGGCGAGTACACCAGACTCTACTTCTCTTGAAACTACACTTAATCTTCTTCCCATCAAAAGAAAGATCAAGAAGAGTTTAAAAGTAAATGACGAGGTAGTCGTAGGACTCACAAAAAACATTTGTCCCAACACAAAAAGTAATCTCGTGGTTTTGTCCTTTTCACTGGAGACTGGAATTCTAACCTCTTGTATGTTTTCTTCTAGTTACTGTTTCCTGTGTTAATGTATGTGTGTGTCTCGTTGCGTATTTTGAGGGAGGATAGGATCCGAGTGCACTTCATTTTCTCCTGTTGTGCTTATTTTTAACTTGTTAACTTCACTTATAAGCATCATGGCTGTAGGAAGCGCTGCTGAAGGAAGAGCTCCGGAACATGGAAAGAATGAAAAGGAGGGAAGGAGTAGATATGACATATCTTAAAAACGTAATTGTAAAGCTTCTTCAAACAGGTATATTGTGAAATGTATGGCTGTGAATTAGAAGCTTAACGTCTTCATTTCCACTTCACGCTCTCTCAAAGAAATGTTGTTTTGCATTAGGAATTGAAAAACTTTCCCTGTTCTTCGAATATGTTTATGCTAATGGCAATTCCTGTACAGGTGAAGTGGAGGCTTTGCTACCTGTGGTTGGAATGCTACTTCAATTTAGTCCTGAAGAGGTATGTTTCCTATATTCTGTGGATGCTCCAATTCTGTCGCCAATCTGGACGTATGATTGGTTAACCGTGATGAGGCAAGATCAAGAAAAAAAATCATCATGATGCGACTCATAGGGAAAGGTTTCTGATCATATGGAGCACTAAAATGGCCCATTTTTTAATCATCCCAGATTTTGCTCACGAACTTAGGACCTTGTTTTACCTTCATGCAAACGTAAATACTGGCTATATGTTTACCTCTTAAACATCATGCTTGGGACTAATTTTTCTAGGATTAAGCACTTGATCATAGGTACGAGTACAATACCAGGGTGGATACCAGAAAACTTTCATGATCTTAACAAATTGTTCTAAGGTTTAGGTGTTTCTGTTTTACCACCATTCCTCTCCAATAGAGGGAGAATCACGCTTTTCAGATATTGTTCTATGTTGAATTAGAGGTAACAAAGTACTTTTAACAACCTCATTAAGGTTTCAACTAGCCACTAAAGCACCTGCACTGTATTTGGGAATGCAGATCCAGAAATGTCAACAAGCATATCGCAGTTCAACGGAGGTCCCCCCAAGCCCAGCAAGTGACACTTCAAGTTCTGGCCTCTCTCTTTTCCCTAAATTTTCATTTTCTTGACCGCAGAAAAATGGTGAAGGAAATTCTTCCCTACTGGGTAGTACAATCTGCACTTTAGTAACAGCGACTATGTTGGGCTCTTCTCCGACAGACTCGGAAGCAGAGGTGGGAGTCGCTGTGATTCTTGTATTCTTTTTGTATCAATATTCACACTGTATTACCATCGTTGAGATATTGTAAAGAACTGATGCGATAGGAGGAAAACCACAACAGCAATTGAGACAAACACCACAGGATTTTTTTTGTTTATTTGCTTTTCGGTGTACTGTAATGGCCTCAGAGGTTTTTGCTCTTCTTTTTCTTTTCTTTTCTTGTCTTTTTTTTTTTTTTTTTTTGAGTTTTTTACCCTTGCTTTATTTATGGGAAATAGAGGAAAAGGATAAAGTACCTGCGATAGATTATAGAAATAATAATATCTTATTGAAGTTTCTTGTAATTTTTTGCCAATGTGCATATTGATATTGTTAGACTGGGAAGAAGCTTTATGGCTTGGATGATTATTCGTATTTTCATAAAAGCGTTTTTAACAGAGCGCCATAGCATGCTTAAAATGGTTGTACATTACACGTGAAAGTGCACGTAGTGTGATGCGAACTTATAATAATATCTTTTTGTATAAAAAAAAACTAAGCAAATAAAAGAGTCATTTTACTTGAATAGAGAGAATATCTTTTTGTATAAAAAAATTAAGCAAATAAAAGAGTCATTTTACTTAAATACAGAGAGAGAGAGAGAGAGAGAGAGAGAGAGAGAGAGGTGTACAATATTTATAAGGGAAAGTATGAAAATTACTACCATATTCTCAACACACCCGCTTTAACCTATCTGGGTTTTATTGTTTCATGGTTTCACCTAGTAATGAAAAATTTTGACCTATAAGGCCAAAGCTGAAATCACTGTCTTTTTTTTTATAACTCGGGTGTCCAAGCGAGCTAATGTAGAAACTACCCTCCTTTACCGACCCTTTTCATCCCTGAAAACTCATTTCCATTGCATTTAAACAAGCTATGAGCAAATTATACATCTAACAAATTTATTTATGTAGTGCTCTCTTTAGTTTTCAGAAAGAATTTTTCAAAAAATTCTTCCTACTTATAACATTTCTTTCTTCATTTCTCTCCACTTATTATCTCTACTATTTTTCAAAAAAAAATTCAAAAACCAAACCAAACACAACATAAAGAGGCAGAAGGTCGTAGTTTAAACAAACAAAAAAATAGTCGAACAGAAGATTGAGAAGGATACAATAAAGAGGCAACTTGCACACCAAGTTTCAGATCCAAAAGAGTTTTTCTTGAGAAAATCTTTTTTTAACGGAGGGTTTATGTGAACAATTGTTTACGGAGGTAAATCGCGACCACCCAAGAGTGTTTTGAACGAATGTTAATGAAACTTTTATGGGGAAGAGTTAAAGTTTCATTTAAAATTGGACCATCTAAAGCCGAAATAGACGGCCGAGATTCCGTGAATAAGCCAACCTCATATAACACGTTTAATTGCTTTTGTCATTCTCATAATTCGACAAGAGAGTTGGTGGGTTGGTGGATGATGGGGAAGTTTTGGTAGCAAAGAGTTCTTCTCCTTCTTTTCATTTAAATATTGTTATTCGGAAAATTATTCTCAGAGGAGTCACAACAATTAAACACTACATCATCATGTGAGGTTAAACTTACGAAATAATTCCCACAGGAAGAATAAAAATAAACTAACAATGAAAGGCTCCGATACAAGTCTATGCCTGAGAGCTAATAATTCAGCTTACTTTCGACAAATTTAACCTATTGATCTATCAATTGAGAGTGTACAGTAATGACCAAATGTGCTAGCCCTAGACCTAGTTATTGACGGATCCGGAGATCCTGCAGTGCAGTATTCCGACCATCCATCTCAGCTATTGTTTCCCATCTTGACTATTTATTTAGTAGTCTCAGAGCACAACCACGTGGTACTCCGGATCATTCCAGCACCATACATTTATGTGGGGTCCAGTCACTTAATCGTGAACCCCACAAGAATATGTGGTGCTGGAGCGTCCCGGAGCACTCCGTGGCTGGGTTCCGAGAACACTGAATAATTTGACTTCCCACTTGCTGGGGCTGGTACACCAACTTCCGCAAATGCCAAAAACTTCAATAAAGTCTCTCTTCAAAACCTATTATTCGACAAAATAAACTTCAAACAAGAAAATAACAATTAGCTAGGACCCATCTGCTTTGATATTAACCAGAACCATCCAGTAAAAATTAATGCATACTCTTCCCACTGGAGCTAACATCATTAGTACCGCCATACAAGCCCAAAAACAATCACAGATGGTATCAATATAGCATAAAAACAATGAATAAAAACTCAACCAAACAAAACAAAAAGGCTTGCATCATGCTGTTATTGGATATAAAGCTGATATTAGCTCATACAAGAGAATCACAATGAGCTAGACCCAATTGCCACCCCAACATCGTACTAAACTCTTCTCACAGGAGATCTTAACCTTAGTATTCCAATATAAGCACAAAAACAATCAAAAAAGGTAACCAAACTAGAACAACAACATGAAATGGAAACAAACGAAAACAAAATGCTACAGGTTCTAGCAGAAGATCAACCATGCCTTGCTTGGAAGTCCTTCATGAAGGCAACTAGCTTCTCAACCCCAGCCAAAGGCATAGCATTGTAAATCGAAGCTCGAATCCCCCCAACCGACCTATGGCCCTTGAGCTGCAGCATCTTCTCTTTTGCCGCCTCCTTGACAAATTCTTCCTCCAATTCAGACTTCTCCAGCGTAAACGGAACATTCATCAACGACCTAACCGATTTCTCAACCGGGCACCTATAAAACCCCTTGCTCTCATCAATCGCATTGTAAAGCATCTGACCCTTCTTAATATTCTTCTTCTCAACCTCAACCAAACCCCCCTGAGCCAGCAAATCCTCAAACACCAATCCACACATGTAAATCCCAAAACAAGGTGGAGTATTATACAATGAATTGTTATCAGCATGGATCTTGTAATCCAGCATCACAGGAGTGATCTCCTGAGCATTCCCAATCAAGTCTTTCCTAACTATCACAATTGTCACCCCAGAAGGACCAACATTCTTCTGGGCACCTGCGTATATCAATCCGAACTTGGTCACATCTACCGGCTTCGAACAGAAATTGGATGACATATCAGCCACCAGCAGACCAGCCCTGTTTCTCGGCGTCGGGTAGTCCTTAAATTCCACCCCGTGAATCGTCTCGTTCGCGCATATATGCAAGTATTTAGCATCTGGGTTCTGTTCCAAACCATCAAAAGATGGAACCTTTGTATACTTCTCGGATTTCCCAGACCAAATCACATTGGGCTTACAATACTTAACGGCTTCCTTAAAAGCCTTGTCACCCCAAGACCCAGTAACAACGAAATCAACGGCGTCACTTGGGGTGCACAGATTTAATGGCACGGCGGCGAATTGGGTGGTGGCGCCGCCTTGCAAGAACAAGACGGCGTAGTCTGAAGAAATGTTTAACAGGGTACGAAGATCAGATTCAGCTTTTTCAATAATGGAACGGAATTCTTTACCTCTGTGGCTCATTTCCATGACGCTCATGCCCGATCCGCGCCAGTTGTAGAGCTCCGATTCAGCCCTCCTGAGCACGTTTTCCGGCAAGATTGCCGGGCCGGCGGCGAAGTTGAAGACCCGCTCGGAGCCAGCGGCGGCGGCGGAGGCGCGATCTTGGACTTGGGGTGATGCGGCGCAGGTGATTGAGATGGGTTTTTTGGGTCCCGAAGAGTTGTTGATTGGGAATGAATTGATTTGGGTTTTGATTGGGAATGAAGTTTTGGTTGGGTGGTTGATGAGGTGGCGATTAGGGTTTTTGAGGAGGAGGGAATTAGGGGAAGTTGTTGACATGGCCATGGTGGTGGGTTTTCTGGGTGTGGAAAAGGGGGATCTCTCTCTCTCTGTCTCTCTCTCTCTCTCTCACTTTTTTCTCACTTTCTCTGTCTAGAATGGGTTGAAAGTTCTGGATTTGGAAGTGAGGAGATCTGCAATTTTGGAGACTGTGGTGGCGGAGAGTATATGTAGGGAATTTATAGGTGGAAAGGGAAAAGAGGGAAATGGTGGTTTAAAGGGATTTGGGGAACGATGTCGTTTGGTAGTTGGTGATGACCAAAAGTGGGAAAAATGAGAGCAATGTAGGAATGCGGGATGCTACCAACTGCCAAGCGGTTGTCGAGCTGCTGATCCGGCCGTTGGCTCGGATCTTAATTGAGTAATAAACAATTTAACTTTGTATGCACTTAGATTTCATCCGAATCATCCGTGCTGAAATGAACAGCCGAATGCCGCTCGACACCCACTTGGCACTAGAGTGTTTGGCAGCATCTCAAGTCCGAGCACTGCTACTGTGCGATAACCAGATACAGAAGTGTTTGAAATAGTTCGATGCACGTGGATCTACATACTAGATGGAAAGCCTACAGACTAATAGATCTGTGTACATGAATCTACGTTCATAAAAGTTTGAGGAAAAGGAAAGTGGTGAAATAAGGGCGGCGGAAACACAAATCAAATGGCCGAGTTATGAGTATATATTCCAATTGAGATCCAATTTCGGCCGAGTTATGGTCCCCACTGGCCCGGATTTGATTCGCGTAATTTATCTACTAACCAAATAAATGTTCACGAGATTAGTATTTAACAAATGAATCATTTCGATTTTGGTGAGTTAACTTGCAGAAGCACCCAAAGTTCTGGTTTCTAACCGCAAATAGAGCTGCAAACAAAGTAGAGCCGTGTTTCGTTGTGTTCAATTGAGTTCGGCTAATTTATTAAACGGGTCAAAAATTTGAGCTTGAACTCGGCTCGGCTATAAAATGGCCGAGCCCTTAACGAGCCGAGCCTAATTCATTTATTAAACTAACCTCTATAAAGGAGTCGGGCCTATTTTTTTTCAGCCGAACCAAGTTCTGGAGTGTTAAGCCCGGCTCGTTCATTTAACAAGCTCAAGCTCAACTCGATTATTAAACGAGTCAAGCCGAGCCCAGAGCAACTCTGTTTTTTGCAGGGCTAACCACAAATATTTGAAATGCAAGTACAAAAACAAGCCAAAGAGTGATGTGGTCATATTTACTGCTTTTGGTTTTCCACAAGAGAGAGAGAGAGAGAAGGAAATGCATCCTGTCTTGCTTCAATCTAAGAGCTCAAAACAAAACCATGATAAATCTAATCTGAGCAGCTCATTTAACCAGCTTGCAAACTGGCTTCTAAAAAGACTGTAAACTCAACACATGGTCGGAGGAATTCTGTAATGTGGTCAATTAAGATTGCTTATATGCAATTCCGACCACATCAATGGAGTGCACAATGTGATCGGAACCACAAGCGACTGAAACCGACCCCAATGAATCACACTCTGAACCAAATCTTAGTTCAGGAGGGTGCAGTACCTCACAATCTATTCCCTGCAAACCAAGAAAGTATTGAGCAAGAACAACCTGAATATTGGCTTCAATACACTGGACATTTGCATCACTCATAAATTCAAAGTACTGCACTCATCTTTTTGATTCCATCATTTCCACTTTACCAGCCAAACACTTCTTTAATCTTTTATTCATTACCTAAAGTGTGCCATAAAGTTACAAACTTAGTGGAACAAATTGACACAACGTGCACATCACATAACATCAACCGAGACAGCAAAACAACGAGAGAGAGAGAGAGAGAGAGAGAGAGAGAGAGAGAGAGAGAGAGAGAGAGTCCGATAGGAGCGCAAGCTAGCTCGGGACACCTGCATTATTACCGGAAAGAAGAAGAAGAAGAGAGAACTTAAGAAAGGACTTCAATGCTTAGTTGAATTGCTTGGGGCTTCAAGTCTCATGAGTTAATCTACGAGAAAATTACCTCTAAGTATAGAAAAGTGACACTTAATTCCCATTAAGAAGAGATGAAATACTTAATTACCACTAAGTCCACTTTTACAAAAATACATTTACCATTAATAGAAATGTCACCCTAGGGTTTTAGGGTATGCTAGGGTTTTATGGTACCCTAATGGGTACCCTAGTACCCTTAAGGTACCCTAAAATCTTAGAATTTTAGGGTACCCTAGAGTTTTAGGGTACCTTAAGATTTTAGATTTTAGGATACCCTAGGGTTTAAGGTACTCTAGAGTTTAGGTTTAGGTGATTTCATAGAGCCATAGGGTTTAGGTTTAGGCACTTTCATATGAGTTTTAGGGTGCACTTTCCTATTATAGGGTTTTAGCGATTTAGGCACTTTTATTGGGTACCCTAGAGTTTTAGGCACTTTTATAGGGTACCCTAAGGTTTAGGCACTTTCATAGGGTGCCCTAAGAGTTAAGCACTTTCAGTATTGGGGGTTTTAGGCACTTTCATAGGGTTTTAGTGTTTCGTTAATTAGAGGAAACTTGGTGGGAATTACTTTCTATTTTCTGGACCTAGAGGTAAATTGCCCCTAATCTACGCCTAAGCAAAAGGAAGAAGAAGCGCAAGTGGGAATAGGAACTTCGACATATCCTTCCAGCATTTGTATGACCATCTTCATTGGCCTCTTTGAAGGACTCTATTGTACACAACAGAGAGCTGTCTTGACCCATCTGCGCAGCGTCGCGATATCTCTCATCACCACCTCTTCATTGTCCACCAATGCATCTAGTCTCCTTTCCTTGTAGCAGTCATAAGCCCAATCGGTTAGTATCACTCTGTCATCCTTGAAATCGATTTCCACGCTCTTTCTACAGCAAATGATCTCTAGCAACATGACACCGAAACTGTAGACGTCCACTTTAGCTGTCACCGGTGCACTTTTGAACCATTCAGGAGCCACGTATCCTTTTGTTCCTCTTATTGCAGTATGAGTTCGAGTCTGATCAAGCGCCAATGACTTTGCCAATCCAAAGTCAGAGATTCGGGCAGTTAAATGTTCATCGAGGAGAATGTTTTGAGGCTTTATGTCACAGTGGATGATTGGGGCGCTGCATTCCTCATGCAAGTACACTAAGCCTCTTGCAATCCCCAAGGCTAGTTGAGTCCTTTGATACCAATCGGGTCTTGGAGTTCGGTGGAAAAGAAAATCGGCTAAACTACCATTGCTCATGAACTCATAAACAAGAAGTCGGTTAGGCCCCTCGTTACAGTATCCAAGCAATTGGACTAAATTCCTATGATGGGTTTTTCCAATTGCAATCACTTCAGCGTTGAATTCCCTCTCTCCGTCCTTAATCAGCTTCTCCAACACCTTGACTGCAACTTGGTTCTTTGAACCATCTGTCAATACACCTTTGTAAACTGTGCCAAAAGAGCCGCTTCCCAAGCCTTCCTTGAACCCGTCTGTCGCTTCTTTGAGTTGTTTGAAAGTGAAAATCCGCAAATTTGTATCCGGGAAATCAGAATCATGTACTACCAACTTATTATATTTGTTCCTATGCCTCAAGAGTACCACTAGAGAAATTACTGCAGCTAGCAATACAATGTTGAATAGCCCAGAGCCGCCAGAAAAAAGTGTCCACATGAGAATTTGATTTTCTCTCTTTGAGTTGGGCTTGGGATAATCATCAGAGCCAGAAGTGAATGGAGGAGGGAGAGCAGCAGTACCTTTCCTCACTTTGATGATTGCTACTCCATAGTTCAACCTCCCATTAGTCAGCGGTAGCCTCTTCTTCTTGCATGTGTCGCCCCCGGAAAATGTGGCAACCGCACATGAACAATCGTGCAAACAAGACTCTTCGCACTGAGTTTGATTGTACGGTTTCAAAGTTTCGTATTCTCCCAGTGGCCAATCCACGTCGACCATTGTCTTTAGTTCATACAAGTCTTCTTGGTTTCTAGACCCGTCTACTCCACAACCTAGAGGGAAATTCGGTTTGCAGCCACCAGGTTTGTTATCGGGATCCGTTAGAGAATACCCCTCTGGGCATCGGCAATTCGGAGTGCCATCATTTGTCATGCAATAGCTATTGAACCCACATGCACCACTGCCAACTTCATTTAATAGCTCACATATGTTATTAGGGATCCTTCTAACAATGGACCAAAACCGGTCGCCATCAGAACTCCTGGGAAAAGTATATTGACGGAAAACGCCATCATGACCCAGTGTTGCACGGTGGTAGTTGGAGGGGTAATTCGGAAAAGGAACACTGTTAAACAGTGGCACAGTATCTCCATTCCCTTTCTCGATATAAATATCTGATTGATTGAAAACCAGTTGAAACCCAGATTCAGAAGCATTACCGGTAGTGGAAGCTGTTTCAGTACTGTAATAAAACGGATAACGGTATTCAGTTGGCCAGGCGATAGGATTGAGCTCAAGGTTCCCATCTATGGTGAAATGAAGCTCAAACCTTCCTCTTGAGTAGTTGGTTTCAGTCAGTCCAGAATACAACATGCCACCCCTTGGCAGTATTTGAGTTGGCAGGATGGTGTCTGTGGGGAAGTTGAAACTCTCCCACACGTAAACAGCATCACTAGCACCAGTTGAAAAAAGCACAAAATTGCCGGTATCAAGCATGCCAGCATGGGAAATAGTGGCGGTGGTGCTGGGTTCGGCCTTCCATAGCGTTTCGCCTTGAGGACCAGTTAGAGTGAGCCCATCTACTGAGAGATCAACCTTTGATCCGCTTTGAACCGGAGTTGATGTATTTGCATGCCACACGATGGTTCTGTCGGGCAATTTGTCATACCAGACAGCAAGCAAGAAGATGCTTGCATCGTAAACTTGGCGGAATCCAAAGGCGAAATCCCCGGAAGGCGAAATCCATGAGGAGTTTTCACCAGTAGTGGCGGTAAGTGACGAGCTCAAAGTTATGTTGGAAGCACCGGATATGGGCAGAAAAGGCAGAAGGGAGAGGAATATCAGGAGAAGATAGTAGATGACAGAAGATGCTATTGAAGTTGCTGCTCCAACTGCAAAGAAGGTCTACAAGTTGAAATTACAATACATCATACTTGGAAATTACTACTATTTACAATCAAAAGTTCAGAGATGATCAAAAAAAAAATTCCGAAACTCAGATGTAGGGGTGCTAAACGAGCCAAGTAGGTAGCTGATCAAGCTTGGTCTGATAACTTAACGAGCTTCAAAATTATGTTCAAGCTTAGTTTGTTTATGAGACAAGTCGATCTCAAACGAACTTTAATGAAGCGAAACACGAGTCGATCTCAAGTAGCTTGAATTTTTTTATACATAATAAAGCCGAACGAGCCTTGAAATCTTAACGAGTTTCAAAAATATGTTCAAACTTGGTATGATTATGTAACAAGCTGATCTTAAACAAGCTTTTAACAAACAAACATGAGCTCATATTTGAGTAGCTTGGTTCGTCTAGCAACCCTAATCAAATGGTAACCCTAACTAGAAGGATGTGACAAGTGTATTGTTGAAGTACGAGCGAATTAAGTTAGGGGTCTTTGGTTAGAATTTAGAAATTGCAATAGGACACATAATTATTTACAGGCATCAAAATTTTATTTGTATAGTGTATTTTTGTACACTATATGGTTCTGAATGAGGTGGTAGTGTGTCGTCCTTTCACTTCATAACGAAGAACATTCAGCATTGTGGCTTATAATACCATAAATTTCACTGGTACATCATTCTGCGCGAATTTTGAGATGGATACTGTTTGTAAACATTGTATTGGTAAAAACAACGGTAAGCAATGCGCAACTTTTATAGCGCAATCCCAATCAATGAATACTCCTAATACAAACACAGGAAATAGGGCAAAGTCCATTTTGACCTCCAGTGATTTGGGCCATGTACGGATATATCCCTATTGTTCAAAAGTAAGCACATAACCACCATGTGGTTTGTTCAAACATGCAGATGCACCCTATTCCATCCATGTTAACGGATGTGTATCTCACACGCCTCTTAAATCTTACCAAAATTTAATCTAAGCCATTCATAATGTATTAATCAAATAATAGAGCATCCTGTAAAAAAAAATCATGCCGATCAGAAATCAATAACTCTGTGATCTTGTTTTTGTTAAAACAAAAGGTAAATTGAAATTTGTTAAAATGAAAGGTAAATTGAAATTTAAAAATCTAATTCATAATGAATTCAGTTTGATCCTGAGGTTTCCATTTTCCGATTGACTTAAATTTTAATATTGATGTAGTACTCGTCAAATTCTACAATATCACCTCTTCATATTCGAATTTTGGGACATGGGATGGATTGGTTAGATTCAAAAAAAAGTAGAAGAATGACGAAGTATAAGAAATGAAGGAAGAAGATGAGGGCATGGACAGAATGGGGTGCATCTGCATATTTTAACAAACCATAGGGTGGTTATGTGCTCACTTTTAAATAATAGAGGATATATCCGCATATAACTCAAACCACATGAGGTGAAAGTAGAGTAGTAGACTTTGCACAAGGAAATACAATCATATCTTAATGTAACATGTAGGAACTTACCTTTGTATGTAGCCATTCAAGTGGAAAACAAGCTGAAATCAATCTCTTTTCACCGTTTTTCAGAACGTTTATTTGCGTCCGTCGGACTAATACCCATCACCCATCACATGGGTGCAGATTCTTAGTCACGTAATCCTTAAAAAATGCTACGTGCTTCCGCTCTCAATCCTCACACTGCGCTTAGGCTCTCGGGTATTTCGCGATGGTGAGGGATGAAAGTGGGAGACGCACGAAAACAAGTTTTGGTAGATATAGAGGTGAGCTATAGCTGGTATTCTTGATGGAGTATTTCTTTTGCTACATTCCGTGTTTGGGAAGAAGACTTCGAAAGAAGACTTTGAAGAGTAAGCCCTTAATAAAGTTCTAGGTCCAAGTGAATGTGCTTTGTTTGGATTTTTTTTTTTTTTTTGAAAATTTTTGAGTTTGGTTTGTGGGTAATGAGTGGAGAGAGAAATTAGGATAATAATTAGAGATATAGGTAATTAATGGAAAGAGATAGAGAGAGAGAAATGAGAATAATGATTGAAGAGTGGAGAGAAAAATGAGAGTAACAAGAGCTTCCTCCCGTGGCTCTCCGTCGATCAACACGTTTTCGAGAGCCTCCAAGGATCCCTTTGAAGGCGATTTCATTGGACCTCATCAGAGCTTGAACTGGGTGATTCCACATCACCTACGCCCGCTAGAGGTGAAACAAGGAAGAAGCTTCGAGAGAAAATAAAGATGTTGAAGGCTTCAAGAGACAAAATGTGTTAAGGCTTTCATGTCATTTGTCAACTTTCTTAAAGTGTGCTTTGAGCGTTATTAGATATCTGCTATGTTTTATTTAGATTTTAGATTTTCTCCTTTTTCTTTCTTTTCTCTTCCTCCTGGGTATGTCCTTTGTAGGCAATCAGCTTTTTTCCTATTTCAAGCTAAGTTACCCAAAAAAAAAAAAAAAAAGTAGGGATAATAAGTATTTTTTGAGTTGAATTTTTTTTTTCAAAATACTATACAAACAAGGGGTAACAGTGTTTTATTTTTTTTGAAGTAAGCCCTTAATCCTACCCCCGCGCCTTTGGAAAGAAGACTTTGAAGAGTAAGCCCTTAATAAAGATCTAGGTCCAAGTCAATGGGTCATGGGAGCCACCCCACAAGTCTAATTTGACCCATTCATTCCAACGGATTCGCCAGGAAAATTCTTCTTACATAAAATCTGATAAATCCAATATCAGTAACCACGAGATTGTTATTTTACCGACAGTGATTTTGATCGCATGGCTACCGATATTAAATCAGTTTAATTTTTTACATAGATGATCTTCTTGACGAGCTCTTTAAGTGAATAGGTCGGATCATTGACGAGCGACCTATGATAAGAAAACCCACATTCAAAGACTTCACTCTTTTCCAACTGCACAAAAGATGATTCCTAACCGGGTGTTTTTTCGTTTTGAAGGGAGGGGTTCGAAAGCTAGAAGGATTTGCAATACCCTTCGCAAGGGTATCAATCTCCAACCTAACTCAGACATGACCCTAGTCATAGGCCCACCAGGGCCAACGCCTAGGGTCCCCAAATTTTGGGCTGCCCTGGTCCTAGGGCTATCAGGTCACCGGTTAGGACCCCCAATTTTTTGCCCCCAAGCAGACCGCTGTTTCAGTGGATGTAATACCGTTGACACATTCATGACCACAGCTCGCTGGCTTCGTAGGGTGCCCATCAGATGCCTTGTTACGTGCGAGTCAGGAAGTTTGCAAGTTTTTGCTTTTAGTTTCTAGGTACTATTGGTATTAACCTTGATAATTGAACTCTGAACCAAGCACCTCACAAATTATTCCTTGCAAACCAAGAAAATATTGAGCAAGAACAACCTATTGGCTTCAATTCGATACACTGAACACTTGCATCACTCATAAATTCTCAAAGAATTCAACAGTAAAAAAGGAAAGGAAGAATGCTACAAAATCAGACGATTCTACCATCTGGCTTGAATGCTACAAAATCAGACGATTCTACCATCTGGCTTGCTCTCAGAAGAGGAAATATTAATAAATAAGCTACGTTTTGCCTATCAGTACAAAAATGGCACGTAATTTACAACAGACAAAATAAACTCGTCTAAAGAGACGAGACAGGAGTGGGCTCTTGGGTTTTTTCTCGGCTACGTCCTGTTTATGTCTTCCGTTCTCCTCTGTAAAACCCTCTTCCGAAAGAAAAATGAATTTTTTTTCTTTTTTGAAACAACTTCCTGCTGCTTAATGCTGTCCGGGGGTAATTGATTCTGTTCAATCTCCTCCGATAGTAAATTGCCCATATTTTGCTGCTTCTGAGTTACTGTATTTCCTTCAGTGATGTGCATCTGCTTTCCTTTTTAACTTTCTTCTCGTGCTTCTTAGCCACCTGTGGGAATTCACTTTCCTCGATCATCTCAGGCTTTTGCTGAAGCTCGACTCAATTATTAAACGAGTTGAGCCAAGCGCGAGAGCTCTGTTCCTTTGCCGCCATAACCGCAAATATTAGAAATGCTAGTACAGAAACAGGCCGAAGAGATGGTCATATTTACTACTGTTTTTCGTTTTCACACACAATCACAGAGAGAGAGAGAGAGAAGGAAATGCATCCTGTCTTGCTTCAGTCTAAGAGCTCAAAACAAAACCATGATAAATCTAATCTGAGCAGCTCATTTAACCAGCTTGCAAAATGGCTCCTAGAAAGACTGTAAACTCAACACATGGTCGGAAGAATTCTGTAATGTGGTCAATTAAGATTGCTTATATGCAATTCCGACCACATCAATGGAGTGCACAATGTGATCGGAACCACAAGCGACTGAAACCGACCCCAATGAATCACACTCTGAACCAAATCTTAGTTCAGGAGGGTGCAGTACCTCACAATCTATTCCCTGCAAACCAAGAAAGTATTGAGCAAGAACAACCTGAATATTGGCTTCAATACACTGGACATTTGCATCACTCATAAATTCAAAGTACTGCACTCATCTTTTTGATTCTATCATTTCCACTTTACCAGCCAAACACTTCTTTAATCTTTTATTCATTACCTAAGGTGTGGCATAAAGTTACAAACTTGCATGGAACAAATTGACACAACGTGCACGTCACTTAACATCAACCGAGACAGCAAAACAACGAGAGAGAGAGAGAAACATACAAACCAAAGAGTGTTCGATGTGAGTGCAAGCTGACTTGGGATACCCTGCATTATTACCGGAAAAAAGAAGAAGAAGAGAGAACTTAAGAAAGGACTTGCATGCTTAGTTGACTTGCTTGGGGCTTCAAGTCTCATGAGTTAATCTAAGCCTCAGCAAAAGGAAGAAGTATCGCAAGTGGGAATAGGAACTTCGACATATCCTTCCAGCATTTGTATGACCATCTTCATTGTAGGCCTCTTTGAAGGACTCTCTTGTACACATCAGAGAGCTGTCTTGACCCATCTGTGCAGTATCGCAATATCTCTCATCGCCGCCTCTTCATTGTCCACCAAAGCATCTAGCTTCCTTTCCCTGTAGCAGTCATAAGCCCAATCGGTTAGTATCACTCTTTCATCCTCGAAATCGTTTTCCACGCTCTTTCTACAGCAAGTGATCTCTAGCAACATGACACCGAAACTGTAGACGTCCACTTTAACCGTCACCGGTGCACTTTTGAACCATTCAGGAGCCACGTATCCTCTTGTTCCTCTTACTCCAGTACGAGTTCGAGTCTGATCAAGCGCTAATGACTTTGCCAATCCAAAGTCAGAGATTCGGGCAGTAAAATGTTCATCGAGGAGAATGTTTTGAGGCTTTATGTCACAGTGGATGATTGGGGTGCTGCATTCCTCATGCAAGTACACTAAGCCTCTTGCAATCCCCAAGGCTAGTTGAGTCCTTAGATACCAATCGGGTCTTGGAGTTTGGCCGAAAAGGAAATCGGCTAAACTGCCATTGCTCATGAACTCATAAACAAGAAGTCGGTTAGGCCCCTCGTTACAGTATCCAAGCAATTGGACTAAGTTCCTATGATGGGTTTTTCCAATCGCACTCACTTCAGCGTTGAATTCCCTCTCTCCGTCCTTAATCAGCTTCTCCAACACCTTGACTGCAACTTGGTTCTTTGAACCGTCTGTCAATACACCTTTGTAAACTGTGCCGAAAGAGCCGCTTCCCAAGCCTTCCTTGAACCCGTCTGTTGCTTCTTTGAGTTGTTTGAAAGTGAAAATCCGCAAATTTGTATCCGGGAAATCAGAATCATGTACCACCGGCTTATTATATTTTTTCCTATGCCTCGAGAGTACCACTAGAGAAATTACTGCAGCTAGCATAACCACGTTGAATAGCCCGGAGCCGCCAGCAAAAAGTGTCCACATAAGAATTTGATTTTCTCTCTTTGAGTTGGGCTTGGGATCATCACTCTTTGAGTTGGGTTTGGGATCATCATCAGAGCCAGAAGTGAATGGAGGAGGGAGAGCAGCAGTTCCTTTCCAAACTTTGATGATAGCTACTCCTTCGCTCAACCTCCCATTACTCAGCGGTAACCTTTTCTTCTTACATACGCCGTTCAGAAATATGGCAACAGCACACGAACAATCGTGCAAACAAGACTGTTCGCACTGAGTTGAAGTGTACGGAGACAAAATTTCGTATTCTCCCCGTCGCCAATCCACGCTTTGCATTCTCCTTAGTTCATACAAGTCTTCTTGGTTTCTAGACCCACCACCATCGTCTACTCCACAACCTAGAGGGAAATTCGGTTTGCAGCCACCAGATTTGTTTTCCGGATCCATTGGAGAATACCCCTCCGGGCATCGGCAATCAGAAGTGCCAGTATCACCCAAGCAGTAGCTATTGAACCCACATGCACCACTGCCAAAATCGTTTTCTAGCTCACATAAGTTATTAGGGATCCTTCTAACAATGGACCAAACTTGGTCGCCATCAGGACTCCTGGGAAAAATATATTGCTGGAAAACACCATCATTACCCAGTGTTGCGCGGTGATAGTTGGAGAGGTAATTCGGAGCAAGAACGCTGTTAAACAGTGGCACAGTACCTCCATTCCCTTTCTCTATATAAATATCTGATTGACGGAAAACCAGTTGAAACCCAGATTCAGAAGCATTACCGGCGGAAGCTGTTCCACTACTGTAATAAGACGTATAACGGTATTCAGTTGGCCAGGCGATAGGATTGAGCTCAAGGTTCCCTTCTGTGGTGAAACGAAGCTCAAACCTTCCTCTTGAGTAATTGGTTTCCGTCAGTCTAGAATACAACATGCCACCCCTTGGAAGTATTTGAGTTGGAAGGATGGTGTCAGTGGGGTGGTCGAAACTCTGCCACGCGTAAACAGCATTACTAGCACCAGTTGAAAAAAGCACAAAATTGCCGGTATCAAGCATGCTAGCGTGGGAAATAGCGGCGGTGGTGCCCGGTTGGGCCCTCCATAGTGTTTGACCTTGAGGACCAGCTAGAGTGAGCCCATCTACTGAGAGATAAACTTTGATCCGGTTTGAACCGGAGTTAATGTATTTGCATGCCACACGATGGTTATGTCGGGCAATTTGTCATACCAGACAGCAAGCAAGAAGATGCTTGCATTGTAAACTTGGCGGAATCCAAAGGCGAAATCCCCGGAAGGCGAAATCCACGAGGAGTTTTCACCAGTAGTGGCGGTAAGTGACGAGCTCAAAGTTATGTTGGAAGCACCGGATACGGGCAGAAAAGGCAGAAGGGAGAGGAATATCAGTAGACGATAGATGGCAGAAGATGCCATTGAAGTTGCTGCTCCAACTGCAAAGAAGTTCTACAAGTTGAAATTACAATACATCATACTTGGATATTACTACTATTTACAATCAAAAGCTCAGAGAGATTATCAAAAAAAAAAAAAAATCCGAAACTCAGATGGTAACCCTAACTAGAATGATGTGACATTGCTGAATTTCACAGTCGCAATCGACGGCTTGGATCATAATCCGAGCAACAGACGGTTCAAATTGCCAAGCACTCGGATTAGATCCAAACCGTCTATGCCGAGATGAGCGGCCGGATCAACCGCTCGGCACCTCCCAATCCTGAATTTTGAGATGGATACTGTTTTAAACATTGATAAAAATAACGGTGAGGAATGCGCAACTTTTATAGCGCAATCCCAATCAAAAAGAGAAACACAAAGGAAATTGACCCCATGTGGTTTGGACCATGTGCAGATACTAGGCCATGTGCAGATACTAGACTTGTCAATGGGCCGGATATGATCCGGATCCGACGGATCCGAATCCGATCCGAATCCGATAAGACTCAAATCCGATAGTAGTAATCCGGATCCGATCCGAATCCGATCTGAAAACCTTTTTTTACTTCAAAAAATTTAGTTTAAAAAAAATATTTTTTTTCAAAAAAAATTATTTTCCAAATAAAAAATCAAAATACAACTTCCTGAACTTTTTTTTTCAAAATAAAAAATTTACAGTTTTTTTTTAAAATTTAAAAAATAAAATTTCGGATCGGACTGATAACGGTTATCAATCTGATCCGAATTTGGATTACTAGATTCAAATTATCGGATCTACGTTATCGGATTTGGATCAGATCCAGTCCATTGACAGGCCTAGCAAATACATCTCTATAGTTCAAAAGTAAGCACATAACCGCCATGTGGTTTGTTAAAACATGGAGATGCACCCTATTCCGTCCATGACGGATGTGTATCTCACACGCCTCTTAAATCTTACCAAAATTTAATCTGAGTCATTTATAATGTATTAATCAAATAATAGAGCATCTCTATACAAAAATCATGTCGATCAAAAATCAATAACTCTGTGATCTTGTTTTTGGTCAAACGAAAGGTAAATTGAAATGAAATGTAAATTGAAATTTGAAAATTTACTTCATAATGAATTCTATTCGATCCTGAGGTTTCCATTTTCCGATCGATTTAAATTTTGATATCGATGTAGTACTCGTTGAACTCTATAATATCACCTCTTCAGATTCGATTTTTGGTACATGGAATGGATTGGTTAGATTCAAGGGAGTAGAAGAATGATTCAAGGGAGTAGAAGAATGAAGAAGTAGGAGAATGAAGGAAGAAGATGAGGACATATTGAACTTTTCATTGTTTCCATTAGTGGATTTTTTGTTTTTTCCGTTAACATGGACGGAATGGAGTGCGTCTGCATGTTTTAACAAACCATAGGGTGATTATGTGCCCACTTTTCAACGTGTATCGGCACATAGCCCAAGCCACATGGAGCTAAAAGTGGACTTTCCCCAAGGAAATACAATCATATCTCAATGTAACATGTAGGAACTTACCTTTGTGCGTAGCCATTCAAGTGGAAAACAAGCTGAAAATCTCTTTTCACCGTTTTCTGAAATGTCTATTTGCGTGTGCGCATCAGACTAATAATACCCATCACCCATCGAATCCAGATTCTTAGTCACATAATCCTTCAAAATGCTACGGGCTTCCGCTCTCAATACTCAATCTGCACTCACGGGTATTTCGTGATGGAGGGATGAAAGTGGGAGAGGCACAAAACAAGTCTTGTTAGATATAGAGGTGAGCTATAGCTGGTATTCTTGAAATTTCGTTTGCTACATTCAGCGTTTGGAAAGAAGACTTTGAAGAGTAAGCCCTTAATCCTACCCCTGCGAGTTTGGAAAGAAGACTTTGAAGAGTAAGCCCATAATAAAGTTCTAGGTCCAAGTGAATGGGTCATGGGAGCCACCCCAGAAGTCTAATTTGAGCCATTCATTCCAACGGATTCGCCAGGAAAATTCTTCTTACATAAAATCAGACAAATCCAAGCAACGAGATCGAAAGATTGTTATTTTACCGACAGTGATTTTGATCCCATAGCTACCGATATTAAATCAGTTTAATTTTTTACATAGATGATCTTCTCGACGAACTCTTTAAGTGAAATAGGTCGGATCATTTGACGAGTGACCTATGATAGGAAAATCCACATTCAAAGACTACACTCTTTTTCAACTGCACAAAAGATGATTCCTAACCGGGTGTTTTTTCGTTTTGAAGGGAGGAATTCAAAAGCTAGAAGTTTTGAAGGGAGGAATTCAAAAGCTAGAAGGATTTGCACTACCCCTCGCAAGGGTATCAATCTCCAACCCAACTCAGGCATGGCCCTAGTCATAGGCCTACAAGGCCAATGCCTAGGATCCCCAATTTTTGGGCCGCCTGGTCATACGGCTATCAGGTCACTGCTTGGGATCCCCAATTTTTTTTCTCCCCAAGTAGACCAGTGTTTCAATGGACGTAATACTGTTAGACACATTCATGACCACAGCTCGCTGGCTTTATAGGGCGCCCATCAGACACCTTGTTACGTGCAAGTTTTGAGTTCGCAATTTTTGCTTTTAGTTTCTAGGTACTATTGGTATTAGCCTTGAGAATTGAACTCCGAACCAAGCACCTCACAAATTATTCCTTGCAAACCAAGAAAGTATTGAGCAAGAACAACCCATTGGCTTCAATTCGATACACTGAACACTTGCATGACTCATAAATTCTCAAAGAATTCAACAGTAAAAAAGGAAAGGAAGAATGCTACAACAAATGAAACCTGCAAAATCATGCGATTCTACCATCTGGCTTGCTCTCATTACCCGCGGAAAAATTCCACCTCAACTACTATAGCTCAGAAGAGGAAATATTAATAAATAAGCTACGTTTTGCCTATCAGTACAAAAATGGCACGTAATTTACAACAGACAAAATAAACTCATCTAAAGAGACGAGACAGAACTAGGCTCTTGGGTTTTTTCTTGGCTAGGTCCTGTTTATGTCTTCCATTCTCCTCTGTAAAACCCTCTTCCGAAAGAAAATGGAATTTTTTCTTTTTTGAAACAACATCCCGCTGCTTAATGCTGTCCGGGGGTAGTTGATTCTGGTCAATCTCCTCCGATAGTAAATTGCCCATATTTTGCTGCTTCTGAGTTATTTCCTTCAGTGATGTGCATCTGCTTTCCTTCTTGACTATCTTCTCGTGCTTCTTAGCCACCTGTGGGAATTCACTTTCCTCGATCATCTCTGGCTTCTGCTTATATTTTTTCTTCAATTCTACGGTGGCCACTGAATTTTTCATCTTAACTATTCCATTCTCTGAAAGATTGCACTTCTCATCGATTAACTTGTGCCTTTTGACTACTCTATCTTGCCGTAAGTACGCATTAGCCAGTGATAAGCTATGTTTTCTGTCCTCCTTACCCACATTGTGCCTTGTTTGGACACAAGGTGGTGCTATGTCACATTTCCCGCCAGTTAAAGCCCAGTCCTTGTGTTTTTCTTCTACCTCCACAAACTTACTCTCTTGGACAACACCACTGCTCATGGTGTCCATAACAATTCTTCCAAGAACGAATCTCGTTTCCTGCTCATCCCCCTTTCTAAGCAGCTCATAATCAATATTAAAACTATTCCTTCCACTATCGTAGTGTTCAACATCATGCACCAGCACGCTAAAAAGTCGGGCGGTGTCTTTCGCTGTTTTATAGGGTACGAATACCTGGAGAAGAAACAAATGATCGAGGGCATTATCTAAACCATATAAATGAAGGGTCAGAGTGAATACTAGGACTAAAGCCCAACAAACCACGGAAGCCCGTCATAACTAGATGCGGAGGATATGGCAATAAAAGAGGAACCAGATAGGTAGGAGTTAGGACCTAGAGATCCAACCTTGTTGGCACGTCATGTTTCTCCAAAAACAACTCATACATAAGAACTTCATAGAAACAGTTTGCTCATGATGTCCAAGTTTATCATAATTCATAAACGGCACTTTTGTTTGATATCTAGTACTCCAGGCTAAAGTTTAGCTCAGATATATACACAAAACGGGGAAAAAAAAAATTGATCAATTCATCAGCGTAGGTGGCAAAATATTATCATCTTCCAACCATTAGGATTTAGGACAGATGTAAAACGCAGCTAAGAGGTGAACTTTCAAATGCATCACTTTTGACAGAAACATAGCAATACATGCTTGACAGGTCTCCATTACAACACCATTGCAAATAACATGTACAATGTTGATTCATCTTTCTGGTTACAAATTTCGTTAAGTAAGTTCACTAACTTCTTTCATCAAATTCTCCCAGTGCGCTTTTAAAATATGTTGATCAAAGACAGAATCCAAACTAGTTGTTTAGAAGAAAACTCAAGGGTCAACTTGCCAAGTGTACACGTATTAAACAAACTATATTCACCTCATGTGTCATGTGGTAAACGTGGTACTATTCTCATACACTTAAATATTTGAAATAACTAAACTACATATACAGCGTGCATGATAGGAAATGGTAACAACTTTGGCTTCAGATAAAATAGCTCCATAATCTAAGAATCAGTCATCTTTAATAATACTAGTACTAAGTATTTTGCTTGCACTGAAATGCGTCCCTCCCCCAAAAAGCATTCTATTTTCAGCCATAGGATTAGTTCCATGAGTTTTGCTCATGGCACTGATACACTAGTCGTGTTTGCCTGCCCATAGAAACATATGCGTCTGCAACTAATTTATTTATGGTCGGGAAAAACTAGTACAAATCAAGCTGTGTAGTAAACAGATTCGTCCACTAAGACAGACTCCAAGACTAAAATCTTAACAGGTGAAAAGGAGAATGAAAAGCCCAAGGAGGGGATGTTTATGTAATCTAATTATGCAAGAAACCTACACAGAGATGCCACGCAGACTACAATGGTCAGTTAGACCACCTCAGTGAATCAATATGACTTCCACATGTTTTTACTTTCTGACAACAAAGATTTTCAGAAGTGAAAAGAGTTTACATACCACATCAGAGCACGGGAAGTCTGGGAATCTGGACATCTTATCAACAAGGTTGTCAGTCTCAGTCAAAGCACCTATAGAGTCTTGCACTAACGATGCTAATTGAGTAACTCTTTGTGCAAGTTCATCTTCTGTCCTGTTGTGATGGACCTCTGAGATCTCAGGTATAAAACTAGTCAGTGCTTGAGCATGCTCTATTGCAAATTTAACACCTTCCTTCCACGTCCCATGATACAAAACAGAAGCAAAAGTCCAAACTGCAAGAGCATCTTGGGGATGATTTACTAATGCCAGGTGAAATGCCAAAAGTCCAACCCTGTCTCACGCACATAAAAAGTTCAGTCATAAGCTCCTCAAACAGGAGAAATTTAGGGAGAGAAAAAGTGTGTAAGTTCCAAAAACTTGGCATTAACAAAACAGAAAAAAGACACACAAAGGCAATTAATTAATATGCATGGTAGAAGCACCATTTATGATGCTCTATAAGAAAGTTACCACAAGGAAGTCCACTATTCTAGACAGCTTCTACAAATGAAAAGTTGACTTTATGTGTATAAATTATCACTACTACAATGATAGATATCATGGCTTGGAAACATTGGCAGCAACAATGATGACATGAGAGAATAACTCTTTCATTGAACAGAAATATCAACTCACCACAATCTGCAATCTGAAGGTCGATCACAAGTAACCAACTTATCCAAATTGAAGAACAATTTCTGTGCAAGAAAGGAGATAATAGAGATCATCACTTAAACTAACATGGGGGATTGACAAAGAAGCTTTAATCAATGAAAGATTATAACCAGTGAAAAAATCTGTAATGACATGTTGGATGAATTTACAGCCCAATTAGCCATGGAACACACTAGAACTAAAGGTTACCATCAACATCATAGAACTTTGACAGGAGTGATTACTGTCATGTTGAGCAAGGTATGCTGCCTGTAATTAAAGATCTTTAAATATAAGCTCGTCTTTCTAATTAAAATGCGTAGGGATAGACAGTTGAGTAGCAAGTGAAAAAAAATTTACATGAAATGGTAGCAAAATGTCAAGCAGGTTGAACCTCTGCAGTAGACAGAGAGAAGGCTCAGCAGCTCCGTAAGACAGCATATAATTCAGCTCTAACATTATTCTAGTCTGAATAAACAAGGATGTGAGTTTAATCACCAAAAGGTGGATGATGAGAGTGATCCCCAGAGAAAGCTACTGAACAATCCCTTTCATAGGTTAGTACAAATATTAACACGAAAGAGAATCAGGAGACAAAAGACAAGGTACTTTGATAGATGACCGATAGAATAATCTGTTGAACAAAGGTTACAAAAATAGAGGAATACCAAAATGCAGTGTAGCATAGTATTCAAACGTTTCCAGTACCTTGGATAATTTTGCAATGGAGGACGATAGTTTATGTATAGCAATCTCAGTTTCCTTCGACAAAGACAAACCAAGACGAGCTGCAATTCTCAAGCCCCGCAGGATTCTCGCTGGATGAAGGAAAATATGTAAACATCATTGAAGTTTGTATACCACATTCCCCCACTGGCTCCACAAGTCATGTTTCTAAATGAATTTGTAGATTGAAGATGGATAAACTAACCACAATCCTCTTTAAAGGACAGCTGAGCAGGGATTAACGTTTGCAGCTGAATGCAAATCAACAGGAATAAAAAAAAATATAAACTCGTTAAGCTTCCAAAATTATAGACTAAATACCATTGCATTAATGCTGGGTTCTTCCACCAAAAGGTAATGAGAATCACCTTTAATGTCCTTAAATCCATCATTCCACCGGTATAATCATAAATCTTATTCACAAAGGGGTCAAAGAATAAACTGCTTCAACAATTTCAGAAAAATAATCTTCATTAGTCACGTGGAACCAAAGAAGCTCAAAAGGATTCAGATAACATAAATGAGTATTCATTCTAATGAAATTGATACATCAGCGGCATGGGGGAAAAATAAATTCCTCAAAATTCGAAACCCAGAACTTCATAACCCAATTCACCATAACTTTTCCCCATAGCCTAGGACATTATATGGATAGAAAATAAGGAGCAACCTGTTAATTGTGAAGTCCCGACGCATGCTGTCCCTCCAGCGAACAAAATCCTTTTTGTCACAGCCTGGGGGCATTTGAGAAAAAATAGTTTTTTGTTTTTCTTTACCATTTTTTGCTGCTGTTTCAAAACTGGATACCTGGTTTCAAAATAACAGAATTGACAACAAGGATCATATGATGGAAAGTACCAATGCAAGATATGGTACTAAAGAAAGACTGGACTAATTTTCAACTCAAAGAAATAGTTTTGCAGTAGCTTTTAACATACTAAATGCACCACCGACCTCAACAACAGAACCTCTGACATGCACATGACATATAGGAAAACGCTGTCCGACAATTAAACACCGATAAAACTCCTTTTTTATCTGAAACCAAAAAGAAAATACAAGTCAATATTAACTGTTTGAACTTTACGATGCAAACATACTTACTAGTCTCTGGCGTTTCCAATATTATAAAATAGAACCTAAAATACCTGTTTAAGCGTAGCTGTGGTGACCACATCAAAATCCTTTGGCACTTTATTTAATAGTAAATCTCTCACACATCCACCTACTAAGTAGGCATCAAACCCTGCACTCTTAAGAACAAAAATTTACAGAAAAAGGAGTGAAAGCACTACAAACAAGGGACCCATAATGACAGCAAGCGCGCGTGTAAAAGCACTGTTAGAGGAAATTCAAGATAGAAATAACTCCTTATGTTTCCCTCTACTCCTGAGCAAAATGGATCTGCTATTATTCTAATGGTGTTATTGAACTGGGGCAGCATTCCCCATGGTGCAACAATTGATTGTAAGGGGGAAAGCCCCACCAATGTGCAGAGTGTGGTATAGACTCGAGAGCTTCACTATTATCTCCATTCCTTGTCATTTCAAATTACTACACCTTATGAAGGTTTGAATCTCAGTACTACATGCCGAAATCTCCTCTGCACAAGGAAAACACAACTAGTCCAGAAAAAGAAGTTCAGACAATGAGGCCAACTTCCAATATAGGCTTGCAAACTTTAAAACTGAACTCCCCTTGAAGGAATTTGTTCAACTCTCTCCAAGTCAAATATGATTCAGAATCTCAAAAGGAGTAAACAATGAAAAGGTTACTTAAGACTGCAAAAAATGTTTATAAGCCAAAGCTCTTCAACCAAGTGGCAAAAGAAATGGATGAATGGATGACTTCCCCATAGAGATGCCTTAAGTCTCATGCCAATGCTACAAGACCAAATCAAACAGACATTTTTCATGTACAATGGAAAAGGAAAATGTGCAAAACATACTTGGTCAACAAAAGTTCACACCCATGTGCACTAGATAAGCTTACCATTGATCCGAAATAAGGGAGCGTCTGCTAATTGGTTATTTTGGCGATAGAGAAAATGAGGGTATGTCCATAATTAGTTAGACATTAAATCCAGCAACTTGAACTCAAAGTCTCAAACAGACTAAACAGTACGTATTTGAAAGGAAAAAGAAAGTGGGAGTGGGGAAGAACCATGCTTGGTTGCTCAATATGAATGTATCATATGACGATGTAGAGTAGCTAATCTTAATGAACATTTTCAATGTAAATGCATCGAAAACAGCATGTGTGCTGAAGATGTGGGCAAAATTATGAAAATGTGCCAAAAAAAAAAAAGGGAACAAAACATCACCTGCGCCCTGTAGAATCTTCAGAACAATCAACGAGGATGAAGATATCATAGATTGGGTCAAACCCAAGATCCTTGAATCCAGCTTTCTCCAATTTGACATATCAACTTTCCCTACACCCTCGTCGCTTTCAGAAATCAACTTTCACATGGTAATGAACATATATTATTTCACTTATAATCTGAAAGGAAACCCCATACCAGTCCTACATATGTATGGAAAGGAAAAAAAAACTATTTTGTAAGCTGAAAAAAGGAAGAAAACAAAGGAAACGGGATTTCTCTGCGCATATCTATACTACATGTAATATGAACAGAGGACAAGAGATTGTGTACACTGAAAAAAGAAAAAGGTAGCAGATGGAAATTTCTTTTCTCAAAGCACATTTGCTATTTATCTTTCGCTTGGCCAATCAAAAGAAAAGCATTGGATATCGAGAATAGGGTTGTAAAATTTGCACCCAATAGAGAAGAAGGAAATATTTCAATTTTCAACATATATCCATTAAAGCATCTCCACTGGTGGACTTGCTATTTAGCTACCTATTTCTACATGGGTTTTGGGCTGTGTTTTTGTGCCTTGCCTTGCATGTGTTTGGTCTGGTTGTTTCTTCAAGTGTAGGTGTTTCTTTGGTTGGGCTTCGAGGTTCGGTCGTGTTTGGGTTTTGGGTTAGGGTGTTTTTTCTTATATTTTGGTCCTTGTCGTTTTTGGTTGGCATCTTGCCTTCCTTGGTGTTTCGGGTCTCGTGTGGTGTATACCGTTGCACCCTTGGTCCATCTAATCCTTGTATTCCTTTTCAAAGATAATGATCTTCTTTTGCCCAGCAAAAAAAAATTGATGAATTATTGCATTGTTGCTACCAGTGGACTAGCTATTTATTGCCATAACCACCTTTCGAAGGTGAAGCAGCAAACCACCACTAGCAGATTTTAACTGAATAAAATCATGTTCAGCAATGGCTAGAAACAGCAGGCAAAATAGCAAACCATTGGACCACCATTTTTAAATCTGCTTACTAGATTTTAGCAACAGAAAAAATCCAAATAGTGGGTTGCAACTGGAACAAGAACTTACATAATACATCTACAAAAGCAACTAGGACATCAACTCACAAAAATTCAAGTATTTATGTTAGAAATGACAAATTTATAGCTGAGTTTGACATCAAGCTCGGCAATTGCTAGAAATAGCAGGCCAAAAGGCAAAACCAACGGAGCACCTTTTTAAACCTTCTAACTAATTTTTTTCTGTTTTAAACCTTCTAACTAAATTTTAGCGACAGAAAAAAGCCAAATAGAGGATTGCCACTTGAGCAAGCCTTTACATTATACATCTAACAGAAGCAACTAGGACACAAGTTCTCGGAAATTCAAGTATTTACAAGTTAAAAATAGCACATTCTTAGCTGAATTTGACATCAAGTTCAGCAATTGCTTGACAAAGTATGCCAGAGAGCAAACCAATGGAGCACCATGTTTAAACCATCTCACTAAATTGTAGCAACAGAAAAAACCCAAATAGCGGGTTGCCACGTAATACATTCAACAAAAGCAACTAGGACATAAATTCAAACATGTATCTTAGAAATGGCACATTTTTAGCTGAATTTGACATATTGTTAAAAATAGCAGGCCAAATAGCAACCCATTGGAGCACAATTTCTAAACCTTATCACTAAAGTTCAGCAACAGCACAAAACCCATTGGGCTACAAACAAGCTGAGCCGAGCTTTGACATGTTTGAGCTCGGTTCGCTCAAAACTAGTCTAGGTTGAGATCTGCTTGAGCTCTGGTTTGGCTTCTGGGAGGGGTGACCAAGTCTAGCAAATAATCGAGCTCAAGCCCAGCGTGTTTCATTATCGAGGTGTTCGAATTCGAATCATTTACTACATGAGCCTTTATTAACAAACCGAGCCTCTACAAAAAACGCCAACCTTTTATAATCAAGCCGAACTACAACTAACTCAAGCTCAGCTCGTTTACTAAACAAGCTTAAAAGTTAAAACTCAAGCTTGAGCTTGACTCGTTTATCAACGAGCTAGAAGATCCCATAACGAGCCGCACATCGAGCTGCTCGCAAACAGCCCTTACATTATTTATCTAAGTAGAAGCAACTAGGACACAAAATTGTCATAAATTCTCAGAAATTCAACTCTATATATATGTTACCTCGCTCCAGCGCTGAAGCAGACCCCATGCTAGCATGAAACTGAGTTTGAGCCCAACTTTCGGCCAAAGTACGGTCCAATCTCTGTCAAACAACATTGAAATTCAAGAAAACGGGAATTCGCATCAAACGTGTTCGAGCAAATGCCTCACAGAGAGAGAGAGAGAGCGAGAGAGAGACCAGTGGGGTGAGCAAGGCTTTGATGCGAGAAGAGAGGGGATTTCTTCTGAAAGACGTCGCCATGTGCACAGTAGAGTTATAGGCGTGGCCGCAGCAGGGTGGAGTGGGTCGCCATTTCTCGAAGAATGATCGAAGTCGTTTGGGGGCTGCCCGCGCTGCGTTTCTGAGTATATATTGTTTCTGTAACTCTGTTTGAGATACGTACGTTCGTTTCGTTCGACTGGTTTTCACGGGTTCGGGGCTCTCGACCCGAAAGCGCCAGCGCAAAGCAAAAAATTGAGTACGGGAGCAAAAGGCATTTTGAAAGATTATGTGACTAAGAGTTTTCACTTTCAAAGGCGAGTTCGACTCGAGTTTTATAGTTATAAAAAGTACACCTACCGAACTTAAACGCGAACCCAAACCTGAGTATCTACATATATACTTTTTCCCGTCCCAATTTAACAATCTATTTTGAAAGGTCGTGCCAATTAATCGAGATCTATCAAATAATTTTGTTTTTTTAACAAAAGTAAGATTCATATATTTGCTATTATTAAATTCATTACCCATTTAAAAATATAATAAATAGTTTTGTTTCTCATAATAAGACAAGAGCCTATTAAATTGAGACTATAAAATGCTCTCATCTATATACACCCATGAAAAGTTGGCTTGGAGAAAACTCTTCAGGAAATTGACGGTCAAGGACGTGTTTGATAATTAATACCCGCTAAGGATATTTTCAGCATTAATAAATGTTCTCAGCATATCTTTGGCGGGTATTAATTATCAAAATACGTCCAAGACCGTCATATTTCCAAACTCCTAATCGATCCCCGGTCTAGTACGTTTACGATCCAGGTGAAAGGAAGCCCATGGGTTTTGGGTTCGGATTTTGGTTGCAAATTGGATCTAATTTCACGAAAACTTGGGCCCAAAGGTTTTGGGTTCGGATTAGGTTGCAAATTGGATCAAGTTTCGCGAAAGCTTGGGCCAAATCGACCCGTTTCTTTCCCCTACTCAAAACTCTAATGGAGTCTCACGACTCGCACCAAATCAGATGATGCGCGTGCCTGAGGGAAAACGAAAATGGAATCAAGAGCGAAAGCGTGAAACAAATTTTCAAATGCATGTCAAACTACAAGACACGAACTCGTGAGAGCGAAAACGAAAAAAAAATTGACATGAATTTTTTTTTAACCATCACCTGAAAAATCCCATTAGATCTTTAGGACATGAATTCAAGACCAAACTCCTATGTTTGTTGAGCTCCCATGTTTTTCATCCATGGAGCTACAAAATTTGCGATTGCAACAACCTCCTGTCTTGCTTCCGAAAGGCGATGAAGTTTTAACCTACGCTTATATTGCTTTCGAGGAAAAAAAAAGGTGGCCGCTATTCGCAGCCCAGTTATTGCTACTCGCAGTCAATTGCTACATACAAACCACCATCTTATAAGGATTTGCTACTTACAGCCAACTAATTATCCCTGAATTCCCCTTTTTGCCCTTCTATACAATAAAACATACAACCCAATACAATTCACAGCCAGTCCGTTTGTATTGATGGGTCAAGTATTTTTTGTTTATCAATGGAGGGAGATGAAGCAATCGAGGTTTCCATTGACAATGTATGAGGAAGAGGAGGGGAGGAAGATTGGCAGACTTGGCTGCTGGTGGGAGGGCCTGGTGGTGGGTGATGGCAGCTGGGTAGGGATGAAAATGGAGGAGTTTCAATGGAGGAAGGAGAAGACGTTCTGGGAGGGAGGGAGGGAAATCAGGAGATTTTTTGTGGTTGTATGTAATGGGTTGTGTGTTATATTTTTAAAGGATAAAATGGTAAAATAACATGAGGTCTTAGGGGTATAATGGTCAAACTGCATGAGGGCATTTTTGTCCGTTTTTGATAAAAATTTTAATCGGCTGCGAGTAGCACAAACTACGCTGCAAATAGCGGCGCCCAAAAAAAAACCAGGAGCTACGATGTGCATTGAAGTAGTTATGCATCTACGATGTGCATTGAAACCAAGAATAGATAATTTTTCCGTCTGAGAGACTCTTCTTTTATTTCTTTGTTTCTTCTCTTAATTTGATGGGGCTTATTTTTGTTAAGTTGCGAGACTTGATTATCTCGGAAACTCTCATACAATTGATCTAGTGTCCCGTCACCCGTGGTTTGCACTTTGTAATTCATACGTGATGCAAATGATCTCTCCTATCGATTGACCAATTAAGCACTAAATTTTGGTTGCGAACGTCAGGTGAGGCTCCGAAATTTACTAGTAGGTGAAATCAATTAAAAGCTTCAGCTTCTACAGTCGAGATATATTTTGGAATTATTACATTAATTAATTAATACTTAACTAATTAACAAGGTAAATGCAAAAGTTTTGTGGACTAAAATCCGAGCCGAGGCCTCCACCTAGGCCACATGGCCAGGCGTGTTTGATAATCCTCTTGGAGAGAGGGATTGGGATTGAGAAGGTGAGGGGATTGGTAATACTTTGTTTGGTTGGCATTTATGGAGTGGGATTAGTTATCCCATGGGATAACCAATCCCCCCATTTGATGGGATTAGTCAACCCATGGGGGGGTGTTACTACTAATCCCATTCCCATGGGATTGACCAAAACAAGTTAAAAAACCCACCTCAATCTCAATCTCAATCTTAATCCTAGCCAAAACAAACATGTTATTTACAATCCCACCTCATTTTCAATCCCAATCCCAATCCTAATTTTGTGCAAAACAAACATGAATAAATGATTCATCTCCTCATTAATAATCCCACCTCATTTTCAATCTCAATCCTAATCCCACCTCATTACGAATCCCTCCAAAACGAAATCTGCAATCAAACACGCGCCTAAGACTCGGGTGGCTCCCGAATCCTTACACCGTTTACGCGCCTCATAATTTAAGTGGACTTTTTTTATCTTCACCAAATACACATACGCAGACAACTGTATCATGATGTGATTTTATTTTAATAAGTATTTGAGCAGATTTCTAATTAAAACTTAAATTAATGACATAAGTTTGCCACGATGATTACGGTCGGCGGTCTACTAATGGTTCATACTTTTATTTTTCTTTTAGCCTTTGTGTGTGTGTTTGAAATAATAAAAGCAGATTAATGGTGATTTATTATTAGAAAAGTAGAGAAAGAATAGAGTATCTATTAGAGTCGGTATTGTGATTTGGCTTATTTTTGAACGACGATCAACTCTATGTCTCCAAAAAGAAGAGCATCCATCCAAAAAAAAAAAAAAAACATGCGAACTTATTCGCCACACAATTTTCTACAAAAATGTTGGTGTATTTAATCGCCGGTTTAATCTTGCTTATGCTTGATTTGGGTACGTACGAGTAGTTGATATAAGTGAATAAGAGACATCCAACCAAAGATTCATAGCTTCCAAATTCAAATGCAAATCCACTCAAACAATATCAATCTACCATCACCGGGAACTTCCAAAACAACGAGCACGTGGTTACGTGCAACGCATGTCGCGTTGACACTATAGTATATATAGGAAAGAAAAGTGCGAGGTGTGTATGGCTTTCACTTTTTCTCCTAGTACGTAGTCAATGCACGAAAGTAAAAATGAAATTTAACACTTTTAGGGTATGTTTGGTTGAATGGAATCAAGGTTGGAATAGAATAGTTATTCCAATGACTTACTTATTCCAATGTTTGGTTCACCATTGAATAATGGAATGATGATTCCAAATTGAATCACTATTCACCTTAGTAAAGGAATTGTCATTCCATCCAAAAAACTAAGGAATTGTTATTCCATTTCTTTGTCACTCCAAAATTACTAGTGCCACTCCAACATTCACTATTGCCACACCAAAAATTACTATTGCCACTCCAAAAATTACTATTGCCACACTATTCCATTGGAGATGATAATGATTATTCCTAAGTACAACCAAACATGAGAATGGAAATGATTATTCCATTCTCAATTCCTCCAATTCTATTCCATTCTTAATTCTATTCCTATTCACATTCCATTCCATCCAACCAAACGCACCCTTAGAGTTATACTAGATTGGTTTAGTATAATACATTAATGCCTCCTTATGTAAAACTTCAAGAAGCAAAATTGATCGCCATAAACAAAACTACAAAATTCAACGCGTTGATGTAAGGGTATCCACAACGCTATAATGAAAATTGGATAATCAAAAGTTGCCACGTCACCTTTTGATTATTCATTTAAGAGATTGTTAAGATTCGCAATGTAGAGATCCACAATGACATAATCAAAATTGAATAACAAAAAGTTGCGACATCACATTTTTAATTACCAAAAAAAAACTAATAATTGTGAACATAGAAATAATTTTTTTGTAAAAATAATCTTGAGACTAATAAAAACTATTTATTAGAAATAGAAAATAAATTTTGAACTTTTTCCGAATTAAATTTTTTTTTATAAGAAAAACAACTTTTGTGTAACTACGATTTTTGGAAAAATAGTTTTTATATAAGAAAAGGTTTTGAAAAAAAAAATATTTTCTTATACAAAACAAGTGTTCGAAAAAAGAACAATTTTTTTTTTGTATAAAAATGTTTTTTGAAAACATTACTTTTTTATTTTTATTTTTATTTTTATTTTATTTTATTTTTTATTTATTTTTTTTTGGGGGGGGGGGGGGGGGTTGGAAACAGTTTTTAAAAAAAAAAAACAGTTTAAGTAAAAAAAATTAAATATTATTGAAAAAGAAAAAGAGGGGGGAAAAGGGAAGAGAGAGACCTTTTTTTTTGTTTTTTGGAATGATATGTGTATTTGATTAAAAATGTGAGGTTCATTAAATTTGATTATTGGCAAAAGGTTGTTAGTTTTGGTTATCAAAAATCCAAAATTTGATTATTTCTAAGAAGATTACTAAGTTTGATTATAGTATTATGTGGCATATTTTGCACCAACATGATTAACTTTAAAAACCTATCACTTTTGACTATGCCATTGTGGATGATGGATTCCTAAAAGATGGAAGAGTGTTAAGATTGCGGCTTAAAGTAATGCTTACCTAATCAATTTCAAAATTTTCTACATATTCTCGCTTTCTTTTTCTCCTTCAATTTGATTTTCGCTTTCTTTTTTTTTTTTTCCTTAAATCAAGTGTTCAGGTTAATTTATGCGCATCTGAACTAACTACGGGGACTAATCTCAAAAATTATCAATCTCAACTAGAGAAGTTTAAAAAATATAAAATCATGATGAAAAGTTAGAAAAAATCACTAAAGAAGAAAAATAACAAACAACTGTTTTTTGTCTAAAATGTCGTCTTATATAAGCTTTTTTCAATATCGACGTGTATGTTTTCATAATTTTTCGATTCCTCTTAATGGAGCCCTGGTACACTACCAGCCGGTCTAATTTTTCTTTTAAACGGTGACGCACAATCATAATTACATATAGTCCGAGGTTATAATCGTGAACCAAATTTAGGCTAAAATTTATATTCATATTCCAAAAACTGTGTGAGGTTGTGCGTAATTTCTAGTAGTATTCAAAAATTATTTAAACTACCAAAATCAACAAACTTTTGTTACTCCAGGGCTGATCTGCATTGAAATAAAATTTTGGACATTAAAACTGGCTCAACTTGGCCACATGTGCGCGCGGAGCTACTCTCTAACATAATTCCCCGCCATTCCCCATTCTAAAATATATCTCTCTAAAATCAACAAAATTTTGTTACTCAAGGCTCATGAGCATTGAAATAGAATTTTGGACATTAAAATTGGCCCCACATGTGCGCACGGAGCCACTTTCTAACAGAATTCATCTCTCTCTCTCTCAAAGTGTGTATAACGACAAGCTGCACCTTCCGTCCCTTGCAACACATTGTCTCTCCCTCCACCTTCTCGTCCCCTGCAACACACTCTCTCCCATTGCGTCCTCCCCACCCCACCCCCACCCCATCAGTTCACCACCTCCTCTCAGACACTGAACCCACCCCCTTCGTCACACTCCTCTTCAACCTCTCCTCCCCCGACCCGTCCTCCGCCGCAACCCTCTACTCCACCCTCAGCTCCCAATACCATGACTCCCTCACCCTCCGCCTCTCACGCCCCCACCCGTCGCCTCTCCTCCCTCCTCCTCCTCCTCCTCCTCTGCCTCATCAAATCCCCCACAATCCCCCACCAAATCACCCTTATCTCTTTCAACCAACTCAAATCCATTGCCATTTGCCACCTTGACCAGGAAGAGGACTTGGAAGCATGTAAGAACCTCTGCGATTTAGTCGCCGCGATAGCAACCGATGTTTTGGAGCACAAACGATGGCCTGATCTCCAAGCCTTTGTTTTCCGAGCTTTGCAGCCCGATTTGGTTATGTCGCACTTGGCAGCGTTTTACTTTTTCACTGAAATTGGCGATATCTTAACCGATCATGTTGAAGGTGCTGTGTATTTTACTGATTTGAAGTTTACATCGTTGATTTTTGTTTTGCACAATGTTTTCAAATCGGGATTCGTATCTTGTATCATTTTTTTAGTGTATACATCATATCGGGATACGTATCATGTATCTTAAGATACGTTTGTTGGAAGAATAGGAGTTGTTTAGTTGGACAAGATTTTTGGAAGAGAACACTAAAGCAAAGAGATTTTTGGAAGAGAACACTAAAGCAAAAAGTGGGGAATGAGACTATTTGTATTACACTTGAACTCAAACTTTTTTTGGCTTGGTAGAAAATAGCTGGAACCCATCCTTATTTATACTTCATATCAGGCTCTAGTACAAAGATATTTTCATGCAAGATACTTTGAGGTAATTCTAAAATTACACATTTGACTAATTCTCACAAAAAACTCTAGATATTTTGCAAGGATATTCTAAAGTTTTTAGAAATAGATTATTTAAGTGTTTCTAAAAACTAGATATTTATATCTTCTTCAATAATATATTCTATCTTTGGATTTTGTCAATGGGACTTGTTTGGACTTAACTTTTTTGTGCCAAAATACTAAATTTAGTTTATGCTTCAACAACGTTAATCATAATTAATATACAATTAAAAAGTTGATACACCTAATAACCTAATAACAACGTAAATCATAATTAATACTATATAATTAAAAAGTTAATACAGCTTATAACACTAACAAACTATGTTTACATCAAAAAAAAAAAAAAAAATTTAACAGAAAAAGTTTTTAAGAAGCAAAATTTCAAGTTCGGGACCTATTACATTAAGACTTCATGTTCCCTTTGCTAGAGAAAGAAAAGTCAGGCAACAAAACACAATCGAAGTACGATTCTTTCTTCTATACAAATCCTAACTGATGAAACTAGGAGGACCTTTTATATAAATTTCTCTTCTATTATTGTCCAATAGTTTCATTCTTTTCTACTTTTTGCGAAACATTCTAATTGTTTTGTGAAATCCCAACCAACTATGGTACTATAACCTTTTCGAGAAATCTTACACAGTCTCGACAATACAAAAAATGAATTAAATAAGAACAATTGCACATTAAATAAATAAGTTATTGCTGTATAGAACGATTTTACAAGCATTATTGAAAAGGTTGAGTGATTTTAATGAAAAAGTTGCATTGGTAAAATGAAGCATGTCACATGAGATTACGTTAAATATTTAATTTAATTTTATCCAATAATTTATACCCACATCATGTAACCTATATTGAATTATCCCACCCCATTCAACTAAGCATTTCTTTCCCTATATTTTGAGTGTACATTAGACAAAAAAGAATCAACGATTTGATGTCTCCATGTTCCTTGCCATAATATATGTTTCAATTGAAGCAATTCACCTGGTTGTGTTAACGACAGAATACTCGATCACTACTATTGTATTATTATTCCCCTTCCAAATACCAAAGACGAATGAGCAATTTTTCTTAGAAAATTTATGTAAGCGTAATTTTTTTTTTTGGGTACTTCGGAAAATAAGCGTAACCTCTTTTCGATAGCCTATATGACAACCTAACAAAATGGGTGAAGGCGGTGCAAGCTAACAAAAAGTTAAGAGGTTCAATCTGTATTTCTCAAAATATGAGGATCAAGTGAAACTTGGATGATTGTTGAGGGACTTCGAAGTAATTAACCCAACACATAATGTACTTTCCGGTTTCCTTCGGCTGCGGAAACAGGGTCTGTTATTGCGCGGTACCGAGCCTTGCAAGTATTGTGCATTAAATCCTAAAGTATAATCCACACCGTTGATTTTACGAATGGCGGAAGCGAATGAATCATGTCATAAATTAAATTGACTAAATACAAACATTTAATGACACAATATTGCGAGTCATATGAACTGGCGATAACTTCACAAATCGCTTAATAGTATTAAAAATTGTGATATTGTTATCTACTTATTAGCCATACAAGGCTAACTTAATCAACCGCTTTAAATTCATCAACAATTATATGTTAGCTCGAAATGGCCCCACAAAAGTCAGGTGTGTGTATTTGTTACACGACATATCCGGACTTGCCTACCGTCACATTATGTCCAATTTAAAAGAATTAAAAACGCATCTCCGACCCCACAACAATGATCGAGACCAGTCAACTCGTCTATCTGCATTTACCGATACACGACCATTTTACAAATCAATCATTAAAGATATAATCTTCTTTTTGTTCACCGACACTCGATCAATTTTATTTGTTCTCGTGCTCGATCGGTTTTGCTTTTGGAAGAGCCCGAAATGGGCATCCCGATCATCGTTGCGAGTCCGAGGCCGAGTCCTAATCCTTCAAAAATTGGTCGAAACTACTGCCACTGTTCAAATTCCAAAACTTTTAGTTACATGAGCCGAGTCCAAAATCCTCCACGCTAAGGCACCTCCGATTCTGCCGTCCCTTTCACTTTTTCGCTTATTTTCCAATTTATTTGTCCAACAAGAAAACAGATAAAAAAAAATTATTTATTAAACATCTCAATTAAACCTCCTCCTCCTCCTCATAGCCCCCTTCGTCCCCACTATAATTGCACCAGAGAAAACCCCCAATTCTCTCTCATAATTCTAGGGGGGTTTTTTTTTTTCTTCTTCTTCTAATTTTCCCCAAATTCGATTACTTTTTTTTAGCTTTCCTTGAACGTCAACTGATCGAGAAGGACGTGAGCCGTACCGAGAAAAAAGGGAGGTTTTTTGAGTATGGGTGGCGACGGTGGCGGTGCGGCGGGGGAGGCGAAAACCGCCGCGGACGGCGGCGGTGACGTGACGGTACACGTGCGGTGCTCGAACGGGTCAAAGTTCTCCGTGCAGATCGGGCTAGAATCCAGCGTGGGATCGTTCAAGTCTGTTCTGTCTCAGAACTGCGATATTCCTGCTGAGCAACAGAGGTTGATTTACAAAGGCAGGATTTTGAAGGACGATCAAACCCTAGATAGCTACGGTACGGTTTTAATTTCGTTTCTCATGGTAATTGGATTTCTGTATATAGATGTAGGTAGTTTTGTTTTTGTTCTTTGGTTGGGGTTGGGCCCCGAGGATTAGTCTGAGGTGCGCGATATGTTTACGCTGGTTCAACTCCAGCTCGGCCCAACAAGCGAAGCGATCTGTCCTTCCTGTTTACTGAGATCATATTTTGTAATGCACCTTGATTCTCTATTAACCAGAAGGAAGAGTGAAGAAGGAGAGTTTGCTATCTATCCGTATGCACTACGGGCAAGAGTGCCGTAGGCATAACTTTCACTTGATATTCAGTCTTCTTTCTTTGGAATGCTGGAGCAGTCGCTAGCCTGGACACCTGAATTAATGAAAAACAAAGAAAATGTTTTGTTTATTTGTGTTGGCATGTGTACTTGGCAAAAACAGAACACATTAATGTAATACACTGTCTGTCCAATTTTGTTTGCTTCGCACGTAAAGTTGCAGTGCCGATGTGACCTCGGGAAAAAGTGATTTGGAGAATGATTTTTCGAACATTTTTTTGCACCCTGCACGGTGCGAAAAGTTGTATCCAGAAGCAGTTTATTTTTGGAGGTCAAAATGACCCGGTTCTCGTAGCATTCTTGTAGCAAGCAAACGAAACAGGAAAGAGGGAGTATAAGTGATGATGTATTTGGGTAATGCAGATACGGATATACTCAACTTGGCATGCGTCGTAGGTATTTGTCACATGTGGAAGTATCAAGGGAATTGATTTTCGCACTCCCCAAATTGTTAACCGCGAAAATCAATATAGGGTTGATTTTCGCACTTCCCTTGGGAGTGCGGTTAACAATTTGGGGAGTGCGAAAATCACTCCCCAATATCAATTACCTAATTGTTTTTTATATTAACGGAAATTTTGTGGGGGAAAAAGCATCGGGGAATGCTACCTGCATAGCCGTAAACAAAGATAAAGGATTTGTGAAAATTACCTGGTACGTGCAGGAGGAGAATGGGGAGTTCTCGGGAGTATTTAGGACAAAGCTTTGGATACCAATGTGGTGAAAAAGAAAAGGGGCATTGACACTCGCGGTTTTATGGCTTGTTAAGTAAAATTGAAAAATACATCCAAGTTCTCCTTTTTTTGTACAATTAAGCAAAGAACTTTGCCACCCTCCGGAACGGGGGAAAATGTTAGGTCCCTTTCAGTAGGGGAATTGATGTTTGCAAAACTGTTGTATACGTGGTTTTACACCTGATGTTGGTGCTCCTTTTACAATATCTTCGGTCTACAATTTTTGTTTTTGAAGATTCTGCACATAGCGTTTTCACTTGATTATTGCCTTGGACTTTGGAGTAAACCCTTGGAGATAAGGATAAAGCTCTAATTTTTATGTCAGTAACTAATTGTTACTATAAGAACGACCAACCTCAATCTTAAAATAAATGATTTTTATGCCTTAATCGATTGTTATTATAATCAAATTTCTGTATTTAGATTGAGATTGTTTTAACTATGGGCATGTGCATGTGTACTTGCAGAGAACGCTTCAAATAAACATTCTGTAGATATAATATCTCTGTATGTGAGTATGGATTTGGCCTTTGGGTACCAGATATGGAATTGGCTGAATATACCGATCTTGGTGTCGGATTGTATTTGGAATGTGTGGATATATCTCTTTCTTTCTTTTCATCCTAGTAATGCTATATTTGTGGGGGAAAAAACATATGGGAATGCTGCCCCGTGTACCCGGAATCAAAGATAAAGAACTTGTGAAACACACTGATCCCATACATATGGGACGGGAACGGCATGTTGTTGGGACTATTTGGGAGAAAAGCGACGGTATGCCTTAATTGATTCTCATTACAACTAAATTTCTGTATGTAGATGGAGATAGTTCTGTATATGGGTTTGTGCTACTTGCCAAAAACGAAAAACATAAACATGGTGCAGGCTTAAGATCTGTTTGTGTCATTATGGGTATTAAATATGGAATTGGCTGAATATACTGTTCTTGGTGTCGGATTGTATTTGCAACCTGTGGATGTATCACTTTTCTTTCTTTCCTTATTAGTGCAAAATATGGCATCCTAGCCGAGTACATATGAACGGAAATAAAGAATTTTTGAAGCAAACTTACCCCTTACGTATGGGACAGGAATGGCATGTTTTCGGGACTAATTGGGAGAAATGCGTGGTATATCCATGTTACGAAAGTTGTAGGAAAATTTAATGCTTAAGCACGTGGTTTTGTGGCTTACTAAGTAAAAATATATCCACTTTTCTGTTCATACATTATGGAAAGAGCTTCACCATCCGGCTAGTGGAACGAGCCATTGTTGCTAAGCGGTAAAATAATTATCCTCTTTCCTAAGAGGAAATGATGTTTGCCGAACTGTTGTGTATGCGGGTTTCACCTTGACGCATTTTGGACCCCATTGGTGCTCCGTTTACGATATGTTCTAACTTCTATTTATGAGTAAAATTTGAAAAACTTCTGCGAAGCGTTTTCACTTGATGATCTCCTTTGACTGTTGAGTAAACTCTTGGAAATAAGGATGCGGCACTGATTTTTATGTTATATATCACCAGTTGTTATTATGAGAAAGAATGATCTCAATCTCTAGATAAATAGTTATTGACGGACGAGGTTCATATGGAGTCCTTTGCTCATATGATTTGAAGACCTTTTGCACCCTTGAATAGTCAATCTGTTCAGAATTTATCTTACAAAAAAGCAAGTGTTTTTCAGTATCTCAATTGACAAACTGGTTGTGTTTTTCTTCATGCTTTTGTCTTAATGTAGCCCTTCTTATTTTTATGTCTTCCCCTACATGTAAGTTGCTCCCTTCTTCTTCACAGTAGTTAGTGTGCAATTTGTTGCCTTTGCGAAGAATGAAAATCTTAAACAAGATGGCTAACGCCGCTTTTTGGACGTTGAACTCTTTGATGTTATATGGTCCAGTAGTTCCTTAAGATCCTTCTACACTGCTCATTAACACTCTTGAACACCATATGCCGTACATTTTCATCTTGTTAGTCTGCAAACTGGTTGTACTTTCATCCTTTTCCATTTCAATATTGCCCTGATTGGTTTTTACTGTATACATAGATGTCTTATCGTGAATTGCATCGTGAGTCGTCCTGATGAAGTAGTGAATGGTCAATCTTTGTGCGTTATGCAAACAGAAGTAAAAACAAGGAATCATTGGGCATCATGCTATACTGCAGTGAATTGCATAAATCACAGTGAGTCACAAGATTCCCTTAATTTCCGATTGAACAACACCATTTGAATCGAAGTGGTTGAAACTCGTATGGCGTCATAGAATGCCACAATTCTAACAACGATGACCATTTACATGTGATGCATCTTTTCTTCTTCTAGGTCAAACTCATGGATGTAATCATGTAAGCAGAACCATTAGGAATTGTAGAAATACACTACTTAAGCTTGAACTATCTTTGTGTGTATATTCTTGACAGGATTGGAAGCTGATCACACAGTACACTTGGTTCGAGGTTTCGCACCAACTGCATCAGCTAACGCTACCGGTGCAACCAACACTGGAGTTGCAAATTCTACTCCAAGTGGCGTGACCTCTGTTAGCTCTGACAATGGGGGGGCATTTGGAGGTTCTGGTTTGGACACTTCCCTCTTTCCTGGACTTGGTTTTAATGGATTAGGCGGCAACAGTGGATTATTTGGAGCTGGATTTCCAGAATTTGAACAAATGCAGCAACAGTTGACTCAGAACCCTAATCTGGTCAGAGAATTAATGAACATGCCTGCTGTTCAGAATCTAATGAATAACCCAGAAATTATGCGGAATATGATAATGAATAATCCTCAGATGAATGAACTCATTGATCGTAACCCAGAGCTTGCTCACATCCTAAATGACCCTAGCACTCTCCGTCAGACGTTGGAGGCAGCAAGAAACCCTGAACTTATGCGTGAGATGATGCGCAATACTGACAGAGCAATGAGCAATATTGAAGCGTCTCCTGAGGGATTTAACATGCTAAGACGCATGTATGAAAATGTCCAAGAGCCATTTCTTAATGCAACAACTATGGCTGGAGATGCTAGAAATGATGCAGGCTTGAACCCATTTGCAGCTCTTCTGGGCACGCAAGGTGGTGGGCCTACAAGCACTGGTTCTGAAGCTACAACCAATTCTCCTGCTCCAAACACTAATCCACTTCCCAACCCATGGGCCTCTGGTGGGGGTAAGTCTCTGTGTGTGTGTGTGTGTGGATTATGGATGTCTTGGTTCCGAGCAGCCGGAAGTTGAGCGTTTACTTATCCTTATTTTGCTATTCTGATTGGTTCTTGTGTACTACTGAGGCTTTATAAAGAGAGACTTTAGCATCAAAAGATGGGAAGTGATTTTGTTAATTATTTTGCAATTTGCACTTTATTCCAAAGGAATTGCCTTAACCCCTGCAGTCAGCACAATCTGTACTTCCTCAGGGTTCTATCAGTCTAGTTCGTTGGTGTATTTTGCTCATAAAGCTTGTAATGGTAGTAAGGGGTCAATATCTTGAAGTCCTCAGGGGCATAGAATACTGAAGTTAGAGTCATTGTGCTGTCTATGCACCCTAACTATGGCATGTTTTATGTTAATGTTCGTCTTTCTTTCCGGTAAGATACTTCTCTCCCACATTTTTCATCCCTGATAAATTTTTAACGGGGTCACCTGAGTTCTGCTGATACTTAGGTTCTGAAGCTCCCTTAGGAAAGTTATACTGATTGTTAATATTCGTCTTTCTTTACGGTTAGATACTTCTCTCTCCAACATTTTTCATCCCTGATAAATTTTTAACGGGGTCACCTTTGTTCTGCTGATACTTAGGGTCTGAAGTTCACTTAGGAAAGTTATACTGAATTGTTACGAATATTTTGTAACTTATTGTGAATCTGACAGCTGGAGGTGCCCAAGCTAACTCCACGCCAAGATCAAATCCTGCTGGGGATGCTAGGCTGCCGGATTTTGAGCGCATGTTTGGTTCCACGCAGGATCCTGCTTCATTCAATCAGTTTATGCAAAACCCAGCTGTATCTCAGATGATGCAAAGTCTCCTCTCGAACCCGCAGTACATGGAACAGGTTAGTACTGCTCTCTATGGTGTAATATATTTCATTATCTGTGATCTTACTGTGCATTGTCTTAATATCTAAAGTAATTTCAACTGTTAGGTTCTTGGGCTGAATCCCCAGATGCGTAATATGGTAGATTCTAATTCCCAACTTAGAGAGATGATGCAAAATCCAGACTTCATACGTCAGTTGACTTCGCCTGAAACAATGCAGGTACATTGCTTGAAATTCTGCCGGGGTACTGGAGCTTTTAATAAAGGGGGATCTATGGAAACATTTAACTTATAATAGATAGACAATGGCATCCCCAACGTTTATATCACCGTTGCACTTGTTGGGCCTTGTGGATTCTTATGTTGTTATTTTTGGATTTGCATATTCCCGTGGATACATACGGTATTTGGTATAGCTCTTTCTTTCAGATTTAGCTCCTAGATTAGTGACCTTTCCTATACTTCTTGTGTAGATGGTTAGACCCCTTTGTGTACGCCCCTTCTAGTGTCTTTATTTGATGCTTTTCTATGGGAGAGAGACACGTCCCCCTGGATCCTAGATCCTTTGATGGACTTTATGCAGTTGAGGGCTTTTTTGTTATCAGCTCTTCATGATAGTGCCGTTTTAGCGGCTTCATAGGTTTTATATAGACGCATGTCCTTGATTCTCTTATATATATGTACCTTTACCGGACAAAGAAACAAAGACAAGAACAGCTTGGCATGCAAACATGTTGAATTTAGTCAATTGGAGTGACATAGGGAGCTTCCATAATTGTAGAACGGAAGTTCCTGCTTCCAATTCCCTTTTTGCCCCAAGAAAAGGAAGAAAATTATGCATCCACATGCACAAATGAAAGGTTACAGCCGCCCTTCCTCTCTTCTAGAAAGGTGCATGAGAAGGCATCTGCATTCTGCGCACGCACTACATAGGAGATGATTCACTTAGGGGTATATTTGTAGGTGCATTTGAGCCTTCTGTCTTCTTTTTTCCTCTTCTTATTTATTTGTTTCTTAATTGCCTCTGCTCCTTAACTTCTGTTTTTCCTTATTTTAGCAACTCTTGACTTTGCGGCAAACCCTGATGCCTCTTCTTGGTCAGCAGCCTTCAACCCGGTGAGTAGTACTTCACTTCTAAATTTCTCTGTAATAGAAGCTCAATTAATATGTCCATGTTACTGTCATTTAAACCTATGTGTTTTTCGGGCTCAATACACCTTTCAAATAACCATCTCAACAGCCGTTCTTTTCTTGATTTGTTTGAATGAATTGCACTTGTGCAGGGAATCAGGTCAAACTGTTGGTGGGACAGGTACTTATCTCTGGAACTTGAAATTTTTCTATAGTGTTTCTTTTAATACTATGCTCAACTGTCTCAAATGACCGTCTATTCATTCGTGACTCGTCGCACCTGAGATGCCTCAAAATCTAATAGATAGACATCATGTATTTGGTTCGTTGTATATCTTTAATTTGATCAGGTATTTTGGAGCTCATCATTTAGTATGGCACCTTGACTTGACTCTTGCCAGTTGCCACGTTTAACTGAAGTTTAAAATCCTTTGCAACAAGTGGGGCAATTTGTCAATGATAGTACTGCATCCCTATTGAATATTCTCAGCCAACACAAAAAGTAACCACTTTATTTCAGCTATCCACTTTTTCATATATGAACTCTGGCCCCATTCTCTACTTTTGCGATCCATCGAAAGTAGCTGACAGGTTTTTAAAAGAGAATAGCATCTCGTACGAGATATTAAGTTTACTGTTTTTTCACAGCATGCCCTGTCAAAGGTAACATTTCTACAACCAACAATGTGATCTATGATTCATGGACTCTTGTAAAGATGTCGGGTGCAGATACATTTCTAAGTACCGAGTTTGTCTAGTTTTCACTTCAAGGATGGGGGTACACGCCCGGGAGTGTTTGAACCTCAATATGTAATCTTTATGTTCTGGTTTAAATGGCGTGTAATAGAATTTTTAGACCTTTCCATGCATATTGAAGGAGTTCTAAGCATAGCTCGTGATAAATTTGAATTGGTAATATGTTTGCTAAATTATTTTCCAACTAAACATGTCCGACACGGATCTACATTCTTATCCGAGTGCCCGACAAGGGTACTTCATACATTTTGAAGGATCCATGTAACGACATAGAGCGTAATCAAAATTCTGATTCCGCTGATCAATTAGGCATACTCTAATGTTTCTATTAGAGTCCCGAGACTTTCTGGAAAACTTTTCCAGGATTGTCAACTAATCCTGTATCCCACGAGGAATCTTCTGAAGATCTTTAAGTTTCTTCTTCCCATTTGGTACAACCCAACAAATTTGTTTCTGCTGTAAACTTGCTACTGGTATTAAAATGGCGATTAGCATGTGGTTTGGTAAAGGGAGGCACATTAGGGTTTTCAGACCCACCCCACCTTCTCCTAGCCATCTGGTAAATGGCATCACCGGCTAAAGTCCACTGAAAGCCACCTTGGCCCTCCCAGCAACATTGGACCCCACCTCACAACCACTGCAGACCACCGAAACCACCCACGGCCCGCACTGCTACCCATTGCTGCCAGGCAACCTAGCGGCAACACCAATGAAATCCACCCACAGCCCCATTGCAGCCCTACATTGCCTTCCCCTTGGCTGAAATCTGCTCCATTCTCGCATGAATTTCAAAAATCCACTACCATAGTACCATACCCATTTTGCACTGAAACTCATCTTCGTCTGACAAGCAAGGCAGGCCGGGAAGAGAGTATAGCAGTAAACACTTAGATCGTGCCATTTTACCAGCCTTAAAAGGGTGGCTATGTGTAGCGAGTGAGGTTGAGAGGAGGGTTTCGCCTAGTCCTTTGAAGTTGGTGTTGGAGACCCAAAAATTTGTATGACTGCCTATTTGTGCTAACAAGCCTCGTTTGCTGAGATTGTATAGAGCTTGAAAACTTCTTGGTTGGGTTACTAGTTTTTGAGTGGTAGAGAATGTTGGGATTATGTCCTTGCGTCTACCTATCTGGAACGAGAAATTTCAGTAATAAGTGAAGACGACAAATGATGAAGGGATTTTGTCAAAATTGTAATCCCTCTGTTTTTTGTTTTTGTTTTGTTACTTCATCTCACAATGGGTGTCACTGTTCTTCCAATAGCAGGATCACTTGATCCTATGGGGTTGGAGATGTTGATGAACATGTTTGGGGGACTTGGGACTGGAAGCCCCACCGTTGCTACCAGATCGGATGGTGACTATTATTTCCATTTTCATTGTGCCTTCTGGTTCATGTGTTGCCGTTTACTCATATCCTTTTTCTGTTTTTGTTTCCCCGCTTTTTAGTGCCCCCGGAAGAACTGTATGCCACTCAGCTCTCACAGCTACAAGAAATGGGTTTCTTTGATACCCGAGAGAACATACAGGCACTGATGGCAACTTCAGGGAATGTTCATGCTGCTGTGGAACGGCTTTTGGGGAACCCCGGACAGTAAATTACGACGTTCGTTTGATCAAGACATTGAATATATATATCTATATAGTCAATCAGTGACCGGTAAAAGCCATTTTCAGATCTTACTTTGGCTAATGAATAAGTACAGAGATGATAAAGAGTTCTGAACCTATTTATAATGAGCCTATTTACTATATTGTTTTGCTTGTTTTTTTTTTCTTTTTTTCCCCGATCGGCTATATCGTTTAATTCAGGCTCTCGATGCAATATATGTTCTGCTTGTGGTATTGAAGCTTGTACGAGAAATCTCACCTCTATTGTGGGCTTGATGTATTTTCTTCCTCATAATGTGATCTTGTCTATGTGCAATGATGCTGAGAGCTTTTATCTAGTAAATTTCCAGGGATTAGACGAGTGGTAACACGGCAGCAAGGGCTTTACATTCCCGAACTCACAAGTCTGACTTCTACTGCGAGCAAAAATCTCTTGGAGGCCATTGAAAGTTTTGCGTGGTCGTTAACGTCGCTATTTCGGGTCCCATTGAGTAGTTGAGGTGTGCGTAAGATGGTCCGGACACCTGATTACTATAGTTTGTTTGAAAAGATGTTCACCCATTCCCGAATTTCCCTGTGTACTTATGAACTGGATGTCGAGAAGAAAATAGGAAAAGAAACAGGAAAAAAATGGGTTTTTTTTTCTTAAGGTTATCTAATTAGATGAACAAACTTTTTATTATGGGAGCCCGCTTAGCTCAGAGGTTGGAGCAATCTCTTGAGTTTTCCCTTATCGGAACAGCTCCTGCAAGTCGATCGTATTCCAGTGAGAGCAAAGAAGGCGGCAAGAGGCGAACGACGGGGATTGAACGACGGGAATTGAACCTGCGCGTGGTGCACGATTTTGAACGGAATCATGAGTTCTGGGCGGCTTTTCTTTATTTATTCCGCATCCCTAGTGACCAGTGTGTTCGTAGTATTTGCTGTCATTGATTATCCATATTCCAGGTGACTCTCAGATTTGCTTAGGAATTGAAACCTCAAAAAGAACTCTGCTACAACATTTTACAGTTATAACACACACTGTACCTAGTACACCTAGCTAAAGCTTTTAATCTGTATTTGATAGCTTTTGTTTTATCTCTCCTCTAAAAAAATTCCTTATCTAATGGGTAACCAAATACTAACAAGTTCTATTTTTGACACTTCGTTTTTCTTACGATAGTTATAACTTTTAACCCGTAGTGAAAACAAAAATATATTCAGTTCGTTTTTCTTAATCTTCTTTATCCTCCCCTTTTTCCTTCTCCTCATCGAATCAAACATAAAACTTGATTGAGTGGGAAGAACTTTCGCTGACTGAATCCATCCATAAACCTAGACCCCGGTAACCCTCGTAACCATAGTATTGTATCTGATTCTCGAATAGAAAAAGAAAAAAAGAGAGTGAAAAAAGTTTTTCGTTCTGTTTAACATATAATGATTTTCCAAGGAAATATATATTTCTATTTACTTGTTAGTGTCGATCGAGGGCTTCTTCGTCTTTTACACGTACTATTACAGGGTTATTATCGTCTCTCTATTTTCCAAACCGGCGCCTGCATTTAGCCGTTTATAAGTTTCCCGCCACCGGTCCCGATTCCATACCTCCTCACCATCAACCAATCCATGCACCGCTTCATCAAACGTCCCCAGTGACCTCATCTAGACCGTCCATATCAATCACCCGCCACATCGGACGGTCCAAAACGAAGGAACGCAACCCTTCGCATGAGCCACAACGGCTCTTAACTGAAAAAAAATAACTGTCAGTTCAAACTATATATACACCCCCCGCTTTCCCTCAATATTCCCACTCCACATTTCAAATTTTCTTCTCATTTTCGCAAGAAAATCTCTCTGCCTTTCGCAATGACGAACCCTGGAGATTCTTCCAACCAACCCCCCACCACCAACACCACCACAACCACCCAAGCCTCCACCCCGCCCGTCTCCGGCCAGGCCCCGACGCCTGGCGTGGCCGGAGAAGGTTCAACCACAACTACTAGTGCTACTACTGTTGTTACTGTTGGTTCTCCTAGGCCTTCCGTGACTAGGGCACCACCGACTGCGGTGGCCGCGGACAGTTCTGCGGCCAGTCACTTTGTTGGTGGCGCGGGCTTTGAAGAGCCTTCCGGTGGCGGAGGCGGAGGTGGTGGTAGCGGTAGTGGGGGTGGTGCTGTGGCGGTTTCTGCTGAAATGGCCGTGCTGAACATTGGGGCTGGTAGTGCCGCTCGTGTTAAGGCTGGCATTGGTGGCCGCGTCGGCCGCGGTGGGATAAGGCTTGGTCAGAGGAAGAGAGCCCGTGATCAGGGGGATGTCGCGGGTGGATCAGGAGGAGAGAGGGTGGGTCCACCACCGCCGCCGCCTCCTCCAGTACCGGTGCCGGTGCCGGCGGGAGGAAACGTCTGCCCGGTTTGTCGAAGGGACGACTTTCCTTCTTTCCAGAGTCTAAGCGGCCACATGAAAACGCACCCGGAGAGAAACTGGCGGGGGGTTAACCCGCCGCCAACTTTCAGCCCGGATGAGTTTGGTGACATTTTAGCCCAGTTCGGCGGGGCCCAAGGCGGTGGGGTGGTGGCAGAAGATGCGGCCGTGGGCGGTGGCGGTGACGTCGTTGGTGCTGCTGGTGGTGGGGATCAGGAGGCAGAAGTGGCGGTTGCGGAGACGGCAGGAGGGCAGGATGGTAATGCGGCTGCGCGGCCGGAATTCGATCTGAACAAGTCGCCGGCGGAAGAAGCGGGCGAGCCTTCTTCTTCTTCTGGGAAACTTAATCTGGACTTGAACAGATCCCCTCCGCCGCCAGAAGCTTGATGATGTTCTCATTTTGCCTCAGACACTGAAGTTTCTTCTTGGGTTGCTCTAGAAATTTACTCTATAGTATTGTTTCTCTGGGCTTGTCGTGTTAATGAACTCTTTTTTATTTTATTTAATTTTATTTTTTGTGGATTTTGAATTTTGTTTTGATTTCTCTGTGATATATTGTGATGAATAATAAGTACGATGTTGCTTTCGTTCTGCAATAACTCGAGAGTACTTTGTTATCTTTACGTTTGTGAATTGAAAATTTATCGGCTCCCTCATTAAGCGCTGAATCGTATAGAAACTTGTGTATTCGATTGGCCGGGGAATGTTTGGATACCACGTGACGGTGTTCAAGAAAACCTCTCCTGTGAATCTGTGAACCAACTTTGAGTTGAACGTAGAAGGCATGCATGCAGAGATGTCTGAGATTGCATAATCCATTGGATAGTGAATACCTTTGGATGTGCTTTTCGAAATCATTAACTTTTATTTTCCCCGTCTCACTTCCTCCGTCCCATATTGTTAGCCATTGACAAAAAGACATACAATTTTCAGATAAAAAAATAAAATATTTTCGTGCATAATGTTTTAAGTTTATTACACCAAATTAGAGATCTCAATTAGTTCTGTACAGATTCGGTGTCAAGAAATTTAAAATTTTTGCACGGAAGTACTTTGTTTTTTATCCAAAAATTACACGTCTTTTTGTAGAGAACCAGTATGAGATGGAGGGGGTATAAAATTGGATTTTCATACTCCACTCATGCGTAAAGTGCTCTTTAAATTTTGTGATTCAGACGCTGAAGTGCATTTCTGTAAATGAGCAGTTTGAAAATCATTCCTTTGGTCTTGTAAGTTTCATTCTTGATAAATACTTAGTGCCCAATGTTTTCTCTAATAACCGGATGTCCGGGTCAGCAAGTGCGCATGCACTTCGATTAATTCTCCGGAGCCCTGAAGTTAACGACATGACAAACTTCCACTGGCCTCAAAATAATGTTTAGAATATTTGGCTCCCCTGAAATTTGAACTTGCGATCTCTTGGAGGCCGGGCAAACTCTTTAGTTGCTTTCTCATTCTCATTTGGCCAAGCCTTTGGGGTTTACCCTATGGTTAACAAGTAAGCTAAACATCATACAACCTCAAGAGCTTGGCCAAGTGGTTTTGGCCTAGGACTTAAAGAACAGGTGTAACGGTGTTTAAGTTAGCTAGTTTCCTGCCATTAGAATATGAGAAGTTGTGAATCCATGGGCATCCGCCGCATCCCTTCATCAAAACTGACATTGAGGAGCCTATCAGGACCTTAATTAGCACTTCGCATGCATTAGCTATAAACTACTATATTTTTTTTTTCTTAATAATCAGATGTCAGGCCAATTCTAGGACCCTTAAGTTAACACCGAACAAATTTTCTAGCAGCCCCAAGTTTTGGATTTTTTGGTTTCCGCAGGATTCAAAAATGCAATCTCGTGGAGGAAAACCACTTATTGCTTTCTATCTATAAACCAGACCTCTCCACCATGACACATTAATGTGGATCTAAGTTATGTATGTAAATCTGCCATGAATATTTTGCTCGGTTGAGGAGTTTGAAGGTTTCTGTGCTAGTGGCGACTAGACAGTTAAGGGTTTAGATTTCCACCTTGAAAACACAGAAGGGATAATACTTAAACGTAGTTGCATTTGCTCAAATCTTGTTCTAGCTGTTGGTGATTATGTATGACAACCCTATACTTTGTAAAAGAAACAACAAACCCCTATTTCTTGTATCTACGATAGTACAAAATTGTTTCTGAATTTTGGTTTTCCATTGCAGTCTGCCAGATGATGTACGATTTCTGCATTCTTGAAATTCTTGAATTGTGTGCAGCTATATTTCCAAGAATCAATATAGGGGACCCTTATAAACGTCTTGGAATAAGTAGGGAAGCTTCGGAAGAAGAAATCCAACCTGCTAGGAATTTCCTAATACAAAGATATGGAGGGCTCAGGGCACAAACCGAGTGTGGATGTAATTGAATCAGCTCATGATAAAGTAATCATGCAAAAGTTTTATGAACGGAGAAACCCAAAAATCAACATCAAGAAATACGTTAGGGCAGTTAATGCCATATCGTGTAAGTCAGAAGCAGCTTCAGAACTCCATCTAAAAGTTTCATAATAAAAACTTTTGCGGGTTTCGCAATATTTGGAGCTCTCACTGTTTTTCCAACAAAAGATGTTCCAACTGTTCAGGTTGCCATTTCCCTTATGGCTACCATGTGCTTTATGCATGATCAGCTCAAAAGCATATGGCGTGCTCTATTTTACAGGTATGATTCTGACTTTGGCGTTAATACTTTTGTCTGTTGATTCTTCATTGTGTTTGAGAAAATACAGAATCACGATTTTTATGTAGATCGTAATTCATGCAGACTGAATATCTGAACAGTCGAACGTAATTCCTAACATATTCTAATTTATTAGGAAGTTTTGTTTGAGGAAATACTGAATTCATGAAAGGAAGCCCAACCACAGCCAAAGATAAAGTCTGGTTGGGAAAACAAAACAAGACTATAGCTTTATCAATAGCTTCTTATTCGTACAATAGCTTTTGTTGTTAGCTTGTTTGCAGAGTTGTTTACCCAACCTCATGAAAGAGCTTTAGCAATTACAGAGGTTCTCACTTGGTTATTTGGTTTCATCAGCATGTATAATGAATAATTATTAGATGTTGTACTCGTTTATGATGGTTTTACATTCTGCATTTCATCCAAATGGACTTTCCTGAAGCACATGTTTTCTTGGATTAAGTAATGAATTATCAGTCTTTGCAGACTGAATATCTCAAAAAAATGACAATCTTTTGAAACGTGTTTGCTAGGCTTAAGATTCCTACTGCTCCTGCTAATTACCATACTCATTTGTTGGAACTGGGAAGTCGTAGTCTTGTAAATTTCTCCTTGCGTTGCAAGGCTGGAGCTTTTATTTTCTCATGGCTGTTTGGAACCTTCTTACTTAGTACTCTCTTTGATTATCCTTCCCTATATTCCTCTTTCAAGGTAAAACACAGGAACATGAACAATTAGGATAAAATTCATACTAGGCTCTAAGGCTGTGTTTGGATCATGGATTTGTGGAGAGTTTTATCAAGTGAGAGGAAAATGGCAAGGGCCTTTCTTACTGCATTATCTTTCTTGACCTGTTTCTTTCCCTCAACATATCCACGATCGAAAGATCCTAAAAAGTTGATGTGAAATTGGGCCAAAAAACTATGTGATTCAAACTAATATGTGACAATTGGAATGCAGGTTTTACTTGCACTGAATGGCAGAATGGGAAGATTGATGATGTCCCAATGGTTGCAGAAAAATGAAGTATTCACGTGGGAAGCATCCGAATGGAATGAGCTGACACAAATTCTCCAGGAAATCTTTCAAGCCAAAAGTCATGCTGAACCTAGAGAATGTTCAAAAGCCGAATCATTGAATAAACAAAGAGCAATGGATTCCATTTCCCTCATAGTCGTTTACATTGGCTTACTTGACTTGAACACAGTTATATGGAGGGAACAGGTGAATTTCCTCAATAAATACCGTGGGAAAGCAAAGTTTGCCTGGATACTAAACCACGACACTTCCAATACAATTAAGTTGGAGCGTCGTAGTAAAGGCCATCTATTGATGGTTAATGGGATATAAGGCAAAAATGATCCAGATTTTGGAAGCTGTAGTAATGGAGAAAAATCTTGAGCTTCAAAACAAATTAAATGCCTTCAAATCTATAAAAGAAGAAGGTGATTTGCATGTATGTCTTGAATAGACCCCGTTCCAAATGATGTAGCCAGTTCTGATGATTCTGATAAGTCAGAAATGGAACCTTCCGTTTGTCCATCACAATCTGAGACAGTTAACAATTGCTTGGTTAACGATTTTACTCCAAATGATCAAAATCATACCAGATCCAAAATTTGTGAGAACTCGAAAAGCCTGGAACTAAGTTGTTCTAGCAAAGTCGTTAATGGACAAAAGTCTCTTGAAGGACTAAGAATACTGCTAGCGGAAGACACACCGGTACTACAGAGGGTTGCAACGATAATGCTACAGAAGTTGGGGCTAGTGTGGTGGTTGTGGGAGATGGAATGCAGGCTGTGGATGCTTTATCTGTCTTGGAAAATGACTATGCAAGAAATGAAACTAAAATTGGGGAATGCCCTTCCTACGACTTGATCCTAACGGATTGTCAAGTAAGATGTTTCAAACTAATGTTTTCCTCGTGTTTTGATTATCTGCTTAGGGTTGAATTGAGGAGTTTCTATGCCTTAGAACAACTCCATAGGTAATTGCTAAAATAACAATGCCAAATAAAGCTATAAACTAGCTTCCTTCACCATAAAAAGCTAAATTCACCGATGTGCGCCAATTTGTGGCAAGACTCTTAGCTCACCAATGGAGACAAATTTTGTTGAGGCATTGCTATAATTTGGTTTTGGCAAGAATTTTAGCAAACCATTAGAAGAACAAATATGGTTTCTTTTGTTTTGCTATTATGTATTGTCATCTATTGCTATACATTTTCAAGCAGGTATTGCTTTACTTTGGCTTCGGCAACATTTTTCTATATCTACGGGAGTAGAAGTCAGACCACTGGAAGCATATGTTTCATACAAGTATAGAACAAAACAGAATTTTGAAAATCAGAAAGGTTTTATGCTCTGAATTTCTGCAACTAAATCTGTAAGTTACTATCTTTTTGGACGCATCAAATACACTGCATAACCAGTGTGTGAGCTCTGGTTCGTGTAAAATGAGGCCATTTTGTTGCTTGGATGTAAGGGCTAGGCAGTCCACCTTGTTAGCGAAAGGATGGTGGACACCATGGTTTCGTTAGATAAGCGTCCATACCCTCCTCCAAGCATTTGGCCTCATCCGATGACATGGCACGAGCTGTCAACGCAACGATTGGGATGTGTGAACCACGTTCCATTTCCAATTTCCGAATTGCCTTTGTCCTTCATAACCATCCATCTTTGGCACCTGGTTAGATGTAAGACAATCTGGATGCAATTTTATCGGAGCAAGTTGTACGAAAATATGTTTCATTACATGATTTCTGTACCTATATATTTAATCTGCGTATACAAGAAATCGGCATGGTGCAAGGGTTTGGATGTCGAACAGTAGCTGGTGGTGGCTGCGTACAGGAGAAGGATGAAGATGCAAATACGATGGCAACTGGGAAAGGAAAATTTATAGAAAAAGAGAAGAAAATGAACTGTACTGAGAGTTTTTCAATTATTCAAACTCCAAAAAATGCCCCTTGTTTTACTCCCAACAGTGAAAAGTGACAGCCTGATATTAGGGACTTCATTGGTATACATTTTAAACATTGGGAACTAAAATTCATGAGATCGATACCGACAATAATGACACATTACAAATACATTAGGGACCAAAAAGGTACATAAACCGTTTTGATGTTAAGTTACCACTTACACGATTAAAAAAAAAACTACCATACAACTACCATACAACCCAAACAAGGCTCAGATTCATTATAAACAACAAACGAAGAACATAAATAATAATACTACTAGTCCGAAAGCACACATAACCACTGCTAGAAACGTAGAAGTAAGTTGGGTTCATCAAACGAAAATCACTCTCAGGGGTAGACCTGTTACCATACATGTTAGATGAACAGATTTAGCATGTTGACTGCAAATCACATGGTAGCCAGCAGAAGAGCACAATAAGAAAGAGTGGGTAGATGGATGGAAGAGCATGGGCATACCACCAAATCCTTGCCCGTATTCCTTGCCTGAACCAGAGGGAGCACAGCGTATCTGTGGATTTCCATATTGAAACTGCAGATTGGAAACTGCGACAGTGACTTATTGAATTCAGAGATAATAAGCGCCAAGTCACCATCCGCCAAAAAGTACAAGAAATCAGCATCAATCTTAAGCTGCAAATTCTCAAAAGGCCAATTGCAAGTTACAGAGTGTAAACATATAACCTACATGAAAAAAAAAGAAACCCAACACATGACCAAAGAGTAGAAATGGGCGTAGACAGCTTCCACGATGAGATTGGGTTGTGGCATTTGGAAGGAAGTGTTTTATGGGGGTCAATGCAAGGGCGGATATTGGCAGATGCTGTAGAGCACACACTGTGTTGAGCGGTGTGTAGGGTGGCCATCCGGTCGTCCATCTCGCCAATAGACGGCTTGGATTTAAATCCGAGCCGTGCGGAATAACGGACATCAAATTGCACACTACACGCGTAGGGTGCTCTACAACGTTCCCCAATCCACCAAATTGTCCACTTTTTTTGGACATCATCAACACAGTACAACTTCATTCTCCACTTTAACACACGAAGAATTGACATAATGAAAAACTTACATAGACAGCCATTCATCTTCATCCCACCTCCTAAATTCATCTTCATCCCACCTCCGAAAGTGATTAAAAAGGGAATCAAATATGCATACAACTTCGTAATTTTAGAGTTACGTTACTCACATAACAATTCAAACACAATCAAATATAACTCCTCTCGCACAACAATTCAAATACACTTAAACACAATCCCTAGATCCGAAGTGTATTTTGGGAGGGGTTGTGGTTGGTTGTGTTTGAATTATTGTTTGTAGATCTTTTTACATCACTAACGTGTTCTCTACCTATAATTTGTACTTTTTTTTTTTTTTTGAGAAAAGGAAATTGTAAAGTAAACTGAGGAGTTAAATTAATTAAATCTAATTAAGGGTAAATTTGTGCCGGTCTTGAGTACTATCCTACACTACTTTAATTAGGATTAGGAATTACTTTAATTAGGATTAGGAATACATCAGGAGTACACACAGTATTATTTTCCCCTTCATGACGTCAGCCCTAACCCCACCCACCTTGTTTTTATAACCTTACCTGAAACAAAATCCATAGAGACTCGATTTTTATCCTCCTCTCATCACACCAGACGCCCTTTGTCTTCCTCCTCTCCCAAATTCACCCACCCAGTTTCCTCCTCCTCTCCTCCGCACAAGATTACTTTGAGTTCCAATCGATTTTTATCAGCCTCTCTCACCCCAAAGACATCTACGCACAACTTTCACCATAAAGCAATCGCCAATTTCTTCTTCTTCTTCTTCTCCTCCTCTTCCTCTCCACCGGATCAGATCTTGAGTCCGATCTATGAATTTCCTCCTCAATCCACCCATGGAGAAGCGTCCGATCGGTATCGGTGATGAGCCGGCAGCCCCGTTGGTGAGGCGGCAGCCCCGTCCGTGGCGATTTGATGGAGCGGAGCCGGGTTGAGCAATTTGATGGGGTGGAGAAGCGTCCGATCGGTATCGGTGATGAGCTGGCGACCGCAATGGTGAGGCGGCAGCCCCGTCCATGGCGATGGAGTGGAGCCGGAGCCGGGTTGAGCAATTTGATGGGGTGGAGCCGGTTGAGAAGTGGGGTCAGGTTGAGCAAGTTTTTTTTTTGTTTTTTGCCCGTTGAACTCCTTACCCACACCCAGACGTTCGCCCGCGTGAACCCGACCCACAACCAGAGATGCCCTAAGCGTCCACTATATAAAGTATAAACCCCCACATCCCCACTCCCAGAAGTCCTCCCCATTTTCAAAATACGCATGTAGAAACCCCCTTCATCCATCCCTTCTCAACCATTCTCAACAACAATGTCGTCCCTCCTCCGTAATCGAATCCCCAAAATTCTAACCCCTCGACCACCCAAAATCCTAACCCCTCGACCACCCAAAATCCTAACCCCAACCCCTTTCTCCTCCCTCTCCTCCTCAAATGGTTCACTTCCTGGCTGGGCTTTGGATTTGGCCGCCAAATCCCACCTCTTTCTCTCTTCTCATCTGTTTGCCCGCCTACCCAACGACCGTATCCGAAGTTTGTTCCACTCTTGTTCGTCCGGTTTCCGCCTTGGGCCAAGACCGAATCTGATCTTTGCGACCGCTCATGGAATATTCGGCCCTTGCCGTCCCGGCCCGGTCCCCAGCGTTGACGGCTCCCTCTATCGGATCAAGGACGGCTCCGATGTTGGCATTGAGGACAACTCTGAGGTGTTCGTGGAGGTTGAAAGCAATGCGAAGCTGTTTGATTCGGAGGATTGGGATCGGGGTGTCGATTTTGGCTCGATTGGGTTCGGCTTCCCATTTCTGGCCCGGGTTAGGGGCTTTGACCCATGCCTTGACCTCTGCTTACTGGAGGCTTTGCAGCCTCCAGAGCAGCTGGCCTTTGTGGAGCCTTCGCACTCTCCTCCCAATAGGGGTGACTTCTGTTTTACGGTACGATAGGGTTTCCTCCTCCTGTGATTCAGTCGAGAGTCAATCGTCTCGTCATCGACCCCAGGTTTCCTATTAACCGTTTTTCAAAACGAAGTCTGAATGCTACCTGTTACCCGTTTTTCAAAACGAAGTCTGAATGCAAAAGCATACCTGTTACCCGTTTTTCAAAACGAAGTCTGAATGCAAAAGCATTCAGACTTCGTTTTGAAAAACGGTTAATAGGAAACCTGGGGTCGATGACGAGACGATTGACTCTCGACTGAATCACAGGAGGAGGAAACCCTATCGTACCGTAAAACAGAAGTCACCCCTATTGGGAGGAGAGTGCGAAGGCTCCACAAAGGCCAGCTGCTCTGGAGGCTGCAAAGCCTCCAGTAAGCAGAGGTCAAGGCATGGGTCAAAGCCCCTAACCCGGGCCAGAAATGGGAAGCCGAACCCAATCGAGCCAAAATCGACACCCCGATCCCAATCCTCCGAATCAAACAGCTTCGCATTGCCTTCAACCTCCACGAACACCTCAGAGTTGTCCTCAATGCCAACATCGGAGCCGTCCTTGATCCGATAGAGGGAGCCGTCAACGCTGGGGACCGGGCCGGGACGGCAAGGGCCGAATATTCCATGAGCGGTCGCAAAGATCAGATTCGGTCTTGGCCCAAGGCGGAAACCGGACGAACAAGAGTGGAACAAACTTCGGATACGGTCGTTGGGTAGGCGGGCAAACAGGTGAGAAGAGAGAAAGAGGTGGGATTTGGCGGCCACTCCAAGTGGCATGTCTGGAAGTGCTCTGTTGGACCTCAATGCTAACGCTTGGGGTGTGGTGATCGGCGGTTCTGATATACCAGCGTATACAGTTGTTGTACCGATCTCCTATGCTCTGAAGCTTGTGGATTATATCTTGGGAAAGAACGTATCCACGATTGTCCATGTCGATCATCGGGAGCTCTTCGGGGAGGAGGATTAGTCGTCGTCATCAAGTAAGAACAGCATAGGTCAACGTGTTTAGTTTAGGTAAAAAGAATATCATTCAGACTTCAGTTCAATGAAGATTGAGGTTATGAGTGTTTTGTAGATGAAGATTTACTTACCAGTGCTCGAACAATGCAAAGGCCAAGACCAGTGCCACCATGCCTGAAGATGGAAAGATTTCTTGAGGCAGGTTTGTTGCAGCATATCACAACTACTGTAACAGCACAATAGTCTATGTTTTTTTCCAGTCTACTTACGTTCTAGTTGTTGAGGGATCAGCTTGTTCAAAGCTTTCAAAAACTGACTCCCACGTGCTTGGATCAATTCCTAACAGAAGGGGAGAAAAACGAAATGTTATATTAAGTTTCGTGGAATTTTGCATGCCTATAGTCAAGTGATTATTACATACATTCTCTAACGAAGCTGTCTTATTCTTACCACAACCAGTATCATCAACTTCAATCCAAAGAACCACTTTGTTCTCCCTCTTGCAGCATCTCTTTGAATGGTTTACATATTGCTTCAAATTCCTTTTATGCGTATTCCACGATTCGTTCACATCGAGGGGGAACTTCCTGGTGTTACCACAAGTGTTTGGATTCTCACACCATCCCCGCAGAACAATGTAACCAGCTGCAAGCCACTAGAAAACTTAAACAATCAATGAAAGAGGCAAGGAATAAACAGCAATAATCCCACATTAGAAACTAATCAGTGTGGATTAGAAATCATGCAATTTGATTACTGAATTTTATGTTCTTTTTGTTAACCGTAAGAGCTATGATGAAGATCTTTATGCAACATGTTATGATCATACAGTTCATACCGAAGAGGTCTAGAATAGTCTCCACATTGTGGTTAATGCACTGCACTGAGAACATATCAACGAGCCCTTCCAGTTCTCTCCCTAAGTCAAACTCAGATTCTTCCGGCACCAGTTTTGCAGATTCGACCTATATTTCAAATGATATTCTAATATGATTCATCAGAAAAACTGCAGTATTCTGATAGAGCAGTAGTCATTACGTTCTTGATTATTCTGCTTCCAAACAATGGACAATGTTATGCTAGAAATGAAGATTAGCTTCACTAGGAAAACACCAGTGGAATTATATATCGTTCTTGAAAATGGACTCTGGTATTACTTGAACTTGCAACTTCAAATTACTTCGTTTGTTCGTTATGGAACATGAATATGAGACGACCGGTTTGGTTTCTTGTCATTCTACAGTTTGGCATTCCTTTTCTGGCTTCTATGAATCCATACACCAAGTCAACAAGTTGAATCTTTCCTAACTTGAAGTCTATGCATAGTTATGTTCTGTCTTTATTAATTTGGAGATTGTAGGTTAGATTAGTAAGTTTGTTTCTGACAACAGAAACTATTTTTGGGAAATGATATTGGCAGTCCCCCATTTGATAAAAAACACTCCCCAGTGGAGTGCCAATATCAATTCCATAAAGGGAGTGATATTGGACTCCCCAAATTGATAATGGCTGCCATTATCAATTTGGCGAGTGCCAATATCACTCCCCCTATTTTTTTGTGTGGCAATAATAGCCTTATTGTCCTACGCTACTTGCCTACAGCAATAAAGTGAGTCTATGTCATATTTTATTCAGATGTGTGCAAATTCCAATTTAGATCATGACCTTGAAGCCAGGATTTTGACAGTGACACTTGTCTGGGCAAAATTTAATCGGATCCGGGGGCATGCTGCGCAGTGTGCTGCACACATCCGAGCCGTCCGTTGCTCGGATGGACGGCCCAGATTTCATCTCGGCGCCGAATGGTCCAGATGCAAGGATACCGAGACGAAATCTGGGCCGTCCATCCAAGCAACGGACGGCTCGGATGTGCGCAGTACGCTGCTCAGCCCCCCAATCCAAATTTAATGTTCTTTGAACTGTCAACACTCAGGGGCCTTATAAAATTCCTAGTGGGCCGTGATTCTTTGAGTTTCGGAATCTTATTGCATCGTACCTTAATGGTGTTTTGATCTGTTTCGGACTTTTGTTGCATTGTGCGCCTAATGGTGTTTGATCTCATTTGCACTGCTCAATGTTGTATTCACTTACTGTGATGTAGCCTCTGCTGGAATTGGGGATTGTATTGTCAACCTGCAATTCTGCATACAGGAATTTTTTGGTATCATCCACTGTCTGCATGATTCTAAAATTAAAGCCACACCAATCGAACTTGTTTTCAAAATTCTGGAGCAAATGCATCGAGATGCATGGGTGCATTACAAGGTTTGCCTTCTATTTGATTGGATTCCACACTGTCCACGTTTATTTATTTAGTCGGGCATTTAAAGAAAAATTTTTGTTTAATATTTTGGGCACTACCGCCCTGATGTTTAGAATTATGCAGACAACCGCACTATGGTTTTGGACTCAAATGCAGAGTCAATTCCATTAAGGTTACGTGTGTTGATCTAAATGCCCCCATCATCTTGTTCTTGTCCTTCCATGAACTGTAGACATTTTAATTTAACAGAACCACACATTACATTTCTAACTGTAAACCTAATCGTATAATATGCTCCTAAAATAAAGCCAGCCGTCAAAAGATGGTGTGTTGGGAATGAAGTGTGCCTCCTCAAAGATTCGATGTCATTTTTAGTCTTGTCATTTTTAGTCCAATTCTGGTAGCATTGCATTGACATCTCCTGCATAAACATAGAGGAATATAATCTCATGAATTTTGGTGTATGTGTGTACCCCCACAGATGTGTACACATAAATTTCATAGTTCAGCCCTGTAAGTGTAGCGTTGCGGTGATGTGGAGAAAAGAGGAGTGCCAATGGGACTGGGGGGAGGGGAGCAGATGGGGAGACGGGGTACGATTTAGGCCAAAGTCACTAGTTTACCTTATTATAACTGTGTCAAATCGAAGAAAAGAGAGAGTGCCAATGGGACTGGGGAGAGGGGAGCAGATGGGGAGACGGGGTACGATTTAGGCCAAAGTCACTAATTTACCTTATTGTAACTGTGTCAAATCGATAACCGCTAATTTCAACATTAGCTTAACAGGGCACATTTGAGCAGCACTACTTACCCCGGAAAATTCGCCTGCAAATATGTCCAGAATTTGATTTCCAAGGACAAAGACTCGCTTGGGATGGTGACTCGCAATAAGAAGTTAAAATCTGTGCCGTAGATTTTAATTCTGTGCAGTTTTTCATGTAAATTTTCCAAGGTTGTCAATTATTTTTTAATGAAATATAGGGCTCTTGATAGACTAATCATAGTGCGTGGGTGGCCTCCTTGCATTGTATGGCACTGAAATGATTTTCTCCTAGCATGAAAATCGATGAAGAAAGAGAACTCAGTGGTCAATTAATCGAAATGCTCAGAGGTAAAATGGGAAGTTTAAAAGTTGTTTCTGCCTGTTAAACCCCTGCACTTAACTTTACTAGGTGGTGCCTCTCCTGCAAGCAAGGCACGAGCTTCATGCTCGTTGGTTGGGCAATTGGAATTAAGCATTTCATGCAAGCTTAATAATGTATTCATCTGAGGACTATTGAACAGAGCTTATGGTTATACCATGTCATTTGTGCAGCCTACAGATACCTCAAGTCATTTGTGCAACCTATATGCAAAGTTGGTCTCCATTGTCTCCCAGCAAATTCTTTCTACCATAGTTTCCCCAGCCCCAGACCTATTTCTGGTGACTCAGCTGAGCAAATGTAGTGATGCAAGTGCAACTTACGCCGTGAGGAACCCTTCAATCAAAAGGGACTCTTAAAACTTCAAGCAATGCAACTCCCAAATTGCGATAACATTTGGATAATCATCTCTTACAGTCTTACTCTAAATCTACTAGTACAGAAAAAATAAAAAAGAAAAAGAAAACTACCTTCATGAGCTCTAAATCAGACCCGTATACCCAACAAATGTGATGTAGGACAGAATTGAAATGTTGCTAAAGGGATGGGAATACAAAGAAGGGATTTTGGGGAGTTCTGAACAGTGTTCATGGATCAGAACTATGAAAAAAGTCAATGCCTCACACCTAGAAAACCTAAGGCATCACACCAAAGAATACAATTGCATCTCTCTAGCCTTGATAGCATAAAAAGTGCTAGAAATTTTATTCTTCCTTGATCATCACCATGCTTTATAGCCTTGAAGCTGTGTCAATATATAGGCTTCATAAACATGTGTTTAATGCAAAAGTCAAATCCCATTCCCTGTGTGTAATGAATCTATGGTAACACAAAAGGAACCTAACAACGGATACATAGAACAAATAAACATTTGGTAAATCTAGTAGAGTTCCATATGCGGTCAATCGACCATTCATACAACCCATAACTTCCAATCCTATGAAATTACCAAAAACCCATGACCTATTTTGTAGACTCCATCCAAATCAACCCCAAAAAACTGGCGGTCATTATCTTCACTAGATGCAAAGGATTGAACAAAATATGCAGTCAAGCTAAAAACGAACTCATGCATATGTCAATGATATGGCCTTACAATGAAATACACATGCACACACACACCCGAAGAGAGAGAGAGAGAGAGAGAGAGAGAGAGAGAGTCACCCCGCTCTTGGTAACGTCCGCTTCTATGATCAGCCCAGATGTCCTTCTGCCTTCAATTAGGCTAAGGAAAAAGGGACAAAAGTAATAAGAAAAGCATGAGTGGCAAGGAAATGATCTAGTGATTACAAAAGTCATTACTTATCAAGAAAAAGAATACAAAAGTCACATCACTAGTACACTAAGTTTCATATACTTGATGCTTCTATGTTTTACTCCTAACAAGAAACGATGAACAAGATAATATATAGGCGCAACATCATACAGCCTATGCGCATCTTTAACACCTATAGTTTTAAGAAAACAAAAACAAATCCAAAGCCAGGAAAAAACATCCAGTACCCCAAAGAACATTTAACATAACGAGGTTCTGCCGAAACACAACCCCTATATGGAGATGAACAGCCTGCAGCCATCACAACGTGCATAAAACGCAAGGAATCCGACTTTCCAAATGATGGTACTGGTTGTTGCCCGCAAGAGCTAATCTTTACAAATGCTATATCAGAGCAAGAACCAGCATCCAACAAGACACCATTGCAAGTCTCTCCAGTGTCCAGAATCCTGACATCAACCTGCAATTAAACTAAAACATGAATCACATAGCATATAGAGTTCAAGAGCTGGAGAAATAAACCAAGCACAAATTTAAGTCTGCCGTATCCAAGAAGGCATAAAATGACTAATGAAATGTTCAAACATGGTAACAGATGAAGTCTCAGTTTGCATTCCTAATACCATATTCTGAAAACAATACCATGTGATCTGCATAATTCTGACTGACAATAAAGCCTGAGAATCCATCTAGTCCCTGATAGTTAAAAAGTATGGTTATAACTCTATTACGATAACCAACGTGTTAGCTATTACTAAAAAATAAGATTATCGAATCTTTTTTTCCCGGAAGGTAACTGTAAAGATGTAAGAAGAAACTACAGGGAAGGGAGAAAATGATGCAATATGACACAGAGTTGTCATATAACATTTTTGGTAAAAAAAGAATGCAACACTGCTTGGATGATAATTCAACCTGCCTTTTCATCCATTCTTGAATTAAGCAACAATTAGAAAAGTGGAGGTTGAGATTCCTTCATGGTGGACAAAAATTATTCCTGATGGATTGAGAGATCAAGAAGCACAGCCGTGTTTTGCTTGTCCGACAAGCAAAACCCAATTTGGGTGTCCGACAACCAAATTAGGCCGGGAGGCAGGGGCCTCCCCTGCCGGGAAGGCCGTAGGAGGCAACTTATAGCTCCTATTCTCTACGTTCCCTCCGGTCACTCTGAGAATAGATCGCTTCACTCCTTCACTCCGTTCAGTCGTTCAGCTTTCTTTCTTGTTTATTTCTTTCTTTCTTATACTTATACCGGAATTGTTCTAACACTAAGAGTGTTAGAACTACAATCCGCGCGAGCGGGCTCACCTACAGGTCGCGCGCGTACTTAGTGTCTCGCGCGGGCGCGTGTCTGTGCGTATGTGTGCGCACGTCACGCCATGATTCGTGCTGAAGGCCCCTTAAAATCGTCAAATGATGGAGTGAAGCCTCACGGGCGCATGCGCGAGAGAGTCCCCTCCCCGAGTCCGAGTCCCCGAGCCTAGAGCCTCCCTCGCAATGCCCGAGATAGGCGTCCAGAAGGAGGAGACCGGATAAATAACAAGTCCAGAAAACCGTAACTAACCGAAGGAACGAGACGGAGAAGTCCCCCCAAGAGCCAGGGGGGATTTAGGGGGGGTTTCCTTTATGATTTCCTGTAGCTAAAACACCTACTCCTACTGCATCCAAAAGGTGGAACCATTGGGATCTGGAATCACATTCACATTAGTCCTCATGATTCATGGCATCCAAACTTGGCCTAAATGAGAAATATATAAGGTCGGGAGTGAGTTATGGCCGGAGTTTACTTAACACAGAAATTTTGGAGAAAGTTACATAGGAGTTGACTGCTAACCGTTACTTTGAGTCCTTTGCTTTTGAGAGAACTTAAACAACTGGCAGAAGTTGCAATTATACCATTGGACCGTATCATAGTTCCAGGGAGTTCAGCAAATGTCTCGGCATCTACAAAACAAGTAAGTTTCAACAAAATAATAGAAGTGTTTCTAACTGAAAACAATGCAAGTCAGAACCACCCTTGTGGCCAATGTTTCCAAAACACCACACAGACGTTGTCTCAAAGATCCCAAAAACTTACCCTGACTGAAAGCCAAACAAACAAGACACCCACGGACATGATAGGCAGCCCGTTCAGTCCACATACGAACCAGTTCATCTTCTTGAATAGCGAGATTTACGTAGGTCAAGGTCTCAGGAGGAGGAGGAGGATTCTCTAAAGAGAAGAAATGCGGGTGTTAGAAAGATAGAACGACAGCTGCTGCTTGACGGAATACCAAGAAGTCAAGAGAGTAAGTTGCAGCTGCTTGGAAGAATACCAGTTTGGAGAGGTATATAAGGAATGCCACCAAGATGATGCCTTTGAGAAGGATTCCCTAACAAGAAGGACAACTGATGTCACAAGTAAAACTAGACAAAGCACGTCATTAACTTTGGCTATCGTAAGTCACCACTTAATTGAGAATAAGCAAATCTGACTGACTAGTATAATTCACGGGTGCAAAGGAAGGAAGATTTTTAAAATCTTTTGTATGTGACATCCTCCATGGCAGCAGCAGAGGCGAGTTATGCAGGGACATCCAACCTGACAATCACCAAGGTTAGGAGCATATATAGTTGAGCTCAGTGCATTTTTATTCAAAGTGAAAAAGAAAACCCGGGAAAAGGGCATGGAGGGGAGGGGTGGGGAAGAAAGAAAGACGTGGGGAGTTATATTATTCACTCACTTCCACTATCACTGATATTCATCTTCCCAACTCCATTGAACGAGCTCCCAAGAAGGCCTTTACATGTAAGGCGGGACAATAAGCTCTGAAGGTAGATTTGAGGGGAAAAAAGATAGCCATGACCATAAGTTTCACACACATGAGCGCACACAAACAAATGGGAAATAATAACCAAATCTGGGCGGACCACATAACACTGTCTGAAAATTAATTTTCGAGAAACACTGCAGGGGAAAAAGTATGAAAAAAGAAAAGAAAATGGGTTTAAAAAGAAAATAATTTGAGGAAGCAGGTGCCCAAAAGATTGAGATAAAAAAATAAACGACATACTGGAGAGCAATTACATAAACCATACCAGAGAGGTGGAGGTCTAAACTAAAAATATTAACAACACAAAAACCAGTGGAAAAATATTGAAGTCACTACCTTGGTTGCCAATTATTTTACCACTGATAAAAAATAAAAGATGACGTTCAAAATCAGGAATTTGCTGAAACTCCTTAAAGATCTATATAGGAGGGGAGTTTCAACAGGTAATTACTTGTACTCCGTAAGGGATAAGAATCAGCAATGGTCTTAAAAAGCCTAGATCGTACCAAAAGAAAAGATTTTGGGTAGGCGAAAGCTGCTCTTGATTCTTTCCAGTACTCCATATAGTATTGATGATAAAAGAAGGGGAGTAATAACCAATTAAAAAGATAGTACTGCTTACTCTACTATTGAACCTATGAAAAAAAGGACTCTGGTCCGGTGGAACACAACACAAACAACCCTTCTAAGGTTGGGGGAAATTACGTAAAAACAGGATCTTTACCACCGAACAACATAGTGTAACTTTGGGCTGAGGGAGGGAGTGAACTTGCCTTCAAAGCCATCTCTTGAATTTGAGTGTTGGTTGGTGGTTGTTGCGAGATGTCACAAACAACCCTTCTAGGGTTTTTCTTCTGCCTTAGGACGAGGAGGAGGATCAAAAGGAGTCGTCCACCACCCTCTAGAAGCTTTCCGTAGAACGGTGGCCGTGAGTCTGGCGACTCTAGAAACGTTTTATCCCTTTTAGGGAAAATCTATATAACAAACAAGGTAATTGATATTTTTTGGCTTCTAGTGAAACTGTTATCCATATTTTTTTGACTTTTAGCGAAACTTTTAGACATAAAAGTTTCATTAGAAGACAAAAACTATGTTACTCCCTCCGTCCCAAAATAAGAGTAGAGTATTTCATTTTGGGCTGTCCCAAAATAAGTGTGGTATTTTGCAAAGTTGATGAAAAAGTGTGTACAATTATTATTTTGCCCTTTTGAAAAGTTGATAGGTAAATAGTTAATGGATAAAGTGGAGGATAATTTTGGAAAGTAGAGGTAAAAGTTGATAAAATAGAGGTAAAAGTTGATGTGAAAGGTATAATGATAATATTTTCTTAATAAATTGAATTTACGAAGCTACACACTTATTTTGGGACGGAGGAAGTATTAATAACAAAAAATGTGGTGTGGATATCAATTCCCTAAAACAAGGGAGGAATCTAAAGAATATTCTTTTCCTAATAGATCTTGACCCTTTCATTCCATCAAATCTAAAATTATCCCTCTCACAAACTAACATTATTTTTTTAATCCTCATATAATTGTTAAAAGCTACAAAACTGCAAATTCCTACTAGCTAATGCTGCCACTTCGTGGGCAGCTTTGTTAAGATATCCAAGACTTCTGCTCAAACTTCTCAGGGGGAACTAGCTCAGAGACACTCAAGTGGACATCCAAGACTTCTGCTCGAACTTTTCAGGGGGGAACTAGCTCAGAGACACTCAAGTGGACATCCAAGACTTCTGCTCGAACTTTCCAGGGGGGAACTAGCTCAGAGACACTCAAGTGGATTGCTTGTTTGTTGTCTGCCTCTACGCAAGCATTTTGGATTCCCAGATTGGCAAGCAACACGCAAACAGCTTTGATAGCACGAAGTTCACCACGCAGGCTGGAGGTGGCAGAGACAGTTCTAGCAAAACCATCAAGGACAGCTCCTTTCCAATTTCGAAGAATCACAGAGATCTTCCTCTCCCTGTTGTTGGAGGGGAGAGCCACATATTAAACTTGATATTTCCTTCGTCTGGAGCCCTCCAGGTGCTTGTAGAGTCCTCCTGGGTTGATGGGTTATCCATATGGACTATTGGTATCTCTGAGATGCTCGAGAATTCTGACAGTGCAAAGTTGATGGATATGACGTTGAGAGGGTTAATTCTAGTGTGACGAAAGACAAACTCATTTCTGGGCTTCCAAAAGTTCCAAGCAATGAGGGCTACCTGGCAATTCAGTAAATTTTTGTCACATTTAAGGTCAGACTCTCAAGCGGTTGCAGGTCTGGGTCCAATTCGAGGAAACAAAAAATGAAATTGTTCAAAACTTCAAATTTCAAATCTCTCTCTCCCTCTGTGGTGCCCAGAATTATCCGAGGTTCATAAAGACCAGTGTCTACGTTTGACCAAGTCCACATTCAACAGGCTGAGTCAGCATCTCTTAAAGTCAGTTGTTTGACCTTTGACCGGGGCTTCATATCCGAGAGACGTGTACCTCGGATAAGGTCAACCGGGCTTCCTTGAAGGGGTTGCATTGTTGGCACCCTTGGAGCTGGTATGGTCTTCTGCCGTAGTACATTCCCCGGATAAGGAGTCTAATGTTTTTCCTCTTAGGGACAGGAGCCTAGCCCTTTAGTTGACTATCTCCTCGGCAGAGGATCCTGCCGAGGGAGGCATCTAGTGTGCGCTTGTCAATTGGAAGCTTCCACTACTTTTGGAGTGTAGTCCCCTCGGCGAATGCCGGCCCTTGTCCGCAGAAGGGTAGCTACCGGGATAGGCTGCCTCGGCATGCGACTTTCCATATTAGGCACAGGTACGTGTTCGGTTAAGTTGGTTCCACGGCGACATGCCGTAGGAGCCAACCACGTGTCCCCGGAGATAACTTGCAAAAGAGGTAGCCTTGCTTATATAAGGAGTAACACCCCTCATAAAGAAGGCAATCCACAATACTTGAATGCTCAACTTTGACATTTATACACTCCTCTCTTTAGAATTACTTGTGTTCCATACTTCTATTTCCTGTGTCTAATTTGACTGTCAGAGTGCCCGCTGGATAAGAGATCCAACCGGCACTAACTTGTTTGCCACGTATTCAGGGTCCAAAGTACTCAAAAGGCTCAAAGAGCTCAATCTGAAGAACGAGGCCCCCACACCCTCCTTCCCACACACAACTAGCTCCTCTCCTCCCGCAGTGGTGGCGCCACATTGTTAGCTCAGTGGTCACTTGACCACCCAAGCAAAAAAAATAATAGCTACTCCATAATTCATGTAGATATTTTTAGGATAATTCATCTTTGAGCACTCAGCCCATTGAGTATTGAACACCCAATCCATATAAAATTAAAGTACATGAAGAGCAATATGCAAAATCGAATGGGAAATGAATGGATGAATGATTGCTTGGTTACTTATATTGATAGTAACTTATTTGACGCTGTTGATACTGAGGCTATTATGCAACGATTTCAAAATATGAGTAATTGTCAAGGGCAATTGTAATAGGTTATATATTTGTAGTTTTTGGGAGACAATTGTTGGTATTGATAAACTCCCTCCGTCCCTAAATAGTGTGTGGACTGCAAACCAAGACCTTTATAAAAAATGCATTTTGGTCATTTAAAAAATCAAATTTTTTCACAACATAAAAGAACTCATTGTTATCTATTAATTTATGAAAAAATTATTTTTTTTAACCGACGAAAATGTATTTTTTTAAAGGCTTAGGTTTGCGATCCACGCACTTATTTATGGACGGAGGGAGTATAATATTTTGTTCATACGTAACCCCGGTTTCTAGAGGTAATATGTATTGCAAGATTTTTTTTGAACACCCTTCCAAAAAATCCTGGGGCCGCCGCTGTCCTCCCGACCGCCCCACCCACCACCATGTCTTCAGTTAAATCAAAATCTCGATGTATCTTCCTCGCTTCCCCGTACGTGTCTGTTCAATGATGGATCAACCTGTATTGGGAGGCTGTTGGCTATGTGTTTGATCAATTCAAAAGTTCCATTCATCCTTGATATTAAACATGGGGGCTGTTGGCTGTCTTTTTCTTTTCATCCTTGATATTAAACATTGTTTCTACCTTTAGATCCTTCGTAATTCTCTTAGTTTTTCGGACTTGCAGCTCCTTTATATTATAAACTGAATGAATTTTTTCGCAGGAGTAGTCAAGGATCGAAACTAGCCGTGGGGTTTCAGAGAGGAAGATTGGGAACTGATAAGGAAGGTGATGGTGGACAATTCTACAATTCTATTTTTGCTTTAATTTTTTTTTTTTATTTGCATACGTTGAAGTCAGTGCCAGTAGTCACCTTTCTCCTGTTTCCCACAAAATGATCACCAACTGTTTGATAAAAGGCCAAATAGGAACATTGCTTGAAACTGAATGTGTTTTATGAACACAGATCTTTTTCCCTCCTTTGCAGAGGGCAAATTTTCGGGTTTACATACAGTCTTTGTGGCTCGATAGGGTAAATCAAGCAAACAAGAAAAACAAAGGAGAAACACGTGCTTCATGATGTTGATACATGAAGTAAAATGTAAAACCAAAACGCAGCAAAACATCCAACATTCTTTTCATTTAGCTGAAAGAGTGAGTTCTATTGTTCATAGGTTAAAAAATTGCAAGCTAAGCAAATTTGTCTTATTTGATACTACTAATAAGTTTCCGTGCATTTGCATATTTATAATTCTCCATTTGTACACCAAGTTGCGTTGCTGCTTCATTGAAGAGAATGAATTTGCTTGGTGGATTGGATGAGGATGAGGTTAGTCATGGTTGTTTGCTAAGAGCCAATGTCTTAGAAAAAAAACTTGGTTATTTTGTACTTTTGTTATGGCAGTTTTCTTCTTCATTCCATCGTGGTTATGAACATGAAAATTGATGTTTCCGACTGGAAAGGAAGAGAATTTGTTTCTCTGCATTTTGATATATAAGTATCATATCTTCTAGAGTAGAATCGAATTGGTTGTATGTGATTTCTATCTTCTCTTTTGCAGCATGCATTGGTATCTCTTCTCTTTTGCCATTTTGAATCTTTGGTGAGATCCATAGGCGAAGCTATGAGGAGACTCATTAAGTTCTGGTGAGGTTCATTGCCGGTGTACAAATCGAACGTGTTTTCTATCTTCTAGAGTAGATTCAAATTGACTGTGTGATTTCTATCTTCTCTCTCGTGGCATGCATTGATATTTCCTGTCTTATGCCATTTTGAAGCTTTGGTGAGATCCGTAGGCAAAGCTATGATGAGACTTAAGTTCTGGTGAGATTCATTGACCATATACAAATCGATTGTGTTTTCTGCACTCCTTAAGTTTTGGAAAGGCACAAATTAAAAACTTATTCTTTTGTTTAGCTATATGATGATATTTTTACTTTGCTCTTACATATATCTTGGGCTTGAAAATGGTCACAGATGACTTTGATGCTAGCCTATGTTTATGATGTTTATGACTATTTCAAATTTCTGATAATTAACACTATTCCAAAGAGCCTTGGTGTGTCACTTTTTTGGGACATAGTTTATTGTTTGCAGCAGTGTCATAGGCAATTAACGGTAAGTATCATTAGCTGTTGGGAGTTTCCCAAGCAGTAAATTACTTGATTTAGTTTTAGGCAAGGGTCAATTGTAAGCAGTTTGAGAAAAAGATTTAATAGATTTCTGGATTGGGTAGTATCTCTATCTTACTTCAACCCTTTTCCTGTTCATTTTGGTTTTTGAATTGATGTACTCTCTTTTTTGGTTCCCAGCTATGTTCAAACGATCCCAGGCATACTCCAGTTGCTCTCCCTCTCCCCCCTCTCTCTGGAAGGAAGATGGAGTGCGAAAACCCTTTTGTTCTACAACTATTTCGGACCACTATTTGGTGAGATTTTCTCTCTTATTTTTTATACATTTCTATTTGATTTATAGGGATGGTATGGTCTGATTTGTGCTTATCTAACGGTCATAAATCGTCTTCATTCTTCTTTTTCATTGTGCTTCTAAGCCCATCGTCAAAGCCCTGACTCTCCGTTGCTGATCTCTCAAAAGCCACTGACGTCACGATCGCGAGCAACAATGATTCGGTGGGTTTCCATTAAGTTATGACTTCTCTAATTAATTTAGGGTTTATGACTTCTATGCATTAATTGTCTCAAAATTTATATTTTGTGTCTAATCTAATGTGCATTGATGCGGTTTAGTTGGGATTTTTTTGCGGTGTTTAGGTTTATTTATTTTTGTATTTGAAAAGGTGGAGTTACGAATTTTTATTTTTTGTGGTTTTGTAGGACCTATTTATGGTTTGTGATCTTGGTACCCTAACTTTTCAAAGGTGATTGAAGTAGGTATTCCCATCATCTTAAATATAGGTTTTTGGTTTAGTTGAATGTTTAATGAAATGTGTGAAGTTTTTTGGCTTAGTTGAATGTTGAACAGCCAACGTTTTGTGGCTTTTGCATTTTATTCCCTGGGTTCTTGGTAAACATTTTCCCACCACCAAAAACTTCACCCCGTAAAGGATTGGATAATCGAGATTGAGAAGTTGAGAAAACAGAACTACACAACTTCCCACCTCCAGTCTAATTTTCCTACTCAAGCTGATTTTTTTTTTTTTTTGGGATCAGACTCAAGCTGATTGTTAGGCACATTTTGATCTAATAAACAAGTTTCAATCGAAGAAGATCTGGAGGAAGATGATACGAGAAGTTAGGGATCTGGATTCTCCTTTCAAGGTGGAGTCTGAATTCTCTTCCACTGCCTTCAGTCTGATAGCCTTTTTTACACAATTTACTTAAGACAATATGGTTGCCAAATGAAATACATGTGTCAATCGGAAAGTTCTCAGCTCTTTTTTTTTTCTGGTCTAAGTTGTTTCCTTTTGTGGTGTTGTATTTTCTAAATGCTCTTTCTTTGCTTCGGTGACAAGAATTCAAATCGATTGCCTGGGTGAGATACGATTTTGGGGGCTTTCCAGGACATGGTTTGAGCTTATCTCATTATTCCTTTTCTGTTATTTAGTGCTTCTCCATGAAATATTCTGAAAATATCCAAAGACTTCCAGAGAGTGTGATTACTTTCAACAAATTGCACACTTAAATATCTGTAGCTTGTGAAAACCCTTAAACTCATTTTTTTTTCATATCCAAAAAACCGAGAGGTAATAGGAACCTTAAGGGTCACTCCTTTTCGAGAGTTTGAACTCAGCAATTACTCTCTTATTCGCAATTAAAAATACCGGGTGATAATCTTCACGATTATCACCTCACTTCCTATAAAAAGAGGCCCTGACCTCTGAGTTCGATATACAATTTTTACACACAATCTTCCAGACGTTCAATCCCCCTCAGAAATCCAGAAGCAAAAACCCTAGAAGCTACAACTAGCTCGCACAACTATGAATGCTTAAAGCATCACTTTTATCATGGGACTACGCATACAGATTAGTTATGTTACTTATGTACATTTAAAGTTGCTCGAATTGGAAACACAAGTATCACAAGAAACTAAAGTCGCCTACTCAGCTATGAAACATATTTGCTTTCGCTATAAGTTACTACTATCTTTTTTGATGCATCAAATACACTGCATAACCAGTGTTTTAGCTCTGGTTTGTGTAAAATGAGGCCATTTTGTTGCTTGGATGTAAGGGCTAGGCAGTTCTCCTTGTTACCGAAAGGATGGTGGACACCATCAGCTTGCAGTCAATTGGTTTCGTTAGATACGCGTCCATACCCACCTCCAAGCATTTGGCCTCATCCGATGACATGGCATGAGCTGTTAGCGCAACGATTGGTATATGTGAACCACTTTCCATTTCCGATTTCCGAATTGCCTTTGTCGCTTCATAACCATCCATCTTTGGCATCTGGTTAGATACAAGACAAAAAAATAGAATTTAGTAGCAGAAACCCAGAGCATAAAACCTTTCTGATTTTCAAAATTCTGTTTTGTTTAAAGTTTTATACATATGCTTCCAGTAGTCTAAGACTTCTAGTGCCGCAGATATAGAAAAGTGTTGCCAAAGCCAAATTAGAGCAACACATGCTTGAAAATATATTGCAATAGACGACACATAATGGCAAAACAAAATAAACCATATGTGTTTTTCTAATGGGTTGCTAAAATTCTTGCCAAAACCAAATTATAGCAACGCCACGACAAAATTTGTCTCCATTGGTGAGCTAAGAGTCTTGCCAAAAATTGGCGTTGCTATCTCATTATCAATGGATAAGAGAACGAGGGAATCGTGATTGTGATACAATGTCATTTACACAAATGGAGTGGCGATGGTGAATATAGCCTTTTACGGTGAAGGAAGCCAATTTATAGCTTTATTTGGCATTGCGATTTTAGCAATTACCAGTGGAGTTGTTCTAAAGCATAGAAACACCTCAATTCAACCCTAAGCATATAATCAAACAATAGGAAAAGATTAGTTTGAAATATCTTACTTGACAATCCATTAGGATCAAGTCGTAGGAAGGGCATTCCCCAATTTTAGTTTCATTTCTTGCATAGTCATTTTCCAAGGCATATAAAGCATCCACAGCCTGCATTCCATCTCCCACAACCACCACACTGGCCCCCAACTTTTGTAGCATTATCGTTGCAACCCTCTGTAGTACCGGTGTGTCTTCCGCTAGCAGTATTCTTAGTCCTTCAAGTGACTTCTGTCCATTAACGACTTTACTAGAACAACAACTTAGTTCCAGGCTTTTCGAGTTCTCACAAAATTTGGATCTGGTATGATTTTGATCATTTGAAGTAAAATCATTAACAAAGCAATTGTTAACTGTCTCAGACTGTGATGGGCAAGCGGAAGGTTCCATTTCTGACTTATCTGAATCATCAGAACTGGCTGCATCATATCGAATGGGGTCCATTTCAAGACATACATGCAAATCACCTTCTTCTTTTGTAGATTTGAAGGCGTTTAATTTGTTCTGAAGCTCAAGATTTTTCTCCTTTACTACAGCTTCCAAAATCTGGATCATTTTTGACTTGTATAGAGGTCCATTAGCCATCAATAGATGGCCTTCTCTACGAAGCTCCAACTTAATTGTATTGGAAGTGTCGTGGTTTAGTATCCACGCAAACTTTGCTTTCCCACGGTATTTATTGAGGAAATTCACCTGTTCCCTCCATATATCCGTGTTCAAGTCAAGTAAGCTAATGTCAACGACTATGAGGAAAATGGAATCCTTTGTTTTTTGTTTATTCAACGATTCGGCTTTTGAGCATTCTCTAGGTTCAGCATAACTTTTGGCTTGAAAGATTTCCTGGAGAATTTGTGTCAGCTCATTCCATTCGGATGCTTCCCACGTGAATACTTCATTTTTCTGCAACCATTGGGACATTATCGATCTTCCCATTTTGCCATTCAGTGCAAGTAAAACCTGCATTCCAATTGTCACATATTAGTTTGAATCACATAGTTTTTCGGTCCAACTTCACAGCAGCTTTTTAGGAATCTTTCGATTGTGGAGATGTTGAGGGAAAGAAACAGGTCAAGAAAGATAACGCAGTGAGAAAGGCCCATGCCATTTTCCTTTCACTTGATAAAACTCTCCAAATACCATGATCCAAACACAGCCTTAGAGCCTAGCTAGTATGGATTTTATCCGAATTGTTCATGTTCGTGTGTTTTACCCAGAAAGGGGAATATATGGAAGGACAAGCAAAGAGAGTACTAAGTAAATATTGGGTTCTTCAGCTTCATGTTTTAATTTCCTAGAGCTGTAGGCATGAAAAGTGATTACAAATTCATGAATTATGAATCCGATTCTGGACAGTGAATTCGAGATTGCATGTTCCTAATATTATCCATTCTGGATGAATGGCGAATAAACTTTATAAGCCAAAAGTTAAAAATGTGAGAACCAAGTAGAATAACCCACCATCAGGTTATGTTCATTGAATTTCAGTTGACAATGCTTTCCTATGGTATCTGCTGGTGTATTGAGATGCATGTATAATTGCATGAGAGTCCCCGGGCCATTCTTCTTTACCACTTTGATCTCCCCGCCCATCTTGTTCACCTGTTAGCACCTCCCAACATAAGATCGAGTAAGGGATAAAGAGAAATGGTGAAACAAAATAAAGAACAGAATAGTTCAACGTGTTCAGGTAAAAAGAAACATTACAAATAGCTATCATTCATTCTGTTGCACTAATTTCAGTTCAAAGAAGATTGAGTTATGAGTGTTTTATAGACGAGGATTTTACTTACCTATAATACCCGTCCCGGATATTTAGTATTTTAAACTCATATTTTAATTGAATTATGTGTTTAAGGGGTTAATTCATATTTGTTGGTATTTAACTAATGCAATTGGTTGGTTGCATAAGTGGATGGGTGGTGGGGTTACACCATATAATTTTTCAAAGGGAGATATTTCTTAAATATCTCATTCCTCCCCCTTTCCCTGATATTTTCGTAGAGAGAGAGAGAGAGAGACGCCAGGAGAAAGAAGAGGAGAAGGAGGAGAAGAAGGAGAAGAAAGAGGAAATTAGGGTTGGTTGAATTGAAGCTTAATTAGGTAATTTATTCTCTTTAATTGTTGAATTTCGTGGTTCCCATCCTAAGTCTCTTGTTCTGCATCTATAGGCACTGAATTGGGTTCATGAGAGTGGGGTTTTAGAGGTTGGAATTGGGTTTTTATTACAGAAAATTCGTGTATATGATGAATATGCTTAATTGTGGTTGATCAAGTTGAGTCTGTCCTGTTTTTGATGAATTTATTCAAGGTACCTAGAGATCTTCTAAATTCTTGAAATAAATTCTGAACATTCATTTGTGAGTCTATTGCATCGTGTTAAATTTTCAGAAAATAACTCGAAGTGGTTTGGCCTACAAAATTCGTGGACCGATCTAGTGTCTGGTTCGCGTCTGTGCTGGCAGCACAGACACGTGTTGGAAAAACGGGCATAACTTCTTACTCGGGTATCGATTTTACGCACCGTTTCTTGATTCTGAAACTAGACTTACATGCCTTTCTGAATATGTAAAGTTCGTGCCTTGGTTCCTTCTAGGAAAAATCAGTTTTTGCTCCGAAGTTGGTGGTTTGTTATTCTGGAAATCTGGACAGGTTTTGGAGCTATGTTCTTCATTGGTTTTGTCATAGTTAAATGTACTTACTGATTATGGGCTCCCATGAGTCTTAAACATTGATCAAATAGTGATGTTTTGGTGTTGGAATTGTTGGAAAAGATTGAGTATGTGATTTTTAATGAGCATTCGACCGCAGACTGTTTTGCTGGAACCGTGAGTTCTGTTTTAGTTGTGTAACTTCATTTGAGCGTATCTTAGTCATTCGGAGTCCAATTTGGGCAAATTTTATATCTAGATTGATGTACTAGAAGTCTTCTTGCTAGTGGTGGTGGTCTTGTAGTATTCTTTTAAACCTATAAGAAGTTATAGGCAGAATACGACAGGATGGTCATGGTTTTCAAATTAATTTTAAGAGTTAAGTTATGTTTGTATTTTGTACTTGTCTTGGGACATTTCTAGGTCTTTAAGATGGACATGTTTGTATTCGATGTATATTGTTTAATTCATTGGTGGCTTCCTAGTTGGATGTTGAGTATTGGTTTATACGTGTAAGCGTTCAATAGCTGATATAGTTAGCTTGTGGCTAGGTGACAAGTGGGGCTAATGGGAGGTACCAAAATCGTAAGTTTGGCGTGTTTCGGTCGATACAAAGGTGAGTGTGTTTGATATGGTTATTCTCCATATAATACTGTTGTGGTGTTGCGTATATATCTTGCTAATTGTGGTTAGCTTTCGAAATGATTATCTTTGATTTTGTTGTAGTGGTGATTTGTATATCATGCTATGGTGGTTTAGTTTTGATATGTTGTGAATGTGTGCGTGTGAGGCACACCATGTCGTAAGCCATATCGTTCAATGAACGATGGTTGGGAGCATTTGATTATGATATACGGGTTAGATGAATATGCATGCTGATGAGTGTTGATTGAACCGCCGAAGGTTAGCGTGTGAGGCATACCATGTCGTATGCCATGCTGGCTAATTGTCGGTGGATGGGAGCATGGTATGTGGGACACCTCGTCTTGGGTACATGCGAAGTGGCAAACGTGTCACTGCATGTGATGTGTTTATATTCATGTTGTTGTGCATTGAATATTATTGTTCTGTTGGGTGGACAGGTTGGTTATAACTGTTGTATACATTTGAGTATTTAAGTTATGTTGGTGGATTCATATTCATGTAGATATTCTTTCGGGTATTGTGATATATTGTTGAGCATTTCTATATCTCACACACTCTGGCTTTCCTTTTTGGTCTGCCAGGTAGCAGGTTGCTTAGAGTGGATCCACTACCGGTCATCGTGTTGAGGAGTGTTTGGTCTAGCCTTGGATGTTGTGGATGGTCGAGCTTGTTGTAGGTAGTTGAGGAAGAAGTTGTTTTGTTTAAGTTGTAATTAATTTGTTAGTGGACATGTTGAAGTATGAAATTTTCTAAGTGTTGTAAATCAAGGTTGTAGTTGGTTGGTTGACACGTTGACTCATTTTATGTTTAGGTGATAAGTCTTCCGCTGGGTATTTACATTCTGACAGGTTGCGAGGTGTGGTTTGGTCTTCTGTGTAGAATGCCACGTGGTCGCACTGCCTCAGGCCCACTTTGGGTGCCGTTTGCGAGGCGGGGCGTGACATTACCAATGTTCGAACAATGCAAAGGCCAAGACCTGTGCCACCATGCCTGAAAATGGAAAGATTTCATAACTTGGGTTTGTTACAGCATATCACAACTCTCGTAACAGCACAATAGTCTACGCTTTTACACTCCTTGATGCTTTAGAAATATACTTACGTTCGAGTTGTTGAGGGATCGGCTTGTTCAAAGCTTTCAAAAACCGACTCCCACTTGCTTGGATCAATTCCTACCATAAGAAAAAACCAAAACAAAATGTTAGATCAAGTTTCATGGAATTTTTTATGCCTATAGTCAAGGGATTATTGCATACATTCTCTAAAGAAGCTGTCTTATTCTTACCACAACCAGTATCATCAACTTCAAACCAAAGAACCACTTTGTTCTCCTTGCAGCATCTCTTTGGGTGGTTTACATATTGCTTCAAATTCCTTTTACGCGTATTCCACGATTCATTTGCATCGAGGGGGAACTTCCTGGACGTACTACAAGAGTTTGGATTCTCACACCATCCCCGCAGAACAATGTAACCAGCTGCAAGCCACTAGAAAACTTAAACCATGCAGTTTTCAACTTAATTTCCTACGAAAATTTTGCTCTGGAAAATGCATGAAGTTCTGTTGATAGTTTCACTGACATGTTGTAAACTTGAGAGAATTGCTGATGAGGTTTGCAAATATTTGAACCACTCTTGCGGAGTCTCCTTGAACTAATCTTGGCATATCGTCTACGAAAGAGGCAAGGAATAAATAGCAATATTCCCACATCAGAAGCTAATTAGTGTAGATAACAAATCATGCAATTTGATTACTGAATTTAAGTTCTTTGTGTTAACCATAAGAGCTATGATGGAGATCTTTATGCAACAAATGTTATGATCATACGGTTAAACAACACTTGAAGAAGATAATGAAGCATGAATATCTTACGTCCCCATAACATAGTATTTCTAAACCTTATCGTAAATGTGTAGTAGTAATAAATTCCTCATGGGGATGCATTATCCGGACGAGAAACTTTTGTAAGAGGCGTGGTGGTGTCCATCTCCAGTCCGTTTTTAATCTTTAGGTTATTTTTCGAAGAAAATTTGATAATAAGTTCTGTTTATTTTGTAGAGTTCGACAAAGACATTAATCTTGGCAAAAATCATGTTCATCGGATTTCGGTTGATACATGATCGACACACGTGAAAATTGAAGAAAAATAAAAATTGGGTTTTGATTCAGTGTGTTTTTGAATCCAGTTTTTATTTTTTTTTCAATTTCCACAAGTGCCGATCATGTATCTAATAAAGTCCGATGAATATGATTTTTGACAAAATTATAGTTCTCACCAAGATCTAACAAATGAACGGAGCCGATCATCAATATGTGTTAAAAATGGCCGAAAAATTAAACATAGACCAGAGGAGAACACCACCACCCCGTATCCCCGGTATATACAAAAGTTTCTCTATTCGGACACAGGATAAATCTTAAACAGGGACGTGCAAACCACACTCTCTCTCTCTCTCTCTCTCTCTCTCTCTTTTTTGATAAGTACTCTCTCTCTCCTCTTATCCCCAACTGACCACTCTTGTCCCTCTCTTCAATCTACCCACAAACAAATCCTCTCTCTCTCTCTCTCTCTAATGGATCCTTACAAGGTACCGATTTTAACTCCCGAAAGCTCACGAATTTTGTTCCTCGTCTTGATTTTGACTTCGAAATCAACGTGCTGTTTCTGCTACTGCTCAAGTTTTGACTTCGAAAATTTGCGTCTTGTTGTTTCTTTCTTTGAATTGAATGCGTGATAGTATCTTTGATTGTGTAAGTTGAATTGGGTTTCTTTTGTTTTCTCTCAATTTCCCCCCTTTCGAATTTGCATCTTGTTTGCGGATCAAAAATAAAATAAAAAATTTGCATCTTGTTTTCCTCTTGTTGGTATCGCCCTCTCTTTCGTTACCAGATTAATAAAGTCAATATAAAAAGTTGGAATCTTTTTGTGGATATATATGAGATTTCCCAGGATTTTTTTTTGCTCTTTTGGTTGCCCCAGTAATACAAAATCTAAGAGAGATCAAAATCAAACATTTTCTAAGCTATCAATCAGTGGTCTCGGGTGAGTTCAGGCTATTGACTTAACGGTATTTTCAGTATTTAGTCCAAAAATACCCACTATTAAGGTCAACTCATTTGCCTTATCTAAATGGACTAAATGGTATTTTTAGTGAATACTAGTGTATTTTGGCATGAATTCAAAAAATATAGCGTGAAGTCACCCTAAGTTTTCACTAATGTGTACTGTGGACGGTTCTTGTTTATTTGTTCTTTGATTCATGAAATTTTGTATTTTCTTCAATTTTTGTCACATTTCTGGGCTGTGTTTGGAAAAGACAAAGGGATATCCTTTCACGAATTCATGGTGTTGGTTTTCCCTGAAATTTTCTTGTTCCTCCACAAGTTCTTGATCCAAACACAGCCTAATAGTTTTTTTATTCTACACTACCTCTTTTCTTCCAGTTCGTAAACTATCTAACTGGTTTTGGCTTTCGATATGTCTCTGTATTTTTTTATTTTACTTATTGATAAACTTCTTGGTGCAGTTTCGCCCGTCAAGTGCATACAACTCCCCGTACTTCACCACGAATTCTGGTGCTCCTGTGTGGAACAACAATTCATCTCTTACTGTTGGAACCAGAGGTATAGATGTCTATCCAAAACGGTGTATCCGTGTATGTCATATTTGTTGGTCTAAGTCTTGGATCTTGCTTATGAAGGGGGTTGAAATTAGCGACTTAAGTTGTGGTGATCAGGATATCTTAGCCATTTCTGGCCTGCTTCTTTTTCGAGCTTTTTCCATTGATGTGGATATGCAGTATTGCATTTTATGTTAACCTTACTTATATGTAATTTACAGATCTAACACCAATATCTGATGTTATTTGCTGGATTAGATGTTTGCACTTTTTACAAATGTATACATTGACTGCACAAACCGTTCATTTTATCTATCATACTCAAGCTTTCAAATTACTATTCGAATGGCATCTCACAAACATTAATTTTATGAAGGTACAGGCAGTCTGTATGACTAGGGCATTAATATAATTTTTTATCAGAAGAGTAGGAGGAAAGCATAAGTCAATAGGGGTTGAGCAGTTGAGGCACTGGGCAAGAACATAATTTCCTCGAACTTAAGTAAGAGTTCGGCTTCTGATGAAGCCTATCCGAGAAATGGATCATTGTAGATGAACGAAGTAATCGAGGCAAACGACTGTGTGCTGTTTTTGTTCACTTACTAGCTGTGTGTGCTCCCTTGTTTTCTGAATCTATTTATCAACACCATTTTATGTTTCACTGTCCTTCGTTGGACTAGAGTTTTGCATCTTATTTCACATTCTCAACATGTTTTTTTATTAGATGTGATCTCTAATGAGGTCTGTAAACATATGATCCTTTCAGGGGCCTTCTATGAGATGTTAACTTTAGTAGGCTCTTGAAGTGCTTGATTTTGAAAGATGGGAATTCTTGGTTGTCTTTATTCACAACAGGACCAATTCTGCTAGAGGACTATCATTTGGTGGAGAAGCTTGCCAATTTTGATAGGGAACGCATCCCAGAGCGTGTTGTTCATGCCAGAGGAGCTAGTGCCAAAGGGTTCTTTGAGGTCACTCATGACATTTCTCAACTCACATGCGCTGATTTCCTTCGTGCCCCTGGTGTCCAGACCCCTGTCATTGTCAGGTTTTCCACTGTCATACATGAGCGTGGCAGCCCTGAAACTCTTAGGGATCCTCGAGGTTTTGCTGTGAAATTCTACACTAGAGAGGTAGGGGGTGTTTGGAAACCTACTTTTTGGCTTTTCATTTTCAGCTTTTTGACTTATTGGCTTTTTGGATTATGGCCAGAATGTATTTTGGGTATGGTAGAGTGTTTGGGAGATTTGTGCAGAATGTATTTTGAAATTGTAGTAGTGTTTGGTAGATGATTATTGAGAATGAATTATGAGTTGCATTTTTACCATATTGCCCTTTGTCTTCTTATAACATGTGTCAGTTCCGTTTTTTTGTTCTTTTATTTTTTTACTTTTATTATTCAATAGTTCTTTTATTATTGTAAAGTACTATTTCGTTTTTGCTTTTTTTTTGTTTTTGTTTTTCAGATCTCCTATTTGCCTTTGGACATTGTATTATTAGGTTTATTTTTCATTTGTAATTTTTTATCTTTTTTTAAATTTACGGAAGACATTCGGTATTTTTGCTTTTGGTAATTTAGAATTAAAATAATAAGACCAATGTTACAAGTAACAATTTAATTTAACTACAAACACATAACATAAATATAATTTAGAACAATAAAACAAACACAAACACTTAAATATTACAAAACAAATTAAAGTACAATCCGAAGCAAAAAAAAAAAACATGCAAACCACGCCTACAAAACAGAATGAAAAAAAAATGATGCGAAAAAAACAAATCTGGTAAGGGAGGGGCAAATCTGGTAAAATGAAGGGAGTATTATGGGTATTTTGGTAATACAATCTCATAATCCGAAAATGAGAATCCAAAAAACTCCTCCAACCCAGATTTTGGTTTTTGGCTCCTAAACCTATAATCCGAAAATCTATTTTGCCAAAATCCATTCCGGGAATGAGGTGCCAAACACCCATAATGCAGAAATGGGAATGAGAAAATGGGAAAATCCACCTGCCAAACACCCCCGTAGTTTAAAACTAGCATCTGATAAGTCTGCTCCCTATCCGAGTATTTGCCATGCTGATTTATTTTTACCAAAAAGAACTTCATTTTTGGTTGTTTTTTCTTGATTCTTAGAATCAAATCAATGTGGTTTCTAGATACTAGTCGTTGGTCTATTTGACTCGTTTCGGGGTGGGTAAGATTGTGGTTTCATGTCCTTGAATTCGTGCTGCATCAGTATCTGGGGTTTGGATATTTAAAAGTGAGTTGGGGCGTAGCTGATCATTCTCTAGGTAAATATAGTGATTTTTTCTCCCATGTTCTGCTTGTTAAGTCCTTCGTGGCCAATCCTTGTGAACCTGAGGGGCTGTGGTATCAAATATATTGTTGTCCTTAATACACACCTGCACCCTGTTAGTAATTCTCCGCTCCTTCATTTGAGGGTCAGGAATGAAAGTTGGAAGTATTTAGTTCATTCTTACCACCTTTGTGCATGCGTGTGAATATGCGATGCATCCATGGGTGATCACGTGTGCAAAAGCTCAATTTGGATGGTGTCATCTTTATGTGTGGATACTATATTAGTGGAACTCTTTCTCTGTCTCTCTGGTCAAATTCATTTTAACTTTTCAAGGTTTCTATATATTGTCATATGAGGTAATGTGCATGGTGCAGTTTATCATAGTCATTATATTCGGTTACCAAATGAAGCTACTGGATATTGAGTTCTCCGTTTTGTTGATTTATATGGCGGTTTATTGATGGTATTTGAATTTAACTAATTTTCTTACCTTGTCATCAGGGTAATTTTGATCTGGTGGGAAACAATTTCCCTGTCTTCTTTGTCCGTGATGGGATGAAGTTCCCTGACATGGTCCATGCTCTAAAACCCAACCCTAAGTCCCATATCCAAGAGAACTGGAGGATCGTTGACTTCTTCTCCCACCACCCAGAAAGCTTGCACATGTTCACTTTCCTCTTTGACGATCTGGGTGTTCCACAGGATTACAGGCACATGGAAGGCTCTGGTGTCAACACCTATACCCTAATCAACAAGGCCGGTAAAGCACTTTACGTGAAGTTTCACTGGAAACCCACTTGTGGAGTAAAATGCTTATTAGAGGAAGAGGCAATTAAAGTAGGTGGCGCAAATCACAGCCATGCCACCCAGGATCTCTATGAATCAATAGCGGCTGGAAATTATCCCGAGTGGAAGCTCTTCATTCAGACAATCGATCCAGATCACGAGGACAGGTTCGACTTTGATCCACTTGATGTCACCAAGACTTGGCCCGAGGACATACTACCTTTGCAGCCGGTGGGCCGCTTGGTGTTAAACAAGAACATTGATAACTTCTTTGCGGAGAATGAGCAGCTTGCCTTTTGCCCTGCCATTATTGTCCCAGGGATTTACTACTCAGATGATAAGTTACTACAAACTCGAATCTTCTCTTATTCTGATACTCAGAGGCACCGGCTTGGACCCAACTATCTTCAGCTTCCTGCAAATGCCCCCAAGTGTGCTCATCACAACAACCACCATGAAGGTTTTATGAATTTCATGCACAGGGATGAGGAGGTAATTCTTCTTCTCATCTCTCTCCCACGTGGTCCACACAAGCAAAAATAAGCAGGCTGTGAGCTTTTATTTGAAGATTATGGCATGTGATGGTGCCTCGAGTTTCTCTCTCTCTCTCTCTCTCTCTCTCTCTCCTGTAAAAGATTTGAGAAGTTGGCTTCCATCTGAAGTCTTCAAATCGAATGATAGTGTGCATGTTGAGGTGCCTTGAGTCTGGTCAATGCAAATAAACAAACAACAGATCAATACTGCAATTTCTCCACTGAATCCGTCTTCCTTATTCTTGTTCTGGTTAACCAAGAACTTCATGGAAACCAAAAGAGAGAAAATAAGTGTAGAAGGGCATTCCCTTCAAATTACAATGCTCAGAGAGATAATAAATAAGAAGTAACAAAAGTTCTCGTAGGAATCTTCCTCTTAGAATCCACAAATCCCTCTTCTGTAACATAGCTGATTTGTTTACCTATGCATTGACTTTTTTGATGGCTGGTTTTCAGGTCAACTACTTTCCTTCACGATACAGTTCTGTTCGACATGCTGAGAGTGTCCCAATTCCTCCTGCTATTTACACTGGAAAGCGTGATAAGGTTAACTTCTATTGTTCATTCGCTATAGAATAGGAATAAGTTGAAGGATGGTTGATTTGGGTGGTTCTGGGTATGGATTTTGCGGTTGTCTCTTTTGACGAAGTTGATTTAAGTGACTTCAATTAGTTCTATATAGCCTGATTCTTTCTCTTTCTTGACACAGTGTATCATTGAGAAGGAGAATAATTTCAAACAGCCTGGGGAGAGATTTAGATCCTTTGATCCAGACAGGTACTTTTTGAAAAATTGTCCCGAGTTTTTCAAATGTTGGTCAGTAATTACTAATTAGCTTGTATGACATTTATGTGCGGTGGTTTTACTTTTCTTGTTCCCTTATTTCTTGTAACAGGCAAGAGCGCTTTATCTGCCGATGGGTCGAAGCCTTGTCTGACCCAAGGGTCACTCATGAGATACGCAACATTTGGATCTCATACTGGTCTCAGGTGACTCTTGCGGTCTTTTGACAAATAAATCCAGTTTTCTGAACTACACTGGCGCCTGCTTCCCTTCCCCTCGGTAACTGCCAAAAACGGAACAGTAAACTGAGAAGGTAAAACTAAAAAAAATGAGATAAGAGGGGAGAAAATGAGAAATGACTCAATGTTCATCCAAATATTTTTCCCCTTTTGAACAGTTGTTAGGAGTAGAACCAATTGATGCTTAGTTGAGAGAAAACATAGTAAGATGTATGTTCGTGTTCAACAAAGCCAATAGATATGCCAGTGAGAGTGTTGGGATGTCGTAGTAAAACTAATATGAAAGAATTAAATCAACTTGACTCTTGACATAAGACAATGCCTAAAACAATTCATCATGGTGAAAAATGTTCTTGTAGATGGCGTCATATAAACAAGGCAGAACGCGGCATAATATATGTTGGTCAGTTTGATTGAGACATGAGGCTTAAGTTGATTACGTTTTGTTTTGTTCTACCATTGGTGAGTTGGTAGCTAAGTTATAAACCTGTAGCAAAAAATCGCATTGTGACAAACATGTCTGATACTGGGGTGGAGTCATTGGCAAATTTCTGTGAGAGATTTAATCAGTTTGTGTTTTCTGTGGTGGTTCACAGGCTGACAGATCTCTAGGTCAGAAGCTGGCCTCTCGGCTAAACATGAGGCCTAGTATTTGAAGGCCTCTACAATGTCGTTTCAGCTCCAAAGAGAAAGCTAAAGGACTGATATTCGCCGGTCCAACAGTTCACATAATAATTTGATATCCTCCTTTGTTTTGTATGGTGTGTCCGAAGAAACTGGTGGAAGAAACTGAAATGTACTTGTAATTTTTCCTTCCAATAAGATGCAGTGTTGTGACTTGTGTGCAAGTTGTTATAGAACTGGGTTCTTTCATTTATGTCCTTTTTCATTACTATATCGGTGTTACATGGACTGAGGTGTGGGTATCGCGCGCGTGTGTATACGTCATGTATAATGCCGGACGGTTTTTTCGTGAGAGAGCCCTGAGAGCACCACTGGGCACTATAAAATAAGAATTTGTCAAACCGTCTTTTATTCAATCTGAAATTTTAAGAATCTATTTCTAAAATATAAATTTTAGGTTCTCCTGTGATTTGAATCCCTTTGGTGGAGTGATAAGAAACTCATCTTTTGTTCATACTTTTTCCCCACCGAATGTATATTAGATAACGCTTGGTGATTGGTTGAAGCATGAGTGCGTGAGCGAAAGCGTCTTTAAAACAAATTCTAAACTACTAAAATTTGCAAAAGCGAGAATTGAGAGTGCGAGCGCAATGTGAGGATTGAGAACGGGAGAGCAGGGCATTTCAAATGATTATGTGACTAAGCTATCTTTCTAAGGTTTCTTTGTTGACTTCTTCCCCTTGTGAGTTGGTAAATTAATCATCCAATTCCATTAACAACAAAAAATTAATCATCCAATCCTAGGACCATTGAAGCTACAGCTAAAGTGGTTTTTAGGTATGGGCTTTCCTCCGCACGTCCTTTCCTAGGGAACCATTAAAATGGAACGGGGAGAGCATCTGAATTCCACGTGAATTGTGTGAGGTCCACGTATATCGGAGACTAGTAAACATCGGTTTCTGGAAGTCCACGTGAATTGTGTGAGGTCCACGTATATCGGAGGCTAGTAAACATCGGTTTTTGGAAGTCTTTGTGTCCGTATCACTGCTATTAATATAGCCCAAAACTATTAATATAGCCCAAAAGATACTGGAACGGATGTAGAAATTTAGCAATTGGATTCAAGCTAAAGTTATTCAGATTATGGTGTGACCAAAATTGCAACTTTTTTTTTTTTGTTGGGGTGTATGCATCTCTCTCTCTCTCTCTCGGTCCTTCGGTGATGGCTACACAGGGGGGACTTATCAGATCTGCAATGTTCACACCTTTTGCTAAAAATTTGAACTGGCAGAATTTCCAGACTCAGTAAATTATTTTGGAAAAGATATTCACTCGTTGAGAAGTTCATAATTGAACTGGTTTGCTGGTGAGTAACAGCATTTGGGAGGATGATTCAAGTAGTCCAGTTCAGCATTTAGAACCAAGGGTCCATAGCAAGATCAAACACATATCGACGAACAAAAACTTTCATTTCTGGCTCTGTTCATAAATTTATATTAGACAGAATCCGAGTTCCTTCCAAGAATATGACACGGTCATCTAAAGTAAATACAAGAGGCAACAGGCAGTACGAAAATCGTGACAAAAAGAATTCCGACAAATGAAACAATGGCTTGACAGCAATTTTTAAGCGCAATTGAAAAAGGCACAAAATTTGTGTGAAACATGCATCTGTTGTTGATACAACTTAATCAGGTTAATTACCTCACTAGATAGGGTTGGTTTCCGGTTCAATGTTGTTGGATAGGGTGAAGAGGAGAACGATGATGGCTAGATTGACTTCCATTTTGGGGTCCATGTTCACGTCCATGTCCATGATGGTGATGGTGATGATGATGAGATGTAGAAGAGACGGATTTTGATTTTCCCTGGATAGCTACGATCCGGTCTAACACCTCTACAACTTCTTTCATGGAAGGCCGCCTTTTCGGATCTGATTCTAGGCAGCGTAGGGTGAGGTTAGCAGCGAGTGACGCTGCCTTAGAAGAATACTGTCCTTCTATACGTGCATCCATAAGCAAGTTGAGCTTGCTTTTGTAGGGGAGAAGGGGTCTTGCCCAATCAACCAGATTATGCTTCCCAGCCCGTTTCATATCAAGTGCCCGTAAACCTGTTAAAAGCTCCAGCAGCACGACACCAAAACCATACACGTCGCTTTTCACGTATAGATGTCCTGTTGGAAATGGCAAATTGATATGAGAATTACGTAGCCTTAACTAGAATGATGTAACAAACGGCATTTGAAACTAAAGATAACACTCCGAGTTTCCAGAATTTCCAAGCCATGGCACACATGATAGTCACTGAAGGTATATTCCCCCTTTCCTCTTCATTTTAGTTTTTAACATAGCTTCTCAACTTTTTACCGGGAGAAGTATAACCGGCATTTTTTGACCCTCGTCGGCTTGTTAATAGCGTCCATGATTTAATTCTAGGACATTTATCAATCAAAGGTACTTCCAATCATACCCAATGGAGAGTTACAGAGAAAACTATTCACCTGTTGCGACATATTCTGGAGCAGCATAACCATGTGTTCCTATAATTCGTGTTGTCACGTGCGAATCTCCACCTGAAGGCCCTGCCTTTGCTATGCCAAAATCTGAAATTTTTGCGTTGTAATGCTGAAAAAAAGGAGACGACAAAGAGAAACAAACAAAGCCTTAAAGGTCTCGGAATTTAGAATTTGATGTTGGAAAGAAAAGAACACAACTTTATTTTTTTTCCCACGTATATGTTTTTTTGTTCATTTCAACATAAGTATGCACGGAATTGTTTAATGTTGGTACTTGATTACACCATGTTTGTCGAATTATCATCAAAGAACAAAGGACAGTCCCTGTATCCTCGAAATAGGAAGTGTACACTTTTCTCTCCTTAGTTTTAAAGACTAGAAGAAGAAACAAGACACTAAACAAACTAATGAGGTTGAAGTGGCCAAAGGTGGTGGCTTGGGGTGGTGGCCGGAGGGGACTGAGGATGGAGGAGGGGATGAAAACCTATTTTGAGACCAAGTGAAACCATTATTCTTTTGTTCCTATAAATTGTCAAAAAGTTTGTTACCCTTTCACTGAAAAATAAAACCGAAAAAACCAGCCTATGGAGCTTACATGAACGACCAGACATGTTTCGATTTCCAGATGTGGGGTATTTTGTAAACAACAACAATTTAACAAAAACCCAAACATCACCTTAACCCCTAAAAAGGAATGATCATGTAAATAGCTCACCCCATCAAGCAGTATATTCGATGCTTTGAAGTCCCTATAAATGACTTTCACATCTGGACTGTGCAAGAAAGCAAGCCCCTTTGCTGCATCAATAGCTATTTTGAGCCGTATATCCCAAGAAAGTGGTTCGATGCTAGAAACCCCTGCACAACCCAAAATACCAGCAATAAGTGCTATATAACAATGGCATACCAAGTTTTTCTCAAATTCTGTGCTCTTCAACCCTCAAGGTCTTACGTCCAAAAAGATGGTTTTCCAAGCTTCCCTTCTGCATAAATTCGTACACAAGTAGCAGTTCTTGATCCTCCCAACAGTACCCCAACAGCTTGACTAAGTTCGGATGACATAGCCTTCCCAAAAAGTTCACTTCCGACTGCAGTTCAAAATGTAGGAATAAAGGATTACAAAAATTATCAAAGCTAGTAGCACTTACAAGACCAGATATCATAATCGAATACAGTACAATATGACATATCTTCAAAGAGGTAGAAATTTCACAAAATGTACTAGCTGCATCAACAACTAAGATTCTGTATTACGATGATGCTGCCCTTAATATAATGATTTGCCATCGAGAATCAGATACGTAGTCCAGGCAGGCAGGCGTCACTCCACAAATATGAAAGAAGTACGTTCTCAGTCCATAAATGCCATGAAAGGAATCATACCATATATCTGATGTTCATTGACCAGAGGGAGAACCAGAGCTTTTAGTATTTTTGGCCTGTTCAAGATTCAGGTAAGACCTAATTTGGGTTATTTTGTTTCCCCATGTAATAAGTCCACAGAAATTTGAGCTAAAATGATCTTATCTGGCCCTACCCTTGTGAGCTCCTAGTTATAGAAACCAAGCAATCACTCCCAGTTATAGTATGTTCTCTCATTAATTACCCTTGCGTTATAATATCTTCCTGTTGATTCGATTGCTACCCTTGAAATATTCGAACACTATCCAAACCCAAGAGATTCTACATTTCCATAAAAAGTCTGGTGTGCATTTCTGGACAATACATTCCAGTCAAGAGGCCATTAATTGAGCCTTCAGAAAAGCCAAAATGTAGAAGTCAAATATATCAAACGTGGTTAAACGTCACCCTATCATTAAAAGGACGTTTCAATACTACCACCTGGACTGCGGCTTCAGGCGTAAAAGCTCCCCATAATGTTGGAAATTGCACACGAGGCATCCTGATCAATTGTAGCAAGAGGGAGAGGACATAAAACACTACGAGGATCAAGTTATCAACTTCTAGCGAATCTAAGCCTAAAAAGTCCATCACTCCTTAAACATTCAGCTGATATTATTAGAGCTACGACCTTATCCTACAAGTGCTTCATGTTACAATTGTTGGGATGCAACAGTAGAGGCCATCACATATTCTAGCAAACGCTGAGGACACAAATATAGGATGCAACACATCTATGTGGTGTCACCAATCAATCATAAGCCCAAAGTGAGGCGGGGTGGGGTTTCTGACCACAACGGTACCCGCCCCATTCAGCTGATATTATTAGAGCTACGACCTTATCCTACAAGTGCTTCATGTTACAATTGTCGGGATGCAACAGTAGAGGCCATCACATATTCTAGCAAACGCTGAGGACACAAATATAGGATGCAACACATCTATGTGGTGTCACCAATCAATCATAAGCCCAAAGTGAGGCGGGGTGGGGTTTCTGACCACAACGGTACCCGCCCCAAACTCATGGGGAGTTCTTTACCGGTGCACTCAACATCTTCTTGACTAAGACCACTGTCAACTAAGACCACTGTCCTAAAAATGCATCCAACTTTTACCCTCAAAATGTAGTTCCACAACATTCCTTCACATTAGTGTTAGGAAAATAATTTTGTCTCTCCCCACTTTGATACCCACACTCCATGTTTCATCTTTATTGTGCAGTACAAATAAATGATTGTGGTTATATACAAAAGGGGAAAAAAAGGAAAAAAAGAAAAAGCAGTTTCAAAACCATTTCCCTGTCATAATTATTATCCTTACAAATAGGATTGGGAAATCTTGTAGTGCAAGGCCCTGGGCGCACACGGGCCATCGATCTTGACAATGAATGGTTGGATATAATTCAAGCTTCTACAAATCCTACCCCGTCCATTGTTTGGATGGAAATTTGAGCCGTGACAGCCGGATTAACCGCACTACACGTCTACAAGTGTACTGTGGGGGGTGCACTACAGCACCCCCGGGTCCCTTACAAATACTGTCCAAAAAAAAACTTACTGAAAATAACTTCTTTTTTTTTTTTTGGGTAATCAATTCAAATGAGTTTATTACCTGCCATTCTTGAAACCCCTGGATACTTTCAGGGTTAAGTTTCTTGATAGCAACAATCATTCCACTCCCAAACTTGGCTGGTGCAAGTGTTTTCTCATCCACAAATCCCTTGTAGACAGTACCAAACCCACCCTGGCCCAATACTGTACTGTTCCTGAAATTTCCGGTCGCACTCTTCAAATCCCCAAAACTGAAAGCCTTCAAATTGGAGGTGGGCAATATTTCCCCATCTATACATATATCTTCGCTTGCCCCAAACGACAACCGGCCTTGGCTGGCACTGCTGCCCGACGTCGAGAATCTGCCGCCCTTGGCATAAGAGCTAGCTTTTCCTGAGAAGAAGAAAAAATCCCAACGAATTGACCATTTGATCATAGTTTTCTCACTCAACTTACTAAAGAACAGATTAGAAAACACAAACAATGAGTGGGTTTTATGCCAACTGAGTGGGAAAACTACGAAGTGTTGCCGCCTAATTGTATCATTTTATAGCAAAATCAAACAGATGGCATGCAAAGAAAATCTAACAAGTAGAGAGAACCCTTGTGTTAATCTTTCAAGAAGGGGGAAAACAAGCGATTAACACGAAAAAAAGTGAAAATGAATGAACTTTCGGTGTCTTCATGGAAACAAATGAAAACCCACGACCACAATGTCTGGGTTCTTGAAATTTAGAGCTTCTTTGGACGGTGAGATAAAAGAAAGGGGAGCCCTTCCTCCGTTTCTCGCCAAAATAATCAATTCAAATGAGCGATTTGGCTAGAAATCGTAATCCTTTCTTTCTTTCTTACGAAATCCCTCCCTCCAAAGTGGCCTTAAATCCGGATTCAACTTCCAAATTCAGAAAATAACTAATACAATAGCCAAAAAAAAAAGCATGTAGCAAAATTGAAACAGAGGGGCATTCGAATTACTGGACAAAACATGTAGGGAATTTTTAAAAAAAAAAAAAAGGCCCATTAACAAGAACAAAAAATAGAGTTGCTAATTGACCATATCTATACCTGAGGTGGAAGAAGATGCAGACTGAAAACCAAGGCAATTCCCCATGTAGACAAAAGCTCAGTAGTGTGTTTCTCTATTCTTGATGCTATTTTGGGAAACAACTACTACAACATCAAACTTGGCATGGACCTAAAAGAACCACCTTGACAACTCTAGAGAGAGAGAGAGAGAGAGAGAGAGAGAGAGCTACAACATCAAAATAACTTGGCATGGACCTAAAATAACCACCTTGACAACTCTAGAGAGAGAGAGAAAGAGAGAGAGAGAGAGATATGGTTGGCGTCGGAGTGGATGTGGGGTTTGATAGTAATGGATGGTACCTTCCCTGAAATGGCTTGTGTTTTTCTGATTGGTTTTCCCAGTGGCTGTTCTGTTTCCACTTAAACATCCAAAGTATATTTATAATGTGCAGAGTTTGACCTTTTCGACTCAATCATTCTCATTTCCCACCCTTTTCCGTGGGAGTAAACGTCAACGCCGGGGAGCAACCGCGAATTTCCTTTAACTAACGCACCGGCCATTTTCATGGGTAGGGTGGACCCAATAGAAGGGAAGCCTCCATGGCGCCACCTGGATTCACGGTCCGGATGAGGAAGGTCAAATTGCGAAGTGAAATGAAATTTTACCCAAAAAAAAATGACAAAAATTGTTGCGCGTGCGCAATACTTTATTGTGCATGCGTAACACTTCTACTCCTATATATTGTTTGTGTGCAACGATTTTCTAGTTTTGTGCAACTATCGACTGTTTTCGTCAACATTTATAACTTGTTTAAATTAAAATAAATGGTTTTAGCAACGGCAAACATGTGCTTTGTTTCTGAGGTATGCCCCTTGACACCCGTAATATTTGCGGGTTCGTTTAATAAATCATTAACTTACCAAAGAAAACAAGGGAGATTTGGAGTGTTGCTATGTTATTTTGGGTGTCAAAAATGTTAAATTGAAAAAGTCATACATAGATGTATAGTAGTATTTAAACAGGACTAAGTCAGAAGCTGGTGCCATTGCAACCCCAACCAAACATTCAACATAGGTCTTGCGGCTCTTGCCTTGGCACACACTCAAAATTGGATATCCATTTTTTTTTTTTAAATTTGACTCAATGATGGGGATCCTAGAATTACTAAATTATTGTTAATCTTCAATGAGCAGGAGTTAAAGTGTCAACCCATTTTAGCGTTAAATTAAAAATTTGAAACCGGGGTGGCACGCGGCAAACTGCGCTCTACACATACGCAACTCTGAAACAAAGAGGTTTTTTTTTTTTTTTTTTTTTATAAAGAACCAATGAGGTTGTTAGTCAAGCTGTTAATATCAAACATCTTATAAAAAGAATATATTTAAAAAATCATTAAATTTTTGGTGATACATTAAAAAGGAAAAAAAAAAAACAGAAAAAGAAAAAAGAGCATATACGAGAATATACTCTCCCAGCACTTCATCTTGCTGAAGGAAATTAAAAATTGGTGATAGATTCCTCTATTTCTCCGATTAATAATAAATAATAGTCACTCCATCTTTGGCCCTCCCTAGTTAGCAATTATCTAGGTGGATGGTCAAACAAAATTACCCTCTTACCCCTTCTAAAAAATAATACGTCACTCATTAATTCCACAATACGTAAACTGTTACATACTTATGCAGCAATTGTATTCTTTAGAGTAAGCTAAATATTTGTCCTAAATTAAATATGAGTTGTTTGACAAGATCAGTGGTTAAAACTCACCAGTCTATTTGATAAATTGGACCCACAAAAGATTCATGGTAATTTGAATAATAAGTCCAATTGAACCAATAATTTTGGTTCTAAACCGATCTGAATAGTAATAATCTCATGTTAGATACATGAACACATAAATAGATAACTGCATATATTATTATAATTCTAAAGGGGAACACCATTTGAAAACGAACTCATGAACGAATGGTGTTAAATGAATCTAATCTATTGATTTTGAATCAGGTAACCAAAGAGTTCCTATAAACGAGCTAGAAAAACTATAGTAAAAACACACACACGCACACAACTATAAAACATAGCTTCAGACAGACACAATTGTGTCCGACACCGTTCGATACACATGAGTCAACATGTATATATCGAACAGTTCCAGACACATGCAACAAATCGTTCCGGCCACTGTTGTTTTCGGAATTATGTTTTATAGGTGTGTTCGTAGACTTTCAGGATAAAGAATCCTATCAAGCTCAATTTAAGTTTAATGCTTCTGGATGAAATTTTACTCTATTCACAACAAATGCGGGTACGTAATCTTTTTTACTTGATATCTTTACTATGTTCGAAGTGATCAGCTTTGTGCAGATCAGCAAATAGAATTGACGAATGCGCGCGTCCAAAAAGAACCCACCGTAATGGAAAATTATTAATTGCTCATGGAGCACCGTTACGGCAGGGATGGAATCAAGGATGAGTCAGTAGGGGCGGTTGCCCTTGCAAGGAAAAAAATACTCTACTTATTAAATGTAAAATAAAAATTTCCTATGAAAGTATAGAGGCTCGCCCCCCTCTAGTATTTTGGGGAAAAAAAATCAAATGATAGTAAGTAGTTAGTAACCTTTGAAGTACAAGATACCAACCTAAATTTCTCAATATTACGGGTTAAATATAACAAAACATAAAATTTGAGGGTTAACATAGTGGGTACTCAATTATTTAATTCCCAGTTTTTATCCACAAAGATCTCCAATCGTTGAGAGGATTTTACACGTTTTCTTCTCTCTGCCTAAAAAATCTCCATGGCACATCGGACCCCCTCTCTCTCTCTCTCGACACAAAAATCTCACATCGTCTAGACTTCGAAGGCAGTTTCGAGAAAATAAGAACACTAGGAGAAGAGATTTGGGAAACTTAATCTAGGTGAAATCTAAGTTGTAACTATGAAATGTGTAAATACTAAACACCGCAACACGATGGGAGATAAACTTTTAGCATGTTTCTAAATCAATTACATAGAGAAGGATATTGCGAAAAATTTGATGTTGATTCTATCATCGATGCTTTTAATGACATAAAAGAGCGTGAGTGCAATTGAAGATGCCTGGTTTTACTAAATAGATTGAGGTAAGTCGTTAATGCTTTTGCAATATTTTAATTTATGAAAAGCATAATTAAGTATGGAGTATTGTTATTTTGTACATTTTTGATTTTTAATGTATTCACGTTGTTATGCATGTTTGTCTTTATTTTTTTGTCTCGCGTACATGGTCGCCCCCGTATAGTGAAATTCCTGGCTCCGTCTCTAGTCACGTGATGCGCGTCACAAGCAACCGAGTTAAGCGAGCGCGCATCATCTCCCGAATTTCGTAGGTTCAGTTGAATTTATGTGCTTTAAATGGTCTTGATATAAGAAAAATTAGTCTTTCAGATTGTAAACAAAATTAAGGCTCCGTTTGTTTCTATGTAAAGTTTCTATGTAAAATGTTTTCCATGTAAAATGTTTTTTCAGAAAACAAACCTCAAATTTTAATTTTTCTGTATTTGGTTGACATTTGAAAATATTTTCGGAAATCAACAAAATAGTGCAGAGAAGGAGATGGGGAGTTTGAACAGTGAAGAGATATGAGATTATTGGAATTGAACGTGGGTCAGGACTGACGATCGAGGAAACTGAGCAGTGGGAATTGCAGTAGAAGACAGCGGGTTCATTTCGAAAAATAACTTACGGAAGATTTAAGAGTAAGTTATTTTCATCCAATTGATAAAAAATTTCTTCATTTTTTACACAACCAAACACCGAAAAATAAGTAAAATATTTTACCAAAAAATATTTTACGTCCAAACAAACAAACGGCGCCTAAGTTTGGTCTTTGGGTTTTTGATATTTTTACCTTGCTAGCTCCTCGTAAATTTATCTTAACTGCATGCTCATAAAGTCCAAGCTAATGATCAAAACTAAAACGAGATTCACGATTCGGAGCTTTACTCGGTTTCCATGACCATTTCGAAGCTCTTTTTGTGTTTATATATATATATATATATATATATATATATATACTGTAACTCACTTTTTCAGCAAGACAATGACAAGTGGATGGGAAAACCACTAGTAGTATTAACCATGTCTGGATCAGTTGTTTCCTGTGGGCTGGTTTAGGAAATTATTTAATGTCGAAAGTGGTGAGGCTGGTGACATGCATGTCCTAAGTCATCATGATTCGCGTGTGGGAGCGGAAGCGGAAGCAAGGGCATGAGCGCGATAGCGAAAATGTTTTTTGAAACGTATCCTATCTTACTGAAATTAGCGAAGGGTGAGGATTGAGAACGCGAGCGCAATACAAAGGATCGAAAGCGGAAGCTCAATGCATTATGATGGAATACAAGTCAGCATCCAACAGATATATATATACATTGCCAGAAAATCCTGGAAAGTTATGAGTAGGATCCAGGAAGATTGTAATCAAATTCATACACATATTTGAATGGGCCCACTAGCCCAAACGATAGGTACGCAAAATCAAACCAAACAATGTGTGGAAGTTGCTTGTTCTTTGATGTGTGGAAATGCAAAGGTGGGATGTTCCGATCGACCAAAAAAAAAAAAAGGAAATGCAAAGGTGGACCCATCAAAGAAAAGTTAACTTAGGGAGATTAGGGCGAAAAAAAAGTTAGGGAAATGATTTTGTTACTCTCTTTTTTGTTAACGCCACTCATTTGTAAGTATTTTTTTGCATTGAAAATACACTTGCAGAGGAGTGAGATTAATAAAAAAGGGAGTGACAAAATCAGCAGCCAAAAGTTAACTTTTTGATGATGAGGGGGGTAAATGTCAACCTAAGTTTTTTTTTTTTTTTCCGAGCATGTTCCAGAACCTAAATTAAGTACTTATATTTTAAAAAGGTAATTTCAAACTCAAAAATAATGTGTTTACGCAAATAAATTTTCCTAGCAAGATAAATATTGTTTGATAGATCTCATCGAGATCTTTTGAACAGTGCAAAAAAAAAATCAAAAAAATTATTTTTCATTTACGTTATGTTTTAGTTTGAAAATGTGAAATAAATACTTATTTTTTAAAAAGGTGTTCCGAAACGGGGCCTAGTAGGGAGATTAGGGCGATCAGCGTAGTTGACCCCCTTAGACGTGACTATAGGGAAATCCATCTATCTTGGAATGTCCGGATTTGAACCATAGTTGACCTGACCGAAGAGGAAAACATTTGTCTATCATCACGTTGCAGGACCCGTCACCACAACCCCACCGAAATTTAAGTTCTGATCTTAAGCTGACTCGAACTCAGTACCGGTGGGAGGGAAAAAGTTTTAACCCGGCTGCCTCGGAACTACCACCCCGGTGGGAGTTGCTTGTTTCTTTGGACTTTTTCGATGTGTGGAAATGCAAAGGCCGACCAATTGACGTAACTCAACTCTTTGACGAGGAGGGGGCAAAAATGTCAAGCTAAAGGAAGAATGGTGCTACGGATAGTACATGATTTTCAGTTGAGAGGACGCCCAACTTGTCAAGGGATCGAAATTTTCTATTTTTCGCTGTCAATTTCTATTGACTAGAGACAAATCCGTTATGATGATAACGGATATGGTATGGATATCGAATGATCAATCCTTTTTGATTTTTTAATTGGAAATCAATTTTATCGTCAATGACGGAAGTACATGAGCGCACGTGTCCCCACCACGAGATATGAAATTTCGCCACTCCATTATTATATCTTAATTATGCTAGCAGCTAGCATCACCATAAATTACATTGCATTTTATTTAGCTTGTAACTTAAAAGCGACCCGTGTCAAAAAAAATTAAAAGCGACAATAGTCACAATATTAAGTTTCTATCAGCATTAATATCTACTGATGCAAAATTAAGTAGGAGCTTTTCTAGTATTTTTTTTTTTGGGTTATTTATAAGTTAAATAGATTGTGAATTTTCAATCATATATTGATTCTTTCCGTGAAAAAAAAAATCATATATTGATATATTGGTTAGGAAAATTATGACTTTTCATGTAGGAGTATCAATTTGATTCATTTTTCGAACTGTTGTTCCCTGATTAAAGTTGTGCATGGATGATAAGAGTTTCGAATAGTTTATTTGTGTGAAAAATTATAGATTTTCACGAACATATTATGAGAAATGTTGACCAAATCACGAAACCCATCGCCCGATCGTTTAAAATAACTTCAAATCGTCTTATTCAACTATTCAAGTGTCCAAAGTTTTTTTTTTTTTTTTTTTTTTGAAGAACCTTTCAAGTGTTAAAGTTTAAAAAAACAAAAAACAAGAGAAAATTACCTCTAAGTATAGGAAAGTGACACTTAATTCCCATTAAGGATAGATGAAATACTTAATTACCACTAAGTCCACTTTTACAAAAATACATTTACCATTAATGGAAGTGTCACCCTGGGGTTTTAGGGCATGCTAGGGTTTTATGGTACCCTAATGGGTACCCTAGCACTCTTGGGTACCCTAAAATCTTTAAAATCTTAAGAAAATATTATAAGTTGAAAAATATAAGATTTTAAGATTTTAGGGTACCTTAGAATTTTAAGGTTTAGAAGTTTTCATAGAGCCCTAGGGTTTAGGTTTAGACACTTTCATATGGGTTTTAGGGTGCACTTTTCTATTAAAAGATTTTAGCGGTTTAGACATTTTTATAGGGTACCCTAGGGATTTAGGCATTTTATAGGGTACCTTAAAGTTTAGGCACTTTTATAGGGTGCCCTAGGGGTTAGGTACTTTTAGTAGTTAGGATTTTAGGTACTTTCATAGGGTTTTCGCGTTTTGTTAATTAGAGGAGACTTGGTGAGAATTACTTTTTATTTTCTGGACCTAGAGGTAAATTGCCCAAAAAACAATACTAGCATCCTGCAAAAAATCAATTAAGCAACATCATTTTGTTTTCAAACTTCCATAGATGATAAACCAACAAATTATACACGTAGATTTTTTTTTTTTTGCATATAAATAATATTGAAGATTCCAATGTATTACGTACGTACTATAAACTATCTATAGACACATAATATAAGGTTATTTATTATTACAATGGGTGCAGAGCGGGTACAAGTATTTAAGATTGAGGACTGCAAAACTATACCATTGGAGAAAATAAATCCAGACGCGTTACTATTGGAGGAAAAAAATCAGATTGCGTCTCCGTAGGATCAGGACAGGACAGTATTAATCTATCGAGTTTAGGGCAAATTGCCATCCCAAACCAACGGATATAGCCTACCATGAATCTAGGAAATTGTCTGCTCAGCGAACAAAGGGGAAAACAAACCTAGACTAAGACAATTTTTTTAAAAATATTCAGTAGTTTTAAATTAATTAACTCATGTGACACACGAAACACTTTTTTTTTCGGAAGAGTAAGAAATTCATTTGATAATATAAATTACAACCCATAGTTTGCATACACACAATACACTTGAATGATGTATTTGTATATTATTTGAGAAATATTTCAAGACGTTGACTAAGACAACAAGTGGAAGAAATTTTTTGTTATATTTATTATTTTATGTCTATTTTATTATGGGTTTATTTGGTTCCGAATGGACCCTCTTTTTTTTGCGGATTAAAAAATAATAATAATAATAAGGACCCTCGATCTTTTTCAAGGAGTACCATTTGGAATCAAGGAAAGGAAATGACAGAGAAGCATCACTTTTTCCATGTTTGTTTTGGCAAAGAAAATGAAAAGCAATTAAAGAAAGCTAAACCCCATGAGATTCGACCAAGTGAGTATGAGAAAGCTAACAAGTGTTTGTTTTTCGTGATATCGAATTATTGAATCAAGGTAATTCTAAACCTTGAAGCCACTAGCAGGTTTGCCAGATCGTTAACTTCGAGGCATCAAAATTAGTCGAAGTACGCGCAAGCAGGCCTGAAAATCTAGTTATAAAAAAAAAAATTGAGGAACTTTCTGGTTTCTGCCTAATTCTTTTGTGCTTTTTTCCTGCCCCTTTCACATTAGGAACCAAACAAAGAGAGAAAAGACCTGCATAGGCTGTCATCATCTTCTGAAAGTTTTCCCACGAAGAAATGAACGACAGTCCATTGCAATTCCTGTACGGTCGGAGACTGGTTCCACGGAAACCTGCTGATCATATGCAACCAGCAAACCATTTTCTAACTAATATAGTCGTGACGCGGCGGGATGACTTGTTTTTTTTAGTTACCCAAAGAGAAAAAAAAAAGACATCCCGCAGCATCACAATACCATCACGATTGCCCAATTTAGGCAAAAATTACATTCATGCCAAAAATGCTCTGCAGTTTCTGAAAAGCAAGCATATGCTATAAGGCCATGTTTGATAGCCAGTTATGGGCTTGGGATTGGACTAATAAAGTGGTTTGAGCTTGATGGTGCTTGTTTGGTTGGATTTTGGTGGGGGGATTAGGAGTCCCATGGGATTGTGAATCCCACAAAACAGCCGGATTACCCAACCCAAGGGAGGGGGGTATTACCAGTCATATCCCCTGGGATTGGTGTTGGATTGACATAATTACCCTCGTCTATCTCTATAAACGAAATGGCAGTGCAAACAAATGATGAGGTTCTCTCTGACCAAGTGATGGGGTAGTTTCCTTTTTTTTTTTGGAAAGTTGTAGTATGTTAGTGGACATGTGACCAATCTGCAAGTTTGGTTCCGAAAAAAAAAAAATCCCCCTGTATTTTTTTGTTGGATGGCAACTACAAAAGATAAGTATTAGATAGGAAAAAAGGATTTCACGAGAAAATAGAACAAATATTGTAGTAATATTTTTATTTTTCTAATAGTTACATAATAGCCACAGGGAAAAATAGAAGAGTTAAATTTTGCTTCATTTTTTTTTACTTTTTTGCATTAAGGGTAAAAATGGAAATGGATGTTTTAATCCAATCCTATCCCATGTAAAACAAACACGGTAGATAATACTCCTATCATTTAATCCGGTGCAAAACAAACATACTCCTTACCAATCCCATCTCCTTATCAATCCCTCCTCCTTACCAATCCCTATCCTAATCCCACCTCATTACCAATCCCTTCCAAACAAAACTTGCTATCAAACACGCAGGAACAATTAACCCGTCATAGTGAAGCGAAGCGGGCACCTCAGTGAAGTGAAGCGCACATTGAAAAAACAGAGTAGAATGTGCCTTACCAAGCAGTAAGTCTATGGGTACATATAAATGGTACAGATTTTGTACATATATTTTTTGTGGGGCCCACTACGGGTCTCACACAAATGATCCGAGCCGTTCACTAAATGTAAAATATTTTTTCAAGGGCTCCTGCAAAAATTCAGCTCAATCTGATACTTATAGGAGTTCAATCCAATCATCTAATTTTTCATTTAGATTTCAGGATATGAAAAAGTTAGAAGATTGGATCGAACATGTACAAGTATCGGATTGAGCTGAATTTTTGCGAGGGCCCTTGAAAAAATGTTTTACATTTAGTGAACGACTCGGATCATTTGTGTGGGATCCGTAGTGGACCCCACGAAAAATATATGCACAAAATCTGTACATTTATATGTACCCATAGACTTACTGTTACCAAGTGACAAAATGACCCAATATCATTAAATATGACATTTATTATTCAAAGCAACACATATAATAAGCCAAGTCCAAAAGGTAAAACGTCAATGATCATACATGAGATTCAAATGACCACATATGAAACGCAGAAACGGTAACAAAAGAACATACTACACATCCATCAAATACTAAATCTTTGAAAGTTTATAGCTTTAGAAATTAGAAACGTGATGAAGTAATAGCAGGCTAATGGTGGTCTACTATGGAGAGCTGTAGTCTTGTATAAGAAGCGCCAGTGGAAAACGTATTAGGATTTAGGTCACATTTTATATGAGTCATGATCTGGTGAGCCGTGATCTCATTAAAGCTCTAATCTGGTGCACTGAATCTTATTCACGTTAGATTGACTTCAACAAATGAACGACAGACAAAGATTTCTAACCATAATAGACTGATATGAATATAATGAAGCTGATGCCTGATGATTTGTGCATTGATCTCACATATGAGGAGGGTATATATACCACTAGAAAATGACTGTAAGGAACTCTTTGTAGGCGAAAATCTTCTAATCAAGCTAGCAGGTATTCGGGGGAATAAACGATGAACACAAGATCAGCTTATGGATGATAATTCCTGACCCGAATACACCTTAACGCATAGCAATTTGTAACTTCCGTTATCCTGCAATATTTGCACACGACAATTAAAACGGAATACATCCTTAGGAGCAATACCATTGTGTTGGTGTCAATTGCTCATTCCAAAAAAACCAACACAAAGCAAAGAGTATATGTTCGAACCTTGTCCATCACTTGAGCATTGACAGCAGAATTCATAAAAATAACAGACATAATATAGCAGAGAAAACTAAACAAGCAAAAACATCTCTACATCGAAAACATATTAATGTGGTCAAAACAAAGAGTCTTCTGAATATGAGAGAAACGCAACCGTAAGCAGAGTACCGCTTTAAGCATGAGATAACAAAAGAATGAAAGCTGACACAGTCGTTCGAGTACATCTCGATCCCCGAGAGCTTCAGCATTCATATAGGAACAAGCATAATGGATTTACAAAATTGCATAATACAATTGTTAATTAGTGTGGTTCGTCTGCATTTTTGTGAAACTATTCCTCAAGCAAGGCAGCCGATAAGTCATCGAAGGGCCCGAACATTTTCTCTTACCAAAACTCCACTCTCCCGGAGTTTGTTTCCTATTTGATGTTTCCGAAAAACATAAGCGTGCGGAATTGAACATCTTGGAGCAAAGTTGCAGCATTTTCACATAACGTACATTCCAAAACGTAATTCTCCAGAGCATCAGCATTCCCCAGTAACCAAATATGAGAGAGAGATAATAAATAAATAAATAAAAAGAAGAAGAAGAAGCTGCCACAACTAATAGAATGGAAAATGGGAGACTCCAAAGAGCAAATCGACCCGAAAAACTGTTGACCAGCAATCCACCATTGCCAACTCGAAGAGACTAACTGCCAAAATCCTTGAGCTTAAAAGTGAAGCTCTATCTAACACAAACTGGATTAAGGTGATATGGTGGAAACTGGAAATAATTTGCCAAAAGTGGGTATCAGACTATCAGACTGAGACAAGGTTTGGAACCGGGGCTTTGAGTAGTCCAGTCGGATCGTGGTTGCTTGGGTGCGAGGTTTGCAGAGTGTGGACAACCAGTCCACCATTGTATACTCAGAAGAGACAATCGCTACTACACTTCAGCTTGAAATAAAGCCCTCCCTAATGCTAACGGGGTTTGGCAAGATGATGGAACTCGACCACCTTAACCAAAACAACTTATTCCTGCATTAACCATTCAAGCTGCAAATGTTGCCACCGCTCCTAAGGAGGCAGAATAAGCACAATTGAACTTTCAGAGATGCAATAAACACGCTCCATGTTTACCATCCAAAAATAGAAACGATTCAAACGAATGAGATAGTGTTGACAACTTCACTCAAAGGAGATAGTGTGTGTTCAATCCAATGGAAAAGCTATAAGCATGATAGCACCGTAGCAAAGCAATGAATGTGTTCTAATTATCGGCACTACGGTTATACTGTTATTAATTTACAGAAGAGCGTACCATATGAATAATAATCCCAACTTTTCAAGATTCGCGCTTTGTTATGACTCATTGTGATTCTTTTTCTTTTTGTGATACTTTTGTGGTTCTTTTTGATGAGATTGTGCATTATTTCCTTATGGCCCTTTGACACAGTAGTCACGAACTTTTGTGAACAAACTACAAGATTGTGTTCGACCCATGTGTGAGTTTCTTTTCAACAATGAACCATACAGTTTTCCCTCAAAACAAGTCATAAAATAGTACAGGATACATAAGAAGCAAGAACCAAAAATATATCCTTAACAATAGTTGTAGTGGCCCCTGGAATGAGGCTCAAACCATTCCCGGAGCAAGTGCCACTGAGCCCCATTCCCGGGGCCACTACAATAGTCATAAGCATTTACGATTTCGAAAGCTAGTTAAATTCACAAGCTCCAAATTAGTGAAATTCACTAACTTGGAGCTCGTGAATTTCACTAATTTATGTGGTCGCTAGTCAAAAAAAAATGCCAAATATGTCATTGGTCGGAAAAAGTTGCCAGACAGAGGTGTTTGCTGGCCGAAAGTGGTTGCTAGGCGAAGGTGAGAGGGGAGTGAAGTGAAAAATTGCATTTAGTGAGGTTTAATAATATTTGAAACATAAAAGGGTAAATTTATCATAAGGTTGTACATAGAGATAATTAAAAATTGAGTTCATACTTAATGGGAATTAAGTGTGTTTTTTACCCATCCTTAGAGGTAATTTGTTGTTCACTACCCCTTTGAAATAGTAGTCACAAACTTTTGTGAACAAACTACAAGATTGTACTCGAACCATGCGTGTGTGTTTTTTTAGCATAAAAATATTTATGAACCGGCCATGTGTTTTCTCAATTATGAAGCATACACTTTTCCCTCAAACACAAGTTATAAAACAGTGCAGGATAAGAAGAAAGAACCAAAATGGATGAGGATACTTTCCATGAGGATAGTGTGAGGGTTTGCATTCAGACCGTCCGTTTCTACAATTAATGATTCGGATTGAAAATATACTTTTTCTGGGGATGAGTTAGGAAAGAGTTAACTTTTCTCTAGAAGAGTTAATTTATAATCCGAACTATTGATTGCCGAGATAAACGGTCCAAATTCCATGACAATTCTCGCACGATCATCACAGAGGATCTCGATCCCAAAAACATATCCTTAACAATAAGCATTTTAAAACCCACTCGGTTGTGGGTCTTGAGTTGTATTTTTGAATAAAGGTAGAGAGAGAAATGAGAGTAATGATTGTGAAGAGAGGTAAAAAGTAGAGAGAGATAGAGTGAAAAATGAAAGTAATGATTGAAAAGTTAGAGAGAGAAAAAGTAAAAAAGTTACTTTATCCAAAACCCTGGGTTTAGAATTCCAAACCGAACAAGGGCTAAACCAAAGGAAACCGACTCTCATGATCTCCTTTGCAACACCTCTGAATTGTTGGCAGAGCACTTAATTTCTATAGCCAACAAAGTGGGACTAGTTGGATAGATTGCTATTCCACGACAACAACAAAAGTCATTCCTCAACTTCTCAACCGACTTCAGATCGTTCACGTTCATCATTGGAATAGTAGATTTCTTTTTTTTTTACTTTACTTTTTCTAAAAATAACTTTCATGTACAACATTCCTGACAACAGAACGAAACCTCAGTTTGAAATTTGAAAAACGCCGAATGTTTTGGGTGGAAAAACACCATACATCACGATCTTAATTAGGGTGGTGTGTCTTGACCACGACTCGAAGATAAGTCGGCCCACCAAATTTGGTCCCGATCGAAGCTCGTCCAAATTTTGCCAAATTGGGTAGTTTGCATATAAGCATCTTTTGGGTTTTCAAGACTTCGATCGGTCCTATTGATCATGAAATTGACCCTCCACGTGTTCTACGTCACTCCATATATACTTCCTCCAACCCACTAATGTCCCCTACGAATTTTCGTTCATTTTCAAATTTCAAAAATATATATTTTTACATATTATCTTCCCTATTTTTATACCAAATTAAAGTATGGTGTAAAAATCAAATAAATATAATTGAGAAATATATATTTTATGGGAGATTAAAAATGCACAAAAATTCGTGGGGACAGTTAAAAGTGGGACGGAGGGAGTATTACAACATAGAATTCGAATATTTTTAGTAATTGATCTAATACGTTTTAATTTTTCATTCAGAATTCAGGATCCTAAACTTTAAAAGAATTTTGAAGAAAAGTTGAACAATTATATACTCATCATCCCCTTGATCCGAACCGCAAAAATCATAGGGCTTGCTGAGAATAGCATTTAGTAAAAAAAATTATCCTGGTTGGATATCAATTGGTATCATGATAGTTCATATTATTCAATTTTAATTTAAAAATAATAATTCATCAAGAATTTTTGGGATATTGCGTTCTAAAACGGAAAAAAAATTGAAAGATTAAATCAAGCAATTTAAAGTAATTTTTTTTTGTCAATATTGTATACATTAGCGGGGGTTAGATGGGATGTTAAAATTAGCACAGAAGGGTCCAGAGGCTATCCATACCCTTGGGCAGCAAAGCCTGCCCCTCATGGGGCTCGAACCGAGGCCTCCACGAAGTATAATCATATGGGCATGTTTATTTTTGGGTACTTAAAACTCCTGCGCACACAGTCTTTGATAAAATTTAGCTATAAATCTATCTCTCCATTTCTTATACTTTAAAAACTTTTGTCAAAACTCAAACCAAACAAGAATATCGGTTGGATACCGCCACGTGATACTACAAACTCTATCTCCACCGTGCACACTATAGAGATTGTGGATAAGAGTTTGGGCATTGCGACACAATGTACCCTGTTCGTTTAAGAGTTTTAGGATTTTAATTATTATTCTATTTTTTTCTTCAATCATTACTCTCAATTTTTTTCTCTCTCTCTCTCATCACTATTTCAATTTTCAATTATTATTTTATGGAATATTTAAATATCCATCCCCTTTTTTTATGTCATGTAAGAATTCATCCCCCCTTTTTTTCATGCTTATGATTTCATCCTTGTAGTGTATGAATTACCTTTCTTACCCTTTTCATTATGATACATATACCAACCAGCGCTTGATTTCCTCTCAATCCCAAAATTTCCGCCAACCATCCTTATCTACAGTATTTAATTCCTTCCACATCCAAACCTTTTACAACCCCATATCCATTTTATTCTGCCTACATGCAAACATTCCCCCAAATGGAAGACGACCAGAACGTCATCGGTGGTGGAAGAAGGACAACTACTGCCACCGAATGGTCATGAAACGTTGAAATCGACATGGTAATTTAACCATGAGAAACGTTGAAATCGACATGGTAATTTAACCATGAAACGTTGATCACGATAAGTCCTATTTTGATGGTAATTTAACTATATTTCATGGAATAATGTGGGCAGCTTATCATGATCAATACATGCAAAAATGTCTGGTTGGAAGAGCTCAACCGATTCATGGTTTATTAACCATGAATATGAATTCATGAAATCAGTCACATATTCATGCCGTATTTCTGAACGAATTCAATAATCATGAATCCAATAATAACAAACGAATCTTACCATCATTTATCATAAACACCTGAATCAATTTTTGATTCAAAATACAAAGACAAAAAAAAAAGAAAAGAATTAAATACCTGAATCAATTTCATGAACATGGGAAAAAATAATGCTTATTCAATTTCCAAGAAAAGGAACTCAACATTGATAATACCAATCGGAAACCCACAAGGATGTGGAGATCGTGGATGCTATTAGATTGTGCAGATCATGGACTTTTTCTTTGTTGTCGTCTTCGTCCTCGCAATCGAGTTCGGACTATGGCATCGAGCTCGAGTTTGGACGTTTGACGTCGCCATTGAGTTCAATCCGCTGTGCTTCCTGGCCACGATTCCCGTTAGCTTCCTCTGGTGCCACGTCCCCGGCGATCCCCCAGACAAGCACCTCACGCTGCCGCTCCCGCCGCCGCCCTGTCCTAGCTACCTCTCCTTCGGCTTCTCCTCCAATGTCCACTTCTTCGTCCCCATGCTCCTGGGCTACGCCTCCATCGTTCCTCGGTGCGGCATCAAATGAGGGAAAGATGATAATGGTGCCTGGTGGGGATAATGGTCGATTTTTTTTTTCTTTTGTGATAGAAAGGGGATAATGGTGGTTTTGTAACCGACCATGTTTTGCAGATTAGGAAAAGTGGATGAGAATTTGAATGGGGGCCGTGATTTTTGGGATGGATTGACGAATCTACGGGACTAATTGCCTGCATAAAGGTTGGGACCAAATTTATTATGTTTTCATCTCAAAATTCAGTTCTATATATATATATATATATATATATATATATATATATATATATATATATATATATATATATATATACACCCAATGTATTATATAAGGGCACTATTGGGATTATAAAAAAGTGATGATGAAAACATAAGTGTTTGAATTGACAGGGATGGAAACTTAAAGGAAGTAGGTTCTGAGGATGGATATTTAAGTATCCCTTATTTTATTTCTCATTACCTACAAATTCAAATTCAAAATTTCAAAACGAAATCGGAATGATTACTCGTATGGGAGGCCAAAGAGGGTTCCACAAAAGCCGGAGGGGTTAGACCGTCAGAACACAAAACTCAACTGGAACAGCTGCGTCATCATAGGGGTAATGATGGTACTGTATGGATAAAGTAAAGTGAGAGACATCAGACACGCAAGGAGAAGTCATTATTATTTAGAAGTACTGGGTACAACCAACAAACAAACAGTACTTTTGTGTTTCTCCTAGGGTTTGCTTAAATCATGGTAGCCGCACCGCACGAGTACACTCTCCTCTGGAACTTGCCCCTCTTTGGTCAGGAGTCATGTCAAAACCGTTGGATTCCTCTGCTGAAAAGAAAAGCAGACCATCAGAGATCCGATTCGTCTTCCTTCGGGCTTCTTCTGTGGGTGAGAGTTTCCTTTGTTTACATATCTATCATTGCAATCTTTTTTTTTTTTTTTATATATATACAGTACGATAGATTGCATCTTGTCTTGTCTCTCTTGATTAAAGGCTGATAGATCCAATCAAATTCTTGCTTCCGCAGAGGTAGTATTCGTTGGAGGATATATAGGATTGCATATGTATATTGTGCATGTTAAAAATGAAGAAGAAACCCTGCCAATTACGATCGGTTGTTGCCTTGTTGGTGAGTTCCCCCTCCCCTTTTTTCCCCTTATTATTCTTAATTGGCATACGGAACGGGAACGGAATTAGAGGCGTAAGATACCAGATTTGGTCAATCAATCCATAGGTACAAGATTTAAAACCTTGATTGTCTTGTAAAAACAAAAAAACAAAAAAAAACCTTGATTCTAAACTTGTCAACAAAAGATTCAATGACAATTTGATTATAGAAAAGTAATACTAATTGTGGGTCAAAAACACACATCATTTTTTCTGGACTTTCTGTTTGATTTTTGGGTTTATAAAGTGTGAAGCTGTGTGCTGATTTATGTCTATTGTTCTTATTTGAAACCTAATTCTTTTCAATTGTCTGCAACCATGCTGTAACATGGATCGATGGGCTATACATAAATTCTTCTACTGATATTGAATCTTAAATTCTACTGATATTGAATCTATACGCTCATATTCTTTTCAGGTTCATAGAACTTCCCCAACCATGAACTTGGAAAAAGGAGGAGGACACGAACCTATTGAGTCGATTGGTATTCGTAATGAAAGTTTTCAAATCCGCAGATCCAAAACAATCTTCGAATTGCGGATTCGTTAGCTCTGCTCAATTACAAAAATAGAGAAATGACTTTCCCTCAGCGGTTGAGGTTGAGATGATTACGGTGGAAGCATTTAGGATGCTTAACATTCTAGACCTCCTGTCGATTGCTCAGGTGAGAGAAGATTATCCCCCCACCTCCTCTCTATCTCTCTCTCTTTAATTCTTCCCCTTTTTTTGTGTTTTCAATCCCTGACTATTTATGGAAGTAATTAATGTACAGCCACATTCATGTCTACACACACTCACATAAGCGTAGGAGTTGCATACGATACTTGTAGATCGACATGAGTAAACTTACAACTTTATAGTCTAGACTAGAAGCAGCGGCGGAGGGAGGCTAGGTCCAGTTGGGACCAAGCCCCAAATTAATCCTCTCCTTCTTTTAGGGGTGCAGTGTAGTAATCTAGGAACCGAATCATCGTTACAGATATGAAACCAAACCATTAAACCGGTCCGGTTTGGTTCAGTTTCCGGTTCTAGACCATGTTAACATCTGAAATTTGCCACACAAAAAATAAATAAATAAATAAGCAAGCACGAATAACATACCACTAGTTCTTTAAAATTGCTATCAAAATAGACCGCCTAAATGATTGCATCAGCTTCATTAACCCTGAAAACTGAATTTGGTGGGTATTATACTCTTTGTTGAGACAATGCAACATATTTCCTGGCATAGTTTTATTTGAAAGTTCGGTTCGTACCACGGTTCTGAGAATCAGAATATCCAGTTTGAACCAAGTCCATTGGCCCACTTATAGGTCCGATTTTAATGCCCATAGGATGGAACTAAGCCCACAAGACGGAAAATTGATGGACTTGGATTTTAATATGGGCCATACTTAGTAATCTTAGTCGGCCAAGAAGTCAGGAGCCCTCTGAGAATCTCAAAGAAGAATTGGTAATTTTTCAAAGGTGGAGTTAATTTTTCATGACATCATCACAGAAAGCCAAAAAAATGACATCATCACTGGTCATGATGTAATTTTAGGGGGGAGTGATTTTTATAGTCCCTAATCGTTAACCTCACTCCAAAATGGGAATGCGAAAATCAACTTCTATTAGGACTTGATTTTCGGACTCTCCTTTTGGGGTGAGTTAACAATATTTGGGGGTGCGAATATCAATTCCCACTTACTATTTTACTCTCATTATTTATTCGATTCAAAGAGAGACCGAGTTAGTCATCAACAGAGTTGGGTGGGTTACAAGTGGGCTCGTATGTTCGAAAAATGGGTTGGGATAGAAATTTGTGGCCATGTCTAGATCCTACAACTGATACTAAACTACGCATTTTTTCAGTAGATCTAGAGAACATGAAAGGGAAAATGGCGGTCCAAGACGTGTTTTGATAATTAATACCCACCAAGGACACTTTCAGCATTAATGAATGTTCTTAGCTTGTCTTTGGCAAGTATTAATTATCAAAACACATCATGGGCAATCATTTTCCCAACATAAAAGTTACCAGGAAGCTCATTTGCTCTTATAAAATTTAGCGCGTTCGTGAGGCCTGTTTGTAATTGCTTGTTTGGCCCATACGCGTGTGCGGATCAATTGGGCCTCTTGTTTACAAGGCCCAATTGAAACTCTGAGCATGACTCTACTTGGAAGTGTCGTATGCGTTCTTGTAAACTTATAATTTAGAACTTATTTCAATGTTTTTTACTTTTTGTTATAATTTTTGAGATTAATTGTTCCTCTCGGCGAGAGGAGTTTGGAAAGTACAAAATCATGACCGAAAGCAAAAAAAAAAAGTTCACTGAAAACGAAAAATATATCAAACATCTGTCTTTACAAATTTGTCCAAAATGTCGTCTTATTTGATTTTTTCCCAACATCGATCTATATTTTTATACTTTTTCGATTCATCTCTACCGAACGATTAATTCCAAAAATTACAACAAAAAGCTAAACAAAAAGTTTCAAAAAATAAAAAATACTGAAATAAAGTTTTTAGATCATAATTTTACAAGAACGGAGGGTTGGGAGTCCTAATTGGAGGCCCTAGACAGCTATTTCAACTAAAATTTGTGTAACATAATTAGAATAAAAGAAACTAAAACCAAATAGCTTCCTAACTAGTAATTATTCGTTAATATACCAATGTCTCAAAATATTCGTAAAATGAACTAATGTACATAACATTGATATATACTATGGTACACATTATGTGCACCATAACCTTTGCCGTCTTTTAAAAGTGATTCTATGGAACTTAAAAATTCTCTGTAACTCTAATTTTTATTCACATTCAATTGAAATCTCTCATTTAGTGCCAAAAAATTACCTCTATCTCTTCAACTAAAATCGGAACCATTTTTCCCTTTACACTCTCTAGATTTCTGCATCTGTCCCTAATCCATCCCTCCAGTGTAATGTTTCAAAAGTCTTGTTTCTTTCTTGATATTTTTTTTAGCATTTTTATTATTTTTAGCCCAATTTTTTAATTGTTTATTATTCTAGCATTGCTTATCACAATTTTTTCTTTGGCTAAAGTGCGTCTAAACAATGCCCCCACTATCCTAATTCCTGGTTCTGCCACTGTCTACAAGTATGACTTACATCATAGTTTAGAGGAATATATACATTACACCCAGTAATTGAACAAAACATAGAAAAGAAATAGTTCATGTTTTGTTTAGTAAGTAACATTTTTGTTTATAATTTTCTGTATATGTTGGACTCTAGATCAAGACTAACCCAAACAAAATTAGAGCTAGATCAATTTCCAATTGATATCGAAATCTTGAAAAAGAAACAAGAAATCTGAGATCTAAACATTGTACTAGGGCTGTCTAAAAAATCCGGTTAGTTGTGAAACCTGTCTTAGTTGTGAAACCTGTCTGAACCGAGCCGAACCGAACCGAACGGTACGTTTTGGATTGGATCTATGGATTAATGGTCAAATACGGGTTCAAAATTTAGGAAATCGTGAGAAATTGTTTGGTCCACGGACTTTCATTTTGAAACCGTAAGATTAACCGAACCGGACTACGGGATATTTAAAAATAATAATAAATAAAAACCTATTTAGTGAATAATTATAATTTTATCAATTGTTATTAAACAAATTTAATTAATTTACTTTAATGTGATATATTGTAATATTATAAAAGTTGAGGGAGTAAACTGTAACTTCATTCTTAGAGAAAAAAGAAAGAAAACGTTAACAGTTATGCATCATGCATCATTTCATTGTTAATTGCTGACTTGCAAAAAAAATCTCTCTTCACTTATTACCCTGCACAATAAAATTCGGTGAATCTTAAAGTCGGACCGGACTGAATTGAAAACTCGAGATACGAATTAGGATTGGATTTTCATTGGAAAAGTTGAAAACCGTGGATTATCCAAACCGGACCGTGAGTTACTACCAAACCAAACCAAACTGAGTTTTATGTCCCAATCACTTGGGGTCAGCTAGATGAGTCATTTTTCTCCATTGAGTTCTTTCAAGGGTCACTTATTCACACATACCCATTATACTCATATTTTTGCACACCACAACATCTAATGTCTATTTAGGTCTACCCCTCACTCGTAGCATTGCTAACTAAGCTATCATATCCGCTCTCTCTCTGAACTACTGCATCTCTTGGTCTACGGTAGACATGCCCAAACCACCTTAGCCTATTTTCCCTCAACTTCTCCTCTATAGGTGTTACACCTATCATCTCACGAATTGTTTCATTTCTAGTCTTATCTCGTCTAGTCTTACCACACATCCAGACCATGAGATATTAAAATAAAATTATATATATATATATATATGCAACGTATATAGTAAATAATAATAAGGTTACACCTATTCTTTTAAATTAATTTTAGCTATTTGACAATCATTATGAACTCTTAAACCCAAGGGGGGTAAACAGCAATTATTTCCAAACCCTAATCAGTATCATACTCCGATAGTATCAGAGGCACAGCGGCGCCCCTTCTTTCTTCTCTCTTCGTAGATTTTCTCGAGGCCAAGCGGCGGAGATACCAAACCAGAGAGAGAGAGAAGCTCCGATTAATCCCTACGCTTTCCACCTCAACAATCCTTCGAATTAGGTAACTGATTGTAAGTTTGTGTTGGCTTTAACTGATTGTTTTGTGCTTCACATTCATTGTATGATATTTTCATATTATCAGTGAGGTTTGGTTTATTATGCTCTAGTATTATAGGTGTACTGTGTAATGTGTTTACTTTGTAGGGAACTATCGAATTATTGAGCTACTGTAATGTGTAATGTGTTTGCTTTTATTGAAGTACGTTGTTTACTTTGCTGGGAAGTATTGAAAATCCAGGCTTCAACTCATATCTGGTGGTTTTGGTTTAGTTCTAGTAATTTGTGAAAGTCAATTAAAATCCTATGGCGTTTTCTTTCATTCCTCATTCCTGGGATATTAGTGAAGCTTGCCCATTAGGGGTGTTCTCACCTGTGCTATCAATAAGGAGTCATTTCCCTGTTGATCCTTTTTTTTTTGGTTATGGTACAGGACTTAAATATTAGTATTATGCTTGGGGCTCTTTTGCTCATAATCTGTTGCTCATATTCTTATGTACGTGCAGCTTATCATGGCATCAAAGCCAACTGAAGACCCTTCTGGTTTGAAAACCGAGGAACCTACAGCCAAAGACCCTCCTCCCAAGAGTGATGGAGGCGTTGGAAATGACGCGAATATGGAGAAAGGTGCTGCAAATGCAGCCACTTCTGAGAGTGTTGAAGCTTCTGAAGAAGCTCGTACCAAAGGTGGTGAGCGCTATAAACGTTCCTCCCGCTCCCGCTTGGATAGGAGAGTGGTTGTCCGCCGCCAAACTCGCTCTGGAGGATTTTTGAGGAGTTTCCCCGTGATTGCCTTTTGCCTCACATGGGGGATGTGGAAGGTGGATAGCCGGAGGCTTGAAAGCAAGTCTAAAGAGGCGGAGGCTCAAGTGCTGGATTTAAAATTGAAGAAATATGTGCATGAGAGGGAGGCTTTGGATTCAATCATGAGAGATGTGACTGTCATCAAGGAGCAAGTCATCAAGGAGAAGGTCATCAAGAAGGGCGGCTTTTGGGCTATCTTCCAACGTGGTTGAATGAAGATGAGAAGATTTGGCGTTATGTCTTTTTTTTTCCTTAGAAGTTAGACTAGACTACTTTTATTGCATATGTTGTTAAATGGGCTTGTAAAGCAGATTGGTGCCTTGCCTTTAATACATTTGGGGACTGAAATATCATAGATGTGCAATTGGTGCTGGTTTAGACTATAGATCCTTTATGGGTTAGCAATTGTTGTGCATGCTCATGGCTTTCCTCTCCTCTTTCACTCGTTGACAGAATGTTTGCTCATGTTTTCTCGTAGTGATGATTTTAAATTTTTTTGAAGTTTTATTTCTTCTGAGTTGTTTAATTTGTCTTGCCTGGTCATATGCTGTTTTTAGTCTTTTGAAGTACTGCTTGTCCAGTAGTCTTTTCTCATGGAAATCAGTTTGATGGTGTTATGCCCATCACTATCGGAACAAGTAGCCAAAACTCACAGTATTACGGAGATATGGTATTTGTCTTGGTAGTTGCCGAAACTCGTCTTATGATTTGGCCACAACTATTAGAGGGTTCTTATTGTGATGAAGTCTTTTGATTTCATTGTTTTTCAGGTGCTTCTGCAATGTTTCGGCAATTTGAAAACGATGGGAGCATTCACGAGGGTTGCTCTCATGATGCAATTGAGTGGCATGATGTCCTTTTATATGGTATTTTTTAGTTAATACCTATTTTCTGAAGTTTTTCCCTCTCAAATGCCTTTGTATATACATGTTCGGTTTCTTCAATGAACAAGTTCAATGAACAAGCATCGGTGTTGTGCGATTATGGATGGTTTTCTATTGAATTTTTTGAAGATACGTTCTGGTACTCATTCATTGTAACGTTGTAACGGTTCTTGTGTCATGATATACTTTTACGGGAAAGATAGGGCATGGAATAGGGCGCAAACTTCCATATTTAATGGTAAAATAAGTTGCGAAAAATTCCCCAAATGTATGCATTTTGTTTTCGAATATTTATGGAAGTATTGTGAAGGGAGTCTGAAGTCAGCTTTGGGATTCCCTCAACATCTGTAATCAGACATATTTGAACCACTGTATCATTTATCTTGATTGTCCATTTTTGTGCTTTTGATATTGTAAGTGTGGCTAATTTATGTGTGCTCTCTGGTTCTCTGTTGTGCTTTTGCCAGTGTAAAGGTTATATAAAAATGCTTCCACATCTATGCGGCCCCTTTGGGAGCCATCTCTTATATAAGACCAACTTACATAAGCCTTTTTATTTGATATATTGTTTTATATTGTTGGAGTGCAGGAATTTCTGCTGTGTAGCTGGCCCTTGTAGAGGAAAGGTATTTATGGAGGAACTGGTGGTGGAACTTGGAAGATAATTGATGTAGAAAGGTCTCTAGTTCATGGGTATGCTTGTTTATCCTCTTACCTATGGGTATATTGCAAGTCAAGGACCAAAAGATGCATGTTGGTTCGATACTACGTCCTGGACAGTTCTTTGCCCCCTCCCTGCCTCCACTCTGTTGTTTAAATTAGAAAAATTGCCTACTGTAAGAGAATAAGCTGTCTACACGTTTACCGAAACTCTTACCTATGGAGAATCTGATCTCAAGATTATTTGTTCTGTATATTTGCTACTTCATTTTTTCTTGACATGGACTATGCTCCAGTAGCCATGGGGCCTATTTCGAGAACTGTTGGGGCCCTTGTGAGCTTTTCAAACATTTCTCCCATGACCTTACATTTTTGATCCATTTAGCCCGGGCTCATTTGTAATTGAAATGATCCAGACTATTTGGCTTATCTGTTGTGTGTTGCGTTTGTGTTTTGAGGGGCTGTGACCAAATCTAGCTAAGTTAGAGTTCCTCTCAATTGGTGAGCTATCTCAGGTTGACTCTTGTTGCCATTCTTGGGTCAGTTCCCTTCCAATGACTTATGTCAGGCTGCTTTTGGGCTCTTCTTTTGAGGCTTAGGTAGCTTGGGAGGAGTTGAAGAGAGGTTTTAAATGAGGTTGGCGGGGTAGGACAGTGATTAAAAAATCGTGCCTAGGCGTGAGGCGAGCCTGTATCGCCTCAGAGGTGTGAGGCGAGGCGAGGTTTAAAGAGGCAAAACTAGTCATGATTCGATTCGACTAGGCGTGAGGCGCCAGAAAATCTTGCCTCACATCGTTGGGGCAAAATTGAAATAAATACTTATGTCGAACAATCGATCAACTTCAGAGCTCGTTTCTTCTCTTTTTGATGATCCACTTCTCAGAGACCGACTTCTTGCTCCTATCAGAAACGATCAAACCCCTCTCTCTCACCCCTCTGCGATCTAACATCTCTCTCTCTCTCTCTCTCTCTCTCTCTCTCTTCTTCTTCTTCTTCTTCTTCTCTTCTTTCCCTCTGGTTCTGTTGGCACACACACACACACACACTATGTATCTGGGATTGAACCCCTCTCTCTCTCTCCTCTTCTTTTCTTCTCTTCGTCTGGTTCTAGCCTACTGGCCGACACAGTACACAGTACACACACGATATATATAGTGTTGGTGGGCAGTGGGCACACAAACATACACACAATATATATTTTATGAATGAGCGTATTTTGTATTTTTTTACTAGTATTTCATATGTTGAATTGTTGGTTATTATGCTATACGGTGATGTTAAGGAGTGAATATTGGTCATTTACTCATTTATGTAGTATATCTTTCTTTTTTTAAAATGCTCCCCTCGCTTCAATGAGGCGCTCGCCTCGCCTCGTCGCCTCGTCTTTTTTGGGCTTTGTCGTCTCACACTTTTTAATCACTGGGGTAGGAGAAGCAGTACATGAAAGATGGTAAGTTCTTCTTGGAAGTACTTTTGTGAGTAACCTAAAATATTTCATGTTGCTTCAGACCTCCCTATCTCAGTTGCTAAGATGTTAGTGAAGCTTCAAATGGACTTCTTATGAGGTGAATTCGCCTCTTGTCGTGTTAAAAAGTTTGCACTGCTTTGAACTTGCTCTTATTCAATGCCAGGTAGTTGTTGGACTAAAAGTTAGATTCTGTTATGCGATTTGATTTTGGAATTATTAGGGATGATTCTTGTTTGTAATCTTGCAGTATAAGTTCAAGGAATGGCTATGATCATTATTGGCAATACTTGGTGCGAAAGTCGTTTGTGTTGAAGGGTTCTTGACAAATAGCAAAGTATGTAATTGCTGTCATTGTTTTTGTACTATCTCATTGACTTTTCTATTTGTATTTTATAGGTTCTTAGAGAAGTAGTTAATTATATTGAAGGTGTATTCAACTTTGACATGAAAATTTTAGTGATCATCACTATTTCTTGACAATAGAAGTTTAGGAACACTTCTTGTGATACATGGTATGGTTCAGTCCGTACCATATTGAAGAAATATTAACTTGCAAGCTTCAAGGTGGGTCCTTTTGGAACACTACTACTCAAAAAGGGGAGGAAAGAATGGTGATCTTACAAGAGTCTTTATGACAATTGAGATTACTAGATAGTTGACCCTGACTTGCTTTCTTCGTCTCATCTGAACCACATTTTCTGCTGTTTCCATTATATGGTCAGGCCATTCGACTAGTTGCATTAAATCCTTCAGTGATTTTAGTGGTAATGTGAACCTTGGGGCCAATACATACATGAATCTTGGATGTCTTTCTTATGAAATCCTTTCACTGAATAAATTGCTGCAGGGCTTGGTAGATGAAGAAGATAACAAGGTTGAATTGGTTGAGAAATCTATGCCCAACTGCAACGTTAGTTATGTATCTGGAGTGAAGGGGAGAGGTTTAGTTTGTGCTGCTTTTTCTGGTAAGAATAGTCATCGTTGTTTTTCATTTTTAAACCTCTCAGAGAAGTTTATTTTGCTCACTGGTTACCTGGCAATTATGTGGAAACTTATTTTTAGCTAGGGAAAATTTCAAGTGTTTGATCTAGCTGGAATTGTGGACAATGAAGTAGGAAGAATGTTGAAGGCATACGTAAGAAAGTTGCTCTCTAATAGCTTAAGCTTTTAGATGAGTTGGTGGTTAACATAACGATCTAATATGGTATCGGAGTAGGCAATAGATCCTAGATCCTGTGTTCGAACCTTACCGTCTACCTAATGTTCAAATATTTACACATGTTTAGCCCACTTATGGAGGAGAGCCTGGCTACACGTGAGGGGGTGTGTTGAAGGCATACAGAATAAAATTGCCCCTCTCTGATAGCTTAAGCTTTAGATGAGTTGGTGGTTAACAATCTAATAAAGAACTTGCAATCTGAACTCTTGAACAATACTTCTTTTAATCCAGAGTTCTAGCTGTGCCTTGGCAAACTATATCACTCTTCTTCTTTTTTTTCAAAGTATTTGTTTTCCGAAAATTTTGTTTATGCCATTTTGCTGTTTGTCGATCTCACATGTGCAATCCTTCTTTTATTGGATGATCATCCTTCTCTTGTATGTCCATCGGATAATTGATTATTAAGGCGTGAGCAGGTCTAGCAGATGAGAGCTCAATTTAATCATGAAGCTGTAAAGAGTTCATCAGAGTCTCCTACTGATGGGAACTAGCAGCCTGATCTGAACAAAGTTTCAATTGACCTCCCGTCCGCACGGCAGGTATATAATCTTCTACAGGAGCAAGTCTTGCTTTTTAATCTAGCCCATACAAAATGGTAATCTGAAAAGAGTTTAAACTAAAGTACGGCATGATGGCCATAATTAGAGAACAGAAATGGAGACATGCGTTGATCAATCTTTGCAAAACTACGCTTCCAGTCATATTGTAGAAGATTCTGATTTCATCACACTGTAAGTGTTCATAAGATGTGTCATGTACTCGTGTGAAAGAATCCAACTTGGGTTGGTGTTACTTAGTTATTGAATTGTCATTGTTTTTGAGTTTGTGTTTACGGAATTGGAGCAACAACTATCATGTAAAAAGTATGGAACCAAGATGGGAATGAAATGCAGGAGCACCGTTGAGACATGAAAGTTAAGTTTGTGAAACAACAATTAGGTTGTGTTTGGTTTGCTGGAAAGATTTGCAGGAAGAAACTTTACTTGTTCATTATTTGGTCTCCTGACTGCATGGTAATTCACTCGAATTGGTGGATGATCAGTCCCTTTTGTGCCATACAATGTGTCAAATTTTAACAAACCAAATGTCAGAATCCCAGGGAATGAACATTGCATTCTGCCTTTATTCCTGAAAACAAGGACTTTATTATTCCTTCAGAGTCCATTAACGAGCTACAAGTGGAGTGGGATTACCGTTATATTTCCATGATTTCATGTCTCGGTTTTTAGGGTTTAAAAAAAACCAATTGTGGAAAACTCGGGGTCAGGTTGTCATGCTTTATCTACTCCAAACCTACCATTCCATTCTTATTGAGTTATTGTTTTGTTGTCAAGTCTCTTTTAGGTACTTTGGGCACTGTGGATGTTTTTTTTTTTTTTATTCTGAAGCACATGCATAGATATTTCACCTTTTGAACAGTTCTGAGTTCTGTAATTGCAACTACTATTTGGTACCTTTCATTTCTTATGGGTGTGCAGTAACTACTTCTATGGGTTTCAGGTTTTGAGAATAGGATGGGTTATCTTCTGTTGATGTTCCTTGTGCTTATGGTTTTGCAATCATTCTTTTAACTGTGCTCGTTAAGGCTGTGCCACCTTTCCTTTTACGAAGAAACTGTCTTATGCTTTTAGCTAATTCCATACGGAATGTTTGTTTTATTGTTTTATTCTTTTTGCCATAAGCTGATAAGTCAACATATAGTTCCGAAACTCTCAAAATTTTCAATAGATTTTGCTTTTAGTTTCACACATGTATAACTGTCTTAAATATTGTTGGCAGATTGAAATCTACGATGCCAATGCGATCACTACAACCTCAAACTATTTAGCAACAGCAGGCTGGAGACCAGGTTACCTTTCATCGTGTCCTTTTTGGACATCATCTTTGTATCATATCTCTTTGCTACCTACTTTATAATAGTTAGGGTACTTGGAGGAGGCAGACCTAGAATGTGACTTTTTCTATCTGCCCGGTAATATAAGCTGAGCTCTCTCATTTGTAAGGGGTGAAAATTCTAATAGACACAAATTAATTGACTTCGGTAGCCGCTTCATGTTTAGTACAAGTTTCCGGGGTAGTGTTTTGATCACCACACCATATATAATGCAAGGAAAGAAGGAATTTTGTTTCTCTCATTTCATTAAAAACTCTTTTAATCAATCAAGCATTCTTCAGTGACGAATTTTACTACATCCAATCATGGTTTCTTGTAAGCTTTTTTTGAATCAAGAGTGTTTGCTGAGACCAGCTCATAGTTCTTACATGATGCTCCTCTGTTGGTTAATAATTTTCCATTTGTGTGGTGGTTTAGTTACTTTTATTACTTGTTTCTATTGGATAGCAATTTGATCCGTGATTGGAAATGAGGGAGAATTGACATTGATATTTTGTTGTGGCTTCATTAAATATGGTAAATCTTTGAATCATTTTCAGTTTTGCTAAGTAGCTCTACTCATGTATTTTTTGCAGGACCTTTTTAAGGGCAGGTGATCGAATCTTCAAATCTTCCATTCCAACCGTATGCAGGGTAAATGATCTGAAATTAGTAGTATTTGGAAGGAAATTTTGACTCCTCGACTTCTAACTGAATGGTGTGACTTTGTTTACGTAAATTAGGGATCATTCATGGTGCAAATAGGATGTCAATTTCAAGTGTCATTCTCCATAGAGTCATGTTCTTTGGATAATACTGATTGGTTAGGTAATTAACTCATAAATCATGCTGGATACTGGAATTGAGTAGGAGGACATACTATAAGGATTTTTGCTATAATAAGGAAGTCTAAAGGACATTTTGTCCAAGAATTACAAATAACCCCTCCCAAAGTTGACCGGCGTTGACCACAGTTGACCGGCGTTGACCGGCGTTGAAAGTGCCTAAAATCTTAGGGTACTCTATGAAAGTGCCTAAAACCTTAAGGTACCCTATGAAAGTGCCTAAAATCCTAGGGTACCCTATGAAAAGTGCCTAAATTGCTAAAATCCTATATTGGGAAAATGAACCCTAAAACCCTAGGGTACCCTATGAAAAGTGCTTAAACCGCTAAAACTCTATAATAGGAAAATGAACCCTAAAACCCTAAGAAAGGGCCTAAAACCCTAGGGTACCCTATGAAAAGTGCCTAAACCGCTAAAACTCTATAATAAGAAAATATACCCTAAAATCCTATGAAAAGTGCCTAAAATCCTAGGGTACCTTATGTAAGTACCTAAAAGCCTAGGTTACCTTATGAAAATGCAACAAGATCGAAAAACACGAAAAAATACATATTTTGTGTTAGCCAAACAAGGCCCTTGTTTTGTTTAAGACCATTTAAATGAAAAAAGATATTTTTTGTGTTAGCCAAACAAGGCCCTTGTCTCATTAAAGGCAATTTCGTCTTTTCACGGATCTTAAACTCCAAAATATTTTCATTAATAGACTTTACACATCACTGAAACTTAAGCTGGACTAAATCTACTTTGGACCCTCTTCTTTAGGACTTTAGACCAATTTGCTGTTAAAAAAATGATTGTTTTTAGGGCGGGGTTAATGCCACGTCCACTATTTTATAATGCCACGACAATTACTTTCATCTCCCAATTTTGCCCTCCACCAGTGTTAATCTCTCTCTCTCTCTCTCTCTCTCTCTCTCCACACACAGAAGAAACCCACTTCTACTCAAACCTCCCTGTCCTGGTCTCTTTGATTTCACCCACTGCAAGTGCCCCAAATCAACGATGGGCACCAGATCCTCCTCCCCCCCTCCGTCACTCTAAGACCCACTCAGCCTCTCCTCTCTCTTCTCTCGCTACAAATGTGCCACTACCGTCACGCCCATTCCCCTCTTATCACCGTTGACAAATTGCTAGGTAAGAGACTGAATTTTGGTTAAACGTGTGAATTTTAGTTATGCATCAACAAAATTCATAACTGTCTTTGTATACCTAAATGAATATGAATATTAAACATCCCACGAATCATTGTTTCATAACCCAACATATCCTACGGGTTAACTTTTACGTGCAAAGCACTTAGAGCATCCACAGTGGAATAAGCAAAACAAAAAATTGTTAAAAGTTAGCAATGTTGGATAAAAAAAGTGCTCACATTGGAATAACCAAACCTAACAACCTCTTAACAACTCATCAAATTTTGACCCTTCAATAATCAAAGCTAGCAATATTTTATCAATAACTAAATTTTATCTCTCAATCAAGTACACCAATATTACACAAAAATCTTCTCTCTCCCTCTCTCAAAACAATGTTTTCAAAAAATAATTTTAAAAAACTGCAACTTTCAGATTTTTTTTTCAGAAACATTTTTTTACAGAAAACAAAATTTTCAAAAATTTAAAAAACTGTAAGTAAATAAAAAGTGTTTTTCAAAAAAACTATTTTTTACACAAAATCTGTTTTTAAAAAACTGTATTTATAGTTTTTAAAATTTCAAAACTATTTGTGTAAATACAATTCTTTCAAAATTTCCAAAATTGTATTTACAGTTTTTAAGTAAACAAAGTGTGTGTTTTTTGAAAAAATGTTTTTTGTTTCGGAAAATTATATATTTTTTTGAACTGTTTCTAACATAAATTGTTTTTTCCCTTCAAAAACCGCTTTTTCAAAAAATATGCATGAAATGAATGGGAAAAAGTTTGGAGGGCCCATTGGTTTTGATTATGGGCAAAAAATAACCAATGTGGGATTTGACATTGCTAATTTTAGCAACTTCTAAATGGATAATCAAAATCTGATGTGACATATTTTAATTATTCACATTTGTTTATTCCACTGTTGATGCTCTTAGTTTTGCACTAGTGAACTCTGGATGAATTACAGTGGTACAAGTGGTGTTGTATTGAGTCAGCAATTTCGTCAACATATGACTTCAATTGAAGTAGTGATACGAATTGGTAATTAATTGTTTTGTAATTTCCATGCACGGACGGGGCTGGTTTGTGTTTCTCACCGATTCCGATTGGACGCTAGTATGATTTTTTTTTTTTTTTTTTTCTTTTCTTTCTTCTGAAAGGCAGTACTACTACTTTTAAAGATCCTTTTGGACCAGAGAGAGGAGCTCTGGTGGGAAATTTCATGGGGCAATGAAAGCAAGTAGCCCACTTTTACATTTTTCTTGCAAATCTCATAACTTGTGCATCTGTTCCACAATTCCAGAAGTGAGGATCACAATTATCTCAGGAGGTGGGTTCTTTCTGACTAATGTAACTAAAATGAAACTGGATCTCAATGGATCAACGGACTTTTAAGATAAAGGTACGGCTGGTACATTATCATGTCTAATCATAACTCCCTTCCAAATTCCCTCACATTCACATGATCTTTGATGCTTTGGTGCCTCAGTTGTCCTTTAATCTATGCAGGATACATTTATAGAATGTTATGAGCCGGAAAAGATAAGAACCTTAGTCGTACGGGGCCTAAAGGTGATGTATTGTGAGTGAATGACTTGTCTCGTTAAGCGAAAAATAAGTAGTTAAAAAAATAAGAACCGTAGCAGAACGGGGCCTTAGCCATATTTTGAAGCCACTTTAGTTGTTTCTAGACAAGATGAGTTGTCATTTGTTTCCTTTCCACGTCAAGGTCGTCCAACTTATATCTCATGTGCACTCTATAGTCGATCTCTTTAGTAAGGCCGTTTTTTTTTTTTGGCAAGTAATTTTCTATTGAAAAAAAAAAAAAAAAGATAGGCAAGGGGATTGCCTTGACCGCCAAAATGACGGACCAAGACTCAAACAAACATCAAAACAAAACTGCAGAAGCAGAATAACGGCTCATTTGTCGGGCGGATAATGTTTTGGGGGATAAAAAATGTTGCATAAAAGATGGATATGTTACAAGCGAGAATTAACCGAGCGGATTAGCTTGTACTTGGTTTGAGTGGCACTGGTTGTTTTGTGTGGAGAAGAGTGGATAGTGTAAAATTACCTTAAATCATTTCATTGAGAATCCCAAAACATTCTGAGGGGTAATTTGGTCTTTCACCCACCCGGATTAGCTTATCATAGGATTGGGGGTTGGTGTTAGCTACAAGCACACAAGGGATGGTGTTATCAAAGGGGTTAAGCTCTCTCTCCTCCCTCCCCTTCGGCCCTTGCTTCTCCCACTACCAAACACCCTTTCTCCTTCACCCATTCCTTTCATTTCTCCCACTCCCTCCCACCCTTCTCTCTCCCAAACAAACGGGTATGGCCTTTACACAGAATAAACTGTACATTCCACACCTCACCAATCTTTGTCCCTTTGCTTTTGCTAACAAATCTTGCATTTCTCTCCCCCCCCGCCCCCCGAGTGTGGGAGATAGCAGCAGAAAAAACCAGTATAAGAAGAGAAGCTAAAGTAGAAACTTGGTTGCATCTCTGAATAACCCAATGCAGTTCCTGATTAAACACCCAGGCCTCCTCAACAACCCACATAGCTCTAACAAGTAACAACTGCTACCGAATCCAACCAGAATATGGACAGCAAACCCCGCCCCCCTCCCCGAAATTTGAATCCTTTCAACATCATGTTCTCAGTTCACCTATATATATCCATGGTCCTTTTTGACCATATAAGATCATGAAATCTCCAATTTCAATTTGACAAATTTGGTCCAATTTTTCCAATCAAGCCCCTCCGATCCGTACACGTAGTCTATTTTGCGATGGCACTTTCCACTTTGCCCTGCTACAGTACTGTACTGTAGTCTCCATTTGCAGTTTACTAGGTTTTCTGACTTTCCACAAATTCCATCCATGTCCTATATTTTTTTCTTCGTTTTGTCTGATCCACATAACTTCGAGGGGGTACCGTTGGGTTCTTGTGAATGAAGAGATGAAATCGAGAAGTTTTTGAGGAATCCTACGCGGAGAGCGTTGAATGTGGCGGTGGAGAGGTGGTGATGGATGAAGGCTCGACAAGAGATGATTCACTCGGGAGTGAGATTGCTGATACATGTAAGTATAATTTTGGTATCTCTAAAATTTTGATGCGAAATACGTATAGAAGACATACTAGAAATTACTAATATGCAAGAAATATGTTTCTCTTTCTAAAGAAGTTGCTTCTTTATTTACTTTTTCATTTTGTTTTTGCTCGTGGTAAAGTATGTAAGTGGGTAGGCTTTTGGTTAATTTTCTAAAATTGTTCGTCACCCAAATTAGAACCGTATCAGTTCTACTGAATCAACTTTTATACTTTGTAGATTCATGAGGATTTAATATTTATGCCGTGTTTATTTATGTTCTGTTTTGGATTTAATTTCAATAAGTTAATTGAATTTCACTTTGTGGAGATTGAAAACCCATTTTGATTCTAAGGTAGTATGATTTCATAGAAGTTTAACTTTGCAATCAATTTTTTAAGCTCAATCTGTTTAAATATTGGTAGAGGTTTCGTGATCGTTAGGAACGTGGAATTTATGCCGATGTGAAATTTCCAAATGCTTTTGGGGTTTTACTTTGTGTATGTTTTATTTGAGAGTTACGTGAGAGTCACTATTTTCATGTCCAATTTGGAATGCTTCAAATATTGAAACACGCTAAAAACTCCTCCACAGAACGCCACTATTTGAGAGTTACATGAGAGTCACTATTTTCTTGGGGGAAACCCTTATGATTTTATGATCCTCTTGAATTTCAGAAATGAACACCTAACCATGATGTGTTTGGACCTTGGTCTATGGTGTGACTTCTAAGTCCTGTTAATGTTCTTTATGAAAAGTTTTCGTCGCCCTTATATGTTCTCCTCCTTTTCTGATTCTCATCTCTTACCACCATCACAGCTCACCATCTCTCTCTCTCTCTCTCAACAAATTTTCCTCCCCTTTTTTCTCTCCTCTATCTTTATCTTTCTCTCTCTCCTAAACTAGACCCATCCTTTCTCTTCCACCTGGGCATTTGTTTTTATCTTTCTCCGTGTGAAACTTTTGTTATTTTGTTGTTATGAGTAAGAGATTATGTAGAAACCAAGGGAAGAACGCAACCTGTATACGAGCAGGCTATAAACAAAAAACATTCCTCTTAGTGTCACAAAGATCATATCAAAATAGTGTGAGGGAGGGCATCAGGGTTCTAAAATCTGAATAGACAACCTACACTTGGACTGCAAAGACCATGAAAACACTGTGAATGTTGTGATTTGTGAGCACACGGTTATATTGCTTGTACAACCTTTATCAATAACATACTCCTTCGACTTTGCACATTAGCTCATTCTTCATACCACATGTGGTTAAATATTCATTCTTGAACCAGAAGGGGAGTTCTGAGTTTATGAGGCAAACATGAAAGGGGTATAGCCTGCTTATCTTTTCCTCAATAATCGACAATTTAATAACAGTTGCATTCCCTTAATTTTAGCTTGCGTATGCAAATTATTTACCATGGACTGAGGAAGGCCGGAGCTTTGAAAATGATTGCGGAGCTATGGGAACTTCCTTCCTTTCCTGGAGAACAACCTGTCAATCAGCTGCAGTTTATGCCTGTAGTTCCTACCAGCGCGCTTTGCACTTGGTGCCATGGCAAGCAAATATCTATACTGATATTGCTATTGCTTCAGATCTCATTTGTTCTTTCAATGAGTGTTCTAAACAGAACCATAATGTGTGGTAAGACCTTGGTTTACTATGCGTATGTTGAACTTTCTTACATGACAACCATATGCGGTCTTAATTTTTCATCTTGTTTACCAGGCAGCTAGCTGAGAAGATGTACTGGGGGGGGCTTGTTGCTTGAGGGTGACAACAATGAGTTCTGGGTGGTGTTGGGATGCTTATGTGGAGGTGGTGCTTTGAGACAACATGCTTTTATACCGGGCTTGCAGATAGATGTATCTCTAGCTATTGCATGGGCATACCTTGGAAAGGTAGTGGCTACAATTGCATCAGTCCGAGGATTTCTGTTTGTGTGTGATGAACATCTTAATTTTTAATCTTTTTATTCTTTATAAGGAATCTTTTGTACTTCTGAAGTTGACATTTAGTACTTGTTAAATTTAGTAAGACAGTGTCTATTCTTATTAGCAAACTTCTTTAATAGGATTGAGATTGGATAAGGTCCCAGACATAACTTGTTTGGTCAGAACTGCGATTGGTTGAATATTCACGGTTTTTGAGAACCAAAAAGTTTCCTAAGCCCTGATTTTGTCAAATTCACATCATATGTGTTGTTCCTTCGATGATAATTTTGGATGTCCTGAACAGCTTGGCATGCTTGGTAAATTGTCCTGCCAATCTTGCAGCAGGTATCTAAACGTTTTGCTTTTCCAGCTCTATAGAGAAAAGGATGACACGGCATTGGCCATGCAAGCGTTTGATCGTTCTGGAAGCATAGATCCTTCACTTGCACTACCATGGGCAGGCATGTCAGCTGATATTTATGCTAGGTAATTACTTATCTTCGTGAAGTTCAGGATTTATTTTATTGCCATTGCCACCAAATAATGTAGGGCTGTTGCTTTTCTCAGGGAGATTACCCCAGATGAGGCATATGAGAGCTGTTTACGAGCTGTGCAGATACTGCCAGTAAGGATTCTGTTTTGCAGTACCAAGCTTATGTGAATGCTTAATAGTTGAGGAAGTTTTGAACCTCGTATATGGCATTTCCTATCAAATCTCTTTATGGTTTAGTATGAATGAGATAAGATTTGATGTTTTATTGCAGTATTTGCCATTGAGATTAATGACCTTTTTCTTTTGAGTTCAAGCACTGTTCTAAAATAAAGAATTAATCGGCGATTAATCGCTGGCGGGGCCTATCCGATTAGGTCCAACTAACGATTAATCGCCGATTACTAATTGATATGCACCGATTAATCGCTCGAAGGTGGCCAACCGCCCGACTAGCGCCTAGCGACTTTTAGAACATTGAGTTCAAGTTTCTGCTTATGGCCTTGGACTATATTGGGTCTTCTCAATTATTTTCTGAAGTTCAGCTTACATCTTAAATATCCTGGCAGCTTGTGGAGTTTCAAATTGGTCTAGCAAAGCTTGCAAAGCTTTCAGGTCGCCTTTCATCTTCATAGGTATAGCCATACTGTAGTGACTGAGTTTGAATCTTGAGTATTTGCCACTCCTAAAACTGCACTATTCACATTCCTCGTGAAGGGAGTTGCCTGCATACTGCAGAATTATCCTAAGATTCCATGTATTGGTGTCTCAGGTATTTGGAGCTATCCAGCAGGCCCTGCAATGGGACCGGGCACCTACTATTCTGAGTTCCACAATATGAAAGGGCTGGTTTGTGAGGCACGGTTGGATTATCAAACTGCTTCTGCCTCTTATAGTCTAGCACATTGTGCAGACAACACTTTTGCGGGCAAAGTTTCAAAATCCCATATTTGAGATGTATCAATTAATTTAGCAAAGCCGACCCCAAGTGATTGGGACATAAGGCTTGGTTTGGTTATCAATTAATTTAGCAAGATCACTTTTTCAGGTAAACATATCCAATGTTTAGTTTACCCCCACCCTCCATGCCGAGGTTTAACGATGAACATCTTAAAACATCTTGTTGCACAGCGTTTTAGATCTCAAAATTGTTTGTTGACTCTTATGCTATTGGTTGCAGGCTGGGAATGCTCTTCATGCTGTACAGGAGTGTGAAGAATTAAACAAAGAAGGTTTGACTTTGCGCTTCCTTGCACCTTCATTTGCAGTTTCGCTTATAGCTGAGTGCACAACTAGGAAGGAAAAAGGAGTGAAAGTTTCTATATTGTCAGAAATCCCTTCAAGTTCTTTCCTTTTTCTTGTTATGATAAGCAATTATATTATGAGAAAAAAGGATGTTACAAAGGTCATAATCTGCCCCATAGGGCTTAATCACTTGAGAGAGAAGAAACAAACAAACAACAACAACAATAGAACCCATGTAGTCCCCAATCATTGGGGGTATGGGCAGGGGAGGATTGGAGACAGATCTAACCCTTGGCAATATGCGCAAAGTGGTTGCCCTCAAAATACCATTGAAATAGTGGCCCCCCTATACCTGTTTTGCTGTGGAACCATGCCTCGAAATTAAAGCCAAATGGCATTAGAGGGCAGGCCTAGAGACGAAACAAAGCTTAGTCTAAAAGGTAAAATTCTCCTAGGGCTTGAAACAAAGCTTAGCCAAGGCCCAAGGGTAAGTGCAGAAATAATCACGCCAAATCAAGCCCCATCATAGACCTATCAAAATAAAAATCAAGCCCCATCATAGAGGCTGCACAGAAAGATAAAGCACCTCCAATTACATCTGCCTTTGACTTCTCCTAGAGCATTTGGCATATAGTGGCAATCCAATACGAACTAACAAAAACGTGAATCGAAAACCAAAAGATTGGTCAAACTTCAGATGACCAAACCAGCTGGTGCAAGGGTTAACCAAGAGATTGGTAGGTGGGCAAAAACCACCAGATTTGCATGTATTGCATCTTTGCAAGGTCCTTTGATCGGAACTGCAAAGTCAAAAAAGGGCGGTTCAAATGCCCGCAAAATGCAACACTCACTTCGAGGCTCAAATAAGAAGTGTACGTTACTACGTTGAGGTTAACTTTTCGCCCAAGAACAGATGGGCATAGTGGTCAGTCAACATCATAGCATGTGAGAAATCTACCCTAAGCTTGTTGGCTAAATTTTCGGTAGTTTATCATATCCAGTTGGTGCCCCTCTGCGGCACAACTAGACCTGTGAATGTAAAAGACGAACCACTACTGTAGCAGTTTAGGAATATCAAAACCCCTTAAGAACGTAGACCACTGCGCAAAGAAAAACAACCACATTGAACATGTGGCGGTATGTAGATTGTGCTACTAGCCTTAGAAGGTACTTCTATTGTGCTCGACCTAGATCATCTTAAGAGGCACAAGGTGCCAACTACAAGCCTTTCGCATATGCCTCCTACCCTACCTCCCCTCCAACTGGCCATGACCCCTGCCACATCTTCATGTTGGACTCTAGCAATCCAACATGCAGAAAATCAGATCTCCTTAGTAGGGGCCGATGAATAAGAGATAGGGAACTGATTCTGCACTATTTTGGCACTTGAAGAAGGCAATCTTTGCAGGTGGCCCCACCGACTATATGCCTCTCCAAGGAAAGATCCCCATGTGTCCCTCTTAACTCTGTAAAAGAAGAAACGTTGGCCTTACCGTTATTCTTAGCTCCCAAGGTAATGATGTCTTCTTCCCTCCCTGCCATTGGCATAAAGAAAAGCTAGAAAGCAAAGAGGGCACTCTTGAGGTCTCAATCATCATTTGACAGGACTTTTCGGAGTAAGTTCCTTAGCTTGGACAGCAGAGAGGGCACTCTTGAGGTCAATAAACCAAAAACTTAATTTTAGTGTCCGTGCAAGTATAGATCACCATCTCTTACTGAATATTTCTTCCGTTTTTTGTTATCAAAAAGTAAACAACAAATTAATAGACTACCGGAAGAGCTCTAGCCAGAGGCTCCTCACCACATCAACTTATTTGTGAACCGATATTGTGTAATTTGCATATTTTCCAATTTTAACAAAGTTTACCCTGGCATTAATTCTAGGTCTGCTTGATTTGGAAGGTTTGCACATATATGCTCTTCATTATGGAAACTTGGAAAGAATGACCGGTTTTTTCCATAACAAAAGATCTTGGTGCATGTGCTTTGTCCATGCAACAACAATCCAAGGATGCCTCTGTTATTTTGATCTGTAGATTGCTGTACTACATCTCAGGACTGGAATCAGCAGCTACTAGCATTTTAAAAATGCTCAAAGAATTATTTCAAAGTTCGAAAATTAGTTTTGTAGTATCTGCCTTCCATGCACTAGATCAATGTAATCTGCTGGAGTCAGTGGTTTCAAGCAGTCACCGCTTTGTTGTATCTAATGAAGAGATAACCAGAATGCACTTCTTGATAGCACTTGCTAAACTTGAAAGTTTCTTTTTCCAATAGTTGTAATTTAAGCATTAACTGTGTTGGTAGTATCTTCTCAATTCCCGGAATGCCAAATGCTTCTTGTTTTACCGGTCAAACAGGGATCTATGGGGTGCCTCGGAATTGAAAGTGGACTAAAACTGTTAGGGCAAGAGAACAAACACACAGGCAAAAAAAACAAGCAATCGAAAGAACAAGACACGCGATATACGTGGTTCCGACTTAAGCAATTTGCCTAATCGTACTCCACGGGGTGTTGGGGGGTTTCACTATGATGAAAAGATGAACAACGTTATAATGGGAGGCAACCCTAACTTTGCTTTTATAGTCCAAGCAAGTTAGCACACCAAAAAACCCTAAAAAAAGAGTTCCTCACGTCCCGCTGGTCCGGACCAACTTTACCTTTGGTCTGGACCAAAATTCCAGCAGCTTCAAAACTGAATTCTCTTCGCGGTGGTCCGGACTAGTCTCACGGTGGTTTGGACCAAGGTCACAAAAATTGATTGTCTTCACATTCTAACAATTCTCCCACTTGAAGACTAATCAACGGCGCTCCCCAAACTTCAATGGTCATCAACAGACACCATCTATCATCAACACCCACAACACCCATCTCCACAGGTACCTCAAGCTTGGAGACCAACTGAAGTTGCGCGCACAGCTTCAGCTTATCAACAGTCACAGCCTTTGTCAACATATCCGTTGGATTCTCTGCACCACGGATCTTCTCAAGTATCAACTGTCCACTATCAATCAAAGAACGGATAAAATGATACCTCAACTGTATGTGCTTCGTTCTAGAATGAAAGGCCGGATTCTTGGCAAGAAAGATGGCACTCTGACTGTCACTGTGCAACACTCCTTTCTCAACCGTCTTCCCCAACTCATCCAGAAATCCTTGCAACCATATCATCTCCTTTCCAGCTTCCGTGACTGTCACATACTCTGCTTCCGTAGTTGAGAGAGCAACAATCTTCTGCAACTTAGAGCCCCAACACACAGCTGTACCACCCAAAGTATACACAAACCCGGTAGTACTCTTCCGACTATCCATGTCACCCGCCAAGTCTGCATCAACATAACCTTGCAACTTCAAGCTAGTCCTCGTAAAGCACAATGAGACATCTGAAGACCTTCTCAAATACCTCATGATCCACTTCACTGCTTCCCAATGTTGCTTCCCCGGATTACTCATGTACCTACTCACTACTCCCACTGCATGCGCAATATCAGGACGTGTGCAAACCATAGCGTACATAAGACTCCCTATCGCTGATGCATACGGAACTTTACCCATGTAGTCCTGCTCCTCGTTTATCTTCGGTGATTGATCCTTGGTTAGTCTAAAATGACTAGCCAAAGGTGTTCCAACAGGTTTTGCATCACCCATGTTAAACCTCTTGAGCACCTTTTTGATATATTCGGCCTGTGATAGCTTTAAAGTCCCCTTTGCTCTATCTCGGATTATTCTCATCCCAAGCATTTGCTTAGCAGCACCCAAATCCTTCATTGCAAACTGTTTCGACAACGCCTTCTTCACTTTGTTGATCTCCCCAATATCAGACCCTGCGACAAGCATGTCATCAACATATAACAACAAAATCACATAAGACTTGCCAAACCCCTTGGTATAACAGCAATGATCCGCCTCAAGCCGTTTGAACCCACTACTGCACATGAAGCTATCAAACTTCTTGTACCATTGTCTCGGAGCTTGCTTCAACCCATACAAGCTCTTACTCAGTTTGCAAACCATCTTCTCCTTCCCTTTAACTACAAAGCCTTGTGGCTGATGCATGTAGATGTCCTCCTTCAAATCCCCATGGAGAAGCCCAGTCTTCACATCCAACTGCTCCAAATGCAAATCCTCAGCAGCCACAATCCCCAATACCAACCGTATTGTCGTCAACTTCACAACTGGAGAAAAAATATCGGTGTAATCAATCCCTTCCTTTTGCTAAAAGCCTTTGACTACTAGTCGAGCCTTGTAGCGCTTGCTACCATCGTGCTCTTCCTTCAATCTGTAAACGCACTTATTATGAAGAACTTTCTTACCAGCTGGCAATTCTGTCAACTCCCACGTCTGGTTTGTCAACAAAGAGTTCATCTCATCTTTCATGGCCAACTCCCACTTAATTGAACTCTCATTCTGCAAAGCCTCGTCATAATACTCTGGTTCACCGGCATCAGTGAGCAATATGTAGTACAAAGACGGTGAAAAACTCTGTGGTGATTTGCTAACCTTGGAAGACAACCTTCTGACAGCACTAGTTGGCGTACTCTATCTCTCTTGCGGAATAACAATCTCTTCATCTTCTTGGCTGTTGTCCGGCACGAAACCCTCAGATAGCTCATCCAAATCGACCACATCCTTTTTCTCAACCTCTGGCACATTATCAACCTGTTCTGTCATATCACGATCATTATACATAACCTGCTCATTGAATATTACATTTCGGCTTCTTACAATCTTTCGATTTTGCGCATCCCAAAATCGATAACCGAATTCCTCATCGCCATAGCCAATAAAAAAACATTTATTAGACTTAGCTTCTAATTTATTACGAGCATTAGAATCAATATGAACATATGAAACACTACCAAAAACTTTAAGAAACGAAAGGTTTACCTCCTTTCTGCTCTAAACCTCCTCGGGCAATCTAAAATTCAAAGGAACCGACGGTCCTCGATTTATCAAGTAAGCCGCAGTGCTCACTGCATCAGCCCAAAAAGTTTCTGGCAACCCAGCATGCAGCCTCATGCTTCTTGCTCGCTCATTCAGGGTCCTGTTCATGCGCTCGGCCACACCATTCTGCTGTGGTGTCCCCGGAATGGTCTTCTCCATCCTAATCCCATTAACAACGCAATATTCCTTGAACTTTTTGTCCTCATACTCACCTCCATTATCTGACCTTTGACATTTCAGTCTTAGGCATGCTTCATTCTCCACCAAAGCTCTCCACTTCTTAAAAGTTTCAAAGGTATCAGATTTATTTCTCAAAAAATAAACCCATACCTTCCTACTTGAGTCATCGACGAAACTCATGTAGTATCTTGACCTACCAAGCGATTCAACAGGAGCAGGACCCCACAAATCTGTGTGGACCAACTCCAACTTCCTTGACCTTGGAGTCCTGCCGTTTTTCAGAAAGCTAACCTTCTTCTGCTTCCCAAAAACACAACCCTCGCACAAGTCAAACTGAACTAACTTCAACCCTGGAAGTTTACCCTTTGAAAGAAGTACCTTCATGCCCTTTTCACTCATGTGACCCAATCTGTGGTGCCAAAGGTCTGCATCACAACTTGCAGTAGCAACTGCAATTGTATCCCTTGTGCTCTGTGTTATGTACAACGTCCCTGTCTTGACCCCACGAGCCACAACCAATGCTCCCTTTGTAATCTTCCACTGATCATTGAAGAATGAGATTGAATGACCCTCTGTATCTAGCTGTCCCACAGAAATCAAATTTCTCATCAAATTCGGTACATGTCTGACTTTCTGTAGCAACCATGAAGACCCATTCAGCAATCTGATTCGAATATCTCCCATACCCACAATATCCAACGCTTCACCGTCAGCCAAATACACCTCCCCAAAATTACCAGCAACATAGTTCTCGATAATTTCCCGGTGTGCAGTGGTATGAAACGAAGCTCCTGAGTCCAACACCCAAGAGTCTATCGGACTGTCAACTGAAAGAAGCAAAGCATCCTGATTTTCAGTAGTAACAACATTAGCAGAATCGTTATTTTGCTTTTTCGGCTCCCTACAGTTTCTCCTATAGTGGCCCATCTTGTTACAGTTCTAACACTGAACCTCATGTAGAGGGGTCCTTGACCCACTCCTTCCTTTTCTCGACCTCGACCTTCCTCAATTAAAACCTCTATTCTGGCTCCTACCCCTAGTCTCGGTATTCAAAGCGGAACCCGAACTAGACGAATAGGATTCTCCTGCATCTCTCCTACGAACCTCCTCACTCAAGATTAAATCTCGAATATCATCGTATTTGAGTTTCTCCTTGCCAGCGGAGTTACTAATAGCCATTCTCATACCCTCCCAGCTATTGGGTAACGAAGCCAAAACAATCAAGGCACGTATCTCATCATCAAACTCAATTGAAACAGCAGACAATTGATTCGTAATAGTATTAAACTCATTAAGATGGTTGGCAACTGCAGCGCCTTCCGACATCTTAAGATTAAATAACTTCTTCATGAGATGTACCTTATTGTTCGCCGAGGGTTTCTCATACATACTTGACAAGACTACCATCATATCTGCAACGGTTATCTCCTTCGCGACGTTGTAGGCCACCGATTTTGTCAACGTCAAACGAATAATCCCCAAGACTCTCCTGTCTAGGGTTTTCCAGTCTTCATCTTTCATCCCTTTTGGTTTCTTCCCTTCCAACGGTGCGTTCAAGCTTTTTCCATACAGATAATCCTCTATCTGCATCTTCCAATATCCGTAGTCTGAACCATCGAACTTTTCGATTCTGTTTACTTTTCCTTCTTCTCCTGCCATCGCTGCTCCCACTCAACCTGGGTGCTCTGATACCAGTTGTTAAGGCAAGAGAACAAAAACACAGGCAAAAAAAACAAGCAATCGAAAGAACAAGACATGCGATATACGTGGTTCCGACTTAAGCAATTTGCCTAATCGTACTCCACGGGGTGTTGGGGGGTTTCACTATGATGAAAAGATGAACAACGTTCTAATGGGAGGCAACCCTAACTTTGCTTTTATAGTCCAAGCAAGTTAGCACACCAAAAAACCCTAAAAAAAGAGTTCCTCGCGTCCCGCTCGTCCGGACCAGCTTTACCTTTGGTCCGGACCAAAATTCCAGCAGCTTCAAAACTGAATTCTCTTCGCAGTGGTCCGGACCAGTCTCACGGTGGTCCGGACCAAGGTCACAAAAATTGATTGTCTTCACATTCTAACAAAAACATCTTCGAAAAGTTCTTCACATGTACCCTAGCAGTGATTTAATAAGGTATGTTTATCTTGAAGGAAGAATAGGTTATGTTGATGTTCGTTTTCAAATGGAGCATATCTATGCAGCCAATACCACCTTTATTAGTTCTTAATTGATATGCTTCATGTTTTCTCATAATTCTTGTGCTTGGTATTTTTTTGTAATTGTTGATATACTTTATCAACCAGTACATTCTCATTTCAATGACCGCCCTCTGACTTTGCTGTTAACAGGAATCTACTTGGTTATCTCCAACTCTCTTGTAAGGAATGGAAAGATCCCCACATTGCAAGCAGATGCTTCATGATAGGTCCTTCGAGGGGCCTGGATGAATAGGGTTAAAATCTGCATATGATATCCTTGGTGCTGGTGCGGTTGCTGTTATGCTTCTCAAAACTACAAAAAATTTGCTGTTCCAACCTGCAAATGCCAGTTCATGCATGAAACAAGAGCAATCCGGCAACTTCAGATGTACTATAGTTTTATTTCATTAAGCAACCTCTTCCTCTTTCTATTCTCCTTTCTCAAAAGAATCACCATATGGTTATGTCTCAATATTCAGGTAATAGGCGACTTCATCAAAATAGATTCTTGTTATTCACATGTGAAAGTATTCTTTTCCAAACTCTTTGCATATGTAATTTGATTAGCAAATCCCTCTGTCTGCAAGTTTTTATAACTTTTGTTTCTTTTAAGAAAGTTGATCGCTGGTTATTTCCAATTTCTGGTACTTCAGTTTTCTTTAAGAAATTCCATCTTCAAATTTCTTCCCCTGGGATATTTTGATTATCTCTGTTTCCTAAGATGAGTTGGTTATTAATTACAGGCAGTTACATCAAGAATCGTGGAACCATAATGCTCTTTTTGTTTCTATTATACAAAAAGGTGTATCTGCATATAGAAAACAAATTAGAAGTCCCGATTTCCAGTAATATTTCCAGTTTTTACCATGATTAATATGAATATTCGTGAAAGCATCTGAAGTAGTGGCATTGGAGGACAAATGCCTTTTGTAAATGCAATACAATGCAACTCAAAGAAAACAAGCCTTTCTCCCAATCAGTTGTGGTAAGCAGTAAGCTATAGATAGACGTGCAAAGTACAACACATGGATGTCAAGGTCTCCGAACGTGCAGTTACCTTTACGAGCCAATGCCTAGTATGCAATCATAGTATACAATTTAATGCATTCATTCCTTGTCATGTCGCTAGGAACAATCAAGTAATATTGAGGAAATTCCACCTTCACAATCACAGGCCCTTGCTAAATCACTGACTGTGCTTCAGCTAGCTTATCTTCGCGAATAGTTTATGCTCTTAGGGCCAAACATGTACATGTTCAGGCACGAACTATCCCCCCTCCCCCCTCTCTATATATGATTTTACTTTTATGTGTTATTATAAGCAGTGTTAAATTTAGCCGGATGTGACCAAGAACTCCACGGAAGCCATGAAAGATTCACAGATTTTAGATTATGCAAACATGGTAATGGTCTCTCGAGCCAATTTCCTTAGTTCCCTAGAGTTAAAAGATGAGATTAATGGTATATTGTATATTTTGCAGATGAGCACTCTCCAATACAGAATATTGGATTTCGAAGAGTTTTGTGCTGCAACCATCAGTGTGCATCAGCTGGAAGGAATGGAAAGCTGGGAGCAACATGCATGTAGTGCTTACGAGCTCTTTGAAAAGAATGGAAACAGACCTATTATGATAGAGAAATTAGCCTCTGGTATGCTCTTTTCTCCCTCTCTTTGTGGTTTTTAATAAACAAATGGATATGTTTACTCATTCCGCCATCAAAGCACGAAATTTTCTGTAAATTTTTGTCCATTTGTCCGGATAAGGTCATTCTTAAATGGATTTTCATAAGGGTGCAAGCACGAAATTGGTCATAGATACTGCAAGAAAAGATCCGCTGCTAAATGCCGGTGTCCACCGGGACAAATCTTTTGTAGCATAATTATTAAATTTTGATTCGTATTGAATAATCTGTGGCTGTTAAACTGAATAGAAACCAATTGGCTTTAAACGACAAGTTACAATTATGAACTTACATATATATTAACAGTATATTGAAGTCACTTTTGGCCTATGAAGAAGACAACAAAATACATTGTAGATTTTATCATATTTTATCCTGATCTTGGGACACAAATGTGCGAAGAGCCAAATTTCTGTGTCTTTTACTCCATATGGATCTAACCAAACCAAATCGAGCCTTGTGTCTCAATTACTTGGGGTCGGCTTACTCCATATGGATCTAAACTCTGATATGCTTGTGATTTTCCTTTTGCGACCAGGAACTTGGACTTAGCCAGTTAGCCCGTATGTAGTTCTCCAAGACTGGATAAGACAATCAGACAGCAAACTTAGTTTCATGGGGTTTGTAAGACTTCTTAATGGAGTTTCTTCTCATTTGTTTCAGAATGAACCAGCTGTACACTTGTCTTCAGCTCATTTTTTGTGTCCCCAAACAACGGAACTAAAATCTCGCAACAAAATGCTTGCCCAACTCGGGATGCTTCCCAAACAGGCAGCGAGTTACCTCTAACTGTGCAAAGGATTGCTACACGTTGAAATTTATATTTGAGGCTGCATTAGGAGCAACCCTAAATCATTTTGTGGCATGGTCTCATGTCAGTATGTTATGTTCAAATCCTTTTTTTAACCACGCCGCGCCCCAACCCCCCCCCCCCCCCACCACACACACACACACACGCACACAATAATGGCTTTTTTAAGTGCTTTGTTCCATTGAGAATTAGAGGATTGTACAGATGAGGGGGGATCACAAAAATGTTTTTCAGGGTTATAAAACATCTTAAGAATGGAAGTGACTTTCGCAATCTTGTGTGTATCCCTCGTGTACCCAGAGAATGTATCTTGATAATGTATTTTGAATTTATTATATTTTGGATAGCTTTTAGCAACAATATTTCAATAGAATGGGCACCCCAACTGATGTTGGTGGCAAAATATCCCCATAGGCTCGTTCTTTAATACATTATTATCTCGAAAAGACTTTTTTTTCCTCTTTACAAGCAGAGGGAACTAATACAGGGGGCATAGGTAAAACCTACGGAACTATGGATTACATAAGACCATTTCAGTTCTCTGCTTACCCACCGAGCAATAAGTATTCCTTATCCAAGGTAGGGCTTATAAGTAATCCAGATTCTCTCTAATGGAGTACATATTTGCATATTATTTTGCGCAAAAAAAAAAAAAAATTGTTTTCAACATGTTATTGGACGGAGAGGAAGATACATGGCATGTGTAATGAAATACAACATGTGCAATGAAGTACGTGAAGCACCACAACAATAGAAACATAGCATGTGTAATGAAATACATGTGCAATGGAGTACGTGAAGTACCACGACAATTCACTAAAGAGAGAAAATTGCCAAGCATCAGGTCACTATAAACAGCAGCAAATGGGAGTTCAACTTTGCAGTCTTATTTTGGATTAAGATAGTCCTTTTTTCCCTTTTTGGCGTGATTGGATTCCAACAAACAGTTTGTCCTTAAGATGGTGGGAACAAAAAAATGGAGGTGCAAAATGAAACATAGAAGATTATGAGCTGTAGTGTACATACTTCCAACCGGCGCATCAAGGAGTAGAAGCTGCTTCTGCTTAAGTAGCAGTAGATGATTAAGTAAAGCGGATAACTTACTCTTAATGATCTGCCCACTGTCAAGCCCTCCTCTAACAACCTCTGCCTCGACTTATGAGGGGAAACAGCCACTGAATTGCCCATCTGAGCCATGAGCTCGCTGTTGGACATACTTGGGAACATGTCCTTCACCGCTTGCAATGCCTCCATCCACATCTTCTATGTGTTTGGATTTTAATTTGAATGAGGAGGTTGTACTTTATAAAAAACAGTCTTACCATAATGAGCTTATATCAAACATCGAAATCTTAAACACATCAAATTTGTGCTTGGACATTTGGGCATGTTATAGATTTTTTTAAGTCTACAAATTCCAGAATGACACAATCGTCAATGACTACTAAAATCAATTATATTTGTTAAAAATGTATGCATATTTAAGTTTCCATGGCAGGGTGATAGAGACAAGGAGAAAGAGATAGACTCAAGGAATGGACAGAAGGAGGGAGATCGAGAAGGAGAATGTGAGAGAAGGGTGATAAAGAAGCAGGAATTAGTCCAAGTCATGGAGGAGTCTTGATGGTAATCGCGAAAGAAAGAAGGAAGTAGAGAGACAAAAGGAAATTGCTTTTAAACGAGAGATATCACTTATTTACCGCCCTTCTTTCCTTTTGGTCACTGTTGCTCTAACTTTTTTTTCATTTCACTTTGTTTTAATCTTAGTAATTCCCATGAATAAGTTAGATGGGTTTTCTATTATATTATCATGCATTTGATCAATCATGAGTAAAAAAGTCGATACCTGATTTAATAGGAAAGTAGATTCGTATTTCATGTGAATTCATGTTGTTACGCCTCGAGTGATAGAAAGTGAAGTTTCTTGCGGTTCATATGCTTTACCGATTGAGCTTTTTGGGTTCCATAATTTTGAACTTTCAATCTTCTTCAACATTTTCATGTGTTTTTAAAGAGTTTGAGATCTAGATTTACCCAGATTTGGGTTCTTCGGCACTTTGAGGTTCTGTATATTTCGCGGTACTCTTTAAGTGTGTGTGTGAGAGAGGGAGGGAGTGAGTATCTACCTATATATAAATCAGTCTATAGGTCTACATATGAACCGATGAATGAAATTTATCCAATGAAAAATAAGTGCATAATTCCTATAAAATCTGGAGTTAGGGGTTGGGGTGGAGTAGGGGTTGCCGTGGTGGTGGTGGTGACAGTGACGGTATAATCGTGGTAGTGGTGTGGATGATAGTAGTGGAGGAGGAAAACATACCCAAAGAGAGAGAGAGAGAGAGATGATTGAACACAAGCACTAATGAATTCAGCCAAAATTAAGTAGCTCGAAACTACTTCTCATTTTTAGTACTCCTAACAACTTACACCTATACCCATTTTGGAAAAATAGGCCAAAGTCGCTTATTGTTTTGTCTTTGTTAAAAAAGATTTGCATTTGTAAGTATTGAATTAAATTTTTTGTATTCTCGATGAAAGAAATTGAAAAAGTACACAATTATGATCAAAATTCATAATTTTTTGAATAAATATGAATTGTTTTGTCAGGAAGCGCTATACCACCAAACACATCCAACAAAAAAACTCGCACAGATCCTTGCAAAAATAATGTCGTCCCATCCCACAAAACTTCATATGCTACTGAAGCAGGGGATTATAATCAGGTCCAAGAAGAAAATTTGAAGCCCATCTACAACAGATGCAGCCTACTGAAGGAGAGCGATATTACCTACCTACGGTTATTATTATCAAACCACATGTATGGCCTAACATCTTATATTAGTAACTTGCGAACGGTTAATGATGAAACTTACAATACATCTTAGGTTCCTCTGTTCTTCAGCATACCAAATCTCGTGAAAACATACCAAATCTATTTGTTTTCAATACTATCACTTCTAATGTATGTTTTTGGGTTTAGCGTCTTCCTTACTAAAACTATGGCTTCTGATGTAGTAGTATATATATATTTTTGCTGTTAAATTCTTGCTTACATAAACTATAACAACAACGGGCACGATAATAATGTGAGTAGCACGTGTGAAAAACACTAGTGTATATATATTAGTCACTTATATTGAATTTTTCGTTTGTTATAAAACCTGGGGGCATTTTTAAATTTGTTTTAGGCCTTCAAAATATCAAAGCCGGCTCCGGCTATAACTAAAAAGAAGCAATGGAAAACCTGGAAAAAAAAAATGTCAAATTTTGGTAAGCCATTCCTGCAGCGTAGATATCCAAAATTTTTTTGAATTTAAATCAATAGAAGTGTGGGGGCTGAATCAATCTTGAACCTTCTTGAATCTTTCTCCCCGTTGTTGAACCGTGGAGGATGACGTGGAGACTCGTGTACCTGCAAACCGGAGGGGGGTGTTCCTCCGAGAAGAAGCTCCGACGAACAAGTTAGTAAGTGGAGGACGAAGAAGAAGTTTAGTAAGAAAGTATGATAGGAGAGAGAAGAGAGTAGTTGTTTGATTTTCAAACCCTTGCCCTAGAAGGGGTACTCTTGTATTTATAGGTAAGACTTGGAGTGTTGGGCAAGTCAGCAGTGTCTCTCACGCGCGTAGCTACGTTCGAATGACGTCACATGTCAGAGTCATTAAATGACCGCCGCTTCCCAGGAATTGTAGAGCCGCATTAGTCAATGTCAGGAATGTCACTTTAGGTAAAGACGTCACTTCGGTTATCAAAGAAGGCACCTCACCTATCAACGGCAGCTTCCAGAACGTTCCACAACAACCACAGTCGGGTATTGTACTTGAGAAGACAAGTCACCGAAAGGTGACCGACCCACTGATTGCAGGAAACGTTTCCCGACAGAAAGAATGGCCACGCCGTGCGACTATAATTCTCATAGCATTGCTATACTCAACCAAGTGACAGAAAGACCTACCAAGTGAAGTGCGCGACAGCGCTCGGTAAGGTAGCTGACGCTCAGCTGATGTTCGGTAAACCCGCAGAGTGTATTCCTGGGGCATAACCGACTTACAGACGAGCTGAGACAGCTGAACAGTGGGTTCACCTTGTGACTCTTTTGAACTCTCCAAACCTTTGGATATTTCGGCCCACTAAAAAAAGTTAAACATATACAAAAGCAAGTAAAATGCTATACTAGTTTTGAAGAGTCTGGTGGGGAACAACATCAACTAGATCTCAAAATTTTGAAGAAAAGAATCCTGCCACCACTCAACACCTATGAAGTAGGCTAAACTACTAACAAAGCAAGCATTGAAGGACGCTCACCGAGTCCTTCTATCAAAGGAAGCTCTCCTGGAGGTGGCAAAGTACAATTTTGAATCCAACTTTTGAGGTTTCTGTTAAGATGATTTTAGGCCCTAATTTCGTGAACGCATAAAGGAAGTTTTTTTTAAACAAAAGGTGAAGATTATATTAATAACAGCCTAACAACACTTATATAACGGAGTCTATTACAAATATCTTGGACAAAGCTAAACTAATAATCATCTATGTGTAAAACTAGAGGTGGCAAACGGGCGGGTCTGGGCAGGTTGAAACGGGTCACGGGTCAAATATGGGTCAAAAAACAAACGGGTTGAAATGGTTCGGGTCGAATATGGGTCAAGCCAAACCCAAACCCGCCCGACTCGACCCCCCCCCCCTTTTTTTTTGGTGGGGGGTTTTGTTGTTGGTGCCTCTATTCAATTTGTTTTTTTTGGGTGTCTATTCAATTTTTTTTTTGTATTTACTTGTTTTGCGACAAACTTTTTACCCCTATGAGTTCGTCTTGACGAGAGAATCGAAAAAGTAATTTTTTTTACTTTTACCCCAATATTTTTTATAATAGTCAAGAGAATCGAAAAATTTTTGGGTAAAAATCATAATTTTTTACTTTTCCAATTGAAGCGAATCAAAAATCGTAAATTACTTGTCGCAAAGCAACAAACACGAAAAAAGTTAAATAAGAACAAAACGAAAAAAAGCCCAAAAGAGAGAGAGGAGCAGGTACTGTCACACCCTCGATTTTCTAACAAGTTGTCACACCCTCGATTTTCAACATAGATATAAAGGATTTTTATAAATCAAAACTCACAATATTCCAAATGATTCCCAAAATAATATAGCATTTCCATACCCATCATTTCATTCCAAACTTCTAAGGGTTTCCAAAATATTACAACTTTGGCTTCGAGGCCTGAAATACCATAATTATCAAATATGGAAGAGAGTTAAGCATTTACAATCATTTCTTAAGTCAAAAGATTTACAATTGGGTTACAAATACATCTTTCCAAAAATATTAGACAAAGATGGCCAAATAACCCTTCAAGTTAGCTTTCAAAATACTGTCCACATCCAAGCACACAAGTATGCTGCTACTGCCCCTGGTTAGTACCTGAAAATGAAGGAAGGTCTGAGCTACACTAGCCCAGTAGAAAACTCTAATCTAACAATGTATGCGAATGACATGTAGAAAAGATGAATAAATGAACGACGGTATCAAGAATCAATGACGGATCAACAAGAGCAAACCAATTTTTCACTTCTTTTCTAAAACCAATCACATGCTTTAATAAACGATTTCTGAAATTCACCAAATATCAAAACGTGTCTCGTTCAAGTGTCATGAGCCGAAGCTCCTGCCGGGCCAATTAAAGGACCCCGATGTCCTCTGCCAGGCACCTTACCCATAGGGAGGTCCTGAAATATCAATTACGAGCATATAGCTCTTGCGGACCAATTAAAGGACCCCGATGTCCTCTGCCAGGCACTCACCCGTCGATGAGTCCTGAATGTTCTCGTCGTATTCGTAAAGTTTTCAAAATCCACTTTCCATCTCGTTTAAACGTTCAAACCAAACTTTGATGCGTAAAGATGATTTTATGAAATCGTAATCAAACGAGCATTAAAGTTATAGTAACGTTCAATGAAGGCTTTAAGATAAGGACAATCAAAGATGAGTCACTCGGGAGATGTTTAGGATGGTTTAGAAATGATCGGAACCCAAAATAATGAAGTAGGAGTCAACACAAGCAAAACTGTCCAGAGGCAAAACGTTATTGATAACATGGAAGAAGGTTATTGATAATACTGGCTTGAAAGTGGTCAGAAACGTAACGTTATCGATAACAAAAAACTTTGTTATCGATAACGATTAAATTAAAATGATTCCAGACGTGGGAGTATTGATAACAGTGGCTATGGTTATCGATAACAATGGCTTTCTGGGAACGTTATCGATAACAAAGGAGAACGTTATCGATAACGATGGAAATTTTCTGGGTTTTGGACAAGTGTTATCGATAACGATGAAAACGTTATCTGACAGACAATGATGGGTTTTCGGGCAACTACGACGACAACAACAACAACAACAATCCAAGGCACAAATCAAGCTCAGGAAACACATCATAAACATATATCGATAGTTAGAACCTCCTACCTCAAAGATCGCAGGTCACAACCGAATGATTTTCCAAGCCTTAGCTCCGAAACTTGGAAACGGAAAGATTTCGCCTCCACCGAGCTCAAACCAACGAGATGCAAGCTCCACAATGCGAAGGGAGGAAGGATTTGAGGTTGGGTGTTATGGGTTTGAGGTGATTTGTGGGAGAGTGAGTGAGAGGGAGTGAGAGCCGAGAGAGAGAAAAGAGAACGGGAGAGAGGGAGTAAGGAAGATGGGAGTTTTATTCCCTACACACTCACACACACACACACCTGACATATACATAAGGCATAATCACACACTCACCCTTCAAATGCAACACTTAACACATTAACCCCCAACTTCCAATTAAAAAAAAAATCAATCTCGTCCTTATATTTCTTATAAAACATTTAAATAAAATCTAAGAAATTACGGGTCTTTACAGGTACCGCGTGGGATATACCGACCTAACTCCATGCATATTGATATTGTTTTGTTTACTTTTTGTTCGAATATTTAATTACCGGTACAAGAGGATATTGCAATAACAAAAATTGTAAGGGAGAGAGAGAGAGAGAGAGAGAGAGAGAGAGAGAGAGAGAGAGAGAGAGAGTATGAATCTGAAGGGAATCAGAGAGAGAGAGAGAATTGAAGTAAAGAAGACCGAATTCTTCTAAAAAAAAGAAGAAGACCGAATTGAATTTGGTCCCGTACAGGGCAATTAACTTTTGTGCAAGGTATTTTGGGTCTAACCCATATTGAACCCATTTTTGAACCATATAAACCCATGTCAATATGGGTTTATATGGGTCCAACCCATATCAACCCATTATACAATATGGGCGGATTGAGTTGGGTTACAAGTGGGCGGATTTAGGCGGGTTAAGAAATGTGGGTTGAGATTGTCACCTCTATGTAAAACCATAAACACACAATAAGTCTTTCACCCTAACTCAAACATCGAGCATGACACAAAGAGCTGCACTCACGATCTATCGTAAATTTATACCTAGAATCATGAGTCTCAAAAGAGAGAAAGTGCTAGGAAAAAAAAAAAAAAAAGACTAAATGCCCAAACGATCAGATAAATTCCAACTACAACAACAAATCCAATTATTATACAGGAAAATCCTTGTGGAGTTCTTGTTATTAATCTGTTTCGATTTTAAGTTGGTGGGTGTGAGAGGAGCAGATGCACTTGGGTCCCATCCCAAACATGCGTCCATCTACCGACTTGTCCTGATGTTTCAAATGTATTTGATGATCATGCATGAACTTGTAAAACCAGCTACCGTAAATTACCCGTACTGAGTTCATCATTTTTCCTATAGAAAATGAGAATTGATAATGCCAAAACCACTTTTGTTCATGTCAAAACTCTTTTTGTTCCTGCCAAAACTCTTTTATTGCATGGCTTAATTGCCCTCTACTACATTACTTACTTTACAAAAATACCCCCTTGAAAACCCACAAGTGCAAGGCCTGTTTTTCAATTCCACATTTCAAGCAAAAATGAAAACATCAATTCACGAGCAACCCAAGAGCTAATTTTAGAAGACAAACAAACAAAAATTAAACATCAATGTTTTTTCTACTTCCATGTTTTCATCCATTCACGAGCAACCCATCTAACAAACACGAGTTAGTTTTGGAAGAATTAAACATCAAATGATAAAACTTATAGAAAAACAGAGAATGTGGCACTTGTAACTCATGATGTTGTCGATGGAGAGTTGAAAAATACGTAGTCGTTGTTGTACAAATTACTGCCTTGGCCAAAAAAAAAAACAAATCACAGCCAAGACTCTTCACCACCTTAACGTTTGGATGGTGGGTGTTGACGGTAATGAAATATAAAACTTGCATTTACCCAATAAGCAAGCAATATTGATGGGTGTTCAAAACCCAAGGATTTCAAGGGGTATTTTTGTAAAGTAAGTAATGTAGTAGAGGGCAATTAAGTCATGCAGTAAATGAGTTTTGGCAGGAACAAAAATGGTTTTGGAAGGAACAAAAATAGTTTTGACATTATCAGTTCCCTAGAAAATAGACGTTTATTTTCACGTTCGTCTTTGTCGTGCCATCATATACAGTCAAAATATGTCAACAGACTCGATATGAGATTAACTAATGAGTTGGATATTTTTGCAAAAATATAATATCAAAATAAATACACGCCTCTGCATCTGGGAGATGTCGGCTCGGCTTAACGGCGAGACTGGGCTCCGATAATTTGTGCGGGGTGGTTGCCGGTGTAGTTAGGGTTTTGTGGTTTGGTTAGGGTGGGCCGGCCCAGGTTTGGGCCGGATTTAGGCGTTTGGGCTTTTTGGATTTATTTGGGTGCTGAGTTATGCTGTATTGTCTTATTTTGAATGTTTTGATCCCTGGTAGACCTTCGGGTGTTTTGGGCTATGCCCTTGTGGTGTATTTTCCAACTCTTTGTTGGATCTCTTTCCCCTTTTTCCCTGTTTTAATAAAATTTCATCTTTTGCCGATCAAAAAAAAAAAATACACATGAGCGGCTCGAATTATTAAAATTTTATTGAAAATTATGAGATATTTTTTTAGATGTTTTTATAGGTGTCCTGGAACCACCCCGTTATATCAATATGCTAACCTCACGTGCTACACTTGATTCTATTCTTATAAAGCAGCCAGTAAAATAAGCAACAAATAACGGGATAAGACAAGAATTCGTTGGAAGGAGTATTAGGCCATCCACAGTGGTATAATCAAAAGTCAATTATTTTTAAAGTTAATAATATTGGTGCAAAAAATGGCTCACAATGGTATAATCAAACTTAGCAACATCCTTAAAAATAATCAAATTTTGGGCTTTGGATAACCAAAACTAGCAACCTTTTTCAATAATCAAAATTTGTGAACTCCATACCACATAAGTTAACTAGTTTCAAATTTTATATACACACGTTTTTCAATTGGTATTTTTTTTCTTCTCTTCTTCATCTACTCTATATCTTCTTCACTTCATCCACAAACTATTTCTCTTTCTTTTCCCTCAAAAAGTGAAGCTCATATCTCTCGATCATCTATAATTCAACCCTTTATCGCCGGATTAAGGTCTTTCACTCTTCTTTCTTGTTTCCATTTTTTTTCCCCAAAAAAATTTCATAATAGGAGGGATAAAAGTCACCGATTTTTTCTCAAAATTAAGAGAGAGAATCTATATATTTTTGCCAAAAAAAAACGTAAATGGACAGAAGTGAATGGCAAGAAACATATGGGGAGAGAGAGTGAAATTGTAGTGGACCCTTATTTTGGTTATGGACTAGAAGTGACCATTGAGAAGCTTAACATTGTTAAGCTTAACAACCTCTTAAGTGAATAATCAAAAGCTGATGTGTCAACTTTTGGTTATTCTTTTTTGATTATACCACTGTGGATGACCTTATTCGGTGTTATCAAGATCTTTTTAGCATGCCGAGGATACTGGATAATTTTCCATGACAGTAGCAAAAATTGATGGGATTCGCTTATTCATGGATCCATTTTAGCATTGAATGGTGCGAATTTTAAAAAGACTCTTTGCTAAAGAGTTTAACTCTTGGTGCGAAGAGTTTTTTTAAAATTCAGACTGTCCAATACATTTAGATAAGTGTGATTCACCTCGGAAAACCACTATTCACGAAACACTACGTGAAATTGTAACGCCCCGACTTTTCGGGTGCAAAATAAAATAATTTCTAAAGAAAATATTGCTAAATACATATAATTTTCCAAAATAAAGATTTTTGCTAATACAATCTCAAGATAGATTTACGGAATCAAAATACACCAACTTCAGAGCTGACTCTAATCTTGATACGAATCCTAAGCATCCTCGATCCTCGTTACTGATATTCGTTCCGTGTCGAACTGCATCATCGTTGAATCTCCTCCATTGAATCCTGCGCCCTCTAGCAAATTGATCGCCGAAGCAATCGATTTGCCAGGATACGAACGTATCCGTGAGTGATAAATCACCCAATAAAATAATCCAACCCAACCACCCCTCTTACATTACAGCTAGCAAGCAAACAAGATAATTATGATGCGAATAAGTAAAACAGAGATTTTTCACGTAAACCAATTCATTACTATCCATTAACCTGACGTGTGATCTAAGATCTCCCCGCGAGATCTTTCCTCCCCAACCGTTAGCCATGCTCGGTCCCATGAGATCACTTCTCTTTGCTGTCTTAGATAACCTAAATTACGATACAACAACAAGGGGATAGCTTATCATGCCTGAATCACAACTAGGGTTCGCTTATCTTATACACCACATTACAATCATCACTGGACACACGCCAGGACATCAATTTGTTCCACTGGACACACGCCAGGACATCAATTTATTCCACTGGACTCTCGCCAGGACATCATCACAAAACATCACTGGACCATCCGCCAGGTTTTATCATCGAAATATCACTGGACCACCGCCAGGTTTTATCAACAGAAAACATCTCTGGACTATCGCCAGGTTTTAACATCACATAATATCGCTGAACCACCGCCAAGTTTTATCAACAGAAAATATCGCGGAATCAGCTCCGAGTTTTATCAAAATATCACGGCTTACTTTGCCAGGTTTTATCAAAATATCATCACACAAACATCACCGGGCTTACTCTGCCCGAGTCTTAAATCATCTCCGGCTTACTCTGCCGGTTTTAAATCATCACAACCATCACTGGGCTTTCTGCCAGTCTTAAATCATTTCCGGGCTTACTCTGCGGTTTTAAATCATCACAGACATCACCGGGCTTTCTGCCAGTCTTAAATCATTACAAACATCACTGGGCTTCTCTGCCAGTCTTAAATCATTTCCGGGCTTAATCCGGTTTTAAATCATCACAAACATCACTGGGCTTACTCGCCAGTCTTAAATCATTACAAACATCACGGGGCTTACTTGCCAGTCTTAAATCATTACTACAAATCTCATCAGATCTTAAATCACGCTGCCAGGCAACCTCTAAACAATAAACTTCACAATTTATCCATTACTTAACATCGTCTACGTGATTTCTATTTCGCATACCACCCCATGTCCCTAGGGTCCAATCTATCATTCAAATGAAGCATCGATACAATATCAATCATAAAAATAATTAAAAACGAATAACAGACGGATCAAAATAATCATTAAGCAATGCAATCACATAACTTTTTATGACTGGGCCGTTGCCCTTAATCTCATATGATCACAAAGTCATTAAGAATGAAAGAATTAATTAATTAAGATTTAAAAATAATTTTCTGGACTTTCGTTAATTAATTATAAGTAATTAAGTTAATTAAATACGAATTAAATGCATTAATTAGTTAAAAATATTAGAATAATTATTGTAACCTTAATAAAGGTCCTAACAGTCCCCTATAATAAGTTTGAGTGCTAAAAGTTGGGTTTGAACGCTCACGGAATTATTTTGAATAAAAGATTCAAGTTAATAGGCAAAACAAGAATAAATAGACAATAAATGATTAAATATTTGATAATATTTTTATATTTACAGAATAACATTATGGGGCTGTAAAAAGTATAAATAAAATTATTTGGAATTTTAAACCTTCTTTATAATATTTTACGGTATTATTATTAAGAAACAATACTTAAATAATAATAAATAGTTAATTAAATAAATAAAATTTTATTTTAACAAAATATCACTTTTGAATTGTCAGGAGTCTAAGAAAAATATTTTCGATATTAAAAATATTTTTTATAAGGTCATTATTAATTTTCGTTTATAACTTTAGTTAAAAATTAAATAAATAGCTAAATATATAAATTAACTACGAAATCAGCAAGTTATGACCTTTAACATGTTGGGAGTCTAGGAAAATAGTTTGGGTAATTATAGATTAGTTTATAAGGTCGTATTGATTTTTCGTTTACAAACGATTACACAATTACAAACAGAAATTTAATAAATATAAGATTAAATAAAAAAATTATAAAACTAACAAGGTATGAACTTTAGAATGTGGGTAACCTAGGATAAAAATTTCGGGGTCAAATACAATGTTTAAAAGGTTGCAAAATCAATTCGAACGATAACCAAAACTGGCGCACGGCTGGAAGAGAAGGAGGGCCGCGAACTCCAGTTCACTGGTTCTAGCGGCTGGGCCGCTCGAAGGTCGCGGCCGCAAGGTCGCGGCTGGAATGCGTTTTCTTGATTTTTTTGGTCCGGTTTCGATGCATGGGACTACGAGGCCTATTGGGTTATGTCTATAAACATCAAATATACTTAGAGGAGGCTTGGATTGAATTATAATACCTCGAATTGGGTGGAATTGGTTTTCGATCGGAAACTTGACAATTTGGAAAGAAAACTTCGGTTTCTTCGATCGGAAGACCTTGGCCGAATTGGTTGATGTTCGTGGATGCTTGGGATTGTAGAATGAGATTGGAACGATCAATTTGGGTATCGGACGAACGGATCTACAAAACCCACTTTTCTCTCTCTCTTTTCTCTCTCTAGAACTCCATAGCTTTGGAGCTTTGATTTCCTTTCGATTTTCTCTCTTTTCTGAACGATTGGAGTGTGAAAATTTTCGTGCGTGCCCTAGGGTCGGAGTAGTGTATATATATAGGAGAATTGGATGAGTTTCGAATAAAATCGAGTCCTAATGGAATTGGGTTTTGGAACGGACGAATCGTGCTCGGTTTTAGGGTTACGGAGGAGGTAGAGATCGAGTAGGAGAGTGAAAGATAGAAGAGTTGTGCATGCATGCAAGTATTGTAGGAAAATTAAAAAGAAGTTGTGCATGCATATTTGTATCTAAAAGGAATAATAATAATAATTGTATTAAGAAAATAATTCTAATAACATTATTATTAAAAAAAAAATTGAGTCAAAATTCCGGGTCGTTACAACCTACCCCCCTTAAAACAATTTCGTCCTCGAAATTAGGGCGTACTAGATTTGGGTAGTCGGCGCGCATAGTATCGGTTTGTTCTTAAGCTAATTTCCCGATGTCGCCAAAGAACTCGGACGAGTTGAATAGTTTTCCTCAGAAGCACTTCTCTTTATAGTCCTAGATTTTCCATTGGTAGTTCTTTGAAAGTGTTCGACGTTTCCTCAGTCTGAAAGGTCAGCGGTCAGGTTCTTTTGTTGGCATAGCTCTTTTGTTGATTCTGCGAAGCCAGAAGTTGTTAACGAATGATCTTGACCATGTTCTGTTAGTCCCATTTGTTCTAATAGGCTTGCTCCTCCTGATTTAGTCCTCGATTCTTGTGACTCGGCGCATTAGCGACCTCGTTTGCCTTCCCTCAAACTGCTCTCCGTATAGATAATGTCGCCAAGATTTTAGGACGGACACTACTGCTGCCTGTTCCAAATCATGAGTTGGACAGTTCCTTTTATGCGGCCTCAATTGTTAGGATCCGTATGCGACGACCTTTCCACAAGTACAGCTCCAAATCCATCTTTCTCTTTGACGAATAGGGTAAGGGCTCTCTAGGTGAGGTATTGGATTGGATAAAACCCTTTTCCAAAAGTTCCTGTAGTTACGTTTTCAATTCTTATAGTTCTGTCGGAGCCATTCGATACGAGGTCATGGAAATTGGTACCGTACCGGGCTGTAGCTTGATATTGCAATCTATTTCTCTTGGTGACGGTAATCTTGGCAATTCCTTAGGAAACACGTCTTTGTATTCACAGATAATCTGAGGAGGTCCTAACTCCATATGATCTATTTCTTTCGACTTGAAGCTCGCCAATCATTTAGAGGGCTTATCACGCCATCTTGCTTTGTGCGTGTTGGGTGTCCTGTCTACCCCCCTTAAATGAGTAAGGCCTCTCTTATGGAAAATGACCTTTCACTTCTTATCACTTTTGGTAATAGCATGGTTGGCTAATAGTCGAACCTTGTCGAAGTCAATTCCTAAAAATCACAAGCCAAACATAGGCCTAAGACTCCTTCTACTATAATCTATCCATCTTTCAGGGACGAGGGCGTTCGGAGCTTAAGGCGAGAGTTTAGGCGTAGTCCTGGCGGTAATCGTTCGTATGAGTCGCGCATCCTTGTTGATACTCGTATTGTGTTGGGGCTCGAATTGGCATAAATCCCGGAATTCACGTAAGCATTGTTATCGACGTCGGCAACGTTGTTGTTGGCATTAGGGCTACACGTATTCTCCTTGCTGGCGGGGGTTGACCCAGATGACCGTGAAAAGTGACGTTGTTGACCCTGAGTTTCAATCTCATAATGACTGCTCCACAAGGTTAGGTTTAGGGTTTTAAGGGTTTCTAAATATCAGGTTCTCAAAAGAAAGTGCGTGCGATAACGTTCTTACACCGGTCCTACTTTATTTAATCATTATCTACCTAGAGAAAGAAAATTCTTCTTCGACGGTGCTCTATTTACTGAGTAGCCTCATTCGACAGTGTCTTATCCTCCATTGTCGAGATTTGTCTATTTATCTTCTTCGTACTAGGATTCTTCGTCTTGTTTGATCAACCAACAAATGATAAAAGGGAACGGCTCTTCTATCGCTTCCTTCCGATCGGAGTCAACGTTTGATTTTCTAACTTCTCAGAGTCTGGATCGCATCAGGTAAATAAATATTTATATGATATACTTAGGTAAGATATATCGTAGTTTTAGGGGAGCAATAGATACCGTAAACGTTTAGCTATTCGGATTTACGCTCTCAGAACGTGATCTACCCAATCTACCCAAGGCCGAGTGTTGAACCTATGCTCTGATACCACTTGTAACGCCCCGACTTTTCGGGTGCAAAATAAAATAATTTCTAAAGAAAATATTGCTAAATACATATAATTTTCCAAAATAAAGATTTTTGCTAATACAATCTCAAGATAGATTTACGGAATCAAAATACACCAACTTCAGAGCTGACTCTAATCTTGATACGAATCCTAAGCATCCTCGATCCTCGTTACTGATATTCGTTCCGTGTCGAACTGCATCATCGTTGAATCTCCTCCATTGAATCCTGCGCCCTCTAGCAAATTGATCGCCGAAGCAATCGATTTGCCAGGATACGAACGTATCCGTGAGTGATAAATCACCCAATAAAATAATCCAACCCAACCACCCCTCTTACATTACAGCTAGCAAGCAAACAAGATAATTATGATGCGAATAAGTAAAACAGAGATTTTTCACGTAAACCAATTCATTACTATCCATTAACCTGACGTGTGATCTAAGATCTCCCCGCGAGATCTTTCCTCCCCAACCGTTAGCCATGCTCGGTCCCATGAGATCACTTCTCTTTGTCGCAAATAACCTAAGTTATATGACGGGTGTGTAACTCAATCACTACAACAAGGGGATAGCTTATCATGCCTGAATCACAACCAGGGTTCGCCTATCTTATACACCACATCACAATCATCACTGGACACACGCCAGTCTATCAATTCACCCCGACACACGCCAGGACATCAATTTATTCCATTGGACTTCGCCAAGACATCATCACAAAACATCACTAGACCATCCGCCAGGTTTTATCATCGAAATATCACCGACCACCGCCAGGTTTTATCAACAGAAAACATCTTTGGACTATCGCCAGGTTTTAACATCACATAATATCGTTGAACCACCGCCAAGTTTTATCAACGTAAAACATCGCGGAATCAGCTCCAGGTTTTATCAAAATATCACCGGGTTTACTTTGCCAGGTTTTATCAAAATATCATCACAGACATCACTGGGCTTACTCGCTCTTAAATCATCTCAGGGCTTACTCTGCCGGTTTTAAATCATCACAACCATCACTGGCTTACTGCCAGTCTTAAATCATTTCCGGCTTACTCACGGTTTTAAATCATCCACAGACATCACCGGCTTACTCGCCGCCTTAAATCATTACAAACATCACTGGGCTTACTCTGCCAGTCTTAAATCATTTCCGGGCTTACTCTGCCGGTTTTAAATCATCACAAACATCACTGGGCTTACTCTGCCAGTCTTAAATCATTACAAACATCACTGGGCTTACTCTGCCAGTCTTAAATCATTACTACAAATCTCATCAGATCTTAAATCACGCCTGCAGGCAACCTCTAAACAGAAATAAACTTCACAATTTATCCATTACTTAACATCGTCTACGTGATTTCTATTTCGCATACCACCCCATGTCCCTAGGGTCCAATCTATCATTCAAATGAAGCATCGATACAATATCAATCATAAAAATAATTAAAAACGAATAACAGACGGATCAAAATAATCATTAAGCAATGCAATCACATAACTTTTTATGACTGGGCCGTTGCCCTTAATCTCATATGGTCACAAAGTCATTAAGAATGAAAGAATTAATTAATTAAGATTTAAAAATAATTTTCTGGACTTTCGTTAATTAATTATAAGTAATTAAGTTAATTAAATACGAATTAAATGCATTAATTAGTTAAAAATATTAGAATAATTATTGTAACCTTAATAAAGGTCCTAACAGTCCCCTATAATAAGTTTGAGTGCTAAAAGTTGGGTTTGAGCGCTCACGGAATTATTTTGAATAAAAGATTCAAGTTAATAAGGCAAAACAAGAATAAATAGACAATAAATGATTAAATATTTGATAATATTTTTATATTTACAGAATAACATTATGGGGCTGTAAAAGTATAAAAAAATTATTTGGAATTTTAAACCTTCTTTATAATATTTTACGGTATTATTATTAAGAAACAATACTTAAATAATAATAAATAGTTAATTAAATAAATAAAATTTTATTTTAACAAAATATCACTTTTGAACTGTCAGGAGTCTAAGAAAAATATTTTCGATATTAAAAATATTTTTTATAAGGTCATTATTAATTTTCGTTTATAACTTTAGTTAAAAATTAAATAAATAGCTAAATATATAAATTAACTACGAAATCAGCAAGTTATGACCTTTAACATGTTGGGAGTCTAGGAAAATAGTTTGGGTAATTATAGATTAGTTTATAAGGTCGTATTGATTTTTCGTTTACAAACGATTACACAATTACAAACAGAAATTTAATAAATATAAGATTAAATAAAAAAAATTATGAAACTAACAAGGTATGAACTTTAGAATGTGGGTAACCTAGGATAAAAATTTCGGGGTCAAATACAATGTTTAAAAGGTCGCAAAATCAATTCGAACGATAACCAAAACTGGCGCACGGCTGGAAGAGAAGGAGTTCGCGGCCGCGAACTCCAGTTCACTGGTTCTAGCGGCTGGGCCGCCCGAAGGTCGCGGCTGGAATGCGTTTTCTTGATTTTTTTGGTCCGGTTTCGATGCATGGGACTACGAGGCCTATTGGGTTATGTCTATAAACATCAAATATACTTAGAGGAGGCTTCGGATTGAATTATAATACCTCGAATTGGGTGGAATTGGTTTTGGAACGAAAGCTTCGGGTTTCTTGATCGGGGAGACCTTGGGGCCGAATTGGTTGATGTTCGTGGATGCTTGGGATTGTAGAATGAGATTGGAACGATCAATTTGGGTATCGGACGAACGGATCTACAAAACCCACTTTTCTCTCTCTCTTTTCTCTCTCTAGAACTCCATAGCTTTGGAGCTTTGATTTCCTTTCGATTTTCTCTCTTTTCTGAACGATTGGAGTGTGAAAATTTTCGTGCGTGCCCTAGGGTCGGAGTAGTGTATATATATAGGAGAATTGGATGAGTTTCGAATAAAATCGAGTCCTAATGGAATTGGGTTTTGGAACGGACGAATCGTGCTCGGTTTTAGGGTTACGGAGGAGGTAGAGATCGAGTAGGAGAGTGAAAGATAGAAGAGTTGTGCATGCATGCAAGTATTGTAGGAAAATTAAAAAGAAGTTGTGCATGCATATTTGTATCTAAAAGGAATAATAATAATAATTGTATTAAGAAAATAATTCTAATAACATTATTATTAAAAAAAAATTGGGTCAAAATTCCGGGTCGTTACAACCTACCCCCCTTAAAACAATTTCGTCCTCGAAATTAGGGCGTACTAGATTTGGGTAGTCGGCGCGCATAGTATCGGTTTGTTCTTAAGCTAATTTCCCGATGTCGCCAAAGAACTCGGACGAGTTGAATGGTTTTCCTCAGAAGCACTTCTCTTTATAGTCCTAGATTTTCCATTGGTAGTTCTTTGAAAGTGTTCGACGTTTCCTCAGTCTGAAAGGTCAGCGGTCAGGTTCTTTTGTTGGCATAGCTCTTTTGTTGATTCTGCGAAGCCAGAAGTTGTTAACGAATGATCTTGACCATGTTCTGTTAGTCCCATTGGTTCTAATAGGCTTGCTCCTCCTGATTTAGTCCTCGATTCTTGTGACTCGGCGCATTAGCGACCTCGTTTGCCTTCCCTCAAACTGCTCTCCGTATAGATAATGTCGCCAAGATTTTAGGACGGACACTACTGCTGCCTGTTCCAAATCATGAGTTGGACAGTTCCTTTCATGCGGCCTCAATTGTTAGGATCCGTATGCGACGATCTTTCCACAAGTACAACTCCAAATCCATCTTTCTCTTTGACGAATAGGGTAAGGGCTCTCTAGGTGAGGTATTGGGTTGGATAAAACCCTTTTCCAAAAGTTCCTGTAGTTACGTTTTCAACTCTTATAGTTCTGTCGGAGCCATTCGATACGAGGTCATGGAAATTGGTACCGTACTGGGCTGTAGCTTGATATTGCAATCTATTTCTCTTGGTGACGGTAATCTTGGCAATTCCTTAGGAAACACGTCTTTGTATTCACAGATAATCTGAGGAGGTCCTAACTCCATATGATCTATTTCTTTCGACTTGAAGCTCGCCAATCATTTAGAGGGCTTATCACGCCATCTTGCTTTGTGCGTGTTGGGTGTCCTGTCTACCCCCCTTAAATGAGTAAGGCCTCTCTTATGGAAAATGACCTTTCACTTCTTATCACTTTTGGTAATAGCATGGTTGGCTAATAGTCGAACCTTGTCGAAGTCAATTCCTAAAAATCACAAGCCAAACATAGGCCTAAGACTCCTTCTACTATAATCTATCCATCTTTCAGGGACGAGGGCGTTCGGAGCTTAATGCGAGAGTTTAGGCGTAGTCCTGGCGGTAATCGTTCGTATGAGTCGCGCATCCTTGTTGATACTCGTATTGTGTTGGGGCTCGAATTGGCATAAATCCCGGAATTCACGTAAGCATTGTTATCGACGTCGGCAACGTTGTTGTTGGCATTAGGGCTACACGTATTCTCCTTGCTGGCGGGGGTTGACCCAGATGACCGTGAAAAGTGACGTTGTTGACCCTGAGTTTCAATCTCATAATGACTGCTCCACAAGGTTAGGTTTAGGGTTTTAAGGGTTTCTAAATATCAGGTTCTCAAAAGAAAGTGCGTGCGATAACGTTCTTACACCGGTCCTACTTTATTTGATCATTATCTACCTAGAGAAAGAAAATTCTTCTTCGACGGTGCTCTATTTACTGAGTAGCCTCATTCGACAGTGTCTTATCCTCCATTGTCGAGATTTGTCTATTTATCTTCTTCGTACTAGGATTCTTCGTCTTGTTTGATCAACCAACAAATGATAAAAGGGAACGGCTCTTCTATCGCTTCCTTCCGATCGGAGTCAACGTTTGATTTCCTAGCTTCTCGGAGTCTGGATCGCATCAGGTAAATAAATATTTATATGATATACTTAGGTAAGATATATCGTAGTTTTAGGGGAGCAATAGATACTGTAAACGTTTAGCTATTCGGATTTACGCCCTCAGAACGTGATCTACCCAATCTACCCAAGGCCGAGTGTTGAACCTATGCTCTGATACCACTTGTAACGCCCCGACTTTTCGGGTGCAAAATAAAATAATTTCTAAAGAAAATATTGCTAAATACATATAATTTTCCAAAATAAAGATTTTGCTAATACAATCTCAAGATAGATTTACGGAATCAAAATACACCAACTTCAGAGCTGACTCTAATCTTGATACGAATCCTAAGCATCCTCGATCTTCGTTACTGATATTCTTTTCGTGTCGAATCGCATCATCGTTGAATCTCCTCCATTGAATCCTGCGCCCTCTAGCAAATTGATCGCTGAAGCAATCGATTTGCCAGGATACGAACGTATCCGTGAGTGATAAATCACCCAATAAAATAATCCAACCCAACCACCCCTCTTACATTACAATTAGCAAGCAAACAAGATAATTATGATGCGAATAAGTAAAACAGTAGATTTTTCACGTAAACCAATTCATTACTATCCATTAACCTGGCGTGTGATCTAAGATCTCCCCCGCGAGATCTTTCCTCCCCAAACCGTTAGCCATGCTCGGTCCCATGAGATCACTTCTCTTTTTGTCTTAGATAACCTAAATTACGATACAACAACAAGGGGATAGCTTATCATGCCTCGAATCACAACTAGGGTTCGCTTATCTTATACACCACATTACAATCATCACCGGACACCGCGCCAGACATCAATTTGTTCCACTGGACTCTCGCCAGACATCAATTTATTCCACCGGACTCTCGCCAGGACATCATCACAAAACATCACTGGGGACCATCCGCCAGGTTTTATCATCGAAATATCAACCGGACCACCGCCAGGTTTTATCAATAGAAAACATCTCGACTATCGCCAGGTTTTAACATCACATAATATCGTTGAACCACCGCCAAGTTTTATCAACCGAAAATATCGCGGAATCAGCTCCAGGTTTTATCAAAATATCACTGGGCTTACTTTGCCAGGTTTTATCAAAATATCATCACAGACATCACTGGGCTTACTCCGGTCTTAAATCATCTCCGGGCTTACACTGCCGGTTTTAAATCATCACAACCATCACTGGGCTTCTCTGCCAGTCTTAAATCATTTCCGGCTTACTCTGCGGTTTTAAATCATCACAGACATCACCGGGCTTACTGCCAGTCTTAAATCATTACAAACATCACCGGGCTTACTCTGCAGTCTTAAATCATTTCCGGCTTACTCCCGGTTTTAAATCATCACAAACATCACCGGGCTTACTCTGCCGGTCTTAAATCATTACAAACATCACCGGGCTTACTCTGCAGTCTTAAATCATTACTACAAATCTCATCAGATCTTAAATCACGCTAAAAAAAAATGAGAGTGTAAATAAACTTCACAATTTATCCATTACTTAACATCGTCTACGTGATTTCTATTTACGCATACCACCCCATGTCCCTAGGGTCCAATCTATCATTCAAATGAAGCATCGATACAATATCAATCATAAAAATAATTAAAAACGAATAACAGACGGATCAAAACAATTCATAAGCAATGCAATCACATAACTTTTATGACTGGGCCGTTGCCCTTAATCTCATATGATCACAAAGTCATTAAGAATGAAAGAATTAATTAATTAAGATTTAAAAATAATTTTTCTGGACTTTCGTTAATTAATTATAAGTAATTAAGTTAATTAAATACGAATTAAATGCATTAATTAGTTAAAAATATTAGAATAATTATTGTAACCTTAATAAAGGTCCTAACAGTCCCCTATAATAAGTTTGAGTGCTAAAAGTTGGGTTTGAACGCTCACGGAATTATTTTGAATAAAAGATTCAAGTTAATAGGCAAAACAAGAATAAATAGACAATAAATGATTAAATATTTGATAATATTTTTATATTTACAGAATAACATTATGGGGCTGTAAAAGTATAAATAAAATTATTTGGAATTTTAAACCTTCTTTATAATATTTTACGGTATTATTATTAAGAAACAATACTTAAATAATAATAAATAGTTAATTAAATAAATAAAATTTTATTTTAACAAAATATCACTTTTGAATTGTCAGGAGTCTAAGAAAAATATTTTCGATATTAAAAATATTTTTTATAAGGTCATTATTAATTTTCGTTTATAACTTTAGTTAAAAATTAAATAAATAGCTAAATATATAAATTAACTACGAAATCAGCAAGTTATGACCTTTAACATGTTGGGAGTCTAGGAAAATAGTTTGGGTAATTATAGATTAGTTTATAAGGTCGTATTGATTTTTCGTTTACAAACGATTACACAATTACAAACAGAAATTTAATAAATATAAGATTAAATAAAAAAATTATGAAACTAACAAGGTATGAACTTTAGAATGTGGGTAACCTAGGATAAAAATTTCGGGGTCAAATACAATGTTTAAAAGGTCGCAAAATCAATTCGAACGATAACCAAAACTGGCGCACGGCTGGAAGAGAAGGAGTTCGCGGCCTCGAACTCCAGTTCACTGGTTCTAGCGGCTGGGCCGCCCGAAGGTCGCGGCTGGAATGCGTTTTCTTGATTTTTTTGGTCCGGTTTCGATGCATGGGACTACGAGGCCTATTGGGTTATGTCTATAAACATCAAATATACTTAGAGGAGGCTTCGGATTGAATTATAATACCTCGAATTGGGTGGAATTGGTTTTCGATCGGAAACTTGACAATTTGGAAAGAAAACTTCGGTTTCTTCGATCGGGGCCGAATTGGTTGATGTTCGTGGATGCTTGGGATTGTAGAATGAGATTGGAACGATCAATTTGGGTCTCGGACGAACGGATCTACAAAACCCACTTTTCTCTCTCTCTTTTCTCTCTCTAGAACTCCATAGCTTTGGAGCTTTGATTTCCTTTCGATTTTCTCTCTTTTCTGGACGATTGGAGTGTGAAAATTTTCGTACGTGCCCTAAGGGTCGGAGTAGAAATATATTTATAAGAGAATTGGATGAGTTTCGAATAAAATCGAGTCCTAATGGAATTGGGTTTTGGAACGGACGAATCGTGCTCGGTTTTAGGGTTACGGAGGAGGTAGAGATCGAGTAGGAGAGTGAAAGATAGAAGAGTTGTGCATGCATGCAAGTATTGTAGGAAAATTAAAAAGAAGTTGTGCATGCATATTTGTATCTAAAAGGAATAATAATAATAATTGTATTAAGAAAATAATTCTAATAACATTATTATTAAAAAAAAAATTGAGTCAAAATTCCGGGTCGTTACAGAAATAGTTTCTTTTAGTATTAGTAGTTGTTAGTGGAATTTGGACCAATGAGCTACCACTCAATTTTGCGGCAATTTTGCCCACGTTTGCGAGGATATACCCATGCCATAGTTCCCTTCGATAACCAGAATCATTCAGTTGATCCAAATTCAGTTGTTAGAGCATCCACAATGTAATAATTAAAAGTGAATAATCAAAATTTGCCACGTTAACTTTTGATTATTCATTAAGAGGGTTGTTAAAGTTAGCAATGTGAAATCCCACATTGTTACTTTTGATTATTCAAATGCCCAAATTTAATTATTGATTAGAAGGTTGCAAATTTTGATTATTACAGTGTGAACATTTTTTTAAGCACACATTGCTAACTTTAGCAATTTTTTGATTTTAATTATTACTGTACATTGTGGATGCTCTTGGGAGACCACAAAAAGTTTAAGCCTAATCGAATATCAGAGTTTGATCTAAAAGTTTGGAAATTGATTTTAGCACTCCAAAAATTGATGGAGGGGCTCCAAAATGACGTCGTTTTATGTATCAACATAGTTCGATTTTGAAGCCCCTCTATCAATTTTTGGAGTGTCAAAATCACAATCCAAAAGTTTTTGAGAATTTTTGAGGAAAAAAGTAAACTTCTAGAAGAGAATATTTGGCACAGGGATATAAATGCCATGGGACAAAGTTGAGAATTTTTGTTAACACTTGGCACGAGAATGCCATAGGACAAAGTTGAGCACGAATTTACATTAAAGTAGATGGTTCAAAACGATTACGAGTACAAACTACGAGGGCAGAAAGTGTAATATGTTCTTTTAGGTCGGTTCCTTCGGCACAGGGATAGAAATACCAGGATAACGTGAGTAGGGTTATCTAGGGCACGCGGAAGAGCGAGCGAGGGACAGGCTGCGTATTCGTTGTCCGAGTTGGGTAAATTGGTATCTTCACGTTTCATTCTCTTCGTTGATCGATTTGTGTTCCTAATTGGGTTTTCTAATTTCCGATTATCTCTGTTTTGCGTCTTTTTTTTTTTTTTTTTTGAATATTTTTGCACGGTAGTTTGCAGGTAAGATCCAAGAAGATGTCTCGTCATCTGCGAAGATATGGTAGGTTTCAATTTTTGATTATCAGTATTTTCTGCAGAACTTGGCAATAAATACATCATTCATGCGTTGGGAAATAGTCGTCTTACTGATGTTTACTTAATCCTAACTCGTAGTTGCTACAGTCCATGATACGCCAACCCGCTTCGCCTACGACATGGCTGTTGGTTTGATGACTGCCGACTTCTTTGCCCGCATGTGAGTATTGTGTTATTCTACCTTCTTTTAACATAGTGATCTAAATATACTGATTTGTTGATGCTACGGCAATAATTTGCCCAAAACCCGTGTAAAGTTGGTCGTGGACTTACGTTGGGGCACAACGTCAGTGGCTGTAGATTGGTTTTATTCGTTTAGATCTTTGGAAAGTTTAATTAGTATTAACTCTCCAAGATAAGTGATTGAATATGTTGTTTGAACTGATGGTCACTCCCAAATTCACGAAAAAAACAAGTCGCATTTTCTAGAATATTCTTTCCTTCTACTCATTCTTTCCTGTAAAATGTTCTCCAATATCAAGTTTAAAGCTGTAGAGTTATTACTGGTAGCAAGCGGACTGCATTTTGGGGGGAGGGAGAGAGAGAGAGAGAGTTGGGGCGACTTACTGTTTTGTTTAATGTTGAACCAGTGTGCAATGCTCTAACATTGTCTAAATTCTTTTAACAGGTGGGTTGAGGGTAAAGATAAATGGTATGACATACCTTTTCTTTCTTTTCTATTTCGTTTAAACTTAATTGTATGTGAAATTACTTGCAGTCAGCAACTGTCATTCTTAGTTTGAATCTTGCCTTCATATTGCATTTGCTAGTCCTAGTTTGTATTCTTGGTGATGACAATTACTGATTGATGGTTTGCCTATCCAAGGCGAAATTGTCATCCAGAGACTATTTGTTATTATCTCTTCGGTTTCTTGGGTGTTCTGAAGAGATTTTGATACTTGTGTTTGCGAGTAAGTGGTTTAGCTGATGTCCACATTCTTATTAAGAACCCATGATCTAACTAGTCTGTTGAATTCAACTCTGCCTCCACCCTAGATGAGTTTTGGACTTGAGTTTTGTCCACTTTAGTTGTCTCCAGTTCCCTGTGTATAATCCTATTCTTTTGTGAAAATTTATTCGTAAACTCTTGCTTGCTTAAGCCTAGAATGTTATGAGACCTGATTATGGGTGTCCCTTTTTCTCCTTCAGCTCTTTGGCGGAAATGAAATGGTCTGGATAATGTTTTAGTGCATATTGTTTGCAATGTACAATTTTCGCTACTAGCCGCCTTATACATACGGATATGAACTCCTTTAAAATGCATAGGGAACTATGATTACATGATTCACTTGTGAATTACTGCATATCCAATTCACACTTCTTGTACGCCCTCTAATGTCTTCGGCCTTAAGGTTTAATGCTCATTTGGTTATTTTCATATTGGATTCGACTGACCTTGTTTTTATTTGATCGGGCGATGCCTAATTGAGTGTGCTTTGGCTTTCTTTTTTTCTTGGTTAATGAAAATCTTCAATTAAATTGTTGCTTTTCTTTTTTTAGTGGTCTAGTTTGTTTGCCTTGTCTAATGTGTTCACTTTCAGGGCAATTTACAAGGCCAAGGATGCGTCTGTTCGTGCAGTTGGGCGCACCTAAAAACTTGCATCTAAAGACTTGTGTTATGTTCTGTTCATTGTTTATATGGTTGTAAGACAATGCAGTATGTTTAACCTATTTTACTTGTGGGAGGGGTTGTCACGCGTTGATTGCCCTTGCTACCTTTTTATTTCCTTAGGAAAAAGAAAAACAAGAAAGTGGCTTCTTGTGCTTGTAAGCTTCTTTGAAGCTGGAAAAATGAAAAACAAGAAAGAGGCTTGTTGCTTGTTAACTTATTTGAAGCTATGAGTATTCGGTATCAACTACTTAGTATAGCTGTTCGTCACCTTTTTTTTTTATTTACGTTTCCTGCCCAAAAGTGGTTGCTTGCTACTTGATGAACTGGTTGTGGTAAGTGTTGTCATTCTATATAATAAATGTAGTTTTACAACGTAGTAAGTGTGACTTCAGTAAATTTTATGTAGAACCAGTTTCTGTGGTAAGTAAAACTGGCAGTAAAATTATAAATTAAACTCGTTTTTTAGTAAATTCACTTGTACTTTTTATGGGTGGTTCTATTTTCAATTCAAAGGTCCGTATGGGAACATGATGCTCTTGGCATTGTAGAAAATTGTGGAGTTTGAAGTGTTTTAAACCCCTCTTCTAGTTATGTTTGTACTGATTTAGTAGTTCCATTGGATGTATTTTGTCGAAAGAAAATTTCCTCTGGCCTAGCTTATTGGAGTACTATAAAATTTGGCTTATATTTTTACAGCATATCATTTAATTAGAGGAATTGTATAAGTATGAAAACACGGGCCGAAGTCCGAAAAAAATTACATACTTAACTAATTTATTAGTTCTATCGGATACTTTTGTCGAAAAAAAACTTAATCCATACGAAGTATCCGTAAAGAGAATTGGTCGACCTCTCCTTTGTTGGATGGTTGTGGCTAGCGATTTTGCTCCCGTTTTGCCGGAACAAAATCGGAAAGCCTTTTCAGTTAAACTAGCCACTGGCAAGGGATAATTGCTGATCGTCTACAGAAACTTGATACGAAAGTTGAATTAAAGAACTGGATCAGCAACATTGGCTTTCTTTAGGGGATTGCAATTCCAAGTTCTAACAACCAAATTTTTGAAAATTTCTCATTCTGGTTTGATTCATCATGAAGAAGAGGACATTAGGGTATCCACAATGCTATAATTAAAAGTTGTCACATCAGCTTTTGATTGTCCATTTAAGAGATAAAGGGGCACTTGACGGAATAAACATGCCATGCCACCACATTCTTGATATATTGGACGGAGTATAACGGTAGGTGTCTGAATTTGGGAGTTTTATAAAGCACATGTGTCTAATTGAAATTAAGTAAAGTTCAGGCGCTTATGAGACATTAGGTCCAAAATTCTCAAGTGCCATTTTGAAAATTTCCATTAATGAGAGTGAAAATAAACTTTGAAAAAAATAGGGTATGGATTTGAGTCTCTCCAAATTTGGGTAAGAAAATGGATAGAATTCAAAATGGGTAGACAAATAGATATAATATTGGAGATGGGTTTTTAAGTTTTTTACTCAAAATTTGGGTATGGGTAATAAAATAGTTAAGAATTGGAGATGTTCTTACAACGTGAACCCATAATCAGGTATCAATTTCACTCATAATCAAGTTTTTGTTCTACAAAGGTCCCAAATAAAGAGGAGTGACAAAGGAGCAGGGACTGAGGGGACCAAGGGAAGGGGATTGGATTACCAATATCATCTCCACGAGGGTATTAGTAATACCCCCTATAGTTCGGCTATGGGGGTGTTCCGCTTTTGACCCTTAAAAATAAATACTTATTTGCAATTTTTAAGCTTAAAAATGATAGGCTTACTGAAATCAAAAAATATGCAATATAAATTTTGTTTAGTAGATGTCGATGAGATCTATCAACCCCTGCAAAAAAAATTTAAAAAAATAATTTTTGTAAGCTCATTATTTGAGAATAGATCCTTATTTTTTAAGTACTTATTTGAGAAAGCGTCATCCCATGGGATTCGCAATGCAGAGGCATTTGTGTTACCAAACGAGGAATTAATAGTCTGAAAGGACTATTAATCCAATCTCATGGCCGAATCAAGTTATCAAACGGGGCCAAAATTACCAAAACATTCCAATCCAAATCAACCACAAAGGCAACCAAATGAAGGGCTATCCGGCAGCACAACGACAATATAGCGATGGAGGAGCCATCCTACAAAACTTGACCAATTCTCTTTTATAATACTTCTTATGGATATGTGACTCAAAAAGATTTTATTGCTACTTCTTTGTGTTGAGATGCACTTAGATGGGCAAAGAGCATTTCGGGAGTGTTTGGGAGACTATTTTTTGGCTTTTTATTTTCAATTTTTTGACTTTTTGACTTTTTGGATTATGATCATAATGTATTTTGTATTTAATAGAGTGTTTGGATGATAAGTGCAGAATGCATTTTGCAATAGGAGTAATGTTTGGAAGATATGTGATGAAAATGAATTATAAGTTGATTTTTTGCCATATTGCCCTTGATTATTTTTTATGAGAATGTGTATAATAAATTGTTTAGTCAATTTTTTAGTTTGTTTGATAATTAACGAGAACCGTGGACCTTTGATATTATATTATTTATATGTACGCAGCACATAGAGCGTTGGATCGCCCCATCGTCTTTAGGAGATAAAGCTGTATTTACCAATACAGCAAAGGTTGACATGTTCGTTAAGAAACAGAGTAGTAGGAGTAGTTCTCTTGATTGGCCAAGAAAGCTCTGATAGTATACCACTGATGAGAGAGAAGATGAAACCACAAATCTCTAGAGGTAGTTATTTGTAACTCAAATTTGAGAGAAACCCACTTATTTTTCTTGAAATCAAACTCACAGTTACTACAAAAGGGTGTTCAATGAGGTTAAAGATGGGTGGATTTCCCACGAGGTTAGATCGGCTTCTCTCTTCTTCAGCTTTCGTCTACTCTCTCCAACCGTTGTGTGTGGTGGGAAGAACAGATCTGGAACAGAGGAGGATTGTATGTAATTACCCAATTTCAGTCAGGATATTTTGGTAATTGAACAAAAAATGAGAGAAGCCCAAAATGCAAAAAGGACCTCTTGGGCTCTTTTTCACTTCTCGCCTCTAAACGCAAAATCGATGAATGTGTTTTTTGGGAATGACTTTTGGAATGAGGAGCCAAACAACCAAAACTGAAAAATGAGATAATGAAAATGTGAAAAGGACGTATCCAACACCCCCTTCTTTTTCTATGTTCATCTCTTTATTAAACTCCCTTTCTCTTTTCCGACAGTTTGACTGTTTGAGAAGCATGAAGATATTCCCTCACTAGTAGCAGCCCCTTGGTTCTTTGATTTCTGCCTTCTGTCTCAACATGAATCAGTTATGTTCAAAAAGATCCATCTCCTGGGCCAATTCTTTAGCTTCTTTTGCAGCATTTTCCAAAATTCCTTCAGAGGTGTATCAGTCGCATCCTTTTTATAATGGCTAGACTGAAGAATACAGGATCAAAGCACATTTGTAGCCTTCCTTCTAGTTCTCTCTTTTATGTACTTCTGTTTAATTTGGACGTCTTGGGGCTGTACTATAACTCTTTTCTCATTCTGTAAATGTTTTTCTCTATGCTCAATAAAAAAGGGCAACATTTTACAGGATAATATTAAAACTCAGACAGAAGCCCGTCTTCCATCCATAAACACGGGACCGCTGTGGGGGTGTATTACAGTCGATGCACCGATAGCTACTGATAGCTTAAAACAAGTTTACAATCAACACAAGTCGCTTTGTTCATTTTCGCAAAGGCAACAATAACATTAAGAGAGGCCCCCAACTCGTGACAACCCGCCCAGACAAGCAAAATGGGTCAACCATTGTGTATTGTTTAAAGATATCTACATGAACAGAGAACATGACAAATTAGGAAGTCCTCAGCTTCAAGTACTTAGGGGTGCAACAATAACGTTAAGAGAGGCCACCAACTCGTGACAACCCACTCAGACAAGCAAAATGGGTTCAACCATAGTGCATTGTTTTACAATATCCACATGAACAGAACATGACAAATTAGAAAGTCTTCAGCTTCAAGTACTTAGGGGTGCAACAATAACATTAAGAGAGGCCACCGACTCGTGACAACCCGCTCAGACAAGCAAAATGGGTCAACCATAGTGCAATGTTTTACGATATCTACATGAACAGAACATTACAACTTACGAAGTCTTCAGCTTCAAGTACTTAGGGGTGCAGCTCTAACTTGCCTCCGCACCATCACGTGAGTCCTCCTTGGCCATGTAGATTTCCCTGAAAGTGGACACATAGAACAAGGCCACGGTAAAAGAAAAGTATTAACTTATTGAATTGACTATTACAGAAAGCGAGAACAAAATGAACTCAAATAAGTTAAACCCAACGCAACGCACACACAAATAGGATTAGCCCATAAAACCAAAAAACCTTAGCCAATTCCAAAACGAAAACAGGTTTCCATTCTTCAACTAAGGCGGCAAAAATACCATCGGGCCAAAGACATTAGAGATGGAGCACCCAGAAGTTATAAATTGGATATTTAATTATCCTCACATGAAGCATGCCATTATGATTCTTTCAAAGATTACCCATAGTAAAGGAGTTCATACTCGTAAGAGTAACAAGGATAGTCACACAAAAGAGAGTAGTTTTTTGGAAATTGCACACCATCCGCAAAATGATTTCAACATGCCAAAACTTTATCTTCACCATTTCATGTCAGTCAAAAAGCTCATGTAGAAAAGAGAGTAGTTTTTTTTTATGCCGTTCAAAAATAAGGCTCATGTAGAAAAAGGATACCATCAGTTTGGAAATCTCATGATTAATAAGAATGTGAAACATGGGCTGGACCATTCAATCTCAAGCACAACTACACATGCGGCAAAATCTCTATAGAACACCAAGGAAACCAAAGAGGAAATTTCATATTACACCCTGAACTTGAACGCATCTAGTTATGGCTGTATGTCCTAAGATATTGATGCCAATTCCAACAAACAATACATTTAAGCGCCGAAATCCAAACTGGGAAAACAGACGATGACTAACTAATGCAATGTGAAGGAAAGATTTAAACTAATGACTATTGCTAACTACTCCCTCCCCATTGTATGGTCGCTTTTGGGATTCCAACTTATTATGGAATATCACCATTGCATTTGTCAATATATTCAGTTTCTCTTTTACCCTTCACAACTGTTTTAGAAACATAATCATTTTCTCTCTTATTTCTACTATAATTTTAAAATTGAAGGGAAAAATAGTAAACTCGTCAACTTTTGCCCGCTGTTTTACATAGGGTACAATCTTTGGGACATCAAAATATGCCAAAAGAGACCGGGCGGACGTGGTACAAACAAGTTCACATACACTTTAAACCCACCAGAAACAGGAAAAAACATGATATTCATATCAAATATTTGAAAGTACACCATACCATACCCTCACACCACGAGCCAACCTGTAAAAGAATTTGGACAGCATGAGATATTTTAAACCAAGCAACAAAATAGAACCATTCATAAGTCAAGAAGCTCCCCTGACAGAACAAGTAACAATCAAAAAGATTCTCCAGCAAGTAGTTCCAGTAAACATTTTCAAGTCATAGAAAACAAATTCTTTGTTATTATTACCAGATACCACTAACACCTGCAAAATACAGATTATCCCCTAAATTTTCTGGAAATTCTGAAACTGACTCCCCAGGGTTCTTGTCTACAGCTTCAGGTTCTTCGTCACCTTTCGTGAAGACAGAAAAAAGTTGGGAGCTAAAGCGATCATAATGGAATTTTTCATCAAATCCCAAGGTCAGTAAACATTTTATGGGTCTAGGAGTAATGGATATGTCCTCCATTAAGCCTAAAACCTTTGCAAAGTCAGCACCCAGACTACTCACTAGATGTTGGAAACCATTTTATTTGGGTAAATGAGTCCGAAGGAAAAACATATCCATTGCTACTATTACTACTTGAAGTTACCAAATATCATTTTGGCTTGCACAGCAAACTATTACTACTTGAAGTTACCAAATATCTCTACATACAAATTAATCTACCACCACCAAAGTACCACCCCGCCATGAATAACCAACTCTGTGCCACCCCGAGAGGCACATGCCATCCCCACATTCCCATAATCCAAATACTATTACCAATGGTGGACCCAGGATTTAAATTCTGAAGTGACACTATTTAATGAGTCAACTTTTGCTGTAAAAATGTGAAGATGATGGTTACGCATATATTCATATAATTTAATATTGTCATGGACCATTATTTGTTAAAAAGATTACAAGTTTTTTCCAACAATCTTGTGGCCTTCAAATGAAAGCCACTGAGATTGGGGGTCCCCAACATCTTTATAAAATACTATGAATTTGACTAAATCCAAATACGTGCCTAACCAAATAATCTTAGCATAAAAATTAAAATCGGCTTGAAATCGGGGTTGCCGGCTCAGTGGCACTAACCCACCCCCACACAAGCTACCTCCACCCCCGACAACTAGGATCTCCTACCCTCCGGACCAACTTTAATCCGTTTTGAGAAAATTATTGTCTAAGCATCAACAATCGAGAGATTAGATGACAATGTCAGGATGAGATATGTTTAAGACATTACTTACGTGCGGGAAGCCAATTCAATAAGCAGAAAAGTAGCATACGCGTCATAGAGATGGCGTCCTCTAATATAAGGGACTGTAAAAATAAACAATAGGAGAAATTAAAATTACTAACTGACGAATGAATAATCACACTTACGGCTGTAAATGAAGTTAGCCATGCGTAAACTATTCGAGACTCGACTCGGTTAAAGGCTCGTTTGAGTTTGATTCGTCTATTAAATGAACTGAACTTGAGCCTTAATTTTAGGCTCGTTTCATAAATGGACCGAACATGAACCAGCAATATCTGCTCGATTAGGCTCGTGAACCTGTAATATATGTATTATCGTGGGATTTTTATGAGAATTTTTCATATGACAATAATATAAATTTTATAACTTGTACAATTATAAACCTTTACAATTACTAAAAACATATTTATGTATATATTTTTATCGTTTTATATATGTATAAAGGTATTTATGTACATAGTAAAATTTTATTTGCAATTTTAGACTTATACAAGAGCATAAACATGTGATAATGTGATATTATTGGCTCGTGAGCTGATCAATTTTCATTGAGTCCGGCTCGAATTCAAGTTTACTTAAAAACTTAACGAACGAATCTGAACATTCTAATATTCGGCTTGTTTACAGCCCTAATCACACTCCTGCGAATTTCAGCAGAAAATACCAACAATCAAGCAGAGAAACTTACAACGTGATCGCAGCTGACGAAACATAATCTCGAATGTTGCCTCCAAACTACCGTCCAAATTTCCCACGACAAAGAAAAAGAAAACCACATAATCGGTAACAGGAACAAAAAATTAGGAACCAAACAAATCAAACTTCGAAGATCTGCAAGAACAACAACGAAGAAATGACCCAGATTTACCTAACTGCAAGGATGAGTATACGCGGCCTTCTATCTCGCGTGCCCTAGACAACCTCTGTTCCCCTTACCTTCTGATTTATATCCCCTGTACCCAAGGAACCGACCTAAAGACGAAAAACTACACTTTTTCCCTCGTAGTTTTCACCCAGTACCAATATGCTCCATCTACTTTTGATTGATTTTTGTTCAGGAAAAAATTCAAAAACGCACCTGAATTTTTTTCGGATTCTCAGAAAAGCGTATGAAATTGTTATTTCGGCGACAATTAGGCTCTTTCGTCCCATTCCGCCATTTTGTAACAAATAGAGCTAACGAAGGTATTAACCTTCCTCCTTTTTTTTAAAACCTTTTAGTTTCAAAAATTACTTCTTTTTTAGTAGTAAATAAATATATAGTAAAGTTCTTTTTCTCTTACTATTTATCAAAAATTACTTTTATCCCAATTTTTACTATTTACAAAAATATCTTTAGCCTCGTTTTCTCTCCACTGATCAGCCCTTCTCTCTCTCTCTCTCTCTCTCTCTCTCTCTCTCTGTGATTTAGGGTTTGGATTTGTGATTTCTGGACAACTGTGGAGGTGGTGTTTTGTATTGACGGTGGTGAATGACAACCAAGGTAAGGGTTTTGGATTTCATTGATTCCAATTTGTAATTTTAGGGCTTTTGATTTTGGAACCGACTTCTGTGATTTGGGGTTTCGAATTGAGGGTATTGAGATGATGATTTCAAATTTCTTAAATTAGAGCTAAGGCTTTAGCGGCTGATTAGTGGTGTGGGGTCGAATTTTTTTAAAAAAAAAAGAGAGAGAGAGGAGGCCGGGGGAGGATAAAATTTGGAAGTAATAAAATAGGGTTAAAGTAATTTTCATAAATAGTAAAAAAATGGTGGTTAACGTAATTTTTGAAAAATAGTAAGAAAGAAAAAGAACTTTATTTGCATTTTATTTATTACTGTACTAAAAAAAGAAAGATTTAAAATAAACTTTTAATAATACAAACGTTAAAAGGAATTTATTTATTACTAAAATAATATTAGTATTTTTATATGAATAGTAAAAAAAGAACATTATTGCATCTACTAAAACAAGGAAGAGTTAAAAGTAATTTTTGAAAGTAAAAAAAAAGAAAAAAAAATGAAGGTTAACGTCTTCTGTTAGCTCCATCCGTTACAAATTGACAGAATAAGAGTGAGGGAGCCTAATTATTGAGATAATAATAAGTTTAGATGTTTTTTTTGATATTTTGCAAAGTTCAGGTATTTTTTTTGAAAAATCCGTGAAAAGTTTCCTTTTGTTTTGGGGCGCTGCTATTCGCAGCCCTGTATTTTCTCACGTAGCCCGTTAAAAATTTTCGAAAATTATATTTCGGTAACTACATGTCGAAAATATGTTCAACCTTCGGTAAACAACTGCCGAACATACATTTCGGTAAATAACTGTTGAAAACAATATTATATTTTGGTAACTACATGTCGGAAATGTATCTTAATTTCGGTAACTAACTGTCGAAACATATATTTCGGAAATTGGATGCTGAAAATGTATATCAATTTTGGTAACTAACTGTCGAAAATGTATCTCAATTTCGGGAACGAACTGTCGAAATATGTGAAAATTTTAACGGGCTACGGGAGAAAATAAGTGGCTGCAAATAGCGGCGCCCTTGTTTTGGCTTATCTACTTTTTTATCCTTACAAGTATGACCAAATTTCAATTTTGTCATTAAAAATTAAATGCTTCAATTACATCCTTGTAGAATCAATTTCAGTTCAACCCTGCCATCAATTTGCTAACGGAAGCAGGCGACATGTCTAACTTTAATATGAGGTGGCGCTATACCTTTTTTTTTTTTTTTTTATGATAAGCTGGTGGCGCTATACCTGGACATAGAAATAGATATGCTTTTAATTAACAATAAGCAGATGTGGAAGGAAGGAAAAACATATTCATTCATTTATAATTAACAATAGGGAATTGATATTCACACTCTTTTTTTTGTTATCCTCAACTCTCTCTTTTTTTTAAGTGTTAAAAGTGTGTGTGTGTGTTTTTTTTTTTTTTGCTAAAAGACAAAAAAGAGAGTAGATTATAAAAAATTAAAAAAAAAAGAGTGAAATTTTCTTAACAATCCGAATAGGGTTTTATGGGAATTGGGAAAGAAGCAAATTCACAAAAGAAAGAAGTCTAAATGTTACAGGTTAAAAGTTACTGAAGCATTCTGCCTCGAGGATGACTCTTTTTTTTGGAGCCAAGTGATAGGTTAGGGGTAGGTAGTTAGTTCATCCACATTGGGTTAACTTAGCAAAAAATGAAATAGTCTACATTGGATTGAAAAGTTGTCCATAGCGCTAAAGGTAAGTACCAGCAAATGTCATATTGGGTTTCAAGCACTTTGGCCCTCAAGGATACGCTTACTGCCTCTAATTTCTGTGGCAGTGACCTCTTCTGATGAGTGTTTTGTTGAAGATTGTTCTAGCATGTTGTCAGCTTTATTTCTCCGAGACTATGGTGTATATAGTTAGGGTTGAAGATTGGTCTAATCCAAAACACCGCCGAATCAGTTTGCCTCACGAAATTTCTTCCCTGCCACCATCTAAGGTAGTTGAATATTTGGTGGCTGTGGGGGACTGTTTTAACCTTGAACCTCTTGAACCCTTCTCGCTTGCTGTTGAATCGTGGAGCGATGACGTGTAACGCCTTGTACCTGCAAACCGGAGGGGGGGTGTTCCTCCGGGAAGAAGCTCGGACGATCAAGTTAGTATATGGAGGAAGAAGTTTGGTAAGAAAATATATGTAGAGAGAGAGTAGTTTTTTGTGTGTGATTACTCAGAACAGATCCTTGTCTTAGGTGAAGCACTCCTCTATTTATAGGCGAAGGATGGAAGCGGTGAGTTAGCCGGGCGTAGGCTACACGCGCTCTTCTACGCTCGGCTGACGTCATATGTCAGGGACATTAATGAGGGCCGCCTTCAGAAGATCTTGCCGTGTCACAGTGACTAATGTCAGATCTGTCGCTATCGGCCAGAGATGTCACTTCGTATATCAGAGAAGACATCTTGCGTATCATCGGAGACTTCTAGATTCGGCCAAAAGTGGAAAGCTTCTAGAATGTTCCCACAGAGGCGGTTTATCCGAACAATACACGTCTAACCGAACCGAATCGTTTGTCCGAGCAACAGTAGTTGTGCAGAGGAGGATGATCCGAATAAAAGGGTCACAATTCTTCCAATAGGGCTTGTGCTCTTCGGACGAACAACCCTGAAACACACGTTTGTTCGGACAATAATACTTTTTGAACGTAGACGAACTGAGACAACTGAACGATGGTCTAGATGGGTTGATCCTTTTGAACCCTTTGGACTTCGGATATTTCGGCCCACTACAATAGCCCCTCAACTCCTGCTTCACATGCTCGGCAAAGATGGAGGAGTTGAATCATAGTGGCCGAACAACACGATATCCGAACGAAAGAACAGCAGAGGCAATAGTCCGAACGCCAATAATTTCCGAAGCTCAGAAGTGACAAGTTCTGAGTTAGCATTTAATGCTCCTGCAACCGCCAATTTCAAGTCTGCCACGCGTCGAAATACCATTGAGCGGTGGTTCGGCGCGTGCATCAGGATTCCACGCGTCGAACATCCAACGGTACATCAATCTCCCGCCAAAAATCGAACGGGGTGAGGTTCGGCGTCGGTCTGGGTTCTGCCCTAGGTATAAAAGGCGACGGACGGAGAGAGAAAATCACTTTCTCTTCCTCCGTTCTTGATCGTTCATCTGCCAGAGCGAGTCTCCAGCCAAAAACCCAACAAAAATCGAAGATTTCGAGTGTTTGATCACAGATTTCGCTTCATTTTTCAGGTATTTCTTGTTTCTCCATCTTTTTCTATGTATTTTGATTGTTTTTGGACATGTTTTGGCTTAGAACGGGCTTTTTCTCTCCTATCTCGTCTGTAACGTTTTCTGGAGTTCCAGAAATGGTTGAAGATGTTCTTGTGTTCTTCCGAACGCACGTGCACCTTCAACCCCTGTTCTTCCGAACAACAAATAAGGATTTAACCCACGCTTTCCTTCGGAATAAGCTATAGGGACAGTAGCCGAGTGACAACTCCGAACAAAGGTTCAACCACTTAGACCCATAAGAATTCCCAACGACAAATCGTCGCTCGGGATAGTTAAGCCGTATACGATCCGAAGAATCGTTCGGTAGCCTAGAATCACCGAACGTAGGCACCTTAGGATTCAGACCTCGCTCTTCGCTAACGGTCTTCTCCCATGCACTTGTCTTTAGGTATGGATTCGCCGCCTGGAGCCTTCGGCCGAAGGACAATCGACCCCATGATAGCTGAGGTCATCAGATCTTCCGCCCGTGGCTATCGCGTTCGGGAAGGGGAGCAAGCGCCACAGGGGGTCCCTGGGGTTGATTTCCCCGTTCAGGTGACTCCTCTCCGAACAATGAGCCCACCTATCGTCCGAACAGCGAGTCCACCTCCCGTGATTGACATTGAGGAGTCCACGGAGAAAGAAGCCGAGGATTTACGCAACGAGGGAGAGGAGGGTATGGAAGCTGAGTCCGAGCGTCGCTCCACTCACGAAGACGCAGTTGCAGAATCCTCGGGCCAGGTAGAGGGGATAGACGAGACGGGGACCTTCGGTGAATCTTCCACGCAGCCACTGAAGATGAAAAGGAAAATCGTCCAGTTAGACCCTGACGAGATTCCCGAACGAAGATGGAAGGACCCCTGTCCGTACTGGGACTGCTTCAAAGATGCCGAGGGCATAGCTTTATTCCGAGAGACCTACGATGTTCTGGACAACGTCGTGATAATGCCCCTCGAAGGCAATCGCATCTTGTTCGGCGACGATCTTATTACTGTTCCCCTGATGGCCATTGCGGAGGGTGGACTTAGGTTCCCCATCCACAGGATTACTCGGGAAATCCTATTTCGGTTTGACCTTGCCCCCTGCCAACTGAGCGTGAACTCCTACCGCATCATACACTCCATCATCAAATTGGCCGAGGTAAAAATGTTCCCCCTCGAAGCCCATCACATCTTTGAGAATTATCTGATGTCCAGGAACGTTAGATATTCTCGATATTTCTTGTGTTCCCGAAGGAACATGGTAAAAATTATACCGGAGGGAATGTATGACTCCGAGAAGTGGGCTTCGGACTATGTCGTAGTCCGGGGCAACTTTGAATTTCCTGCCGGTGAGTATGGCGTGCACGGCATTCGTACACAAAGAGGAGAACCGAGTAAGTATTGTGTTTTGTTTTTTTTTTTTTTTTTCAAGGTTTATTGCTCGGTAGATATATTTCTCTAAGTAACTTCTTTTTACTGACGATGATCTTCTTTTGTTCGGCAGACGTTCCAAGACTCAATAAACAACTCCTCCGAGCAGCACAGGGTTGTGGGCTTGCAGCTTCACTCCTTACGATCCCAAGATCCGAAAGAGACGCCCCCACAATCCTGGGCTACGATCCAACGTACGGCGGCCGAATCCGAGGGGGCTTGCCTGAATCTGACACCGAGGACCTTCCCGAGGAACGTCTTCCGAGCGTCGAGAAGCCGCTGAGAGGAACTATCCGCCAGCCAGTATCCGAAGAGCCAGAAGGTGACTCCGAAGAAACTTTAGGAGAACAAGGAGAAATGGCTGGTGCTCGTGGAGTAAGAGCGGTTCTGCAGGAAAAGCAGGAGAAGAAGAAGAGGGAAGAGGCAGAGAAGAGGAAGGCTGCCGCAGCTGCTGGTGGGTTCAGCTCGGCGCCGAGCCCCAAATCCCCACCGAAAGATATCCCACCCTCTCTCTCCCAGAAACGTCCGCCTACAGCCCCAACATCTTCACAGGAAGCTCCGGCCAAGAAATTCAAGGTCACTGCTCGGAGGGACCCGTCGGTGGCTAAGGGCTTGCCGAAGGACGGCGCTGAGGGTGGTGAAGGGGCCGAAGAGGGTGAGAAGGATGCTCGGGAGGTCGGTCCTGCCTGGGCCCCGAGCTTCATTACCCAATCGAAGAAGCAGGTCCTTGAGACCGACAGTCTCCAAGAGGACTCCTCTATTGCCTTTGCCCTCCATGCTGGCCTTGCATTGCCGAGGGACATCCCCTGTGCACCAACGTTGAAAACTGCTCTCAATGATTATTTCTATCATGCAGGCAGGGTAAGTACTTTTCTTCGGCTTTATATTCCTTTGTGTTACTCTTACGTTCTTTGCTAAATGAATGTTTGTTCGGTGTTTGCAGGCCACGCAGTCCATTATGTCTGCTCAATTCCATTTGCTTGACAACGACAAGCAAATGAGGCTCCTGAAGCAAAAGGCCGTGCATTACCAAAACGCGGCCGAAGCTCTGAAAAAGAGCTTTGATCAGTCCGAGGCCGTGCGCCAGTCGCAGGAGCTACAGATTGCTAATCAAAATGATTTGATAAAGGGTCTGCAAGATGCTGCCGAGCGCACGAGAGCCGAGGGAAAGGATGAGGGCTTCGCCGAAGCCAAGAAGCAGATGGAGGAGGAGATGAAGAAGCTACTCCAGGAGGAGTTTGACCGAGGATACAAGATGGCCGAGGAGAACGCCGCCGAGGAAGTGCTTGCGATCATGAATGAGATAAAAGAAGAGCAGCACGTGAAGAGCTTCACACTTGGCGTGCACAAAGGTTTTGATGAAGCTGGACTCGATCCGAACGACATCAGGCGGGGCATGATCGAAGCACCACCCCTACCTGCTGACGAGGACGAGCAGCCTGTGAGCAAAGAGACTGCTGCTGGGAACGTTGAGGCTTCAATCCCCGAGTCTAACATTCACACTCCCTCGGATACCATTACTCCCGAAGCATGAGACATTTCCTTTTTGTTTTGTTAAGAACAATATTTTGGAACGGTCGACGCCGAACAATAGGCTTTTGTCGAACCGTAGTTTGTAACTAATACAGGTGAGGATGGAAAAGAACGATCTACCTCAGCCATGCCTCAGTACTCGTTTGATTTGTTTTGCAAAGTTTGTTTAAGAAATTTCTCAAGTCTTTTTATTCGGATACGTCTATTGCAGTTACTCTATGTTTCGTCGTTCTGTACAAAATCAAGGCGGCTTCACTTGAATACGAACATTGTTAAAAGCCCAGAATATTTTCCACCGAACAAACGTGTGTGAACATAAGTAGTCAGCAATTTTGAATGAACTGTCAAGGTGTTTTAGCTCGGATTGAATTATAGTTTTAATGTTTAGATAGCATACGCTCGGACTATGTATTATACGCATGTAAAAATTCACACATGTAAAAATTCAAACATTTACACACGTACATAGCCCCCTGCCTTAGTGATTGGCGTGAGTAAAATACAAGGCGGCACTAAGGCAGAAAGAGTGGGTAAACGCAAAGAGAAAATACCGAGCCCCAGCATAGGGGAACGAGGAATCAGGCTACGAGAATTTCGCCACAACAACCGAACGAGTTGTTGACGTTTATACCGAAGCCCGAAGGCGGATCCAATACGCCGAACGTAAGGGAAAAGGGTGGAAGTGCCAAAAGACCGAGTAGAACCCGGGCTAGGTGAAATACCCATGAAACCAAACTGTACCGAGTAAAAAAAACGATTGAAAAAGTACCATCCGATTACCAAAACGCATGAGGGCTTACAAACCGAAAAACACAAAAATAAGAATCAGAGAGCAAAAGCGAGAACTGGAGAATTCCAATTCTACCCATGGAACTTTCGAAGTTTTTGAGCGTTCCAAGGGTTAGCAATTGGTGTTCCATCCATCTCAGCTAGCTTGTAGACGCCATGACCAATCTTTTGGACTACCCTGTAAGGGCCTTCATAGGGATCCTTGAACTTGGTCAGTTTGCTGGCCTCGACGACCATCCGAAGAACCAGATCGCCTACTTGAAATGGTCTTGCTCGGACATTTTTATTGTAGCCGCGAGCAACCTCTCGCTGGTAAGCTTCATGATGCAGGTTGGCGGTGTCACGAAGTTCTTCGGCGAAGTCCAGCTCCGCGCCCACCAAAGCGTTATTATCCACTGGATTGAAATTTTCGGACCGAGCCGTGGGCACCAATGCTGCCAAGGGAAGAACAGCCTCCATTCCGTAAGCCATCGAGAATGGGGTTCGGCCGGTGGACCGCCGAGGAGTGGTACGATAGCTCCATAGAACTTGTGGAAGCTCCTCAACCCATTTACCGAGCTTCCTGGTCAAGCGTCGCTTTAGCACCCGAGTGATAGATTTGTTGGACGCTTCGGCTTGGCCGTTGCCTTGTGGGTAGGCGACCGAGGAATTATGAATTTTGATACGTTTCTCGGCGTAGAAGTGTTTGATTGCGGCGGCAACAAATTGGGAACCATTGTCTGAAATAATTGCATAAGGCACGCCGAACCTGGAAATGATGTGCTTCCAAATGAAACGTTCTACGTCCCCCGCGGTTCTCTTGACCAATGGGGCGGCTTCCACCCATTTAGTGAATAGATCAGTAGCTGTGAGCAAGTACTCGAATCTGCCAGTGGCCTTCGAAAGTTTACCAACGATGTCAAAGGCCCAAACAGCAAATGGCCATGGGCTCGTAATCATTTTGAGGGGAAAAGCAGGTTGGTGGATGAGGGGAGCTTGTAATTGACACCGAACACAACGCTTTACGTAATCTTCGGACTGCTTGACCATCTTGACCCACCAATATCCTTGCGTCAAAGCACGTTGAGCCATTGTTCGGCCTCCCGAGTGAGCCCCACAACTACCCGAGTGTAGTTCTTCCAAGATGCTTTCCACCTGATCCTCATGCACGACTTTTAAATCCGGTCCGGTGAAAGTTCTACGATACAAATTATTGTTCGGATCTAAAAAGTAGTTGGCTGCTCGGCACCTTATCTTGTGAGCTTCTCGTCTGTCCGTCGGCAGAGTCTGATCCTTTAGGAAGGCAATAATGGGGTCCATCTGGCTTGGACCGAGCGTGATCGTGTTGACCATGCACACGGCAGTTTTGAAGCTCGGAGATTCTACTTCGTCAAATACGATGGTGCGACTTCCCGAGGTTTTATAAACCGAAGCAAGACTTGCGAGGGCGTCGGCATGAGCATTATGTTCCCGAGCAATCCACTCTATTTCCACTCGGCCAAATCGCTGAAAGAGGGCGAGGACGTGGCTAACGTAGGCATTCATATGCTCATCTTTGGCTTGATAGTCATCATTGAGATGTCCTACGATCAACCGAGAGTCACAAAAGATATGAACTGAATCCGCCCCAAGCCGAAGAGCGAGTCGTAGTCCCGCAATAAGAGCTTCGTATTCTGCCTCGTTGTTCGTTGCCGCATAACCGAGGGACACTGCACTTTCATGAACAGTTCCAGCAGGTGAGACAATGACTATGCCAGCCCCAGCCCCATGCACGTTGGATGCTCCATCTACCGTCATTCTCCAGGCGTTACTCGAAAAGAGCTTCCACTCGCGTTTCGGTTTCTTTGTTCCCAAAGTGAACCGAGCACGACGAGATTCAGGGGGAGGGGAACTCCACTCAACGAGCTCCTCGGCCTCGGAGCGTTTCGCTACCTCGGCTGCCATTGTCAGCTCGTTTTCTTCGTCGCGCAAACCAGGCGTTAGCTCGGCAAAGAAGTCTGCCAATGCCTGTCCCTTAATGGCAGTCCTTGGCTCGAATTGAATGTCGTAGTTGGCCAGGTCTTGTGAAAATTTGAGGATGCGACTAGAAGAGTCAGTCTTCCGAAGCACAGCCTTGAGAGGGAACTCGGTGAGGACCACAATCCTATGGCATTGAAAGTATGGCAATAGGCTCGTTTTGGCTGACACGAGCGCTAAGGCCAACTTCTCCATAGGCAGATACCTCGTTTGAGAATCCGTCATTGATTTGCTGGAAAAGAAGATAGGCAAGTGATTCGTTCCTTCCTTCCGAACAAGAACGGAGCTGGTAGCGTGATCCGAGACCGCCAAATACAGGTAAAGATCCTCTTCGGGCAAGGGTGTGACGAGGAGTGGAGCTTGCGCAAGATATGTTTTCAATGATTGCAAAGCCACATCACATTCCTCAGTCCACACAAACCTGCGCCGACTGGTCTTTATTGCTTGGAAAAAAGGTCTGCAAAGATCTCCGGATCGCCGAATAAAGCGACTCAGTGCCGCTACCATTCCGGTTAGCCGTTGCACTTCCTTTATAGTTGTTGGAGCTCGGAGATTCCGAACGGCGGTCAGTTGAGTCGGATCGGCTTCAATTCCTCGGTGACTGACCATATATCCGAGGAACTTACCCGAACCAACTCCAAACGCACATTTCTCAGCGTTCAGACGAAGCTTATATTCCTTGAGTATGGCAAAGATCTCGCCAAGATCCCGAAGGTGATCGCGACCGAATTTACTTTTACATACCAAATCGTCGATGTAAGCTTCCAACGTCTTGCCGAGCTTCATGAGAAACATTTTGGTTATTGCTTGTTGAAACGTTGCTCCGACGTTCTTCAGTCCGAAGGGAACAACATCGTAGCAGAAAATCCCCCGAGGAGAGATGAACGCCGTTTTCTCTTGATCTTCAACTGCTGAAGCAATTTGATGATACCCTCGGTAAGCATCCATGAAGCTTAGTCGCTCGTGCCCTGCCGTTGCATCCACCATCTGCTCAATCCGAGGAAGGGGAAAACGATCCATCGGACAAGCATCGTTGAGATTGGTGTAATCAACGCAGACTCGGAGCTTGCCATTTTTCTTCGGTACGACGACCGGGTTTGCTAGCCAGGTTGGATATAGGATCTCTCTTATAGCCCCAGCGTTTAATAACTGGTCTACTTCGACCATCACTGCGTCCACATGTAGTGCTGCAGAACGACGAACCTTTTGTACAACAGGGCGTCTGTTCGAATCAACATTCAGGTGATGAGCTACAAAGGCTGGATCCACGCCTGGCATCTCGTTGGGAGTCCAAGCAAATACTTCGATGTTCTCTTTAAGGAAATTGAACATCTCCATACGCTCGGATTCGACCATCGAGCTGCCGAGGAGAAAGTACCGGCTTCCATCCGAAGTTATTGGCATTCGAATCAGTTCCTCGGCCGAACGTTGCTCGGCTGGTAGACCCACATCTTCAAGGACGGGTACATTCGCTGTGTCGATGCACTGTACTTCTTGCAAGCACTGTTTGTTCGTCACGGTGCTAATGTAGCACTTCTTGGATTGGATTTGATCTCCCTGAAGGCTCTCCTGCCTTCCATTCCAGCCTGTGAACTTAAGAACCTGATGAAGGGTTGAAGTGACTGCCTTCATCCCATGTAGCCAGGTTCGACCGAGGATGATGTTGTAAGGGCTAGGTGAATTAACCACCACAAAGTCAACATCAATCACTCGGGAGCCAGCTCGCACGGGTAGGGTTGTCAACCCAAGGGGCCATACGGGAGCTCCGGTGAAGCTAACGAGCGGGGTGGTTGCCGTCCGAAGCTGATCAAGAGATAGCCCAAGGCTTTTGAACGTGGAGTAGAACATAACCTCCGCCGAACTTCCTTGGTCAATCAATACTCGTTGAACTGTAGATTTGTCAACGATTATGGTCACGACAAGGGCATCGGCATGTGGTGTCTGTAATCCTCGCAAATCTTCGGCCGTGAAGGTGATTGTTCCATCCAGGCTCGGATCCATCCATTTTCTCTTGGGTGAGGCGCCCACGTTGCATACTGATAAAGCAACCTCGGCTTTGTCGATTTCCGAACGCAGTTCTGCAGCCTTTCCTTCGGTGACGAGTCCTTGTATTACCCCAACGATGTTGCCCGCTGGAAGAGGAGGAGGAGGAGGGAGTGGATTGCGCTGAAGGTCAATCCATTGGTTGAGATGCCCAGCTGCTGCAAGCTCTTCCAGGTATCTTTTGTACGGTTGGCATTGGGTGGTGTAATGCCCTCGCTCTTTGTGAAACGAACACAATCCAGCCCCGGTGCCCGCCGTTCCGAGGAATCCTGTAGGCCAGACGAAGAATGGCATCTTGCCGATGGTATGCAATAACTTGTAAATTGGTTCCGTGAAAGCCGTTCGCTCGGCCACATACTCATCCGGCCTGGGTTCCCTCTTCTCCTGTTGCCACGGCTGTTGGTACGGGGTTTGGGGCGGTTTACACTTGTTGCTCGGTTTTCCTGACCCGGTTCCTCCGCTGCCTTGTCCGTTTTGCCCGTGCCGAACGTTGGCCACCTGTTTTTTCGCAGAAGCCTGGGTCTTTGCCTCGGCTGTCTTCGGAGCGTTACGCTCGGCTACTGCTTCTTCGTGTACGCAATCCTTTTCGATAATAACCATCAGGTCCCCCATTGTCTTTGGCGGGTTTCTAGATAAATCTCTGAACATTGCCGAAGTTGGATCCAACCCATTCATGAATGACTCCGCAGCCACGCCTTGGTCACAGTCGGGGATGAGGTTGTAGACTTCCCAGTAACGTTCAGTGTACGCCCGAAGCGTTTCCCCGGCTGCTCTTCTCATGTTTACCAACATCGAAAGCGTCTTGGGTTGAATGTTGCTTGTTACGAACCTCTTTGTGAACTCCAACTCCAGTTCGTTGAAGCTTTTGATGGATTTTGGTTTGAGCTGGTTATACCACAACATTATTGGTTCACTTAGTGTAAGGGGAAAGATCTTACACATGAGTGCGTCAGAGAAGTTGTGGAGGCTCATAGTCTGCCGAAACCGACAAACGAACGCCACAGCATCTTCCTTGGCTTCATAACGCTTGAGTTTTGGCATGGTAAAGCGCTCCGGTGGTCGTTCTTGCTGAATGGCGTCAACGAACGGGGATGCTTTAGCTTTTCCGAGCTTCGAGTTGTCCATTGTAACCGGAGCCTGTAGGATTATTGACTGCGGAGCGGGCACTTCAGGATTTTCCCTTGGCTCTCGGTGACGGCGTCTTGGCTGGTCGTTCGCCTCATTGTGGTGAGTTTTGCCTCCTTCTGACCGCTCCGGCCGTTCTCCTCTTGAATCACCCTGCCGAGCTAACCGCGGATCCAATTCTCCCACTGGTTGATACACGATAGGTGCCCCAGTAAATTGATCATATAAAATAATTGTATTTCCATGATCCGAGCGTTCTCCCTTGCTCATCGTCCGGCGAAGACCACGCGTTCCCGCTGATTGTTGTTTGTTGTGCTGAGGCTCGGTCGTGGATCTAAACCGTTCGGTTCGCTCGTTGTGACCAGCTGGTTGACGCTCTGGGAGGACGTTTAAATCCATTGGCCTCTTGCCGTCTGTGCGCTCCTGATACCGTCTGGAAATGCGCTGTGTTCTTCCCGAGACGTTTGTTCGGTGAGAATGTGCCGTAGAATTTGTTGCCGAGGAACGTGAACTCTCGGTCCGAATGATGCTCGCCACACGGTGCCGAGATGAGTTCGGCTGAATTCGTGGCGGGTGTTCCAACCTATCAAAGACGGTCCTTCGTTCGGACACGGCTAGCTCGGAAGTTACTGCCTTTCTTGATTTTTGGCTCCGCTTGTGCGCTTTCTTCGGCCGACTTGGTTCGGCAACATGGCCAGGTGTTGGTGTGACAATTGTGCCTCCATCCCGCTCTTCTAGACGTTGCTATAGGAGTGCTATGACTGCTGCTTGGCGTTTTTGTTCCGCCAGAGCGATGTCAAGCTCGGTTTGTGGGAACGAAAGTTGACGAGCAACTGGCACCACGGTCCTAGCAGTTTGGCCGGGATCGTTATTTATTGAGCCGAACCCAGTCAAACCGAGGGTGAAATTTTCCGGACCAGGTGGTGGTAGGCGTTCGGTCATCTTTGGGTGGAGAAGAGACTGGAGTTAAGAACAGGCCCACAGTTTGCTAGGAAGAACAAAAATGTGTTTTTCTCCCCAGCAGAGTCGCCAATTGTGGGGGGCTGTTTTAACCTTGAACCTCTTGAACCCTTCTCGCTTGCTGTTGAATCGTGGAGCGATGACGTGTAACGCCTTGTACCTGCAAACCGGAGGGGGGGTGTTCCTCCAGGAAGAAGCTCCGACGATCAAGTTAGTATATGGAGGAAGAAGTTTGGTAAGAAAATATATGTAGAGAGAGAGTAGTTTTTCATGTGTGATTACTCAGAACAGATCCTTGTCTTAGGTGAAGCACTCCTCTATTTATAGGCGAAGGATGGAAGCGGTGAGTTAGCCGGGCGTAGGCTACACGCGCTCTTCTACGCTCGGCTGACGTCATATGTCAGGGACATTAATGAGGGCCGCCTTCAGAAGATCTTGCCGTGTCACAGTGACTAATGTCAGATCTGTCGCTATCGGCCAGAGATGTCACTTCGTATATCAGAGAAGACATCTTGCGTATCATCGGAGACTTCTAGATTCGGCCAAAAGTGGAAAGCTTCTAGAATGTTCCCACAGAGGCGGTTTATCCGAACAATACACGTCTAACCGAACCGAATCGTTTGTCCGAGCAACAGTAGTTGTGCAGAGGAGGATGATCCGAATAAAAGGGTCACAATTCTTCCAATAGGGCTTGTGCTCTTCGGACGAACAACCCTGAAACACACGTTTGTTCGGACAATAATACTTTTTGAACGTAGACGAACTGAGACAACTGAACGATGGTCTAGATGGGTTGATCCTTTTGAACCCTTTGGACTTCGGATATTTCGGCCCACTACAGTGGCTTTGATTTTACTGTTGATATTTGAAATATTAGTTTCTTATTTAGGTTTGATTATTAATTGGAGGATAAATTTGGTGGGTGCTTTGCCACTACCATCGGATGGTCGCCGGAAATAATTTCACCAACTGTTCATCGCCGGGGCCGGCAGGGCGGGAGCGATGACAACAAATGCACAGCTTTTAAATGTGTTTGGTACTGTTCTTTACATTAATTGATTTATTCACATTGATGTCAATTTTATAGGTTGGTGTTTCACAAGAATTGACCGGGCGGGGATTTACAGATTAAGTGTTAATGTATGTTTGATAAAACTATCCAGATTGGGTTAGAAAACCTCCCTAGCCTCTCACTTCTACTTCCCCATTTGAAGTGAAGCTTTGTGAACATGAATCATTGGAGAGACAAAGTGAATCCCTTTACTTGAGTAGCCTCTGTATCTTTACTGGATTGTATGCTTTCATTATTTGAAACCAACTTTATTTTGATTTGCTGGTTGTCAGTGCTCCATCTAATGTGATAAGCTCTGATTTATTTTTACCTCATTGTTCTTGCAGGGTAGTCGGGTTCTACACATGTCTGGAGTTCTTCCATGTGATTATTGAGTTTTGGTTTACACATGTCTAGAGTTGTGATTATTGAGTTTTGGTTTACTCATTTATATATTCTTTGAGTGGATGGAGATAAGGTGAACTTATTGCCTTTGAGAACATAGTTTCATTTCCAGTTTCTGTATATGGATTTGTCTGTGTTGCAGTTGCAAGTTTCAGCTCATACAGTACGTTCTGAGTTTCTGTTTCAATTAGATTTTGTTCTTCATGATTTCTTCTAGTTTAATTGGCAGAAAAATGACTTGCACAAAAGCCAAAATTGATGAAGTAGTAGCTGAGTGAATAAGCTGCCTTTATCAAGTTATCATGAGCTCTTTCATGTTAATAGACTAGCCTTTTTCATTTCATGTAAATATATATTGTTAATGTAGTTAGCTATGAATCACCAACACACCTTTGTGGTCAATGCATTCATGTCGGACATGGAAAGATATGCATAAGACAAACTAAGTCGCGTGTCCAATTGTTTATGATAAACTTTAACAGGGATATGGCTTGAGTACTCTTGGGACACATGTGTCTCAAGTGAGACACGTATGAGGAATGAAAAATGGGCAGATTATGTCTGTGTCGACTTTCGAGATGTCAAGAAAGCTTGTGTCATCCTTCAAAACAAAAGTAGCGAATTTCGGCTACTTGAAATGTTGTTTAATCTATGATGATATGACCACTTTGGTTAGTGGACACATTTGCTTTAATAGTTTTTTAAGTTTCATTTCGCAAATGATTTATATACTCTAATTGCATTGATCGTGCATGGATCACGTGATTGTGTCTCTTATTATGTTGGCTAATGCGATGGTTGGATTTTTAAAGACTTTCGTTTGAGTTTTGGATACTTAATTTGCTATTTTTCGTATCTCTCACATTATAACGAGCTCTTTATATTCTATTTCCTGCAGGACATATGCCAGAGTGACACAAGCTTTTTTGGTTGGAGAAGTAACTGCTATAGTTGTTAGGATCATTTTGTTTTCTTGATGTTAAAGTTTTGTTTGAAAGCTACTTGAGCTTATCATACGTGAACATGAGTTGGTACAAAAATTAGGATGATTTTGATTGTATTATGTTTTCGAAGATTGGTTGGTTAAATAATATGTGTTCTCCTCTGTATATAGTCAATATATTGTTTTTGTGGTGTGAGGGGGAGAAATTCTTTTCAAGCTTCAGCTGGTATAAAAATTAGATGGATCGAGAGTGGATAGACCAGAATTTCTAAGCGGGTTATTTTCTATGAGAAACAATCACAGTTTTGCATTGAAGACATAATCTTTTACTATATATAAAACAACGGTTTGTCATCCTAATCGTGATGTTTATTATAGTATTTAACCACAGTTTTGATTCAAAGCGTGATCTTACTTTGGTTTTAATCACGGTTGTAACCACCAACTGTGATCTTACATTATCTTTGTAACACACAAATTCGTGTCCTGCAATAAAGACAGAGAAAAAGATGCACAAAATAATACTTTTATTGATTTTTGAATTGAAAGAGGTACAATTCTCTAATAAATGCTCTTTAAATAATAAAAGAACAAAATCCTCTGATTCGATCTCCGGAGTTGTTGGCGTTCTAACGGCTTGAATGCTTATTGTTGAATCGCCTAAATAGTAACCTTCTTTGAATCTTCAGGTTGAATGAATCGAAGAACAAAGCTTGAAGATGACTTGAACTCTGAAGTTTGATCCTTCAAATCTCCAAGAGTTTTGGTTCGCTGAGTGATTTGAGTTGCTGAATGACTTGATGTGGTGGATTTGCAAAGAAATCGACACGATTTTTGGTGTTTGATGATTCTCTGCAGGATGCTGAAAAATGCTTGAGTTCTTGAAGAGTTTGAGAGCTCTAAAGAATGCCAAGCAAAAAGTTGTGTTCTCTCCATCTTATGAGCCTCTATTTATAGGCTCTAGGAGAAAAGAGCCAAGTATGGGAAGATCTTATAATAAGATCTTTGATTGGCTTGATTCAATTTGATTGGTTTGATTGATTGACTTGATTTGATTGGCTTGATTGATTGACTTGATTTGATTTGATTGCCTTGATTGGATCTTGATTCTATTTCATTTCCTATGTAAGAAGATTTTATACTTCTTTTCAGGGAACGATTTTAATTTAAAAGAGAAATAATATATTTATAATTGGACTCTTTTTTTTTTAGGATTTATTTGAAATGGACCTGCACTTTTGGATTTGTATACCGTAATCCATTTGGCCAATCAACCGTAATTCATTGGGCCAATCAAGCTAGCCCAACTTTTTAATCCGTTACGCTAATTAAGTTAGCCCAATTTATTGATCCGCTAGACCAATTAAATTAGCCCAACTTATTTTGGTCTTCACTGCATCTCAAATGGATTGAGCCGTAGAAATCTGCCCGGCCTAATATTTATTCGAGCACTTTGACCAATTTTGACTTTAATTAATCAAGATTATTTATTTATCTTAATTAATCGGACGGCTATTAAATCATGCCAAAATTTTAGTGTCTACAATCTTTTATCACAGTTCCTAATGCAAACTGTGATATTATAGTATCTTTAATTACAGTTTTTAATGCCAACTGCATCCTTTTTTCCTTTATAACCATGGTTTTTTTGTTTTAATATCAGTTTAAAGTGACTTTTAATCACAGACAAAACCGTAATAGAATCTTATGACTTTTAATAATGTCCCGATCAACCACGGTTTTAAAACCGTGATTAAAGTATAACAATCACGGGTAAAGCGCGTGATCTTTTAAGATTATTGTAGTAGTGGTAATACATTATTATCTCGAAAAGACCTTTTTCTCTCTTTACAAGTAGAGGGAACTAATAAAGGGCGCATAGGTAAAACCTACGGAACTATAGAGTACATAAACAGTTTCAGTTCTCCGCTTATCCACCGAGCAATAAGTATTCCTTACCCAAGGTAGGGCTCATAAGTAATCCAGATTCTCCCTAATGAAGTACATATTTGCATATTCTTTTGAGCAAAAAAAAAAAAAAAAATTGTTTTCAGCATGTTATTGGACGGAGATGAAGATACATAGCATGTGTAATGAAGTACAACATGTGTAATGAAGTACGTTAAGGACCACGACAATTCACTAAAGAGAGAAAATTGCTAATCATCAGGCCACTATAAAAAGCAACAAATGGAATACAACTTTGTAGTCTTATATATTTTGGATTAAGATGGTCCTTTTTTTCTTTTTGGCGTGATTGGATTCCAATGAACAGTTTTAGTCCTTAAGATGGTGGGAACAAAAAAATGGAGGTGCAAAATGAAACATAGAAGATTATGAGCTGTAGTACATATTTCCAACTGGCGCATTGTGTCAAGGAGTAGAAGCTGCTTCTGCTTAAGTAGCAGTAGATGATTGAGTAAAACAGAAAACTCGCTCTTCATGATCTGCCCACTGTCCTGAATTGTGGCCTCAGTCATGCCCTCCTCCAACAACCTCTGCCTCGATGCCCATCCGAGCCATGAGCTCGCTATTGGACATACTTGGGAACATGCCCTTCACCGCCTGCAATGCCTCCATCCACAACCTCTGTGTGTTTGGATTTTAATTTGAATGAGGAGTTTGTACTTTATAAAAAACAATCTTACCATAATGAGCTTATATCAAACATCGAAATCTTAAACACATCAAATTTATGCTTGGATATTCGGGCGTGTTATAGATTTTTTTTTAAGTCTACAAATTCTAGAAGTACACAATCGTCTGATGACTACTAAAATCAATTACATTTGTCAAAAATTTACGCATATTTAAGTTTCCATGGCAGGGTGATAGAGACAATGAGAAAGAGATAGACTCCAGGAATGGACAGAAGGAGGGAGAGCCAGAGGGAGAAGGGAGATAGAGAAGCAAGAGTTAGTCGAAGTCATGGAGGAGTCTTGATGGTAATCGCGAAAGAAAGAAGGAAGTAGAGAGACTGAAGGAAATTGCTTTTAAACGAGAGATATCACTTATTTCCCGCTCTTCTTTCCCCAATTAGGTGTTGGAAAATCCTTTCGTTCACTGTTGCTCTAACTTTTCTTTCATTTCATTTTGTTTTAATCTTAGTAATTCCCATGAATAAGTTAGATGGGTTTTCTATTATATTATCATGCATTTGATCAATCATGAGTAAAAAAGTCGATACCTGATTTAATAGGAAAGTAGATTCGTATCTCATGTGAATTTAGGTTGTTAAGCCTTGAGTGATAGAAATTGAAGTTTCTTGTGGTTCATATGTTTTGCTTATTGAGCCTTTTGGATTCTGTAATTTTGAACCATTTTTTCAATCTTCTTCAACATTTTCATGTGTTTTTAAGAGTTTGGGATCTAGATTTACCCAGATTTGGGTTCGTCGGTAATTTGAGATTCTGTATATTTCGTGGTACTTTTTAAGTGGTGGTGGTGGTGGTGGTTTGTTGCATGTTCATTGGGGGCATAATTTTCCAGCCGATCTTTGTACAGATCATGCCACGACAAGCAAGAATATGAAGGCCATATTAAATATAAGACATTTGGCCACCTCAACCCTGGATTTGTAAAAGTATTCGCCAAACTCGATCCTTTTTTTTTTTTTTTATCAGAATTGTCAAAGTGGACAATGTTTCCAAAAACTATACTTCATAATTCATTTCATTTTCTACATTACCTTTCCATTCGAAAGGTCAACTAATCAAACTTTTAAGCATCGAACTAAATAGAAAACATTAAAGTTAATATTGGATTAAATAGACAACATCAAACTTTTAAGCATCGAACTAAATAGACAACACTAATCAAACTCTACTTCATAATTCATTTCACTTTGTTTGGTTTTGAGTTTTGAGAAATTTTTTTTTTTGATGTAATAAGTGTTAACGAGTAGAGAGAGAGAGAGATAGAGAAACTTATTAGAAACCGTGCAAAGAGTAATAAGTTTTTCTGAAAAATGTTAAAAGAACAAAGTGTAAACGTCTCAGAGTTTCAAATTCCAGCACATCAACACATCTTACACATCCTACAAGAGGGAAGGTAATAGCATGCCTCTCGCAGCAACTGCAATTGTGATGGCAATTCCATGAGAACCCAATTCAAAATTCCATCAGCGGGCAACTTTTCCGCCATCCCCAAAGGTCCCCGGATGTGTAAGGACTCCCTTGAACCACCCAGTTCCCTACATGAAGAAGATATCTAACAATTCTTGTTCTATGTGGACTATTGGCCACACCAAGTGCCAATCTCATCCCCACCCCTAAATCCAAGGGACATAATATTAAAAGGATTCTACATCCCATGCCCTATATAAACAAACTCCTAAACACCATAAATCTACAAATCGACTTAGAAATCGGAGAGGTGTTGGTTGACACCATACCAGTGTCCTTAGTTCTTGCTTTGGTACAACTACACCACTCACTGGTGTAGGGCTGCTCGCGGTCCGGTTCGGTTCGGTTCGGATTTCTAGGAATCCGAGGACTGAACCGCTAGTCACGGTTTTTACAAAATGAAATCCGTGTCCGGACTAAAAGTCTTACGGTTCGGTTTTTACAAAATAAAATCCGATCCGTAACTCGCAGATCGGTTACGGTTTTGTCCACGGATTTTAGCAAAAATAAAGATCAAGCATATATCCCACACTAAAAGAGAAGAATGTTACATTCAAAATTAAGTTTAACACCACCAGAAAGTACTTGTTACGTAAACTGTCAAAAACCTATTTCAAAAATCAGATTCAAAAGAATCACTAGTAGGATTGTATCATTATAGTACATAACATAAAAAAATGGAAAAGAAGCGAACTAGTGAAACTCAACTAGGGTTACCCGTTATTTATATGAAAACACTATAATTTACTCCCTATTTTTTATGTACATCTATATTATATCCCATTATTAAGATAAAATACTACAACTGGTAGAAAAAAGTGTTAACATTACTAACAATTTATTATAAAAATACACATATATATTTATATATATTATTTATATAAAATAAATATCTCACGGTTTAGTTCGGTTAATCCACGGTTTTGTAATGAAAATCTGTGGACCGAACCACGAGTCACGGTTTTCTAATTTTTCAATCCGTGTCCGGACTATTAATCCACGGACAAAATCCAAAAGATACGGATCGGTTCGGTCCGGACCGATTTCACGGTTCACCGAATTTTTTGAGCAGCCCTACATTGGTGTACCTATCTCGAATACTTCAAATACACGAGAAGATAGAGAGAAAGTAGGTTGCTTCGAGGAAATCCGAATTGACACAAGTGCATCTAAGAAGAAAATAACAGGTTGATCTTCATTCACATTATTGAATTGCCTAAATTGAAAGGAAATTGAATTTTATACTCTCTTTTTTGACATCTACACTTCTTTTTCGTCTTTTAGCACTTTCAACACTAAAATCCAAATGAGTGTATATATATGTCAAAAAAGAGGGTGTTGAATTCAATTTCCAATTGAAAATAGTATAGAGGCAAGATTATCACAAAATTCATAGGACAAATCGATTTATAAAGGAAATTGAATTATACACTCCTTTTTTGACATCTACGCTTCTTTTTTTGGATTTTAGTGTTGAAAGTGTATATAATTTTTTTACTAGAAGACAAAAAAAGGAATGTCATAAGAAAAGAGAGCGTAGAGTTCAATTTCCATAAAAAAAAAAAAAAAAAGAGAAGAGGATAACCCTAATTCTGACAGACCATGGTCCATTCAACCGAACCCACGTGAACCAACAACAAACAAGCATTACCAAATTAAGGAGGAAATAAAGCTAAACAAGAGATTTCTGATCCAAAAGTTTTGTTTCTCACTTTCGACTACAGAAATTATTGTGGCGAATGTCCATAACAGACAAACAAAAAATATTAGGGTAAAAGTAAAAAAAAAAATTACTTTTTCGATTCTCTCGTCGAGACGAACTAATAAGGATAAAAAGTTTGTTGCAAAACAAACAAATACCAAAAAAATTTGAATATAGACCAAAAAAAAAAAGTCACTTAGACTTTTTAATCCAAACCTAAGTGGTGGCTTCGGCGAATGCAACGAAGACCGAAACTGTACAATCGGTGCAATCATCGCGTTCTAGACAATTCTCTGATGCTGTCTCTGACTCATCGTCGAAATTACATTGCTGTTTGGAAATGGAAAAAAAAAAAGTAAAAACCTGATTTTTTTAAAGTTTTTTTTAGCCTCTAATTGCTTCATTTTTTATTCAAAAAAACAAAGTCTGAATCTTTGAATTTGTTGAATCTGGTGATACTGTGTTTGTTTTCTTTGGGCGGTCTTTTTTGGGATTAAAAACCGGGTAATTTGTGCTTAAATTGATGGGGTTTTGCCATTTGGCCCACTGTCCATTTTTATATTTGGCCCAACTAAGGCCCATTTCGGGCAGATCGAAATCTCCAAATGGACCGACCCCACCCCAAATTGAACCGAACCGAATTTCGAATCGTTCGGGATCGGTCCTTGAAGAAATCACACCGACCGAATCGGTCTTTGAGAATTCTACTGCGAACCGACCGACCCCGAACCGAAATCACTCCTACCAACAAATATGTGTACACACGTCCTCTCCTTACCGAAGGGCAATTCGATAATCCAACGTAGGTGGAACTGAAAATTTTCAATTTTGCATGTATACTTAATTAACAACATTTATCATATTCAATGAGAATATGAAGATATAAACTCTATGATTTTTGCAGAACGTCTACTAAGAGAGAAAGAAACCTATATTTGTTTGTTTTAGGTTCAATTTGAGGGAGTTTTTTTGAGTAATGAGTGGAGAAAGATAAATAGAGAAATGAAAGTACCAATCGAAGAGAAAACTTTAGTAAGGACAGTGCTGAGAGAAGGGAGCGGTTCTGAAAAATCAAAGCGAACAATGTTTTTTTTTCTTTCAAAAGCTAATAAATACTCCTTTATTTTAGCAATGGACCTAAAAAATAGTAATGGATTAATAGGGGTAGATGCAGAAATTGTAGACAGTGAATATTTTTTGAAAGAGATACACGTATCACATATATATCTAGAAATCAAATAATGAGTAGAATAGTTTTACATCAATAAAATTACCTAATCAAAGCATAACCTGTTATGATGTTGTCAGACCGCTATTCCACCATCTCTCTTAAAATTAATTGGTGTTAGGGAGGGCTTCAAGTAAGTCTTTTATAGCATTCATTATCAATCACACCTGCATGTTTGTTTTTAAAGCGATCGCAAAAAGTGACATTGTATAATCAAATCCATGGAGACACCCGGACCCAACAGATGCCATGCCTGGAAACTCAAAGTGCTAGATTTATTAAGCGAGATGAACCAAAATTAGTGGTAGTAAGCATGGCCCATATTGAAAATCCAAGTCCATCAATTTTCTTGGGGAAAATGACGGCTTAGGACGTATTTTGATAATTAATACTCGTTAAAGACAAGCTAAAATACTGAAAATATCCTTAGCGGGTCTTAATTATCAAAATACGTCATTGGCCGTTATTTTCCCATTTTCTTGTGCAATAAAGACCAATTCCATCTCATGGGCTTAGTTCCGTCTTTGGGCCTTCAAAATTTGGACCTATAATTAGCGGGCCAATGGACTTCTATACTTCACTCTTCTAATCTAGCAAAATAAGCTAAATGGTTTATTTTTTTATTCTTATTAAAAAAATTAGTATTTGTTAGTTTTTTTTTTTTTTGCTCTTTGTTAGTTTTTTTTTAGAATTATTACTTTTTCATGATGAATCGAATCTAAAAAGTAAAAAATTGCAATTAAAACCCAATATTTTTTGAATAAAGAGAAAAAGAAGGCAATTTTTTCGTCTTTATTCAAAAAAATTGATTGTAATTTTTTACTTTTGAAATTCCTCCCGTCATGAAAAAGCAATAACCCTAAAAAAATTGACGAAAAATTAACAAATGTGATTTTTTTTTTTAAAGCGGAGCCCTACGATCTACGGGCTCCAGTCGTTCGCCCAGCCAGGTTGCCCCATCGCTCCATCGGGTCCTTTCCGGGACAACATCCGGGTGTTCCTCCGGCAGTGCTCCGAGCCCGAGGATTACAACGTGGATGGCATGCCGGTTTGGAAGACTTGTTTGGTTCACGAGAACCGGAGGTTTCTGGTCCCTCTGTACACCATTGAAGAGAGCGTCAAGCACTCGTCGAATTGCGATCACTACCGTAGTTAAGGATGGAGCCAGGAATTTTATCACGCAAAATTCATTGAATTTTTTTGTTTAGTTTTAGAATTTGGTTGTGTTCTGATCGGGGGCGGACCGAGGGGTGCAAGCGGCCCGCGTCCCCCACGCCACCCAATCATCACATTATTTCAACAATATACATATTATTTTTTTTTGGCAAATGATGAAGAAAGGTCCCTTCAAAATTGTCTTTTTATTATTTAAAGATGATATTTTGTTATCATATACAAATATATGTGATTTGGTTCCCGTAATAAGAATCATGTGTCGATTATTTAGATTTGATGTTGGACTTCAGGGTTTAGAGGAAAAAAAACCTATGGGTTCTGTTTGGTTTTAATATTGTGTATTTTGAGATTTTTAATCTGAAAGCTTCAATTTATTGGTTGGATTTGGAAATTCAGGAATTACGTGGAATCTTGAGGGGTTTTTGTTGATTTTAGAATTTATTTTTGCGAAACTTTAATCTGAAAGCTTCAATTTTAAGTGGATTTTTCAGTTTTTTGAACTAAAAACATCAAAGTCTATTCTGTGGAGGATTTTAAGGTTTTTCTAGACGGAATCCGGAGATTAAAATTGTAATGTAGTCTTAGGTGTTTATCCAACTTTCGGTTGGATGGTTTTCTTTTCCGGAGTGTCCAAGCTCTTTATGCTAGGATGCCCCTTCTCGATGTACCCTTTCGAGCAATTAAAATGTTTCATTTGCTGAGAAAAAAATTTTTTTTTAACTTCATCCAACGACTGGAATATGCACCAACAAGTATAGAATAAGTTTGAATATAATTACATTGGTCATTATGGGTGGAGAGTTTAATTTTCGTGCCCTAGATGTTATAGTATTTTATATGAAATCTTGTTCGGGAAGTAATTAATTTTGGACTTTTTTTGTATGGAAACTCAAGTGTTTAGAAAATTTGATATTCAATTGGTTTTGATCTTGAAAAAAAAAAAAAAAAACTATAATGGGTTCTATGAATTTCTTATCTTTCCATAATTATATTTGATACTTTCTTATACAAGTTGACCAAGAATTATTTGGGAAAAAATCAAATCTCCTATTAATAATAGTAGTAAATTCAAAAGAATCAAACCTAATTGTCTCGTGTCGTTTCCGGGTAACGTGTTGACACGAAAAGATAAACAGTTATCTGTGTCCTAATCGAGTTACGCGAGTCAAACCCATGTTCAACCCATTTTAATATTTTTGTTGGCAAGTCGTGTCATATTCGCGTTTAGTACATAAGTGATCGACTCAAACCCTCTAACTTCATATCGTGGTAACGGACTGTGTCCGAAATTCCCACCCCTGTTTACCTATTTGTGTGCTTACTCACCCCGCCACCCCCAATCCGAAAGGGAAAAGGCCAAAGTCGAAAGAACAAATCCTACTCATAGCCGGACCTGCGCTTACCGCGGTCGGTGGCAAACCTATATATATATCTCTCTCTCTTGCCCCATTGTTTTCACAATACCAAAATCGGAAGAACAAAACTGATCAGAAGGTTCTTCATCTTTCTCTTCCTCTCAATTCTATCTTGTTGTTTATCATTGTTTTTAAGTCCGATCGATTAATCCTTTGAATGCTGATGATTTCAGTTTCCTCCGTTGAAGTTTGATCTGTTCCCATCGGCTTGTGGTCTAATTCAAAGTTGCTGCTGTGTTATCAAAACTGCAGTATTATTTGTTATATACTATCAACCTAGTTTCCCCGGCCAGAATGCCTACGGAAACAGAAGTCCCTTCACTCTCGTCTGATAGGCCCACCGCATCTCCGTATCCTTCCACCGCTGAAACCACCGCCAGGACGAACAACATCTTGGCAAAGTTTGTACGATCAGTTTATAATAAGAAATCAATGGAAGAAGCTAAATGCATAATCTGCATGGAACCCCCTCACAATGCAGTAATCTTAAATTGCTCTAACCTCGAGAAAGGATGTCGCCCTTACATGTGCCGCAGCAGCAACCGCCTCTCAAACTGTCTCAACCATTTTCTTAAATCAACTTCCTCGACCCCAACACCTTTGTGCCCACTTTGCCGTGGGGAAGTCAACATGTGCATTCTTGTATTGCCCTTTACTCGGTTCATGAATTCCATACCGAGGAGTTGTTCTGTCGAGACTTGTGAATTTATAGGGAATTATCTGGAACTAGAGAACCATGCCAGTCTTGAACATCCGTCAGTTAGGCCATCAGTGTTGGACCTCGTTCGCATTCAGAATTGGAGGAGGTTGCAGCGCGAAAGGGACTTGGCGGATAGGAATTTGATCGCTTTCGGTAGTGATTTCGAGAGTGTTGTTGCTGCGAATGAAGAATCGGATGCTGTCACTGCCCGGCTTGCAATGGTTGATCTTCCACAGCACCAAGTTGCAAGTAGAAGAGATGACACGACAAATTCATGAAGATCGTTAAAGAAAGAGAGCACTAGCTTAAAAGGGAATTGCTTTGTGGTTAAGGCTTAGAAGGCAACAGGAGTTGAAGATCGTTATGCTAAAGGGCTCTCAACAAATGAGTTTAATTATGATTAGCTACATCCATCCTTGTTGTTTTGGAGTAGCATTTTGTTCTGCACGTTCTTCATGAACATTTTCTTTATATCTAAGAGTCTAAGACACATTATCTCCCCTTATCTGCCCTATAATTAAAGGAAATTAATGCTCTACGTTTGTTTCGCTCTCTTTTTTGTTTCCATTTTTGTCCTCATTCCGTACGTGCTTTGCAGCGTCCCATGCGTTTGTTTGTCGAGGGTAAGGCTAATCGAACTAAGCTATTCGAGTCTGAATTAATTCATGTTCATTCATTAAAAGCTTATTTAAGATTGGTTTGTTACATAATCAAACTGGTCTGTTGTTTTCGTACTAAAAATATAATTTATAAAACAAAGAGACAGTGGTTAAGTCCAGAATCGTCTACGGGGAATAAAAAGCTAAGTTCCGATACTTTCAATTGATTTCTAATTTAATTCTAAAACTAAAAGGGAGTTTGGATTTGTGTAGAACCCAATTATATATGTTTTCTTTTGTATTCCGATTGCATACTTATTGATGTCGAATTAATATGATTTTAAAATTGCAATTTAGCATTTTTACAAGATCTACAACATCGATAAGTCCGGCAAGGAGAAGAAAAACGCCGAACACATGTAGCTAGGTAGTTGCAAATTTTTCTGTTTAGTTGCTCATGAAATATCAAAAACTCTACGGCCACCGACCAAAAAGGGTCCCAATTTTGCACCAACGGGCGGTACCCAAAATTAGCTCAATCCAAGCTTCCCATTTTTCATTCAGATTACATGATTCTGTAATCTGAATAAAAAATGAGAAGATTGAATCAAGTACCTATATATATATCGTATTGATCTGATTTTTTACATGCTCATTATTTTATTTTATTTTTTTATTGAACTACTCAAATCATCCCGGGGTGTCTGGAGTGGACCTTGCGTGCCCAAGTGCAATTTTGTTCACCCTCCTTAAAAGAGGGTGAACATTACCCTCTCTGTCATTGGTTGAAATAGTGTGGATCCCACCACAAAGTGATGTCATGTTTGCCATGCAATACACTTTTTGATAAGCATGACATCTTTTTATGGTGGGGTTCACATCATTTCAACCAATAGGGAGAAGGGTAATGTTCACCATCTTAAGTAGAAGGTGGACAAAACTCAACTCTTGCGTGCCCACTGGTGCAAAATTTGGACCCCATGGGTCGGTGGCTGTAGCAAGCTTCGTGAAATATATGCTATACTCTCTCAACTACCAGGGGCATCCACGTAATTCCAAAAACCATCCCAAAATCGAGCGGGATATACTACCAGTCCAAAGCACCAGTAAACCAACAAAATATTTGCAAGCCCTACAAGACTACAACTAACTTCGATTCTCTCCCCTCCTCTCTCTCTCAATCTTGCTTTCTCTCCCTAAACCCCTCTCTCTCTCCTATCTCTTGAGCTCCAACCATGTTGATACCATTGGAAGCAGATGCGGACCCACCTTGAGGCACGTGCCTACATGCTCTTTTTTTTTAAAAAAAATTCCCGATTTTGTATATACAATATATTATTGTTTGGCTTAGATTTGGCTCAAGGACTGAGCGGGCGTGCCAGGACTTGTCGCGTACCAACGTAAAGGACTGGGCGTCCCTCTTCTGATTTCTAAATCTGTGCGGGCGATAGTGCTGCAAACCTAAGGGCTAGATTGCAGTTTGGTTCGTGGTTTGCCACAACGAAGCGGACTTAATAATTTCCTAACCATGTAGGAAAAGAAGTAACAACGTATAATTAGTTTACTATGTCGGAATAATAAAGTAGGAGGTGAGAGAGAGATATGAATAACTTTATTATGTTTCGTAATAATAAAGTTGGGATACAAGAGAGATAGAAGCTCAAGTTATTTGGTGAAATAATCGAGTGTAGGTGAGAAAATAGAGATAATTGCTTCGCAGGGAAGACTTTGGTTGTAAGTATTGAGCTTGATTGGTGTGGGAACCCCTTTTTTGTCTTGCAAACTAGTATTTATAGGCCAACTCTGCATTGGTCCAGATCTGAGCTCAGCTTCCCGCCTCAACCACGGGCTGCCATGTGTCCCGAGTGGCCTTCAGATGCCGCCATGTGTCCAACATAACTACCCACTAATATATTTAGTGAGATCATGGGTAGTTAATTTATTGGAGGTTAAAAGAAATTACCCATGTGTTATTCCTTGATCGTGGCCGGTTTAAGGAGATAATGCACTTCCTCCATCTCCTTCTTTTGTGGGCAGTTGACAAGTAATGGGCTACCTCATGCCCTATTTTCATGGGTTAGAAAGAACTACCAGCTAGGTCAAATGGCTCTTTGCATAACAGCAAGCACTTGTCCACCTTCCACTTTTCATGGGATATACAGTCAATGGGCCATTTAATTAGATTAAATGGCCTACTTATATGTTTAACCCACAAAAATGTTTTCAGAAACACAATCAACTTCCATGGGCAATGGGCCTCCTCTATCTAACATGCACAAGGCCTCATACTCATAATAAACCAATTGGGCCGAAGCCCACAATTCCAATTTCCAGCCCAAACGAGTCAAAATTAATCGGGCCCAACCAATATTATCTTGGCCCATTAATTTTGATCCAATAAATTCTTCAATTGATGGCCTAATTTAATTAAATTTCGATTAAATAGCCGTCCAACGCTTGCCCAGGACTGTGTGCCAAAAACGGGTGTAAACAATTATATATGTCGAATATGTGTAAAAATGCAATGTTTGGTGCAATGGTAAGTTGCTAGCTTTGGGAATGAGAGGGTGTGTGTTTGAGTCTCCTCCCACTCCCTTAAGGCTTTTTTTTTTCCCTCAAAATCTACTAGAAAATAGTGCATATCTTGGGAGAAAAACGAAAAAACAAAAATCTTTCACTACGAGCGTCGTATATTGAGCGTCGTTCATATACAAATATATGTGATTTGGTTTCCGTAATAAGAATCATGTGTCGATTATTTAGATTTGATGTGGGACTTCAAGGTTTAAAGGAAAAAAAACCCTACGGGTTCTGTTTGGTTTTAATATTGTGTATTTTGAGATTTTTGATCTGAAAGCTTCAATTTATTGGTTGGATTTGGGAATTCAGGAATTACGCGGAACCTTGAGGGGTTTTTCGTTGATTTTAGAATTTATTTTTGCGAGACTTTCATCTGAAAGCTTCTATTTGAATTTTTCAGCTTTTTGAACTAATTAATAATTTTAACTTCATCCCACGACCGGAAATGCACCAAATATAGAATAAGTTTGAATATAATTACATTGGTCATTTTAAAGTGGTAGACTGCTAGGTGGAAGAGAAGCCAAATAATTATGGGTGGGAGTTTTTCGTGCCCTAGATGTTATAGTATTTTTATGAAATCTTGTTCGCGAAGTTTTTTTTTTTTTTTTTGGGACATGAGCCTAAAGGAATTCAATTAATTTTGGATTTTTTTTTGTATGAAAACTCAAGTGTTTAGAAAATTTGATATTCAATTGGTTTTGATCTTTAAAAAAAAAAAAAAACCTATAATGGGTTCTATAATAATATGAATTTCTTATCTTTCCATAATTATATTGATACTTTCTTTTACAAGTTGACCAAGAATTATTTGGGAAAAAATCAAATCTCCTATTAATAGTAGTAAATTCAAAAGAATCAAACCTAATTGTGTCGTGTTGTTTTGGGGTAACGTGTCGACACGGAAAATTAAACAGTTATCTGTGTCCTAATCGAGTTACACGAGTCAAACCCGTGTTCGACCCATTTTAATATTTTTGTTGGCAAGTCATATTCGCGTTCATGTACAAAAGTGATTGACTCAATCCCTTTAACTTCATATCGTGGTAACGGATTGTGTCCGAAATTCCTACCCCTATTTACCTATTTGTGTGCTTACTCACCCCGCCATCCCCAATCCGAAAGGGAAAAGGCCAAAGTCGAAAGAACAAATCCTACTCATAGCCGGACCTGGGCTTACCGTGGACGGTGGCGAACCTACATATATATATATATATATATATCTCTCTCTCTCTTGCCCCATTGTTTTCACAATACCAAAATCGGAAGAACAAAACTCAGAAGGTTCTCCATCGGCTTGTGGTCTAATTCAAAGTTGTCTGTTCTTTTAGCTATTCAAAGCTGCTGCTGTGTTATCAAAACTGCAGTATTATTTGTTATACTATCAACCCCAGAATGCCCAAGGAAACAGGAGTCCCTTCACTCTCGTCTGATAGGCCTACCGCATCTCCGTATGCTTCCACCGCTGAAACCGCCGCCAGGACGAACATGTTTAAAAAGCTTGTACGATCAGTTTATATTAAGGAATCAATGGAAGAAGCTAAATGCATAATCTGCATGGAACCCCCTCACAATGCAGTAATCTTAAATTGCTCTAACCTCGAAAAAGGATGTCGCCCTTACATGTGCGGCACCAGCAACCGCCTCTCAAACTGTCTCAACCATTTTCTTAAATCAACTTCCTCGACCCCAACACCTTCGTGCCCGCTTTGCCGAGGGAAAGTCAGCAAGTGGGTTTTTATATCGCGCTTTAGTCGGTTCATGAATTCCATACCGAGGAGTTGTTCTGTCGAGACTTGTGAATTTGTAGGGAATTATCTGGAACTAGAGAACCATGCCAGTCTTGAACATCCGTCAGTTAGGCCATCAGTGGTGGACCCCGTTCTCATGCAGGATTGGAGGAGGTTGCAGTGCTTTATTCGGTTCGTGGATTCCATACCGAGGAGTCGTTGTTCTTTCGAGACTTGTGAATTTATAGGGAATTATCTGGAACTAGAGAACCATGCCAGCCTTGCACATCCGTCAGTTAGGCCATCAGTGGTGGACCCGGTTCGCATGCAGAATTGAAGGAGGTTGCAGCGCGAAAGGGACTTGGGGGATAGGAATTTGATCGGTTTCGGTAGTGATTTCGAGAGTGTTGTTGCTGCGAATGAAGAATCGGACGCTGTCACTGCCCGGCTTGAATCCTTCATGGTTGATCTTCCACAGCACCAAGTTGCAAGTAGAAGAGATGACACGACAAATTCATGAAGATCGTTAAAGAAAGAGAGCACTTAAAAGGGAATTGCTTTGTGGTTAAGGCTTAGAAGGCAAGAGGAGTTGAAGACGTTATGCTAAAGAGCTCTTCTCAAATGAGTTTAATTATGATTAGCTACATCGATCCTTGTTGTTTTGGAGTAGCATTTTGTTCTGCAGGTTCTTCATGAACATTTTCTTTATATCTAAGAGTCTAAGACACATTATCTCCCCTTATCTACCCTATAATTAAAGGAAATGCTCTTCGTTGGTTTCGCTCTCTTTTTCGTTTCCATTTTTGTTCTCATTCCGTACGTGCTTTGCAGCGTCCCATGCGTTTGTTGGTCGAGGGTAGGGCTGCTAAACGAACCAAGCTACTGAAGTCTTTGTTAAAAGCTTATTTAAGATTGGTTTGTTACATAATCAAACTGGTCTGTCGTTTTCGTACCAAAAATATAATTTATAAAACAAGGAATTAACTATTATTCCAAAGAACAATGGTCAAATCTAGGATCGTTCATGGGAAAAAAAAACTAAGTTACGGTACTTTCAATTGATTTCTAATTTAATTCTGAAACTAATAGGGAGTTTAATTGGATTTGTGATTGATTCGTTTAAACTAATAATTAAACTTTAAAAGCAGATTAAAGATTTTGGAAGCAGGAGAGAGAAATGACCAGGGTTTTCGATTAGTCTCCCCTTGTAACATAATTGCCTCGAAACTTAGGGTTTGTATTTGACCGCGTCGCTCCGTGTCAAAAATGTATTTATAAAACTTTGGAGTTAACTACTACTCCGTAGAACAGTGGTTAAGACCGAGTGTCGAATCCGCATGGACAGTATGGCTAAGTTACTCTAATTTCAATTATTTTTAGATTATTTCGGAACAAAAAGGAGAATTGAGTGGTTTGATTATTTTGAGAACTAAAAGAAACTAAAGCAATTAAATAAGAGGTTTGAAAACTAATGAGGAAAGGTCTAGGGTTTAGAATCCACCCCAACTGCATAACCGTGTATCGCATAGACTGGATTAACACTCGAATCGCAAATCACTATCGCTAGGGCTTGCAATCCCAATCGATAGTGGCCGAGTAAGTTTCTACAATCCGTCAACCGGCGTGGACTATCCCACGGTACGGACCGTCTTACTAGCGCGGTCTAGCCGCCTAACGGCACGGTCCGTCTCGCGAGCATAACCCATCTCAATCACCCCAATTGAGAACAATGAAAACTATTATGTGAACGGTATTTGAAAACCTAGGAAACAAATACTCAACAGATGAAAAGAATTAAAACCATTCTATTGATATCATAGGAGTTCTTGAACACATAATCCGACTAGAATAAAAACCCTAATCTATGCAAATACAAAGTTACTCGGAACGGGGCTTCATCTTCCCCCTAGAGAATGGAGTTAGCCGGCCATAGGATTTGAAGTCTTGTTCTCTCGGAATAGCAGCTGGTAATGTCCTGGAATCATTCGTTTCTTCGCAGCCTTGTTCGGCCTCCGTTCTCTATTATGTGTCCAGTCCCCCTTCTAGTGTGCTTGTATTGCTCTTTATATTAGTTGCCCAAAGAAAACCCTATTTCTTTTTCTTATTCCCAGCCGACTCACTTGTTTTCCAAAGCAAACCCTTCTTTCGGTTTTTACGTCCAATCAGGTAAGCTAGGCAGGCCATGCAATAGTTGGGTCTTGTGGTGCAATTAGAGTTGAAATCATTTTTCCTCGCTAGTTGTGAAATTGGGCACGCCACTTGAGATATTGGACCACGCGTTTCGCTCTTCAAATCTCCAATTTAAGTCTAATTCTATGCAGATGACCCGAATGACCTACAATCATGAAAATCGCATAAAGAGTACCAAGTAACCATATAAATTGACAAGCACAGTACGAGTTAAAGAGATTAAATGGGCGCATTTAAGCACTTATCAGTATTTAACATCAAACCAGACCACCGTTAGGGGAGCGATCCCTATCAATAATCCCTAAAATATAACCAAGACTCGTACTTAGTATAGACTATCTGAACACGGCATGAACCGTCTCATTGGATTTAACCAACGACATGATGCGTCTCACATCATGTAGTCTATCTCAAAGTCCATCTCGAAACATGAGAAATCATTGTAAGACCGTGCTTGAAACCATTGATACAAACAAATTCGACTATTAGGAAAAATATAGAACTTCATAAAAAGTTACAAATCAACCAAGTTTTACAATCGAGTTGAATATAAAATCTTAAACATCTAACAACTATGCTAGTTGGAGAGACATCCTCGTTATCTTAGCCAAAGAAATTAGCCAATCATTGAGTTGTTGCTCGAAAGCCGCAGCCACGACACGGTTTGTGCGTCCACCGAATTGTCTAAAAACGAAACCCTTGTCTCATTTTTATACACCAGTTGTGATGCATGGGAATTACGTAATTCCCTGCAACACATAACCCTCCTGATTCCTTCCATTTGTTCCCTAGGGCCCACAAATAAAACTTAATCTCCAGGCCGTGGATTGAATACTAGGCGAGCCCATCACATGAAATAATTCTTAATTTAGCTCCATGTCTTATTTAATTGTTCCGCCAGCCCTAAAACGAGAAAAATGAATATCAAACTTTAAGTAATATAATAAATGAACATAACAAGAGTAAATTAGGGGGCGTGAATGGCCACATTTACGCACCTATCACAAACCAAGTCTGAACATTTTTTTGAGGCTCGTTAAGATTACATTTTTTTGAAGCTCGTTAGGATTTCAAGTCAAGCTTAAATAAGCTCCTACTCAAATTGTTCGGCTTATTATGTATAAAAAAATTCAAGCTATTTGATATCTCAAACAAGCATCTTTTCCGTTTCCAAGTAGCGCAGACCAAATGCATCATCTCCTTCGTGTCTCTTCACCGCAGGACGGAAAGCTCCATGCCGGCGGATTTGAGTTTCCATTCATCTCCCCTCACGAAGGTTTGTTCATTAATTATATAGTAGGAGTAGTATCTCTTGAAGTGGTTTTCACTTTTCCACGGGGAGTGGGACACTTGGCAACTCAATGGATAGAGAAGAAAAGGGTAAAAGGAGAGCTGCTTTTCGCCCACCTCCTGATATGCACCCCTTCCCACCTTTTTGTCCATTTGATCGAAATACCCCCACTCCATTCTTTTCAGGACTGTGCTTTGATTGTCGTGGATTCTTTGTTAGGTTGTTTATTCTGATATTTATAGGCAAAAGTTTCATGTCTGAGCTACTTCCTTCAGGCTTGAGAGCTGCTTGAGTTGTTTTCATGCATGGCTGTCAAGTGTCTTCGGACTTGAGTTGCTTGGGCTGCATGGTTGCCATATATTCTTCCTCAAGTCCCAAGATATTTCAATTTTCTCACATGGCAGCCATGCAGCCCAAGCAGCTCAAGACTGAAGACACTTGACAGCCATGCACGAAGACAACTCAAGCAGCTCTCAAGCCTGGAGAAAGTAGCTCAGACCTGGAACTTTTGCCTATAAATACCAGAATAGACAACCTTAGAAAGGATCCACGACCATCAAAGCTCAGTGCTAATGCAATTTATCTTTCAATTGTCTTTACTTTCTTGTAAAGTATTTTACTTTCCCGTTCAATCTAAACCAGCCTAGATTTTATTTTCTTCCATTTTCTTGTACCCAAACTTTTATTTTCTTCCATTTTCCTGTACCCAAACTTTTATTTTCTTTCATTTTCTTGTACCCAAACTTTATTAAACTGTTAATGAAGTTCGTTTACTTTTATCGTTGAGTCCTACTTTTTCTTTTTCCATTTTCCACAACGTTGGGTAAGTCCTTTTAAAGGCAAACCACAAACTACATATGGGCACGCAATCGTTCTGTAAGAAGTCAGATTTGAAGCATTCAAGCTGTAGCACGAATTCGGACTGCAATCGAGTCCTGGCACGCTCTCAACGCAAGGTTACACAATTTTGCTCACTTTTAAGGAAAACATTTTTAGAATTGGTTTTTGCGAGATTTTAAACTGAAAGCTTCTTTCGAAAGAAAAAAAAAAATCGTTTGGGATCTATGATAATATTGCAAGTGTTTAGAGAATAATGCAAGTGTTTAGAGAATAAAGGCTTACACACAGAGCCATTAGATTGCCGTGTATTTATAAATAATACAATTGGTTACAAGAGATAAACTTCACCATGATCTAGTATACATACAACTAATAAGGATACAAAGATTAGATAACTAAACTAACTCTTCTTATCTTTATCTAACAGGATTTTTGTAACTTGGTTGTGCAATTGGGTTTTTCAGTTTTTGAACTAAATCTTCAATTCTTGATTAGATTTGGACATTTAGGCCCTGTTCATTTGTCAGGAAAGTACAAGAAATTATGAAAAGATCAACTTTCTTAGAACTTTTTAGTGTTTTTTTTTTTCCAAATCGTTAATGGAATTATTAATTACTGCATAACAGAAACATCAAAGGAAGCTTCCTCTGAACTCAGCTCGGAAAGTTCCGTTGCCAAGTAAAGTGATGGAAAACATGTTTTAAGTTTTCCTGCAAGATTTACTTTATTGCAAAAGTGATTCGGCCAAAAACAAAAGATTTTGCGTTACGAAAAAAGTTTTCTCCATATATTGTGGGCCCAAAATAATTGACGGGTAAGGAAAAAAGTGAATGACGCCAATACCGAAAAAATACGAATTAGGTTCTTAGAAAGGCACTTTGAGATTTACGTGAGCAACAACAATTTTGACTACTATGATGCTTTTTGAGATAATTATTTACTAGCAAATTGCCCGTGCCTAAAGGCACTTTCAACATAAATATTGTACTTTCTCTTAATTCTATGCATGAACACATTAACCTCCAATTCCTTTGCTAAACTATAAGTTCACACAAAGCCCACCTAAAAAAAAAATTCAAATACTCAAACCGGCCATAATCATCCAAATTTTAGTTGTATAAGGGTTACCTGTGTTTATGCGTACAAACACAGAAGTACAACGTTGTCTTAATTCTATGCATGAACACATTAACCTCCAATTCATTTGCTCAACTATAAGTTCACACAAAGCCCACCTAAAAAAAAATTCAAATACTCAAAAAACTGGCCATAATCATCCAAATTTTAGTTGTATAAGGGTTACCTGTGTTTATGCGTACAAACACAGAAATACAACGTTCTCTCAATTCCCCTATTTTCAAATGAATAGTAAAATGAATGGATTGGAAATGCAGAAAACGCGAGGAGAGTGAGATTTTAAATGTTTAAAAAAAAATCTTTTTCAATCAAAATGTATAGAGTAACGGTGATTATTAATGTTACCAAAAATGGAGAGAGAGAGAGAGAGAGAGAGAGAGAGAGAGAGAGAGAGTGAGTTTAAGTTTTCCTTTTTTGTTTTTGTCCCTAATCGTGCGGTTAGAAATTCAGGAGGAAATGATCTAACGGCTATAGTGGTTACTCACGTTTATATGCCTAGACATTTTTAACAGAAACCGCTCTGTTTTATAATATAGATTTTTTTTGGAAGTATTTATTTATCTTGTCATTAGTCTTCAATTTTGTTGTGTAGTAACTAAATATCAGGTCTACCCACATTGATTCCGTCTCTAAATTTCATTTTCTAGGCACTTTTTTGTGTCATTACTATTGAAATTCTTGAGTGCTTGTTGGACTTAAAATTCAGTTGCAGGTTGGAGCCACCACCTTGTGTCCAAAAAGAAAGTATAACCAAACCAAGCCAAATTAAGCTTTATGTCCCAATCACTTGGGGTTGACTTCCAAAAAGAAAGTATCACTGGATAATTCCATTTCCGGTGGACGATCATGAGTGGAATCTATATCTATCTATACTACTATATATTAAAGCAAAGTGATGATTAGTGAGGAAGGCTCTCATCACGACAAGTATCAACGTTTGATTGGGTGCAAAGATAATTAATGTTACAAACAATAACAGAACCCATCTAGTCTCCAATCAGTGAGGATATGGGCGGAGAATGATTGTAGACAGACCTAACTTTTTGTAATATAATGTTAAATAAATAATTTTCACTAGGTTAGTATAAATAAATATTAAAAAAAAAAAAGATAATTCGAGAAGAATGATACTATAACCTAAAAAAAAGGTAACTTGTGAGGTTATTGTTTCAAAGTAGGAACATTCATGAGATTATTTCCAATTAATCCCATAAAGTGAGTTTGCAAATTCAAAATGGTCAAGATTTATCAATGTCTTAGGATTTATCACGAATCTTCCCACCACCATTCCTATGACCATCCTTTATTCTCAACAAAGGGACAACGTAGCAGCCATAAGAGAAACATGGGCATGTGACCTAGACCCTAGGATTTATTTATTTTTTTGAACGGCAAAAAAGATTTATTAATGATATTGAAATGAGGTACATCAAATTAATGGCAAGATAAGATAGCATCACAACGTGAGAGTAGCATCTTAACTAGGTTGGCACCCTACACCACTGCGTTTTTGCTTTTGCACATGTACGTCTCTTAACCAATTCAATAATGCTACATAAATGTTGGTCACTGGCCAGCATCCTGTCCACGCGGATCGAGTCGTGGCGCTTAGTGCCTGCTACACTTTAGTATAAGGAAATAAAGTTGCGCCCTTACCACTACTCGCAGATTTTGGTAAAATAGTAAGCGCTTAATCGTAACAATAAATCATGTCTTGTCAAGTACAATCGTTCCTACTTCCTTTTCTTCACTCATCTTTCTGTTTTTTTGTTTTTTCTCCTCAACAAATTAATTTGCAACCCGGCCAAAATCAAGATGTAGGCAAAATGATTTCAGTCAGTTAAGCAAGAGCGCCAAAATTTGATACACATGTGAAACTTTCAATATTGTGATCATATTCTTTTCAACTCTCTTTTTAGAATAGGTTGGACAAGAGTTTAACAGGTTTCGATAACATAAGACCATGTTTGGTTGCCGAACTTAATAAGAGTATGACCCAGGATTTAATTTATCTTTGATAAAATGATTACAAAGATTAAAAGGGACAAGAGCCCAACGAGATAAATAATTAACATTAACATCCTAACAAGGTTGGAACTCTTTGCTGACAAAAATAAAAGGCTAGCTGGCGCCCTGACCGTTCGACAATCAAATGCCACCCATCAACTATCGTTGCTGTCCATGGTGATTCCAAAGCTACTTTTCGATGAATAATCAAACGGTTGGTCATTTAGGATGCTGATAAAATTATTGAACAGTTCGGGAATTTTATCAATACAAAAGAGACATCTTTTTTTTATTTGCTTTCATTATTTTGATTTTAGAAATTAATTTTCCCAAAAATCATACTATAGTTTTCTAAATGCTAATTTTTATATTCACATTGAGACACAGGAGATGGGTCCTTTTTCCCCACACAAATTTCACAATCTCTAAGAGTGCGATACCACCATATTCTGGAAAAAAAGAAAAAAGAAAAAGAAAACGATTTTTGTGCTAATTGTCTATAAACTATAAATGAAGCTCATTTAGTCTACTTTTTATTATATGCTTAATTTTATGTAATTACAATGGTATTATATTAATTTGTGCTATTAATGTACTCCCTCCATCCGGATTTAATAGCCTTTTTTGAGAATTCGTGCCACTTTTTGATCGATTATATCTTGTAATATTATAATGTTATATGTAATTTTGAAAACATTGTCTTATAGAACGAATTGAGATCTATCAAACAAAATCCATATTGAATATATAAAATTCATTACTAATTGAAAGATATAATTTATTTTTTATCCGGTTAGAATTGAACTAGCGAGAGACTATTAAATCCGAACGGCGGGAGTAATTCTTTGGATAGTCACAACTATTTATCACCAATAACTTCCAATGGCAAACACACACTTACATATTCTTAAGGGAGAGCGTGTGTGTGTGTTGATTTTGATTGGAAAAAAAAATTTCATTGGGTCATATATTCTGATCACTTAACATCTTTTTCTTCTGCGGATCAACAAAAAAAAAAAACATTTTTTTCTTCTTAAACTGGTTATAATTATCTTCCCTGCCTTGTATGAAAAAATTAGCCATAAGGACGTAAAATAGTTTTCATTTAGGGAAAGGACACCAGCAAAATAGTTTTCAGTAAAGGTCCTTCAATTTTTTTTTAGCCACAAAGCCAAAACATGTTTTCACGGACAAAACTACTTTACCTTAGGGTAAGGTAGAGTATCCTAGGGTTTAGGCACTTTAATAGGGTTTTAGGGTGCACCTTTCTAATATACGATTTTCGTAGTTTAGGCACTTTCATAGAGTACGCTAGGGTTTTAAACACTTTTATAAGGCACATTTGTCCATATGTTTGATTGCAAAAGGTGCTTGTCTTTGAGCTCAAAAAATGTAAATATTATAAATTTTTGGCGAAATCTAGCTTTTGTTTTTTCTTGTGTTGTCTACATATATTACATTGAATGACTATGATGACACATTTAAAGGTTGGGTTTGGGCCAACAATTAACATATTATTGGATGATTTTTTGCTAACTTTTTGTCTTTATGACCTCTTTTCAGTTTTGCGTGAAATATTTTAGAATTATTGATGCATCTCAATAAAAGAAACCAAAATTAAAAAATTGTGACAAAAAACTTAGAAAAGCACACAAGGGACAACAATAACTCAAAACGGACAAATTTATTTTGAATTATTTGTCTTCAGTGAACTTTTAAACTTTTTGTTACGAACTTTTTAGTTTCCTCACATCAAGACAAATTTATAATACTCAAATATTTGACGAAAAACTAAAAATTTTAGTAAAATAATCCTATAACAAAGTTTGGCCAAATCTCCACCTGTTAAAGTCACGTGCATAACACAAATTTTACGCTAGCTATTAAGCCTTTAGACGAAGGGGTTTTTTTTTTTTTATCTTAAAACCCATCTATTACATGGATTGATCCACTGCAACGGGTTCGGTCATCTGGTCTTAACAACGGGATGGAAGGCAGGTCTAACTCCGCCGAAACGGTATAGATCGACCATGCTAGAACCTTTTAGGATATTCCAAAATTTTAAGGGTTATAATGGACAGATGGAGTCTTCCGGATTTTGAAAGCTTCTACAACTCTTGCATGTTCTTTTGTTGTCTATATATAAATAGGAGATGACAGCCAGGTGTAGTATTGAGTGAGTGGCAATCGAGTGTGAGTGAGTGTTAGTACACTGTGTGTAGACATAAACTGTGGTGTGAGAGTGAGGTGTCCTTGCAAGAGTATTTGAAAAGAGTGAATTAGTTCGGGGTGTCCAAACTCAACCGCGCGTTTTCCCCTATATCTCGTGCACAACACTGGAGAAAATATATATCTTGCCCCATTTCACTACACCAATAATCGGAAGAACAAAACTCATAAATTTCATGTGAATGGTAATTAATATGTCTTATTCTCTGTTCTCTTCCTCTCAATTTTATCTTTCTTATTGTTTGTTTATCATTGATTTAAGTCCAAATCCTTTGAATGCTGATATATGTTTTATCTGTTAAAGTTTGATCTATCTCCGTTCGGCTTGTAGTCTAATTCAAAGTTTGATCTATTCTTTTAGCTATTTCTATATTTTCTCCAGCGATGATTTCCTCCCAGGTAGTCCATAGAGTACGTGTTAATGGTCTGATGCATGTTTTCAGATTCAACAACAGAGGACGCTTGCTTACAAGCTGAAGGTACAAACAAAATGGGTTTGAAAAATGGAAAGGTGCAAGCATACAACTGAAATTAGCTGAGTTTTTCACGTTGAATTGTATACAAGCCATTCTAGTGCAAACAAAAAGGATATTTTCAAGCCATTCGAAGTTAGGAAACAACGAATGAATTCCACCGACTTCAAAATTACTGTCTAAAGCTTGAGAAGATGATGAACTATTTCAGAAATTCCTGTTTGTACACATGTTTCAAATGTATCATTCGTTATAACCAGAGTTTGAGTGAAACTTCGTTGATAACAATCAGACTTGCTCAGATTTTCCCTAACTCTAACATCAACGGTCAAATTTAACAAAAAAAAATCCACTTGCTCCAAACCTTTTTATTGACATTTGTGCAGAATCTCTAATATGTCATACAGGTTGGAAGATTTAACAGATGTTGAGGTGATCAACAAAGTTTCCGAATATTGGGAAATTTTGTTGAAAAAGGTATTGAGAAATTGCCCGGCAGCAAAAGCCTCCATTCAAATAATTTTGGACACGGAGTGCTTTGCAAAAGCATGGGTAGGGGAATCTGATCAACATCGATACATTTGTCGACTCATGTGAAATTTTGTAGATTCAAAAGATGATGTTCAAAATGTTGGAGTTGCGGAAGTCATTGTGCTTCAATTGGATTCCACAATTGGTGATCTCAAAGCAGAGGTGAGAAATGCAACGAGGGATACGTATTTCGTGACTGAAAATCTGGAGCTCACTAAGATTGAAGGAATGGAATGGGTGGAAGATTGTAAGGTGTTGGCCCCCGAATTGGTGAAACATCGTTATGAAATCCGGTTCAAGGAGTCGCCTCCTCCCCTAAATCACCGATGGGTGAGAATTGGGAAGTGAGACGCAAATGCAGGGCTACGGTCGATGATGGACATAGAATGATAGCTTGTGATATTTGTGGAGTGTGGCACCACACCAGGTGTAACGACATTGATGATGAAATGGCATCACCAAAAGCTTTTACTTGTGATATCTGTGTTGAAAACATTTAAGTATGCTGAAGGTACGAAGTGCAAGATGGAAGACAGACCTTGCATATAACACTTTCAAAAATAAGGGGTGGAACTATAAGTAGAAGAGGAATGTAGCATTGATGCAGGGGTAGCAGAGTTGGTACAATATGTAATTTCAGTGCCGGTTCAATGTTTCTTAGGGCTAAAAGCCAAATTTTAACTTGGGGCCCTCTTATAGTCCCACATCGGAATTTTCATGAAAGGAATCAGTTGAGCTTTATATAAATGCTCACTTCATACCCGAAAGGGTTTACATTAAATCATACAAAAATTGTACACAATGTTAACTTTTGCTAAGTGGTTCAGGCAGATAACCAGGGCTGGCCTTGGGCTGAAGCCTAAGGTGTCGGCATTTTAGGCCTCCGAAATTTTAGAAAATTGAGGGCCTCATTTTTCAAAAAAAAATTACATATATTGTATATATGTTATTGTTTCTTCATTTAGCACAATGCCAATTCAAGTACAAGTGGTCCATGTGAGATACTTGAAATTGGGATAGAAGATCCTGGTTCAACTCTTACGGGGACGTTTTCTTTTGACAAAGTTTTTTTTTCTTTTCTTTCTTATTTTTCATTTGGATCTAGGAATAAATAATATACAGCTCTTACACCTTTTGCATTATAAATTAGTTATGTTTTAGTAGTTGTAGGTATTGCTCAAGACCAAGAGGTTCAAATCTTTTACACACCGTCAATGTTTTGACAAGTTTTTTTCTTTTGTTTGTTTAATTTTATTTTTAACTTTTAATATCAAATTCACAAAATTAGCCACTTTTGTTTATAAATACATCAAATAATTTATTCTCGTTCATCAAACTTTGATAAAAGTTTAAACTAGATAATTCTATTATTGTTCAAGATAGTATTCTTACAATTAAAGTTAATGACATGAATAATCAGAGAAACCACAATGTATGAGCGATACGTTTGATTCATTTTTTTTCTAGGTATAAAGTGTTTTAAAATTTTATTTTAGTTAAATTACGAAGCTAAAAGTTTAATCTTTTAACCTTACACCTACATTGATTTTTTTTGTTAAAAATGTAGGGCCTCATTTTTACAATTCGCTTTAGGCCTCTAAAATCTCAGGACCGGCCCTGCAGATAATACTTTGGGCGGTAAGAAGAACACAGTAGAGCTCAAAACACGCCAACGCCATTTTGGTAGTGTTTGGTTGGGAGTTTAGTTTAGTTTTGATAGTGGGTGGAGAGTAAGGGTAATGATTGGAGAGAGATAGAGAGAGATGAGAAAGTAATAATTGGAGAAATAGGGTAATGAAGAAAAAGAAGTAGGGTAATGATTGAAACTAAACTAAAACTAAAACTAAAATTGTTAACCGAACAGTTTTGTATTTTTCAAGACTCACTCACTTATCATCTCTCTCATTTTAAGTTTTTGAATAAATTTCCACATGATTTGTATTTTTTCCACTAATTGGACAGGAACGTAACACATTTGAACATAATTGTTTTCCCGCTAGTTTAGTATTTTATTGCATGTATTTCTTTATGTAGTATAGTACTGTAGTTATGTATTGACATAAAAATTGAATTCACAAATATGTCGATTTATATGTTACGGTGTCACTCTTGTATACGAATCCTATCTCTACCCCTAGTGAGATGTATGCAATACTTACACATGAGTTAGGCTTTTGTGTTGACCATCATTTGCTTTACTTTATTACTGAAAATTATGCAAATCTGAATCTGAACTCATTGTATGATAATTCCTCGGTGATTCAAATTTTCACTACGTACGGAAAATGACAATGTCAGAAATATTTTTATTAATGCCAAAATTATTGTGCATAAAAGTCTTGTGTTTTGCACATGGTACAAACTCTTTATGCATGGCATTAATAAAAACAATTTTGGCATTATCACCACCCGTAAAATAATTTCTGAAAAAGCCTAGGAACACACCGTCAGGACATAACTCATGCCCGGAATGCAATTGCATTTCTAACAAGCAAGCATATGCAATCTCAAAGGTAACCCATAATGCCCGGGTTGCCCATATATAATGTCGCTCAGAAAGCAGTTAGAGGTCTTGTCTTTTCTACTTGAGAGTTTAGCCTCTGATGTGACTTCTTTCATCTCTTCAAAGGGATGGATGTCGTATTTGATGTAGTTTTTTATTATGGTTCTATAAATAAAATCGTAGTTCTATCGATCGAAAAAAAAAAAATTCTCAAAGGTAACAACCCGACATAGCAAACCAAGTGGATGGGCACTAAAATGCAAAATCAAGGTCATAGCACTGCAAGTCCGAGCTCAAATCCTCTACTCATTTTGAGATTGGATCACGTAGGAATCTTCTCATCTCTCAAGTTTCCCACGCGATCCGATCCAATAGCCGTAAATGAACCGCAACCCCGGCACAGGCAAAACTGAGTACAAATTGATTTGAGGGACTACAAGTCCACCATGCACTATTCCAATTTCCAACTAATTTCACATCATCTTCACAAATTTCATTTGTAATAAGCAAGGCAAAATGGTATCGCGAGAGGGTAATCTCTGACTGTCTCTACATTTTGGTTGTAAATAGAATCCGAGTAAGACACTACGATAGATTCAGATAAATACGTAAGTTTCTGCAATCCTCTTATCTTCAGTAAGATAAGTCCTCTAGTTGAAGACTTTTCGACAAATAAATCTACTGACTCTAGTAGATAAAATCAACCAAGGTATGATCCCAACCTGCATTTGCATTAAACGAATCATTAGTACCTTCACATAGTCAATATAGCTCAGGAAGTTGCGTATAATTATTTGTGCATTCAGAAAATCAAGCTACAGTCCTCTTGTTGCTTGATTTGTGCATGTAATAGTCGTTTGATTTGCTTATCATGCCCTGAAGGGAAAGTCGAGTTACGGACTGGATGGCTACACTTTTCGTTTTAGGCATTTATACTTGCAGCATATTCGTAACAAAGGCCCGAAATCATTGGGGAAAAAGTTAAATTATGTATCTCAATAATGTTAACCAGCTTCCCCATTGGATACATGAAATGCTAACGAGGCTGGTCATAAGTAATCTATCACCACCGCCAGAAAAAAGACCTACCAATGGAGTACAAAAGGGCTGATATGCCAACTTTTACATGGAAAGGAAATATCAACCTTCAATATAGGGCTTCAAGGGTAAAATTTCTTCAATTTTAGAATCTCCAGGTTTCGGTGGTGGCTGGGTCTCAACTTGGGGGTCTCTCTAAGGGTAAAACCCAACAGTTTTTGGACATAAGCATTTTAGAATTGTTCATTTAACTCAAACATTAAATGGATTTGCTCTTCTTTGTTTCTTTTTTTTATCAGCTATATGGATTCGCTCTTGCGAGCGGAAAACATATGAGACAGCAGACACGTTTCCCATCCAACACAATAATTGTAGTCTTTGTAGAGATTACCTCTTGAAACATTTATCTAGCAGTAAAGCAAGAGAATAATACCAAAAGAAAAACGGAAAATGTATAATTACCATAACATTATCATTTTCAGGACTCCCTCCTCTCCAAGATAACGCCTTACCTGCAAAAGGAGATTTGTAGTGAATCATGATGCTGCAGTAACATGTAATCTTTCCAGTACAAATGATCAAGCCTGAGGATGTTAGCCTAAAGCATATCATCAACGATAAATCTACCGATCAATAGCTAGTAAACTAAAGTACAAATCAGTATAATTCGTCACTCATAGTAAGAAGTGGAGCCTCCTAGTTCAGCTAGTAAGATTAGAATTAATGGACAAGTAGAATATGTGAAGGGTGAGCAGGGAAACATCTCAGTCCCAAATATGAATTTAACTAAGCGACAAGAATGCATTACCAAAGGGCTCCACAAGTTGTTTAGATATGGCAGCAACGGGGAGCCGCCAAAACCAACAAACCAGCGAGAAAAATGTAAAAACCTGTAGAAAGTCATGCATGTGAACACTTCAGAGCCTTGTTGAGTGAAAACAAAAAGAAAAAATTAAACATCATATTGCTCCAAGATCACCTTTAATATGGAGAGACCTTTCGAGTATGAATCATATGACAATTTCATTTCCTTGCTGTGCAGTTCTTGAACTACAAGTTACTTCAAGTTCTTAGTTTCAGTCCATATCAGGCAATACATGACCAATTAACGAAAGAAACAACAGAATACAACCTGAATAAAATTCAGAAAGGCTAATATTTCGACATAATGTGCAAAGCCTCGCCATTTCAAGAATTAACATTTACATGTCTCCAACAGTGGCTAACCTTTATCAGGTGACATGCGGGAAAGCTACAAGCCTCGGCACATTCAAACGATTGCCACTTAAAAGGCTGCAACTTGTGAGTTGCGACACAACAAAAACATGGCATTTGAGAAAAACAAAAACTTCTTAGTCAACCTGCAAGACCATCTCCAAGGGAGTGGTACCTTTTGTGCTATTTTACCACATCAAAAGTGCAATTTACTGCAGCCTGTTCCATTAGTGTGTAATATTTACAAAAGGCACAAGCAAAAGGACAGTTTTTTGCAAAACATTTCGTTAACCCTAAACCAAAACTGAGTAAAGCACCTTTCTAGACAGTATACTTCGTAGAACATCATTTCCTCCAGAAAATATATCTCATAAAAAATATGGTGCCATTTTGATGAGTCTGTGTCTCCTTTAGTTAGACGTTCTCTCGGCCCTAGGTATGCTTCGACGCCAACAACACTACCTGTAACTGCAAATCAATACATCTGCCACCCTACGTCAATTGACCTCCCTATAATTCTGTTAATAGTAATACAGTACAGTACCAGCAGCTCCTATCGCATGGTTATGTCTCACCAACACACCCATATTCGTAGAACTCTAAAGAGCTCGCCTTCTCAACATTACCATCACTACCCCCTCTGGCTACAAACCACTCTCTTCCTTCTGACCCTTGTTAGAATTTGCCCACATTGGTTAATTATAACCTCCAAAACTAGTATATGAGTCTAGGCGGCCTCTCTACTCATTGCCAATTGGTTTTGAGTTCCAAGCTTTGACAACCCTCCTGGCTTGAGAGCTGATATCATTGCCAGGGAGCAATTGTCCACTTGCTCCTTGATGACAGCTCACTAAGCACTCCACTTGTGCTCCTTTCTAGGCTATCAAACCAAAATTGATGAGACCTCTCTAGCAGATCCTAAAATACCAGCTTCAGACCGCACAGAGAAGAACCATCCCCTACACCAATATCTAAGCCCCACTCAATAGCCAATTAGTAGAATGCTTAGGTCTGCATCACAATCTCAGAAAACCCTATGCTCTCAAATTGTATACTTTACCCAAGTCTCCAGTCTACAGCCACCTGGACCGATGTCATCATGTCTTGTAACACCTAAGAGCCCACGAAATCCGAGCTAGATATTTTATGCCGTCAAAACACACGTTGAGGAACACCCTATCCATTTTCAGTTTGATAGTGTACTCTGCCTGCATAGGCGGAGGATCTGAGGCTTTCATGATGACTACGAACTTTCTAATATAAAAATAAACACCAGAACCATAGAGTTAGGATTCACTGAGATTGCCCTCAAATTCAGAAACTGAAGCAATAAAATTGTAGTCGTCCTGTTAGATTGACTAAGAACTTTTATCTCCAAATTCCAATCCAACCCAACTTCCTAGATGCTTATATCACACAAAATCAAAATAGGGCGAAAAAATACGAAAAAGAGAAGGGAAAAAACAGGAAGAAACAATTCTAGAGGAGCCTTGTAAAAATGGCATCCAATAAAATTACGTACTTTTTGCAAGGTCCTTCTCCTTAGATGCCGCCATCCTCCTAAGTTTAGCAGCCTGTGCAAATGTGGAAGGCCTGTGTTTAACAAAGAAAGAAACAAACATAAACCAAAATTATCTTTGTAAAGAAAAATAAGAAACATCATAAGGATCTATAGAGGAGCTTTGTTTTCTTCTTCCTTTTTTCCTTTGTAGGGGTGTTAAGTTGACAACATTAGAAAGACCACTTTGTCAGAAAGAGTAAGCCAATCCACAACAAGAAAAATGTTGTAGAGTCAACTTCAATCTATCTAATTTACAATGCAAAGCATATTTGACATGAGTTTTAATTGATACCGCCAAGAAAGTAAAGCATAATCCCAAGTGCACTCATGGAGATGATGCAAAACATGCTCAAGATTTTCTGACTTGCCCACAGGCATAATAACTCACAACTCAAAGAATCAAGGAGAACAACTACAAAAACTTTGCTATGATGCATTTTAATTAAGAGGAAAAAAGATGTTCAATAAGACCGCTAGAGTCACTCACTGTGACAAGGAGCTGGCCTCCTTATACATTTGCTTAATCTCTCTGCGCAATTGGTTCTCCACCCCAGACTTTGAGCCTTTCTGAGAAAAAAGCAGAGAACCAAAAAAATAAAGTATGAGATATGTAACGCTATGCTAACATTGCGGCACAAACTACCAGTAAATGTGACTATCAAAAAAAAACTATAAGTAATGTATCAACATTAGAAATCAAAGTGCTGCTCCGGATGCCGAAAAACAATGAGTATGGTCCCAAATAGCACTTGGTATGAACCCACAGCCAGAAGGGACAACATTGTCGTCATCTCTAAGTTCTCATTTCGTGAAAACTATTCGAAGAAACAAGGCAGGAATATAAAAGGTATATAAAACAACTGCATTTCTAAGTTCTCATCATTTATTTACATCACAAATGAGACAATTGTTGAAACTCCACCCTAATGATTCAAAAACGTGAACAGAGAAAGATAGTCTCCGGAAAATGCAATATTATGGTATTAGTGCAGGAAGTGAAATTGGAACGAACAAGTTTCAGACTGGTAGGTTCTACCAATATACGATCCCATAAATGTTCAAGCATGTATACACATACATGACTCCACAGGGTTGGCCTGGTCAAAACCTGGACCTAGGGTTTGCTCCCTCCAAGTTCTCATGTTTGAAACCTCCTAGATAGTATCAACTTTTGGACAAGTCTTATACAGGATTTGTTCCAACTTTAAATGTGTCTCTCGCTAGCGGATTGTGTCATCCTCTCGATTGTGAGTAAGCTGCTCTGACATCCTAAGTTATCAAAATATATGTCTATCTAGTTCTATTCTAAAGGAAACACTCCTGTTGGTATGAACAACGGTTATGAAGTCGGTGCACTAAACTACCCCTTTAACTACCCAAAAAGCCACCAAAGTCTTTTTCTCCTCTATTTTCTAATTTCACATCTCCCATTTCATTACAAATTAGTTTCCAGTTTCCTCTTTTACATAATCAGTGGCAACAGAAGGGTGAGCCGGGGGGTGCCCCGGCCCGTACACAACTTCAAATATTCTCTTTAATGGCACTAGTTTTCAGGTTAAGTTAGAAAATTTCTATAAGGTTGGCCCCTGCATGTCCCAATGATGGGAAAAAAAAGTTCTTAAAAAGAGGCAAAAAGTGTGGAAAAACTCCTTGCAGTTCTAAGTTATCAATAATTTTTTGATCGCCTGTCCGCAATAAAATGATGGCTACGAATAATCATATATACACACGAACTTAGACCTACGAAGTAACAACATATAATATATAATTTTCATAATCCCTGTAGAAATAGACATGGTTGGGGCTCCAGTTGTGTATACAAATCACGCATCCGCCATTGTGCACAATATGATTTGCTTGACATCTAGTGCATATATAGAATAGGCATGCTAGCCAGCTTGATGCTGAGCTACTGGTTCTTAATTAATTACAATCTACTCCGTAACATCTCTATTCTCTACTAAATAGCAATGAAGATTAGGCATAACTACATAACAGTAATGTCGTATAGCCAACCAAATGACATTTAAATCAGCAAATTTGGGTAAGCACTGATCTACGCATGATTATATGCGGCAAGCCAATTGCAAGATAAAAGTACCTTTTTCTCGTGTTCTAAGAATCTGGATAGCAATTGGAATGTGAAAAAGATCATGAAAACAACAGGAGCTGCTAGAGATCTTCCGTGCTCTTCTATCTTTGTTTCTTCCATTACACCCTGGTTCTGCTTCTGTGGTCCTTGGGAATTGGGTGGCTTTGAATTTTGAGAACTCTCTATTAGTATATTTGCTACCTCGCGGGTTGGCTTGGTCTAGGCATGGGACTTAAAAGGTTCGCTGCCTCTTAGTTCTCATGTTCAACATCTCCTGTGTACTATCAACTTTTGTGGGGCTCCGTCTATACGGGATTTTGCCCGGCTTTAAGGGTGGGTTTTCCCTAAAAAGTTTTTCTATAGCTTAAGAACTTTAGACAATTTGTTTACATCAAATGCACTTTTAGTTAATTTATGTAAGAGGAATGACCTGTCTCGAAATCGTTGTTTTTGTGAGCTCTAGCCCGTTTAGTCCATTTAGACAATAGGAGAAACCCACCCTAAATGGGTCTCTCGCTGGCAGATGGTGGAATGGTCCGAGGGATTACTTGAGGTGCGCGTTAGCTCATCCATCACCAAGTTATCAACATATATACACATATATAGATATAAGGGGCATGCTAGCTAGCTTGGTGTTGAGCTACTGGTTGTGAATCAATAACAATCTATTCCGTAACATTTCTTGCAAATACCAACGCAAATTAGGCACAATTAGATAACAATAACGTCGTATGGCCAACCAAATGAAATTCAAATCAACAGATTTTGTACAAGCCCTAAACTCTACATAATAAGATTGAATACGGCAAGCCAATTGCTTGATTTTAAAAAAGGGGAACCTTTTTCTTCTGTTCTATGAATCTGGACAGCAATTGGAAAGCGACAACGATCGTGAAGATGATTGGAGCTGCTAGAGATCTCCCGTGTTCTTCAATCGTTGTTTCTTCCATTATGGCTTGGGTTCTGATTACCTGATCGTTGGGAATTAGGTGGGTTTGAATCTCGAGATCTCTCTCTATTTGGTTGATTTCATTTCGTTGGCAGCAATGGAAATAACGAACTACTTTTGGAAGTTGGAGATGAGAGAGAGAGAGAGAGAGAGAGAGTTTTTATTTTACTGTTTTTTTTTTCTTAGTAATAAGAGTATTTATTTGGGGAAAATCAAAGAAAATAAAAGTTGAAGGGGATTCCAAGAATGAAAAAGGAATGAAGAGTTTTTAATTTTCTTTCCAATTTATGAACCAAATAAGGAGGCTGATTTTTATATTTTTTCACAATCTCTCTCTTTACTTTTCTAATAATAGCATCTCCGGCCTTTAATCAAAATTTTACCCGAATTAAAGCTTCATTTTTTGATATGAAAATATAACAATGGACGGACATAAATTTGAGTAAGAATTCATTAATGGCGTAATTGCAAAGTAAGTGAGAAAATAAATTAAAAAATTTTAAGAAGCGAGAAAATAAATTAAAAAATTTTAAGAAGCGAGAAAATAAATTTAAAAATTTTAAGCAATAATTTGAGACTCTTGATTTTGGTTAAAAATTGAGTAAAAGTCAAACTCGTATAGAATTGAGTCAAGGAGTGGAGGAGTTGGTTTTAAGACTTGTTTTACTCATTTTTTGTGTTTGATTAAACAAAATACTAAGGGTTGGAGATGCTCCAATGGGTGTGCTACCTAGTGTTCATAATGGTGTGTGCTACGAATTAGCAAATGAACTTGTATTTTAGGCGCTTCAACAATTATGATGTCTTATGCTCTAGAGTTCATAGGGAGAAGAAGTGGGACACCTTGTTTTGTGATTGAAATGTATATGTGTGCATCTAAATTATCATTACACACCCTTTTAACCACAAAACACTACGTAAGTCTTAAACTAACACACTCATGGCACAAACATAGTACTCTATCGTCTTGTATTGGAAGAATTTATACTATCCTAATCCTTGCCCAACTCACAAAATATATCAACTACTTCTTTTTAGTAGGAGTTGAGCCCATATATAACTTCATTATATCTAAGTGCAGCTACACAATTGTTGGCTCAAGTGCAGTAACATTAGTAGAAGGGTCATGGAGCGGAATATTAAGAAGAAGAAAAAAAACACAACAGTTTCAATGGTCATGGAACTCTCTATCAATAAGAAGAAAAGCACACCAGTTTCGAGCGGAAAATTGATTAACATTTGACAGTATTAAGAAGGAAAAAAAGTTGTATCGATGGTCATGGAGCTCTCTATCGATAAGAGTTTTGTGTGCTCATGCTCAAATAGAGCCCAGAGTTTTCACATAGCTTATCCGTCCAAAACACAACAGTGGTTTGACATAAACAAAGAAGGGTGTAATGTGTTGAAATTGACAATTGAGGGACGGGAGTGATACCCAGGGTTGATAAAGGGGTCTCTTAGAAAAATGGTCGATCACTTAGGGTGCGGTTGGTAAATAAATATATATGTTTTCCCTGTTTTTTTGTTTATGCTACAAAAATTATGAAATTACTTGTTTGTTAAATGGGAACCAACCACTTCACATTTGCTCGGATGAACATAATTTATTAAGAAACTTGAAAGAGATACATTAACGGGCCAAGCCCGAATGCCTATCAACGGGAGAGGGGATGGGAACCCAACCAAAAGTTGGATAACACTTAATGGAACGAAGTCCTATCAACGGGCCAAGCCCGAATGCCTTAGCGTATAGATCTTAAAATGCTCAGATCAAACAAATAAAGCATATTAATCAAAAGGCCTATACGACCAAATAAGAAACTACAGCTCAATACCAAAGGGCCGAAAACAAAGGGACAAGACAAAAGAGGCCAGGCCTAGCCCGAACACCTATCCTAGCCCTAAAACTACTACACATATAAAAACAAACACCGATACCACCACCACGCCGCCAACCATCACATCAGGTCGTTACTTTTCTATTTGGGAAAATGATGGCTCAGAACGTATTTTGATAATTAATACCTGCCAAAAACATGCTGAGAACATTTGTTAATGTTGAAAATGTCCTTAACGGGTATTAATTATCAAAACACGTTATTGACAGTCATTTTCCCTTTCTGATGTTTCACTAATATATAAGATATGAACGTGAACATAAACAATGTATGAAGTATATCATCCATTGATAGAGAAAAGGATAATTATATCACTAATTATATTAATGACCGCCCATTACGTTCTGTTTAAGGATAAAACAATGTCAAAGAAACATAATAATGTGGCCATAGTGTGGTGGGCCGGACGGGGGGTTACGTGACCCAGACCGCGTGGACAAGTCCAATGATGAGAAAGGCTTTAAGGACCCAATGGTCCACGACAGCTTCATGAGCGGTTCGGCACGTGGCAGAGTGGACGGGCCGAGGTTTTCGGACACAAAAATTCTACAACCACACTTTGTGTTTTGTGAGAGGGTGTGTGTTTGGGTGTGTAATGTTGGGTGTGGTTGTAGCACCTCTCTTTCGGACAAGGTTTGGTTTGGTTGCGGGTAAGACAGATTGGAGCCATGTCAGCGTTGAGCAAGACGGCTCGACCACGTGGCATCTGCCTACGTGACATTTGGCAGTCGTCGTGCATGACGTTACTCTCGAGCTTGGTCATTTGTGATTTCATGGAAGGCACGAGCTTACATGGAGTCCAAATCTAGCTTACATGATAAACCCGAAAGAAGTATGTTGTTATATTTTCATCACAACAGCACTAACAATTTCTTCCAAATTAAGTTCAGATTGGCTTAGGTATCGAAGTGAGCTGCGTATGGCCAGTGGGGCTCTGATAGGCGGTTTATTTTGCAGGATTAGGAATGTTCTAAGTCACATAAAGTGTGTGCGGGTGCATAAGTGCGAGTATGAAAGCGACTCTCAAGAACCTCCAAAACAATTAAAATTCACGAGTGCTAGAATTGAGAGGGCGAACATTGATATTTTGAAGTATTATGTGACTAAGGAAAGGTCCAAACTACTAATTATCAAATATTCAAGAACAGAACTAGATCACATCCCCGTACAACATAAGGGCATCTCCAGCCCAATGTCCTCTAAAATTTTATTTGGAAGGATGAAAATAAAATTTTATGGAGTATTAAAAAAGAGAATTGATTTCTCTACTCTTTTTTTTGATAACCACTCTTTTTTTTTTTTGAATTTTAGTGTCGAAAGTGTGTGTATTTTTTTTTAATAAAAGACAAAAAAAAAAAGAAGAAGTGTATAAATCAATTCCATTTAAAAAGTGATTTTAGAGGGTTCCACTATCCATGTTCACTCCAACCATAAATCTCTATTTCTTTATTTTTCATTTTCGTTCGAATTTTGTCTCATTTTTAATCCACTAATGATATTCTTCTGTCAACTTCTAATTTTATATTCAAGAAGTGGTTTTGAAGGATCGTTCATTTTCTTTCCTCATACTTCAAATATAGAGTATCAAATTCCATCCTCTCAAATAGAGGAAAAAAAGAAGAAGAGAGGATTGATTGGAACTTTGTTTTACTCTCTCTTTCTTCCAGAGCTTTATTTTACTCCAAAATGGAGAAATGGAGGCAAATATGAAGATATAGAGTGTGGGTTGGAGATGCTCTAACAAGGGCTACATCACCTTTAGTCCATTGAGGGTCAAGTTCGAGCTTTTTTAGGACCTTTTTTCAATAGAAATCTTTCAAATTTTTTTTTTAAAGTAAGTTGAGAACATCAATTGCGGCAAAAATCACGTTAATCGTAATGTTATGTCAAAACACGTTTATCTTTATAAATAAAAGAATGCAATTCTGAAACCCATTTATCTCAAAATAATGTTACGAAAATTGTATCAAATGACATCCTTTTGTTGTGATTCTTTGGTGCCGACGTGCTGTTATTGATACTCTTGACGAACTATATAAAGAGAAAATTTTCGATTAGGGAAAAAGAAAAGAAAGAAAGAGACTTAGGATGAGACTCTCCACTCCATTTAAAAAGACCCTTTAGAGCATCCACATTTGTCTAGCTTCTTCTCATCCAACGGCATAATAAAGAGGAAAACACCCAAATAAACTCCTGCATCAACCTCACCTAAGCCCTCACTACTTTGCAATTGGGATAGTTTTGCTACATTGGCTCGTGTGTTTAGAGCATGCATACCAAGCAAGAGGTATTTTACCTACCCAACACTCCATTTTTTTCATTTTACCTACTCAAATTTCTCTCTACTCAACACCAATCCTCTCTATAATCCTCTCTATCTAATAATTTATAAAAGAAGGAGAGAGAATGAAAAGGTGGTAGGGTGGAAAGAAAAAATAATTTTTTAGTGAATACCTATTAAACATTTGCTTGGTACTTCTAGAGAGGATTTGCTACAAAGGGAAAATAGCTATTAGTTTACCTAGGCTGGTGCAAGGTAGTTTTAGTGTCCAAAATAGGTAAAATAGCTAAAAAGTAACATTTTGCTAGTCTTGTGTACATGCTCTTACACGATGCACTATTCATCACATTACTTATTATTTTACTACTATTTATTCTATACCCCATTTACATATGAGTCTTTTGTTATTCTTTTTTGATAAACGAATGTTTGGGCCAGCTATCCACTCCACATAATTAAGTAACTACTCTATAGAGTCATAATTAATATTTGTCATATTTTTATGATCATTTTATCTTAGCAGGTCATTAATTAATATTTGTCTCTAGGAGTCTTATAATAATGTATCTACTCTTCAAGGTCCCAAAATGAAGAGCAATACTTAATTAATTATGAGAGCCTTAAAAACAAAATTTTATTATGACCGTTTAGAATAATATGATCAGAAAAATAAGATTTTCGCCTCAAAATCCTAAAAATTGCGGTGGAAGAGAGAATGGGTGAAAGAGAAAATCGGTGAAAGGGTGAGAGAGAATCCGTGAGAGAGAAAGACAGTTTGATCGGGGAAAAGAGGTTTGGTTTCTGCCGAAGTGAGAGAGAAAGGGGCCTAGTTTGAACGAAGAAAAACGGGTTTGCTTTTCGTTGGAGAGAGAGAGACAGAGAGAGAGGTGGTTTAGACCGTGGGAGGGGTTCGCTTTCCGTATAAATGGGGTTTTTTTTGGGTAGTAAAAATGAAATACAAAAATACGGATATTTATTTGAAATTGAAAAGAAAGTGTGAATAAAGAGCATGATGCAATGAACATTTTAAAAGTGGAAAGCTGTAATAAAGTGACTTTTTGCTCTTTAATTTTGTCCAAAATTTAAAAAGAAAAATTCTAAAATTAACCCAATAGGCTGACACTAGTAGGTGTGTGAATGTGTATTAAATTGTGTAAAAATAAATAGAAATACATATTGTTTTTTGCCTTTTAATGTGTTTATCGTCAATCCAATTAACTCACAATAGCAAAACCGATTTAAGAATATTGGTGCGGATGCGCTTAGGATCGAGAGGATCCAACTCCTAGTCTCATGCAAAACGAGAGCACAGTAGCCAAATCTTCGTGAGACAAAATGTAGTACGAGGCTGTTCCAAATGAACAGTAAAAAGTACTTTTAAAAAAAGAAGGTTTTTCAAACTCAAAAATCATGTGTTTACGTAAATAATTTTTATACCAATATGGATCTTGTTTGATGAATCTCATTAAGATCTTTTAAACGATGCAAAAAATATTTAAAAAATATTTCTCATTTTGAGTTTGAAATCACCTTCATTTGAAAAAAAAATATCTTTTTTAAAAGCAGAACACCCCACCTACTACTAGCAAAGAAAGAGTCTGAAAACCGACCAGGGAAATGATAATGCCAAAACCGTTTTTTTTGTGCCAAAACCATTTTTGTTAATGCCAAAACTCTAGTGCACAAAAGACTTGTACCATTTGCAATGTACAAGACTTTTATGCACTTGAGTTTTGGCACCAACAAAAACGGTTTTGGCATTAGCATTTCCCAACCAAAAAGTAGCCAAAACACTTGTTAATCACCCATCACAACCCAGAGGTTACGAAAGTAATTACGCAGCATCAATCATACAGTGGCCAAAGTAGCAATTATCCACTTTCGAAGTGCTTTTAAGCTAAGAAGAACTTTTTGGTATACCGGAGATATTAAGCCCTTGTTCGGTTTGGAATTTCAAACTCAGGGTTTTGGATAAAATAACTTTTCTATTTTTTCTCTCTCTAACTTTTCAATCATTACTTTCATTTTTCACTCTATCTCTCTTTACTTTTTACCTCTCTCCACAATCATTACTCTCATTTCTCTCTCTACCTTTATTCAAAAACACAACTCAAAACCCACAACCGAACAAAAGAGTATTCGTATTTCCTCTCGTCTGTTTCGCATTTTTGGACGTTTTCTGATCACATTTGGATGATTAGCTTCGTTTATTTTCTAGAGTTCAGCAAGAATCTTAATTATATAAAAAATCGTGTTTATTGGGTTTTAGTAGGTTCATGATTGGCACACATTGGATTGGAACCCCTTTTTTTTTTTTGCCATTTTCATGTGTGCCAATTATATATCAAATATAGTCCGATAACATGGTTTTTGGTGTAAATAAAGTTCTCACCGAACTCTACAAAATAAATGGAGCCGATCATCAAAATGTGATTGAAAAATGAGAAACAGATCGAAGCGGATACCAACCCTCTCGATATCTCCGGTATATCTAAAAGTTTCTCTTAACCTAAAGTCACATCATGTTAGCTCGAGTGCGCGAACGAAAGCGTGAAAGTGTCTTTTAAAAATCCATCAAACAATTAGAATTTGTGAGTGCGAAGATGCTAGCCCAGAGCGATGATTGAGCGCGAGAACGAATGCCATTTCGAGGAATTACGTGACGAGCGGTTCCGTTCCACTAAAATTCTTATATCTCAAGTAGTACTTATTTTTCACTTTACAAGGCAAATCATTTTTTCATAATGCATCATTTCTAAAATTCAAAAAAGACTTAAATAATCATTCTCTTTATCAAAAGGGGCCTAAAGGAAGCTTTTGAATCTTCATACGAAAGTAACGAAACTACTACGGGGACTACTGCGATCACTAAAGGCCATTCTTGTCAAATACCGCAGTTTCCCCGAATCACACGTGTGGGTCATCAATCACCAAACTGCGAACGCGTGTCAGTACTCTTCTCGACCCTCCAAACGAAAGAAAACACAAGTGAAAGCACAAACCAAGAGAGAGAACCCCAAACTCCACCGAAAGCAGAAGACAGCTCCAGAGAGAGAGAGAGAGGGACAGTCGGCCAATGGGGCGAAAGCACACGGATCGGTGACGTGGCGAAAAGATTTTTCAAAATCCCGCCCAAACCTCCGGACTCCAATTCACTCGTTATTCCCATTTTAATTTCCCTTTCCTTCTTATCCCTCTCTCTCTCTCGCCCCTTTCCCTTCACACCTCACAACGCAAACCCCTCCCTCTCTCTCTCTCTACTCTATACTCTATTACTCTCTCTCTAGACTGCGCATCCCTATCTAGAGGTAACTCGTTGACTCGGTGGCGGTGACTCGGCCTGATTTGCGCCGATTCCGAACGATTCTCACCGGTTCTGATCGTTTTCTGCAGGTTTTAGAGATGAAGGGAGGTAGATCGAAAGCGGAGCCCAAGAAAGCTGATAGCAAGTAAGCTGTTTTTTATTTTGGATCTGTTTTACTCGGTTTTTGAATCGACGATTGAGATCGATTGTTAAAATCGTGATTTGTTTTGACGACAGGCTCGCCGTGAAGAAGAGTGCCCCCGCACCGAAGGCCGGGAAGAAGCCGGCGAAGAAGGCGAAGGCTACGAAGGATCCTAATAAGCCTAAGAGGCCTGCCAGTGCCTTCTTCGTTTTCATGTACATATCTCTCTCTCTCTCTCTCTCTCTCTCTCTCTCTCTACATATCATTTATATACGTGTAGAAATAAGTTTAAGCATGTGTGTAAGTGATAATCGAGCTGAGCGAGCCAAGCAGTTAATTTGTTGTAGTTTGGTTTGAAAATTTAACCGACTTCGGAGTATGTTCGAACTTAGCTTGTTTGTTTAGTGAGACAAGCTTATCTGAAATGATTTTTTATCGAGCCGATCTCAAGTGACTTGAATTTTTATAGCTATATTTAGATCGAACAAGCTGAGTAGTAATTTGTTGAAAGCTGGCTTTGCTGTAAAAAGATGTTAGAGTTTCGTTTGCATATAGTATATCAAATTAATCTTACACAAGCTTTTAACTAGAGAACGTATTCTGGAACTTGAGAAGCGTGGTTTGTTTAGCAGCCCTATGCGTATGTCTTCCGGGATTTGGTGGATGCGTGTTTAATCTGTGGGATCAAATTTATTTGTTAATTTAGTGCGTATTACGGAAGTTTGTATTTCGCGTATCAGGGAGGAGTTCAGGAAGACGTTCAAGGAAAAGCATCCCAACAACAAATCAGTTGCCGCTGTAAGTATTTTTGATGAATCCAGTAGGCAGATGAGACTGATATTGACATAGATGTAATCTTGCTTGTATCAACTGTGAAATAATCCTGTCTCAACGCCTGATTCAGGTTGGAAAAGCCGGTGGAGACAAGTGGAAATCGATGTCAGCTGCTGTGAGTGATTCAATTGGAACAAAGGAAAATTGAGCTATTTTACCTCCTAGACTAGAATTGTTTTTGATTGATAGATTTTATGTTGTTAAAATTAGGAGAAAGCACCCTTCGTTGCAAAGGCCGAGAAGAGGAAAACTGAATACAACAAGAACATTGAGGCTTACAATAAGAAATTGGTATAGATCTTTTCGCACTTTATTTTCCAGCTGATGGTTTCTCTTTGGTATTTTTATGGGTTTAGTTCATTTGCCTTGATCTAGCTATTGAGTTGGGAAAATCTGTTTTTTGACTTGCTGAATGCAACGATAGGCTGAGGGACCGGCCGATGATGAGGAGTCTGACAAGTCGAAGTCCGAGGTAGATGAGGAAGAAGATGGAGAGGTACAGCCAGCCAATAGTCGCTACTATGATTTTAGTACAACGAAATCTTCATTGGGTTTTCAGTTGATTTTTGTTTTAACGATTGAAGTGGTGGGTAAGAGGTTGCTAATCAAATTTTGTTTGTTTCCTTTTTCTTCAGGAGGAGGAGGAGGACGATGATGATGATGAGTAGATGAAATGCGACACACGGGATGGGAAGTTATTTTGTGGTGAAGAAGAGGATTTGGGGCAAAAAAAGTTTGTGTAGGATTTCTAGATCAAGATGACCAAGTCAATTTGTCTCTCACTATCAGGATAAAAATAGTTGTCTTTTGGTTAATTTTGGTATTTTGGGAGGTCTTGTGAAGAAAGAAATTAACTTCAAGAACTCCTGAAAAACCAGTCGTCAATATTAATGGCTCATCTGTACTTTTTACTTGATGTTCTTCAAATTTCCAATGATTATGCTTCTAGGGTTTCCATATCATTGTTGAATCAGAAAGTATGGGGACACACAACTTCCAGAGACAACTCAACTCCAGACAAAATCAAGTTCGGAGTCGTCCAATGCATCCGGAACAAAATGCATCCGACGGCTTTGACACGATTGCGTTTGGAGTTGTGTTTTGAAGTAATGATTGCTTTTGTTGAATTCGTGGTTTGTTCACTGTCGTGGAAATTTCTCAATTGTTTTTTTTCTTCTTGAATTCGTGGTTTCTTCTCTGTAGTGGAAATTTCTCAATTGTTTTTGCGTGTGTAATTATAGTAGGATTCTTCCAATGTGTTGGGTGGATCAATCAATTTATAGGCTTCAATCATTGCAGTAATCATCAAAGAAAATATCTACGTGGGCTAGTAGTAGTTTTATTTGTATCTTTCTGATCAAAATAATTATTGTGGTGTTGGGTACACACATCTGTGAATGATGTTTCATTAATATGGTATATTTGATTTCACATGGCCTGCTGCATCTTGGAGTATTCTGATGCTGTAATTAAAAAATTGGACGTAGCTGTATTCTGACGCTGGATTGGGATTTGTTTTTAGAACATGTAGCGTGAGTGGCCTTGTGGGGAGACCGACGTTGTGAGTTGTGACTCATGAGTTGTAACTACTAGTATTATTCTTCCAAACGAGAAATTTTTGAGTGCTGGGTGGGTATCAAATTATCACATTTGGTATCTGTCGGCGATTTTAGTAGTCGTCCAAAATATTCTTGACGCTCCAAATTTTAGAGAGAGAGTGGAGAAATCTAGGCTGTCTAAAAGTGTTTTGGACGATTGGAATCGCTAACGGGTAACACCACGTGGTACTCGTTTCGCATCCAAAAAATTTTCCTTGGTGGAGTGGGGAAGGGAGGGGGATAAAAGCCTTGGATAGCAACATACCAGTATATGGAGTAATTACTTGTACAAAATGGACCACAAAACGTAACCTTTAAACTTATAAACTGTTCATTTCATAGGAGTAATAAACATTATTATCAATATCGAATGAAGATGAGATGTCTTCTTCACCCTATGTACAAAATCAATAGTTAGGATTATTGATGTGGTTCCGGTACAAACCCCACAAATGAAGAGTGATGGATAAAAATATGGAGAGGAGCTGACCTGTCTAGATCACCTTATTCGTATTCTAATTAATCCTAAGATTTTAAAAATAATGACGCGGTAAATGTTGAGTGGTTTTGAGAGTTTTTTAGCTCATGGAGGGAGTTGAATCTGTCAACCTAGTTTTCATTCTCGTACACATGACGAATCTCTTAGGATTACATGACAACTCTAGTTTCAGACTAGCGACTTACATTAAAATAACGTTTTAAGCTAATGTACTGGAGTATTGGTTTTGGATAAGGATGAATTCCTCCTCTCTCGGACAATCTAATATTTTCTCATAATGCATGCTAGCATGGATATATGATATATCTTCACGTGATAAGGGATGAGATTCTCTCCAGTAACTGTTCCGGACAGTCTAATATTTTCTCACAATGCATGGATATTTTTTCACTTGAAGATATCACATGAAGATATGTTTGTAGGATTCGCACTTGTGAAACAACTCGAGCAACTGTTCGAAACAGTTACCGGAGAGGATCCACCCATTTGGATAATTTAATGAGAAATCAGTCTTTTATCAGTACACCATGTTAAGCAAGCATTTGTCGTGGTAATAAGCACTTATTGAAAGAAATGACTTTTTCAAAACCCTTAAAAACTGATTTCTCTTACGGAGTATGAAACACAAGCTAGGGAACTGTTTTTTAGGAAAATAATTTGCCTTTTTTTTTTTTTTTTAATGCATGCACTCAATTTCTTATCTTTTAATAAAATAATCACATAGAAAATTTTCACTAAAAGACAAGAAATGGAGAGTGTGAAAATCATTTGCCCTTTTTTCTTAATGTAAATTTTTTTTTTTTTCCCCTGAATAGAAGGAAGGGCGTCCGATAAGTGGAGGAAGGTCTACAATTTTGAAAACTAACCCAATGGATCTGTTTTGATCATTTTAGCCTCTAGGCCTACATTTACGATTAAGTTGGTTGGAGTGCTTTCTTTTTAAAACCTGTTTCGATGGATGTCCGAGTTCCTTTCCGTTGCACCAAAAAAAAAACACAAAAAACAAAAGAAAGATGGAGAGCTGCTAGTCGAGAAGACAGAATGTTCCGTTCCCGCACCGGCACGTTTAGGGCTTGTTTGATCGCTGGACTAAAAAGGTGGAATTAGGGCAAGAGGAATACAAGGGACCCACGTGTTTTTCAACATTCCTTGGTCTCGGGTTGATACATTTGGATTCGGAAATCTTGCCGGGCACTCTCTATAGTGCATCCTGTAGGACAGATCCGGACCGTCCATCTTGACAATCAATGGTTCAGATATATTTGATAATTTTTTACCGATAATAATTAACTTTAATCGATAAAGACAAACATATGTGAATTATTGATTCCGAGATAGACAGCATGATCTGTGCCCTGCAGGATTTTATTCCCGGTACATCCGGAATTAACCATTGGATTGGACAATGTGATTATTTGTCCATTTTTGTATCTCATGTGGGGATTATCTAATGCCAGGGGAAAGAAAGGGGTGATGTTAGCTAGTCTCCATCTCCAGATTATCTCCCATCTCATCCTACAGTCCAAAGTCATGCTACTATTTTTCACACTTTCGGCAATTCAACCGTTCAAATCTTATCACCACTGTGAAGTATCTGAGCCATTCATTGCCGAGATGAAATCTGGACCATGAGATTGCCAAACGGATGACCCTGATGCCGCACAGCACTGTGCTATGCATCATCCCCCACTTCTTTAACCAAACACCATACAATTAATCCCAATGTTCATACAATCCCATCAATGATCCTGTCAACCCCGTATTAGAGTGGTTCGTGCCGAGATAGACGGCCGAATAGAATCGTTCATGTTGAAATGGCGGCGGAATAGGCTGATGCGTTTCCCATTCCACATTAGAGAGGGTTCGCACTTTGTCTTGAACGGTACTCCTACCGGAGTACTCTCCCCGTCTCAAATTCTGTCCGGTCCGCAAAACGGAGTGTTAAAAATCATACAATTTTTGCAAAGAAAAAATCAAAAGTTTTTCAACAACAAACTTACTAGATATCAATGAGTATTTTTAATTTGTGAAAAAAATTTGATTATTTTTAATACTCCGATTTGCGGATCGGACAAAGAATTTGGGACGGAGTTTAGTAATTTTTTAGTTCAGGAGAGAGAGGGAGAGAGAGAGAGAATGGCAGCAGCTCCCGGAAAATGCTTCCTCGTTACAGGATCTCCGGTAATTTCATTTTCCAATTCTCTCTCTCTCTGTCATCGGATTTTCATGTGCCATGTGTTTATATTCTCATTTCTCAGGGCGTCGGTAAAACTACTCTCATAATCAAAGTATTGGAATGCCTCAAAACTTCTCACCCGAACTTGAAGGTTCAGGGTTTCTACACTCGTATGCTCTCTCTCTTTCTCTCTGAACAGAATCCCTAGAAATAGGGTCTAGGAAATTGATATAAAAGTTGCTGAAATTGATGCTTATTAACTTAGTTTCTTGATTTTATTTGGTGAAAATGTATTTCATATACTGTGCTGATTGTTTAAAAAGTCGAATTCTATATATTTTTTTTTTATGCGGTATATTGTAGATGAAAGCTGAAATGGTGTGTTTATGTTCATACGATGGGGGAGTGTGTTTAAGTGCTGAAGTTGTTCTACATATGATCTGGAGTGGTGTATAATTTGACATATGAGGTGTGTAATATGTAGTTAGGTTTAACCGATGATTGAACAGGTGAGATTAGGGAAGGCAGTGAGAGGGTTGGATTCGAAGTGGTTACCTTAGATGGTCGAAGAGGGCCCCTTGCTTCCACCACCAATTCAAGGTAAATTCGGCCGTCTGTGCTTGGAATTTTCAGACTTGATTCAAACTCACGACCTACCGTTTTAAGTGTTTTAACATTTTCCAGACTACATGTTTGGTTGCTCTTTTTCTATCACTTGAAGAAGACCTCCTTTTACTTGGGAAAGTAGTAATACTTAGATGAATATTGTCGTGGTTCCATTTGTTCTAACACAAAATCCAAACCTAAAGCTACTTCTTGGTTGTGTCAAGATGCTTGGAAATGTAGAGCAACAATCAAGACAGTGGAAGCCTGTGAGCTTTTTATAAAACACTCAGCAGTCAGGGCGCAATCAACTTTGCTGATATGCACTGGCTAACTTAATGTTCTCTTGTTGGCTGTTGCTCTTCATATGGCTGACCTAACAATTGTTAAACATGTAACCTTCTCAGTTTACACCATCATAAATGTTGTGAAATTACGTGCTCTGAATGGTTTTTGCTTCTGAATGTTCAAACGTCAAAACACTTCTAATTTTCCATCAATGAGGAATCTTCTCTTATGGTATTTGTATGAACATTTTTTGGATTTCAGCTAAGCATATTCTTAGCATCTTCTCCCATGCAGCTCAGAGTCTTTTAGATGGCCAACTGTGGGGAAGTACAAAGTGGATTTAGCTTCTTTTGAGTCATTGGCTTTGCCTGAGTTGCAGGTGGGACAGTTTGTCATTCTTTGTATGAGGTTTAGTGGTTGTAACTTGTGTTAAAAGAATGTTTTAAGTGATATGAGGTCTCTGTTGTCATTACCACAGACTATTCCGGACCATTCATATATAGTTACTTGAATTCATTTCTTGTGTCAGGGCAGTTCACATTTTTTAGCGGTTGAAATGATAAAAACTATAACAAGGGGTTTGCTTGTTTGATTTAACTTTACAACTGTAAAAAAGTTTTATAAATTGATGTTTTGAAATTAGGTCAAGGAAGATACTGATCTCTTCGTCATTGATGAAGTTGGTAAGATGGAGCTTTACAGTTCTTCATTCTTCCCTGCAGTTCTAAAGGTTTTGGAATCTAACATCCCAATCTTAGCTTCTATCCCCGTTCCAAAAGCCGGTCGGGATGTACCTGAAGGTACATATTTGTCTCTCAGGTTTCTTTGTGCAACAATTATCAAAGATATTCTCCTTTGAAACTTATCAAGTTAATGGGCTTTTAAGTTACATATTCTTCTTATGTTGATGCAAACAAGCCTTGAAATGGGAAAGATAATTTCACTGCAATATATTTTCACCTTCCTTAAGTGATAAAAGATTGATGTTTGGTTTTCTACAGTTGCAAGGTTGAGAAATCATTCGGCGGCAACTGTTTTCACACTGAACACTGGCAATCGGGATGCGGTCAAAGAACGTGTTTATTCCTTACTAGTGGAACTGCTTCAAAAGCATTAGATGATGTGCATATATGATAACGTATGCTTTCACATCTTGCAAAATGGTCCTCTTGCTATGCGCGCCGAGGAACCAACATTATGAATCTGAATTTTGCTGTCTGTCGACAGTGTCTTTCATCACCAGGTGCACAAAGAGGTTACTGTAATGGAAAAGAAACTGCTACAATTTGCTGTTCTTAATAAAAGCACGTCGTGGTTTGGCACATTTTGTGTTCTTTGTTTTGTTACTTATAATTTCCACCTTTTCACGTGCGTACGTGAATGTTTTGAATGTTGCATAACTTCATTGAAAAATTAGATGAGTTTAATCTAATGGTAACAAATTGAGATAAATTTCATCAAAATGGTATAAATTTTAGACTGGGACAAAATGATACCAAATCGGTGCAACACCAGTTCTATTTTTCCACTTTCAACACCGTACCAAACAAAAAATAGTTTTTCCGGTCATTGACACCAACAAGTGAACTTGCTCTTATCTGCTTTACTATTGCCAGCAACCAACCTCTAAAGCCTGTAATAATAATAAAAAAATTCCTTGAAGGTTGTGTTTCTAGAGGCATTAGTAGGATAGGAAGCAGCGTGTCTCGGTTTAACTACCCTAGTATACAAAACTCAAATCACCAAAACATGTTAAGAACCTTACTTTGTTGATAAAAGATTTGATGAGGAAAAGAAGAACACAGGTCTTTTACCCATTTGAGGGAAAGGGGAAGAAGTTAACTTCACACATCCCTTTCGTTTTCGTAGCCCAATAGTAAGAGAGACTTGTACGGGCTATACATTCACACTGAAATAATTAGATTTTGTATGGATTTCAAATGTACTAGTGTAAGAAACTTGATTTACTAGTCAAATCTACATTCCTTCAACCACTTTCCTTGAGATAACTTGGAATACCACACCTTCACAGCTGTTTTTGCTTTCCCATATCCTAATAACTTAATTTACATGAATAATAAATCAGTGAAAAAATGATCTTCAAATAGGGATGTTTACATTCCAATAGTCGTATACATTATGTAAGGATCAAGAGCTTTTTTTGTCATTTTCGGTTAATCGCAGGACCTCTTTGGCCATAGAAGAAAATGATTGTGCCGAGTTCTGCATCTCTGTAGTTCGGATGTTGATGCCCTGTCCAATCAAAGAAAATCTCATTAGAGAAGAATCGTAAAAAAAAGGGCTACCCAGTGCACTACACTCCCACTATTGCAGGGTCTAGGGACGCAGCCTTATTCTCGCAAGCAGAGGTTGTTTTCGCGACTCGAAATCAGCATTGCATACAACAATAAAATTGTAGGGCTGAATATGCCAGTTCATTGGAATTACACTGAAAATTATCCCGTTTCATTAATCTGGAAAACAACTCATGCACTTGAAGTTTGCAGAAGAATATGAAACTTAAAATGTTAAACGATACCTGCAACTTCTTCACATTTTCGCTCAATTTATCTCGTGCCATCTTTGCAACACTTGAATCCTGCACCCAAAGATGTAGATTCTGAACTTTTGAAAAATTGTCCTCAAGCGTATTTGTAATATATCCTGCAAAATTTTGTGAAGCACGAATGCACAAGTACATATTTTGATACTTCAAGCTCATAGTGAAGCTTCTCAATCTTTCTTTTGGCACTTTGAAGGTCTAGAACAACAATTTGAATGTGTAGTTTTAGTAAAAATATCTAATGATGGAGCGGTATCTGTGAACATAAAAGCTAAAAAGTAGTGGCTCTTATAGCCAATACAAATAAGGAGTCTTAGACTCTTATCATTCCTTTGAAAAATCATGGATCTCTTCTTTATAGGTTTTCTGATACAAAAGGCAAGAGCCTACTTTGCAAAAACCAACAAAAACTTAATAACTGCAGCCTCTCTTTTTTTTCCCAAGGTTTTAAAAAAAGGTGCCGAAAGCAATGCCCGTGCCCAGTTCTGAAAGCAATGCCCGTGCCCAGTTCTGAAATTTAGGTCTGAATTAATCCAGTGATGGAATTGAAATTCAAAGATATGCATACTTACACCAGACAGACCAAATCCATATTTTTTCTTAATTTGATCAACTGCTCCAGCCTTCTCATCTTGCGGCTCTTCCTTTGCTGGCACTTCCTTTGTTTGCACTTTTTCATTATTCCCTTTCATGTCCTTCAGTTTACCTGTAGGGTGGAAAATTAATTCGACCCATATTTATCAATGCAAACTAAAGCCGTGATCGTTGCACATCGGTGGAAACATATGGAACAAACAGCAAATGGAAAGCTTCTTTCTTGAAATAGCAAAACAATAGGAATTGGAGATTTAAAAATGAACTGTCATTTGCCTAGTGTAATTACAACATGCGCATGCACAAACAAACATGATGGGAAATTGAAGACAAATTGGCTGCCGGCACTTCTTTTGTAATCTTCCTTTTCTGGAGACTGAAATGTTTTAACAAATTGAAATCTGCCTCCCTTTATATGCTAAAAAACCCCATCTTCCAATGTCAGTGTCTTCGCAATACTGGAGTTTAGCCCATCAAATTGTTCTTGATGAGGATATTACTTCAATATGCTAAGCCTTCATTCTTTAGTTTGTTCACCCCTTTGTAATGTTGGTTCCTCTGCTGACTTGACTGATCGAATTTATCGTAGACTGGACCAACACCCAGTCAAGAGAAGGCTTTCGAAACAACCGTTTGGGAAAGCTAGAAATGCTTCACATTTTCTTATCCTCTTCCTGTCATAGGAGTAGGCGTATCACTAAAAGAGGGATTAGAGTTATTGACCCAGTGATAAACCACTAACAAGTTCCTCTTTCGGCCACTCCCACAGGAACAATTCTTGAGCAATGGCAAGCCAGCCACTAGTTGCGAATCTCCAAGAAGGTCTCGAGTTGGCTATCACAGTTTGGCGTGAATCTACCAATTTTCTCTAAGGTTACAAGGTCAAACTGGAAGTTGAAAGATAGCACATAAACTGACCAGAAATAACTTAATAAGGACCAACTGCAAATAGTAAGACTGCTGTGGAACCACATATGTATCCAAGAAGTTCTAGTAAGAGAGAACCCATCAACAGATACACGATCAATAAACAAGAAACTGTGCCACTTAGACTCCAATACTCAATCTGGATTTAGAAAGTGGAAAAGCCCAAAAAAAAAGGAAAAGAAGCTAAATATGCTCAACCCAATATTGGGCTTCTCAAGAAAACTTCCCCCTATCAAGTTCTAGATAGTGTGCTATGGTAAACAAAGCCTATCTCCAGTCAGTCCCATATTTGTGGAACAATGAATGAAATACAAAGTCACAAAACAAGATGATAGGAAATAAAAAAATTCTGTGCAGGTACACAATAATGATCAATTATTCAACTGACCTGAAATTTGCTTGTTAAGTGCCTGAAATTTGCTTGTTAATTTCTGTTTGTTTAGTGCTGCCATTATAGGATTTCCCTTCGGTTTTCCTTCTGGATCTCCAAGGTCAATATCATCTACAAAATAATAACACAAAAGTAAACGTCTCTGTATTCTAAGGAATTAACTAAAGTGGGGTTAATAGAAGGAAAAGTGGCCATTCAAAAAAAAAAAAAGGAAAAGAGGAATGAGGGGAGGAAACTACTCAAGGTACACCCTTTCAGATTTCTTCATCATCCTGACTCATTTTTTAGGAAAAACTTAAACGAAGTTGGCAAATAACTTGATGGATGGAATTGTTTCTTTTTAGTATCATACAGTGGGATTTGAAAGAACTTGTCCCAAGGTCCAAACAAAATGAAGCATTTCACAAGCTGCAGTAACGTGATGGCAGAAGACATGAGCTCAAGCTTCCTACTTCTGAATTTGTTATTAAAAAATTCAAGTTTTCTTGAGTAAAAATCTCAAAATACCTATACCCAATGCAACTTCATCTTCATCCATGGCCAGGTTATCTCTGCTTTCAGCAAAAGATGGAAAGTTGTCGACTGAAAATATGGTTGAGAGGTCTTCAATACTTGCACTTTCAGCTTCTTCTTCGGGCATCTGTTTTGCTTTACTTCCTGTCTTATCTTTCATTAGAGAGCCAAATATACCCTATAGCTCCAGACCAACCACTAGAATCCATTAGTGCTACATTCATCTGGGCAAGAATAGATTTCAGACAATATAAGCACAAGAATTACCTTTTTCTTTTCTTGGGGGATGACAGGTGCAGAAATAACCCTCGGCACAGCTATAAGATCTTTCTTGTAAACTCGGGAAACAGAGTCCAAATGCCTAGAATCACGGATAAGGTAGGTATGCAACAAAAAGATAAATGTTTATGTAAGGAACCTACTCAATTTTGCACTTTTCAGATTCGAAAAAGTAAAGCAGTTCCTAGATTGCTTAGTATTATGAAGAGTAAAAATCATAGAAATCTCAAATTCAGATATTCTGAAACATCAAAATAAAACCTACTCAACACATTATAATTTTGTGCAAGTAGTCACACAGCATAGGCTAACAGAGGAATGCAATGTCAAGTGAGAGAGAGACCAGTTTTATAATTTTACACCATGCAAAATGTAGGTTTTTAATGCACTTTGATCATCTGGAGGAAAAACAAGAAATACCGCTAGTAACAGCTATGTGGTATATTACGATATTTCTATTTGAGATGTATAACCAACCGTTCTAATGCACTGAATACCATTACGATAATTCTGTTGTCCCGAACAGGCTTCTCATTTGTTTTTGAAACTAGGATGTCTGTGGGGGGTAGATGGGAGATTCAATTGAAAGAACAAGAAACTAGGCCAAGTATGATTTTCATGAAGGTCCTTGATAACATGTTAAAGAAATTTATTACTTCTTTAATTAACCATATCAAAGAGGGTAGAGAGTAATGGGGCTACTTTATGAAAGGTCAAAAGTCCAAAAATGACAGAAGAAATAGATTAAAAGCAGAATATGGAGAAGCACATAATCTGGTTGAGAGTCAGATGTGCATACCGGTATGTATTCTTTTGGAGCAAAATCGAGACAAAAAACATTTCCTGGTCACCATTCACCTGTACAAAGAATGCAATTAGTAGTTCGTCTAAATACTCCAAACAGATAACCAAACCAGAAAAGTAGTTTTGGAGTTACAGTCTCATACCACGACAAGTTCTCCATCCAATGAAGAGCACATTGCATAAGCTGCAACCGAATTTAGCTTTGGAGTTGACAATGTAAGACCTCTAATTGATGTTTCTTTCAAAAGGGACAAATCCGGTAGGGACCTATTATTTCAAGAAGCAGCTTTAAGGTGCATACATTAAATCAGTTATACGGTTCACTACCAAAAAGAAAGTTCCACCGGGCGAATTACATTTTCAGTTTTATTGCCTTCTTTTTATCATTGAATATTGGCAACCAAATTGCATATGACGAAATGACTCAAAATTATCAATGGTCCAACTTGAGAGTTAACCAAAGAAATTTTAAATAACCAGATTCCGTTAGCCAAAGGGAGTCCTGCGAAATTGCTCCATTTTCTAAGACAGGGTAAATTAGAACGAGTCTATTCTCTGCTGGACAACTAATTCCAGCAACAGAAGAGTACCTCTTGGTCTGCAGAATGAACCGATTGGTGAAAAATTCCGTTTTCCTCACTTTTTAATTTCATCGAATCAAATACAGAACATGCATAAAAAGGTTATCACCTTATTTGAACAGTTTCATTCAAGAAGACAAGTATAAGGCCAGCAGCATCAGGAGTATGAAATGTTGATGCCCAGCAACAAGATGAAGAATGGAACTTTTTTTTGTAAAGCACCTGCTTGATACCCTGAGAAAGAAGAAATGACAAAGAATAGGTAAGTGCTACAGCAGCTCTTGTTACCCGGGGTACCTGAATAACTGAAGCACATTTACCTGGACTACATGCTGTAACGAATAAACATAAGTAGCTTTCTCAGAACAAATCAAAACTGATTCCTTCCCATCTGCAGCACACATTAATGTGTAATTTTAACAGCTACTTAAGATAAGAACGTAAGTATCATCCTCCAAGACCGAGAGAGTACAGTTCCATGTTATCCACGCGTAGGACGGATAAGTATGAAGAGGTAACTAAGTAAATGAGCAGTGAATTACCTAAAACCTGCATGAATAAAGCTTTAGAGGGTTTAGTAGGACCGACCAAGCCAGAACCAAGAGTATTTCCTGTATCGCTCTCAATCGCCAAAACTGAAGAATCCTTTGTTGCCACAACTATAACATTCTTCTCAAAACCATGGAAGCTGCAAGTTTCAAACTGCATAGAGATGACTCCTGTGCACAGTTCACTTGCAAAATGCTTTTGATACAGTACAGTTGGCCCCTCCATATCAATCAATGAGACCTGTACACAAAAAGAGTATAAGAAAGTAGTTTTTATATGAATGACCCAGAATGTTAATTTCTACTTACGAAAAGACAACTTAGTATGATAAGCAGTCAAGCAGATATGTGACTAGGTGATATATGGTGTTCCACTCTCTTCCTCTAGGACAAAAACCAAACCAAACCAAATCGAGCATTAAGTTTCAATCAATTGTGGTTGGCTATATAAATCCATTTTCTCCATTGAGCTCTATAGACGGCATCGTGTATTCAAGAAACCAGGGTCTTTTCGAACTACCCAGTAAAAGCAATCTCGGTCCACCCCTCGCCTTAGTGCTACCATCTACTGTAACCGCATCACTCCTCTTAACCACCACATCATCTACAATAAATATGTCCAAGCCACCTTAATATATTCCCTCTCATCTTATCTTTTAATATTATTACCCCTACCATCCCACGAAAAGAAAGAAAGACATAATAGAAGAAAGTTTAGAAGCCTGATTATTACCATGTTGTCTAAAGAAAAACAAATTACTGGGTGGGAAGGATCTTTGGTGCTTCTCATCTTATCTTTTAATATATTCCCTCTCATCTTATCTAGGGGAAGGCAAGTTTCAAGCACAGGGCCTACATTTTATCTATATAAATCCTTATAAGGTCCAGGAATAGGAGACATACGTACCTAATAGGCCATGTATCATTATTCTCAAACTAACCCCAGTACCATCTATCATCATGGTTCATTAGGAACTGTCCCACTTCTAGTCATTTAAGCTCGATCATATGAAGGGACCTCTAACATTTGACAAAGTTAGTAATTGATGACAATATGGTACAGAAACTGCTACCATTTACGGCTACTATATCAAATTCTACTTTCGCCCAGACAAAAAATTGGAAGTATACTGCTTTCGCCCAGACAAAAAATTGGAAGTATACTTGGGATAAAAGAAAAAATGAAGCAGTTAGTTGGGGAAAAGAAGAACGAGAAGCGTACATATCCTAGATCAGACCCAACAGCAAGACGTCTTGAGCTGAAGTTTACGGCAATGGAAAGTACAGCTCCATTAACCTTCACAAGTTTAAGACTCTGCACAATGTGATTGCTTCCTTTCTTCGAAATTCCTGTCAATACCAATTTACTTTTTCAGAAGTGCCTATAGCAGCAGTTGTATCATAATCTGAAATTAGTTACATATCCCGGCTGTATATGTAGCCCTGATTGGCTTTCACAGCTATGATAGGTACAAGAGCTGCAGAAATGTAGTATCTTGGAATCCCAAAAGAGAACCAGCAGATATAAATATGAACAACAACAACAACAACATAACATAACCCATCTAGTCCCCAATCATTGGGGGTATGGGCGGAGGATGATTGGAGACAGACCTAACCTTTGGCAATATATGCACAAAGTGGCTGCTCTCAGAATACCACTGAAACAATGGCCCCCCTAAACCTCCAAGAACCGAGGAGCTACAGGGACATTTTGTTGTAGAACCGTGCCCCCAAATCAAAGCCAAATGGCATCAGAGAGGGCAGGCCTAGAGAACCAAATCAATTTATGTGCACATTACCATACTTCCTTCATTGATAGTCTAGAGCATTTGTATGCACAATGATAATTAATCATTGTATAAACACAAAAGCGGGAAGATAATAGCAACTTCAATTTTGCCTGCTAGTTATCTAAAAGCCGCCAGTCTATACTTCAAAACAAAATCAAGTAACCATACAAGACTTCCTTTTATAGCCTTCGACTTTGTTTTTATAACCAAGTCAAAAACCATGCCAAACCTAATAGAGCCATATGTCATGTACAATTGGGGTACTTACATAAATTTGTTCATAATCATAATCTGATTCATGTCATAAAGGATCTAAAGGGGTTATTTACTGGCTGTCAACTACCTAATGCACAAGCCTCCTCTTTTATTCAGGCTTGCAACAGGCTTTATTGAATATAAGACTCTAGTACTCTACGCTGACACAGGTGAAGTTCAACATGTCACAAACAACTTATTTAACACCCGCCAGTCCATACTTTGAATTTCAAAGAATGAGCAAGTCTATATTAGACTTCTAGTTAAACCCTTTGACTTTATCTTATAAACATGTCACTCGCAAATACAACTATACAGTGCTATTGAGGACTACAGTCCGTTGAGATTCCTGAGAACTCATATTGGCAGCGGGATGAGTTCTAATCATTCTGTGAAAATAGATTCTTTAGCTATGCCTTCATAAGTGTCTTACATTTTGGGTCACTCCATGAAACCCTCCAACTTCGACCAGTAATTACAAGAACAAAAAAGTTATGCTATGTAGAGTAAGGCAACATTCAGCAGAAAAAGATGCGACTAGAATTTGTAACTATACCTTGTAAGGATATAAAACTGTTTACAGGGGAGAATGACTCAGGTTTAAGCCCAAAAATGCGAATCTGCATCCAATTGAAATAAATCTATAATTCACTGTTAATGTCCAGAACTGCATAAATGACATTGTATCGTTGTTTTTACTAGCCAAGATCTATCGGGATGGAAACTTCACCATTCCACTTTGGTCTCCAGAAATAAGAAGCCGCCAGTTGCAATCAAAATACAATGCTGTCAGTGCTACTCCACTTGAAGAAAAATCAACCTCACTCTGCAAACAAAGTAGAATATAGAATAAGCACAAGCTCAAGAGGATATGTTCTAACATAAAAAGTTCTCAACTAGCAAAATTAAAACTATCAACTTAACAGGAAAACAACACTACAGTAGAAGAAAACATTCAATGCAAGGGTTCCTAACTATTTCACTCTTCCCATTTGGATATTGCTGCTATCTCTTTTGGTTGTCTTTGCTAATCAGAATTACCGTTAGAACCCCTATGTATTGCCTAGTCAGCAATGAATGAAGACAAAGCATAGCAAAGTAGAGAAAATAGTCCTCCCACTAAAAGTAGCGTAATTTATTTTTAAGAATAAAAGTATATGCCATATCACAGTGAAAAGATTTCAATCTGGCAAGCAAATTACTTATGCCTTGTTCTCTTTAGTTTTCAAAAAGAATTTTTCAAAAAATTCCCCCTAATTCTCCCTACTTCCAACATTTCTCTCTCTATCTCTCTCCATTTATTACCCCTACTATTTTTCAAAAAACTTTTCAAAAACCAAACCAAACACAACATTAATTTCTTGTCATTCGGGATCCATTTTACTCTTTACTTTCAAAATTCTTTGTGATTTATGTCATACAGTAAGGTTAAAAAGGATGATCCGAATGCAACTCTAACTTGAGTAGGTTGCCTGAGTAGAGATTCTCCAGAAATTCATACAAACATCTGGGATAATGTTTCATGATAGGAGGGAGGAAATGGAGATTAGGTAGAGTGTTTGTATGCCTCCTAGCCTTCCTTATGTGTTTAAGGGCTAGGACAGGTTTAGTTAGCTGGGAGGACTTGGTTTTGCTTGGTTTTGAGAAATATGTGTCATTGGTCATTTATATGCAAATGCTATCTCGCTTCTTAACAAAAACTAAAAGATGCAATTCAAGAAGAATACCTGTTGAACAACTGATGCAATAGGGAGCATAACTGGGCATGACGCATCCCAAAAGTTTATGGCTCCGTTATTGTGTCCTGTTATGTACAAGTTCTTACTCTTTGAAAACCCACTAAATTGTGTGGACTGAGTTGCATCTTTCAGCTTCATGTCAAATGAAAATAGCGATGGAGCAAGCTTTTCCAGCAAACTACTGCCCTACATTATCACAAGTATGATACGTATCACAACTCCGAAGATTAATAGCGGAATAAGACACAAACTTTACAATGGTATAACTCTCTATTACCTCGTCACCGGAACCGAATGAATACTGATTTTCTGTGATGAATTTTGCTATACATATGCTGGAGTCAGCATAAGGAAGCTTTACCAATATCTCTTTTGGGAGTGATGGTGGGGACTTCGATAGGCTCTGCAATAAATATTTTTCTAATGCAAAATCATCATAGGCATAAACACCACCCGATTTCCCAAGCAGAAGGAGAGCATCTTGTTTACGCTTGTTCTGCTCAGTGGAGTTTGAAATGATCTCCATATCAACACAAGGCTCCGATGAATGAAGCCCTAACTTAATCGTCCTAGTTTCAGTTTGCTCATTCAATAAAACTACCTGTCACATAAATTCCAGTGTTTTGATAAACCCAACGACCTAATTGTAAAGGAAGTTTGTCAAGCAGAAACATTCATTACAGTACCAAGAATAGAAATTTTAATTTTTTTCTGGCATAATAAAATAAGAGGAAAAAATTATAGCAATGAAACGATACGTTAGGCTCTATAATCCAATGTTTAACAGAAAATCACACTACCTGCAACAAGTTGGCAGACATAGCATCCGACAAGCCTTTTATGTATAATCGGCTTGCTTTTCCATCTGCATAAGCCCACTTTAGAGATCCTATAGGGATTTTATCCAGCTTATAACCCAGATTCAGTTTACAAATAGGAGCACTTTGAGTGGCATTTAAGTGCTTGTCAAGCGTTGGTTCAGTTTTTGAAGCTGAGGCAGGGGGAACACTCCAAATTAAAATCTCCCCATTGCTATATCCAACAACCACTTTGCTTCCAAAGGGGCAAGCCCAACACGCAGCTGTCACTTTCTTGGACTCATGGCTCACCGCGGGTAATATGTTTCCTCCACTCGAAAAAATGGCTTTGCTTTCTTGAATTGCCCAAAGTGTAATGAAACCATCTCTATAGATTATAAGGACCCTGCAACCAAACAAGAACCACGACGGCATATGAATTCGTCAATGGTATTGAAAGCATCCAAACAAGAACCACGAGGGCAGATGTTCTTGAATCGTACAAGATAGTACACACAATGAGAATTCCAATTGCTCTATTCCAAACCAGTTGATTAGGCAAAACTAAGTAACCAGACAGTAGGGAAGAGAAACATCCCGATGCCTAGAAGAAAATGATGAGGTAAACTAACTTGGGAACAAAATGTGAAAGCTTGTGGATTATCTGAAGTTACGGCCCATAAAATGGAAGTTTGGAACTTGGAAAATATTCACATGGTTAGCACATTGCAGGAGAAGGATTCTTAGGATTAAACACCTGCAACGATCTCCACTTATTTCCCAAAAATTAAAATAAGAGAGAGAACAATGTTAGTACAAAGTTAGTATTTGACTAAATGACAATATGAACCCATTAGCTCATAACTTTAAGTAATTGGTGTTGGTATCCTCATTTTGTTTAAAAGGATTGTAATTAAACCTCATTAATACCAATTTTAGTGCAAAGTTGTTTCAAAACTCGAATAATATTAAAGTTGTGACTATTAAATTTACTAAACAAAAGAAATGGAGAAGGGACGGGTTATATCTCTGGAGGGTGGGCGAGGCTATATGGTTTAATGATTTTTTTCCCAATGTAATAGTAGGGTATTTTAAAATTGTATGGGGGCGATGGCCCCTACTAGCCCCCCTCAGGCTCCATCTGTAAGTCAATGCAACAAAGGAAAGTTAAACATGAAATGAAGACAGAGTACCTTTTGCTTTCAGCTGTTGGTTGAGGCATTATATGCATCACAGAAGTATCTCCTACAACTCCATCTGTATTGCAGAAATGTTGACTATACGTCAAGTTGCATGAACATGTAAAAGTGCGATGCATATGGAAGATACTTGGGCTAAGGCCAATTCAGATTCAGTCGTTGTAGCGTATATACGTCGGTGTTACTGCAGAAATACATACTACCAAAGACTACAGGAGCATTCACAACTCAGTCCAGCATCACAATCACACACATCCACAACTTGAGAACTAGGGTAAATCAGAAAGAATTTTAAAAAGTTTTCTTACCATGAGATGCTGAAAGAGGTATACAGTATTTCATTTGCACTATATTCCATGGCTCCTTATCAAGCTTCAAAACGGAAATAGTACCAGTAGAATCTCCAACATACCTATATAAAGACACAGAACCAGTAATGAAAGCAGTGCACACAAATCTTTTACAGACTGCGTTGAAAGTTAGGAAACTTACATGAAGAGACTCTGCTGGATGACAGTAAAAGAGGAAATTTCTTCTTTAAAGACGTGTACATGAGATAAAATCTTCATGTTGATGTCCCAGACCTAGAATATGATTTCCTGTAGGACATCAATACCAAGGATGGTGGCAATATATGCATAAAAACAAATGCATTGTGGCAAAGAAACATAATCAATGTAACATACACACTACTAGTGGGGCATGGAACACTGGAAGAAATATGCAAACTTATAAAAGGGAAAATTTTCACTAACTAGCCACTGGAATAACTTGCCTCAATTTGGTTATTGGCATTTACATTTAGAAGGATGCCTTCGTTCTCAAGAAACTGTAGAGTGAAATCATGAATTGGGTCAGTTCGTCAATTAATTGTATCCACGAAGAAACGTCATATAGAGATCCATGCGCATAAAAGGTTATTGAATGGTTTAACAAAGCTGCAAAAGGCTCTTGAAAAAAAATTGGACGGGAAACTCCATCAAACACAAACCTTCAAAAACTTGCTTGGTACTGCCACAGTGGATTCCAATATGGCTTGAGAGTAATCACTTCCATATAATTTAATTCGGCCATCTCTGTGAACATAAAGATGTGTGAAGATTCAGGAACAACTTTCCATACCTCTAGCCCACGTAAGTTACCAAATAAACTAGGAGGTTTAAATTTGAGTGAAGTGTGATTTATATGGAGCTAGATAACCTCATAATAACCATATGATATGTCAGAAGACAAAGTTAGGTTCCACAATGTTGCATATAGGGATCAGCTAAATGGATGTCACAACCAAATGCTACAACACTCAAATATAACAACGAACAATAAAGGTGTTCAAACTCATACAGAGTAGTATCGCCAGCCATTATAATGTACTACAAAAGTTGGTTGAGTAACAATTAATTTGAGATCATGAGTGAAATCTACATATTAGTATAAAAGCTTTCCATATAAAAGAGCTACATTACAGTGAATCAAATGGAGATAGAAACTTACTTTGTGGAGATGGCCAGAATCTGCTGAATTGAGTCATAAGCCAGCAAGATAGCTCCTGATGGAATGCCATAATGGAAAACCAGACGTGGGTCTACTTCTTCGGATTTTACACCGTCTAAGTTTGCTACGGGCTGCAACAAAAGGTACTCTACAGTTATTACTAAACCAAGACGAAGATCGTAGGCCATTTCTGGTTACATGACAAGATTAACTACTTGATCACCAATAAAATACGGGTATTACACTTACCAAAAGATCCGGGTACTAACAATGAGCCCGTCTCTTTGATCAAATATCAACATCGGATTGGACTATCCATCCAATAGAACCAAATATCCGGTTTTTGGTTAAAGTAATTACTAACCTATTTAAACATGCATCGAAATATAATTTGACAAAGTATGAAATGTGCAGTATCATGAGAGATGTGATATTATTTTTACTCCTGTAAGTATGGTAACATTTTCTGTCAAATTCTGCACCCAAAAAAAAAAACTAAATTTGTGGCTCCGCCGCTCACTTCAACCTGTAATTTAACTCATGTTCCAGCAATAAAATACGCCGTGGCAAGAGTAAATAACAGAAATTATTGTTCCAATACTGCGCAAGACCAAGTGCATGTGTATCTTCTTCTTTTTTGTCAAACTTTAGATGTACTTTTATTGATACGAAAAATCCTACATTGGGAATGGATAGCCACCCCCAAGGAGGGAGAAAAGCAACCACAAAGGAGGCTTAAACTCGCAAACAAACATTCAGGACCTCACACTGATAAACCGATAAGATTCGTCTCCCTTAGAAAGACCAAGTGCATGTGTACCTCGGCTAACAAAAGAAACTGTATTCCCTTTGAAAACGGTGGTGATTATCAAATTAGTTGGGCAAATTTACAAACAATTGACCTTCAGTGCGCAAATTCATGCAAACACCCCATTAATAAACTAGGGACCTGAAAAGAATCACGTGCAGGAATAAAATAAAACATAGAAAATCTTTTTGTTTTGAAGGGAGAGAATCTTTTCGAGTTTCGGGGATTTAAATTCAAAGTTGCGAGAACTGTTTTTGTCGGAGCAATCAAGATTTCTTCACGAATTCGAATGATTCTTGGCGCGCAGAAACTTCGATGGGAAATTTTCTAACGGTCTGTCAGTCCCCGGTGGGGTCTCCGGTTTCACGACAGTCAACGACTTCTCGTCTCGTCAACTACACTAGCTAGGTGGATATCACAGCCACCGACCATCACGTGGATATGTTCATTAATTCTTGTTTGCTTCGAGGGTCGAGATTGTCCGGATCAATTTAAGCGCACCTCAATTAATCTCTTTTTCGATCCGGTCAAAGGCAGACCAAACCCACCAACTAACCGAACTAACGCTTTCTTTCTTTCTTTATGTTTGGATCCTAATTCATGTGAGGAGAGCCTAGCACTTAAATTTCAAATTATTACTACTACTTCTTAATAGATCTCGTGTTTTGAATGATCTATGAAAAAAAAAATCTTCGGACAGCCGTACTCAGTTGAATGATAATTTGTCTTCAAGGCAACAAAAAACAGTCTCAAAAAGGAATTTCCAATTTTGATGTTCAATTTTTTTTTTCATCTTCCGACACTTGTCAATCAATGTAATTTTTTTTTAATGAATTTCATGGACATGAAAAATGAATTTCAAGAATTATTCCCCTCGCATTTAGAAGGAAATTAATTTTCGCAATTTTTTGTAAAACTCGCAACCTTTTTGTCCTGTTTTTATTCATTTAAATTCACATCATCACCCGTCAATACGTGAAAAAAGGGGATAAAGAAAATATAATATAATAGTATAATAAATCCAAGTCAAAAAGTTGAAACTTTTTGAGTCAAGTCGATGCTAACATAAAACAAAGTGTAGAAATCCTTATCCAAAAGGCATCATCATAATTCACTACCCGTTTGGACAAATAAGCCATTTTGGCTTATTTTTTATCCTTATTCAAATTTTTTCTGCATTTTGTGGCTTATTGTCAATTTTTTGGGGATTATTGCTTTGTTATGACGAGAAATCCAAATATTCGTCCTTCCCGCCAAAATTTGGCTTCCCCGCAAAATTTCGTCGAAATTTCAAAAAAATTGGATTCCGATCGAAATTTTTTACTTTTCCGATTCGTCTCGTCATAACGAAGCAATAATCCCCAAAAAATTGACAATAAGCCACAAAATGCGAAAAAAATTTTTAATAAAGACAAAAAATAAGCCACAGTGGCTTATTTGTCCAAACGCCTTAAATGCTACTCCATCCCTCAAAAATGTTTGCTCAGTCACAAAATGAGAACTTAAAACTAATAAAATTATCTTACAAAAAATTCAAAAAATAAATTACATAAATCAGTAGAACTCATTGATACGTATTAAATATTGTACATTTTTGAATTTTTGGTTGAGAAAATATATTATTTTTAAGTTCTTTTTTTTGGGCCTTATAAATAACTTGGGCCAAAGGGAGTATAATTGTTAGTGTGAGAAGAGTCTAGCATTTTTTTTTTCTTTTGAAGCATAGAAGATTTGTTAAAGATATAATGGGCTCTGTGAAACAAACAGCAGAGCAGTGGAGTATACAAAACACCAGAAAGTCTACCCCTATTGCTCTATTTCATCGCTCTTTTCGTTGTTCTTAATTTCATCGTTCAAAATTTAAACTGTTCAGATTTCAAAAAACTCTTGCAGCTCTGGAAGAGTCTTATAAAATGCGGATAATTGAAAGTCGAGGCAAACGACAAAATTGAGCGTTGCAATAAAGAGAGCGGTAAAATACAGCGGTGGGGTAGCACCCCCATAAAACACTGACATATCTTTCGTTTGAAGGTTTTAAATATTTCTAGTGGGGCCTTTTAAGTTGGGCCCCTAGTTATTAAAGACCATAACTACCGCACCGTCCAAGAAGTACTAGTATACTATTGGTAGATTAGACCATCTTTTGGATCCATTAAAAGTAACAATATTTCTTGCTTTTGGAACACTAGAGAATACGTAAAATGATGGCCGCAAAAGTAATCAAGATAGTGCTTTAAAGCATTCAGGACAACGTAGCAGGTAATTAGACAGAGAAGGTGATGTCTTAACACTTCTATAGTTCTATTATTAAAGAGTATTATAAAGTTAAAGGATAAGCTGCTTGGTTTCAAAGCTTCAGCAGCAGGACTGGGGGAGTGTGCTGCACAACTTCGTGCTGTGCAGCGTGCTGTGCGGCTGTCGGCGCCGCTTTCCCGGCATCGGCCCGACGATCGGACACGTCCACTGCGTAGAGCTCGTCGAGTACTACAAGTGTACCAAAAATCAACCCGAGCAAATATCGTTAAGTACCTCATCGGAACATATATAATTCAAAAAAAATGAATTTAGTGGTTTTGATCCAGTGTTTCGTATCCATTAGGATTCATCGGAATACATATAACCTGGAAAAAAATGAATCCTAATGGATACGAAACGCTGGATCAAAACCACTAAATCCATTTTTTTCGAATTATATGTGTTTCGATGAGGCACTTAACGATATTTGATCGGGTTGATTTTTGGTACACTTGTAGTACTCGACGAGCTCTACACAGTGGACGTGTCCGATCTTCGGGCCGATGCCGGCAAAGCGGCGCCGGCAGCCGCACAGCACGTTGCACAGCACGAAACTGTGCAGCATACTCCCCCAGTCGCAGCAAATATACTAGTAGTAATAGTTGTTTTTTTTTGCAAATCGGTAACCATACTATTATTAATCAACTCGAATCGGAAACACCTAAAGAAGCTTCATTACAAACTCAGAACGGAAGATTTTCGTTCCAAATTGCTCGGTGGATACAACATACTTGGCTATAGAGAATAGGAGTATTAGTTGAGAGAGTCGAAAAAAGGGAATAAAGCCAAAATGGGGAATAATAAAGACTTCCGATTATTTTAAAAAACAAACAATAAAAATAAAAAGACTTTTCTTTTCTAATAATTATTTAAAATACAGAATATGACAAAGGAAGCATGACTATACTTTTTGATACGATCCTAGTCTAAATAAAGTGATGAACAATAAATTACTTGATTTAGAAGACAGCATACAACCAATTTTTTTTGGAAGTGTTCAATTAAACAACATATATTTCTCCGATTACTCACCATGCCCACAACATACTTAAATGTTCCAAAAACAGTCCATTTCTGGGTGGCTCTGACTTCTTCTTTCTTTTTCTTTTTTTAATCCCCCTTTTCTTAAGACCATTCTTTACTACCTTGAGTTGACTTTAACATGGGCAACCAATTTTTTGACCAGAGGATCCAAGATTTTTGTCTAGTGGAATACTATTATCTTCTCAAACCCTTACCGAGTCGTAAATTAGGGGTGTCTGTTGGCTGTTGTGCCAACTAAAAGGGCATCGTCCCGAATCCGAATAAGATGGCATAATCCGCTCACTTCGTTGAACTCAACGCATAGAACATTGAGGAAAAAACCCCGACCGGAGGTTGGTAAGCTAGTGAACGAATTGCATTTTTACATGACAATTATCGATGTTATCAAAGTCAAAATGTGATTCAACGTTCATTGGATTAGCAATGTTCCATCGACTTGATTTTTACATGTTTATTCTAAGCGTCGAGCTCTGTAAAGTGAATGATTAGTGGGCATAACAGCCTACTACTCAACCGCTTATTCCTAGAGATTTCAATTCACATTTTCTATCCTAGAGTACAATCGACCCGGTTACAAGCAGACTGCATGCCCAGGCAAGATCAAGGTGATTTCTCGTGTTTTGAGAGTCAACCCCTAGTATGCATTTATCTCTTTTTTTGGTACTTTAGAATTTCATTCAACTAAAACAGAAAAGGTACTCCGCATCAAGAGTGCAAGTCAGTAATAAGACTACATATCACAAACCAACCGAAATCCTAATCCCGGATCTGCCTAATGTCTAGGCTATCTCTAAGCATGAACTCTCTGATGGAGAGGGGAGGATCAGCAATAACCACTAGATGATCAGCGCACTGATTGGCGTCGCGATAAATGTGGAATTTATCTCTTTTATATTGGTAAGTGTCCTAAAATACTTTCCTTCTCCTACAATCCTACCAAGTCATTAACTTCAAATGTAGTGAAACCGTCTCCCAGCCCTAAATAGGCACATTAATCTTACTAATCTAGATAAAAAAATTGAGTTCAATTTTGTTCACCCACCTTTAAATGCAGATTCTGCTTCAAGTCTTTAACTATTTTCTTTCTACGCAAATTCTCTGCCACTATCGTGGATTACTGCTTCCACAAAATCGTTGCCTTCGAAGGTAAGATTTCCGCGTAATCGAGAGCTATATACTTATCAAGTCCATGATATTCAGGTGTAAAGATTCTAATGCGACCGATGGAAACGAAATACATATCGAAAACTCCAGCAAAAAATTACAGATATTCAAATAGGCATAAACTTTCGAATCAAGATCTATGTACGGCGAAGTATAGATAACACAGTTTTTTTAAAAAAATTTTATAGCTAGTTTTCCGGACTAACTTATACACACTTTGACTAATTTTGGAAAACCATAAACCCACCGTCACTAACCGGCCTCACTTAAAAGCATGTGCAAATGCTCCGTATGAACAGAGAACACAATTATAAAATCAAATTCAAAAGAAATATAGAATCAGAACAAGTAGCACGGAAAATCAATTCGACAGCTAGTTCGCTGATGATGATTCTGAAAATTTGCGAGTTTTACGCAACTCGATATTTGATCGAAATGTCGAACCAATCGATTTGAAAAAATGCTAACACAACAACAACACAGATAGAAGAAGATGGCGAGATTATTAGTCTTATTGATTACCTTCTTCGAAGCCTTCTCGACGAGCTTTTTGACGAACATGGAGGGGATCGGCCTTCGAATCTGTACCGAGCGAAGTTCCAGATCGATCGAAGATCAGAAATGGCGATCAGCGGAGCTCTGGTTAGTGAAAACCGCCGGCAAGAGAGAGAGAGAGAGAGAGAGAGATTTAGCGAGAGAGTGAGAGAGAGTGGAACGGTTCATTATTACAGGTTTTTTTTTGGTTTTGGATTTTTGATAGAGACGGACAAGTGAGCGGTTTTGGAGTATTTCGTTTTCGTTGAAGAGAGGTTGGACGGTTGGGATTGGAGGAGAGCGTTACACGTGGCGGGCAATGAGGTTGATCCGAGGATTACGAGAGGAGAAAATGGTTGGACGGTCGGATTTGGTACCAACTGCTCACAAAAGGACAAAAGGCAAATCAATCTGCTACCACTAAATAAAACAGATAAATAAATAAATTTGATATCCAGTAAATTATTATTTCAAAAATTGTATTATTTTTAAATTTTCGTTTTGCGAACCGAACAAATATCATAAGACGGAAGGAGTACATATTTTTTATGAAAAGAAAAGAATGATATCGTAGATCAGTTATCTACACCTTATGTATTGCAGGACGATTTTTTGTTCTCAACAATGGTGAGATCGAGTGGCGTGTGTCAAAGTGAAAAACAAAAATAATTAAATCTCCTGAATCGATTTTTTTCTTTTTTCAATCCCTCCCGTAGTAGAATTTTAAAAATGTCTGTCAACTAGCATTACGTAAGCTTAGATAGTGGTAGATTTTGGGGGGCAACTATTGGCAACCCTGTATTTTCTTTCATAGCCCGTTAAAATTTTTTGAAGATTATATTTTGGTAATTACATGTCAAAAATATCTTCAACTTTCGGTAAACAACTGCCGAACATACATTTCGGTAAATAACTGTTGAAAACAAGATTATACTTCGGTAACTACATGTCGGAAATGCATAAAAAACATATATTTCAATAATTAGATGCTGAAAATGTATCTCAATTTCGGTAACTAACTGTCGAAAATATATCTCAATTTCGGTAACTAACTGTCGAAACATATTGCGGTAGTTGGAAATTTTTAATGGGCTAAGGAAGAAAATAAGAGGCTGCGAATAGTCGCACCCTAGATTTTTGCTTGGAAGAGATCAAACAAAGATGTATTCATTTCGCACTCCTCCACGTTTAGTTATTGGCACTTTTACCTCTTTGTCTTTATCCTATTGTAATTATCAAATTACTATCTTTTATTTTGTTAGTGTTCATTCACTTTAAATGGTATTGTTGTGATTTTAAAAAAGAAAAATACAAAAAGTAGATTTTTAATGACTATTGCCAAAATTAATTTCTTTCCCATACTACTATGTCATAAAGGAACGTTAACACTTTCTCGTTCTCATAGTCGGTTCTGAGCTAAAACAAGTGTTTTGGCCGCTTTAAGTTTTCAAAAAATTTTAAATTATAAAGGCCCCTCCTACTTTTTTATTCCTTATTATAGTCTAACAAAAGAGGCCCTATATTTTTTTATCTTCGCATTAAACTCCCGACAAGTCAGAGCCGGCTCTGCTCGCTCCGACGTCATAATTAGGAAAATCATTGCCACTTTAGTTTACTTCGGCCTAAAAAAGAACTCTGCACCATCATTGTCGTGATTTATTTGCTAAGGCTCTATTTGGAAAAATTTTACTTTCAGTTTTTTGTTTTTGTTTCTGATATTTTTTTAAATAGGCACCATAAATATGTTTATGTTATTATTTTTGTTTACAAAATACATATTCAATTCTACTAATTTACGAAAATTCTAGAAACACAAAAATTGCATTTTCATTTATTTTGAAAATACTCTCTACAGCCCAAAAAATAAATAAACAAAAACTATTATGGTCACCAAACATGTTTTTATTTTTATTTTTTAATGAATAAACACAAACTCATTTCTTATTTTTCATAAACGAAAAATAAAAAATTGACAACTTTACCAAACAGAGCCTAACTAAATAGTTTTTTTTTTCAAGAGAAAGAAAGGAAAAAAAATTCCAATAAGTTTACTGAACGTACGTATTCGTTCCTTAGAAGAAATCTTCGGACACGTGAAAATAGTACTCCCTCCGGTCCGGAGTAATAATTTGTCCAACATACATATTTCGTTCCTTTAGAAGAAATCTTCAGAGTAATAACTCCCTTTGTTCGCCTTTGTTGGTCCATTTTGGGAAATTCAACTTATTAAGAGGACAAAATAATGTTATTTTGTAAGATAAATTTCCTCTTTTGCCCTTCAATTAAATTTTGGCTCAAAAATGAAATTTTAAATATTGATGTGATTACACAAAAAAAGAAGGGCAAGAAAGGAAATCCCCTATCTTTTTGCACTTTGATGTGTGACTTAAAAAAACATGGTTGTAGACTAACAAATGCAGATGGAGGGAGTACTAAACAAGTAAATTTGCTCTACTGTAGCTAAATGTGTCTGGCTTGTTTTGGTCTAGTTTTTTTTTCCCTTCAATATTGTATACATCAGCGAGAGCTAGCGTAGTATTAGTATATTAGCCTCCAAAAAGTTCAGAGGTAGTTTATAACCCTGAAATCCAACTCCGTCACTTGCGGGACTCCAATCCCTGCCTCCGAGGAAGGAGTTCAACTTTCCACCTGTTTTGCTCTGGTCAAAACAAGCAAAATGACACGTAACAGATGAGTCTTGTTGACTTCTGTGACTTTTTGACACGTAACAAATGTTTGGACTTTGGTGGACTACGGGAACTGACTCAGGTGGTGTCGAGACCACCTGATCCAAATGTGAAAGTCGACAACCACACGTGGATTTTGTAACCACACGCGGGCCCAACCAAATGGGCCCATGGGCTGCCGCCTCCCACAGGGTTTAGGGGCACTTTGGTTCCACCGTGCATGGGGCTATGGTGACGCGCTAACCTCCTCTAAACAGCGTTTTATTCGAAAGAATGCCATAGTGATAAAATTAATTGGGACAGGCAGACACAGTTGAACATTTCATAGTGGGTGGAAATTCGATGGTCACTCGAATTGGGAAAGCTACACTAGTCGCCCCTTTTTATCATTTTGATTCAGGAAAAGAAGAAAGTGTATCACTACCAGCATTTTTTCTCTCGTTTTTCTATTTTCAAATCAAACACAATTCGAAGGGTGTTTACGATAGCAGAGAAAACATATTTACATGACTATGTGGAGTCCATAAACTGAAATTGTCTGTGAGCTCCACAAAGACGTACGATTTTTTGCATGAATATGTGTGCGTAGAAGGTGTGGATGTAGCATGATTGGGCCTAACAACAAAAATAGGGCTAGTTTTTTTTTATTTGGGTCTTGTTTTTGTAGCCATGAAAGCATACTTTTGCCTTCCAAACTGGGGCTTTTTTACATCAACAGAGTTTTGGGCTCATGCTAGTACACCTCCAATAAGTTGGGCTCTGCTCTCCATGGGTCCAACTTGTGGGCTAAGTCTCACAGGCCCAAAGGGGTACCTCACTTTTATTATTTTGGGTTTCTTCATGTCTGGCCCATTTTCGACCCTATGACTAGGCTTAAGTGGTCTTACATTTAGGTCCCGATTGGATGCGGGAAAAAAATTGGAAATATTAGTTAATAAAGGAATAAGATAGTAGCAGCCTGGCTAGGGGATTCGAACCCGGATTTGGCTCGCGCCCGGAGTTGCAATCCCTCTCTCCTCTATCTCCGGTCTTTGGCTGCAAAAAATGGCAGTCGGATTTGGCCCCGATTTGGAGCCTCTGGATTTGTAACCACCCCGCGGGTGGATATGCAACGACAGGGGTTACCCCTGTCGTTAGTTATGCTGGTTTGTAGAATTACTCATCTGCCCTTGCCTTTTCTCTTCCCTCCATTTCCGAACTCCAGTCCCTCAAGAAGTCGATGGCAGCCATGGAAGAGAGAGGGGGTGATGTCGAGGAGGCAAGGTCGAAGTCGGTGACGAGGGGAAACAGAGGAGGAAGAGGAAGCGCAGTTTAAATCGGGGAGAGAGAGAGAAGAGAGAGAATAATCGGAGAAGATGAACAGTGGTGGACTGAAAATGGGTTTTGCTTTGTTCTGAAAATGGTGGTCTTTGGGAAAAAAGTGAGAATCTCTGTGTGTGTGTGTGTGTGTGTGTGTGTGTGTGTGTGTGGGGGGGGGGGGACAAGGCTGTATATATATACACTCCGGATCCCTTGCGGGATCCCGGACAAGGCTGTGGTGCGGACCATTGTTCTCAGCCCTTGGATTTAATTGAAGGGCCACGGAAAGAAAAGGGATTAAAAATGCCAAAATTACACTCCCCCCCCCTCCCCCTACCCCTAAACTCACACTAACACTTTAGAGAGAGAGAGAGAGAGCGCGCAAAAACGCGAACCAGAGAAGAATAATGCGAACGAAGACGAAGCAGCGAGAAGAGGATCAGACGAAGAAGAGAACGACGAAGATCATAACAACTGAAGGTCTCTCTCTCTGGTTCAATTTTTTAATATCTCTCTCTCTCGATCGATTTGTTCTCGTTTGATTTAAGGTTTCATTTCTCTCTCTATCTCTCTGTATGTCCGTGGGTATTATAACTTAGAGCCCGATTAGTATGATTTCGAAGCCCTAATTTCTGGGTTGGATCTATAATTTCGAAACCCTAGTTTTCGTCCTTTGCTGATATGGGGTTGTGAAAAAAATTGGGTTTATGAACTAATTAAGAGGTACATGGATTAATTAAGTGCCTCAAAATTCTCCCACAGGTTTATTTTCTTATGTATGTTGGAGATTTAAAAGAAAAAATGTGTAAGTTTCTGACTAGGTTGTTCGGTTTGCTTTGCTTCTCCCTTTCTTTTTTCGGTTGCTGAGTTCCAGTGAGTACGTTTGTATAAGTTACTGGACTATATGACCATGGTTTATCACGGTTCGATTTCTGCGTGAAACCCAGAATTTCAAAATATACGAACTTTGATTTCTCGCGGTATTTCTGTGTTTATTAGGGTTTGATTTCTGTATAAAGGAGAAACCACATGCAAACTTGAAAATATTTCTGCTGCTGATTTTTTGCGATTTTTTGCAAGATTGATTTTAGTTTGGAACCAAAAATTAGTGGATGGTTTTTTTACTATTTTCCCTTTGAAATCTGTACACGGGTAAATGGAATGGCGAGGGGAAAAATAGTTGGCAGTTGCCTACTTTACCAATAATTGTCCCTAAATGAAGGAATGGGCTTTGTTGAAGTGTGTTTACTGGTTAGCATCCCTTGGGGAATTATAACTGCTAACATGATTGTTTTCTATAATGCTTATCTACCTTGGTTGATTTTTGAACATGTAGGTGATGTTTCCGTTGCCATCACCATCATCTTTGATGTCGTCGAAGTCTGTTCCGTCGACAATGCCTGCTTGATCGTCAAATCAAGATGATGTAGATAATGAATATGTAGAAGAGGTATCGAGTGGTTCGTCAAAACAAGAGTGTGATAAATACTAATAATGATGGAAATGAGGCAACCAAAATTTTTGAAGATGAGGATGGAATGGAGGCAACCAAAAATTTTGAAGATAGAGTTGAGGAACTGTATTTTCTCTTTAATGGTTACTCAATGATCAAGAAAACTGGATTTATTTGGAACACAAATGTTCTCGTATTTGCTTCTGGTTGGCTGTATGTTGTTTATGTATTTGCACTATTTCTGTACTTATTGGCCTATTGGTTGTACTAAATGGTTGATGGAGTTGGAAAGTATGTGTTTTGGTTTGAAGCATGGCAAATTTAGTTGGGACAAACTTTGTTTCCGACTTTGATTTTTTGGTACTTATTGGCCTACTCAACTGCTTGACATACATCTTTTATAGATAGAATTGCTTTCACTTTGGGAGACAATTTTTCTCTATTGCTGGAAAAATGCAACTACCGATAAAAATAGAATAGGCAGATAACTTACCAAAGAATAAAAAATTCGACTCGTTTGAGACCTAGCTGTCTTTTTGGCGTTCCAACCAGATAATGGTCTCAAAGGAAAAAAAATCTGATTATGGTATCGTATTATTTTTTCTCTTCAAATCTGAAACCTTGCATTGGGGGAACAGGCCTATTCTAATGGCACCAAAATTCTTGCATTGGGGGAACAGGCCTATTCTAATGGCACCAAAATTCGGTCTAGATGATGGCTCCACTTCAAACTTCGATACTACACTAGTTCTTGGAACAATGCTTACATCGCAGCTGCATGAAGGAATCCAGTTAATGAACGGGTGGAGATTCAGAGGTAACTCCCAATATGCCAAAAATATGCAGAACCATACATACAGTCTTTCAAATGGCTACCCTGTAGCTTCATCTTAACAAAAATAAGTGAATCACGCTTCGAAGCAAATTCGCCACATAAAAATTCGCCAGTTTCACTAACCTAGTAATAGTATCATAACAAACACACTTCACCATGATGAAGACATACTACTACTATTACTACTTGAGATCAATGGCTGCTTTTGCCACACATGTATGACACAACACAGAAAACAACAACCCAAAAAGATAATTCCAGTTCATTTTCCCCCCATTTCTCATTTGCATTGAATCAATCTCCTTCTGCAAGGCTTCAATCTTCATCTGCATTGTCATTGTTGTCCTCTGCATTTCTTCACTAATGCTCATGAATACTGAACTCTCACATTGTTCAACAGTCCTCACAACCTTTGTTTTTGTCTGAACCATCATTGGCCCCAAATCAGCCCTTTTCGAGCAAAATGGGAAAGCTGATGGATTATCCCCCATGTCAACAACCTATCTTCGCTATCTTCTTTCAAGAAAACCGAACACAAGAAAAGAGTCCAGTCCATTCCAACTTCAAAAGGTCGCAACTGCTCCCAGGCTTGCAGAACCATTTCCACTTAAAGAATTCACAGCCTCTTTGTGAGCCTTCAGAACCAACTGTGTAGCACTGATTTTTAAAAAAACGAAATAAACTATACAGGTAAGACAATGTTAATTACAAGTAAAAGAATTCTCTAGGTAGCTACTGTTCCAAAGAGGTGAATATGTGTTAAACAGAAAGGCAGAGACAAACGCATTTGAGCAGAGAAAGTACTATCATACATACAAGGAACACTAATGACTAAACATCTTAAATAGCATCAGAACAGATACCTCATACCGGCAGGATATTCTGTAAACGAAGGCATTAGCCTAATTTAGCTCAGAAATCAGAATTCCTGTCAATCATTTTAGAAATTTTCTTTTAAATCTCCAACATACATAACAAAATAAACTTGTGGGAGAATTTTGAGGCACTTAATTAGTCCATGTACGTCTTAATTAGTTCATAAACCCATTTTTTTCCACAACCCCATATCAGCGAGGGACAAAAACTAGGGTTTCGAAATTATAGATCCAACCCAGAAATTAGGGCTTCGAAATCATACAATTCGGGCTCTAAATTATAATACCCACGGACATACAGAGAGATAGAGAGAGAGAAATGAAACCCTTAATCAAACGAGAACAAATCGATCTCGACACAGAGAGAGAGAGATATTACAGAATCGAACCAGAGAGAGAGACCTTCAGTCGTTATGATCTTCGTCGTTCTCTTCTTCGTCTGATCCTCGTCGTTCTCTTCTTCGTCTGATCCTCTTCTCGCTGCTTCGTCTTCGTTCGCATTATTCTTCTCTGGTTCGCGTTTTTGCGCTCTCTCTCTCTCTAAAGCGTTAAAGTGATCTCCCGGAAGGGGGAAGTGTGAGTTTAGAGGGGGGAAAGTGTAATTTTGGCATTTTTAATCCCTTTTCTTTCCGTGGCCCTTGGATTAGATCCAAGGGCTAAGAACAATGGTCCGCACCACAGCTTTGTCCGGGATCCCGCAAGGGATCCGGAGTGTATATATATATATATATATATATATATATAATACACATATACATTCCCTACATATACACATATTCAGCTATCCTAAAATTAATGGTAAATGTCAATTAAAGCTAATTAATATGAAATAAACCAATTTTAAGCATTAAAAAATTAAACGGGGTAATTCGGTCATTTGATAACTTATATTCTCATATCCACCTTCCATATCCCCTAATCAAAAAACCATCCAAACACTGTATTACAAATCCACCATTCTTATGAGTGGACCTACCCTTCTTACATATCATCCCTCATTCTATATCCACCCCCAAATCCACCCTCCTTCTATATTCACCAAAAATCAAATCCTCCATCCAAACGGGCCGTAGGGGTATTATTTAATAAGGTCGGAATAATTTAATTTATAAATAATTAAATTAATTGAATAATTATAAAAAATTAAATTCGTTTTTTTAAAGTGTTTTTTTAGTGGGAAATTAGTAATTGAGATTATGAGTTGGGGATACAGAGCACATGTCACACATGCACATAATAATTTTTCTTTCCTCCTGTGCTCATTCTTTATCACTTCTCCAGCGTTTAAGAGAGAGAGAGAGAGAGAGAACGGGAGAAGACGACGAAGAGGCAGAGAAGCAGAAGAAGAAAAGCTACGACACTCCATCTCTCCGATCCCCGCTGAACGTCACAGGTTCGTCCTCCCTCTCTCCAATCTGCTGCTGTTCTTCTTCTTCTTCTGCTTTCATTGTCTGAATCGAAAAACCCAGGCGGGTTGGGGGTGGGGGGAAGGGGGATAAGGATGGGTGAAATCGTCCAATTTTCAGGGGATTAGGGGGGTAACTTATGGACTCCTCAAACCCTGGCTGAAAATAATACAGCCGTTTGCCCTCTGCTCCGGTCTTAGCCAACGAAGACCCCTTGCGTTTTGCCTTCCCAAACCCCGGATGAGAGCTGGGCCCAGGTATAAAAGAGGGGTGTTAAGATATCCAGGCCTCTTTCACTGCATCCAAGCTTGGCCTTATAGACCTTGCAGGTAGTAGAGTCCCCACTCTAGGTCACATGCCTTTTAAGTTCACCAACTGGGCTTAATCTCAGTTTATATATCTACAAAAGCACTCTGCCAATTTGATTCACGTCCATTGGTGCATTTGTGCCCCTTTTTCTCTGGGAGGAAAACCCCAGAAGGCAGAAACTTTCCCAATTTGATTCACAACCCTTCCGGTCAAACGGAAATTCAGTGAATTGCAATCTTAATTGGTGATGAGATAGCCCAATTTTAGTTGAAAATACTAGGGACAGAAACGCCACAACTCATGAAGTTCCAATGTTAACTGCCATAACTGAAAACGCCACCGAAACCCTCATCAAACTCAACTCCCGTCTCTCAACTCTAACTCGCTCCCACCACTACACAGACACCCTCCACCTCTTCCTCCAACTCCACTCCTCCCACCACCTCCACCCCGACCACTACTCCCTCTCCAATGCCCTCACCGCCTGCGCCCGCCTCCGCCACACCACCGCCGGCCGCCAGCTCCACGCGCACTCCCTCAAAACAGGGCTCCAATCCTACCCTCACGTTGCCAATACCCTCCTCTCTCTCTACGCGAAGTTGAAAGACTTGACTTCAGTGAAGCGGATTTTCGATAATATAGAAAACCCAGATGTTTATTCGTGGACTACGTTGTTGTCGGCGTGTACCAAGCTTGGGCAAGTTGGGTATGCTTGTGAGGTGTTTGAAAAAATGCCTCATAGGAGTGTTGCGGTTTGGAATGCGATAGTCACGGGTTGTGCTGAAAATGGGTATTCGGATGTTGCTTTGGATATGTTCCGGAGAATGCACTTGTTGGGTGTTAGGCATGATAATTACACCTTTGCTAGTGTGTTGAGCTTGTGCTCGTTGGAGTTGGTTGATTTTGGGAGGCAGGTGCATTCAATGGTGATTAAAACTGGGTTTTTGGGTAGGGCTTCTGTGATTAATGCACAGCTGACAATGTATTTTGGTTGTGGAAATGTTAATGATGCTTATGAGGTATTTGAAGAGGCAGAAGGCCTACGTGATGAGATTACTTATAATGCAATGATAGGTGGTTTAGTAAGTGTGGGAAGAGACAAAGATGCGTTGATTATGTTCGTAGAGATGCAAAATGTTTGTCTTAGACCTACTGAGCTGACTTTTGTGAGCGTAATAAGTAGTTGTTCATGTGCAAGAGTTGGCCATCAAATACATGCCCAAGCTATTATGATGGGTTTCGAGATGTGTACATCTGTGAGTAATGCCGCTGTGACCATGTATTCTAGCTATGGGGATCTAAATGCAGCTCGCATGGTTTTTGAGAGATTGGAAGGAAAGGATATTGTCTCTTGGAATGCCATGATTACAAGCTATGCTCAAGGGAATTTGGGGGGAGAAGCAACTTTGGCCTACGTTAAAATGCAGAGGGAAGGAACTCAACCAGATGAGTTTACTATTGGAAGTCTGCTAGCAAGCTCGGAGTCTATAGAGATTGTTGAAATGATTCAATCCCTAGTGATTAGAAATGGGCTCATCTTTAAAATTGAAGTATCAAACGCTATTATTTCTGCGTTTTCTAAGCATGGTTACATGAAGCAGGCCTACGAAGTATTCAGTGACATGTCTCCAAGAAATTTAATTTCCTGGAATACAGTTATTTATGGGTTTCAATTAAATGGGTTTGCAGTGAAGAGCCTTGAGCAATTTTCCCTGTTGTTGTTGTCAAGATTGAGGCCAAATGTTTATACTCTAAGCATTGTTTTGAGCATATGTGCTAGCATTTCTTCTTTGAGACACGGGAAACAGGTTCATGGTTACATTATCAAACAAGGTCTTTTTTCAGAGGCATTGTTAGCGAATGCACTCATCTCAATGTATGCAAAGAGTGGGGTTTTGGATTTGTGTTTGAGAGTTTTCAACTCAATGTCAGTTATCAACAAAGACATAGTATCTTGGAATTCTTTGATATCTGCTTACGCGCAGCATGGGGAAGGAAATAGAGCTGTGCGTTGCTTTGAGGCAATGCTAGATTCAGGCGGGGTCCAACCAGATCAGGCTACCTTCACATCAGTCCTTTCAGCTTGCAGCCACTCGGGTTTAGTTGATGATGGAACTCGGATTTTCAACTCTATGGTGAGGAACTATGGTTTTCAGCCTGGAGTAAATCACTTTTCTTGCATGGTTGACCTGTTAGGTCGAGCTGGATACCTTGATGAGGCAGAAAGGCTATTAAACGGCAAGCACATTGAATTAGATTCTAACACGTGGTGGACATTATTCAGTTCTTGTGCAGCTCATGGTAATCTGAGATTAGGAAGAACAGTTGCTGGATTTCTTCTTCAAAGGGAAAAGAATAATCCGGCGGTTTATGTTCAACTGGCAAATATTTATGCAAATGCAGGGCAATGGGGAGCAGCAGCTAACCTGAGGGAAATTATGAAGAGCCATGGGGTAATAAAGCAGCCTGGATACAGTTGGGTTACATCATAAGTCAGTTCAAAGACCATGGATGCTCATGGGTTTGGTATTGAAATTATGCCTCCATCCCACTAGAGGAGTCAGGGCATTGTGATTTCTTGCTAAATAGGAGTAGTAAACATAACATTCTTTCGTGAATTCTTGCTAAATAGAACTTTCTTGTATCTGCTCCCTGTGAGGCAACATTTAGCTTGATGTTTGACATGTATGAATATCTCCCTCCCTCGCAAACTTTGGGATTTGTGTTGGTAGGTCCCTTGCTTGCTAGTGACCTGAAGCACCGCAAGCATTTGATTTCGACTTTGAATTTAGTTTTTCTTTCTTTGTTTTAGGTTGAGCCAATTTGCAATTCATTTGAATTCAATTACAAGACGTGTGCCATTAGCTTGCTGTGTGCGAAGGGAGGAGTGATGGGTTGATTCTCTTATACGAGAATAGATTGAGGATTGATGTGTAGAGGTGATTTCAGTTTTAATCAACTCTGGCTTTAGACAAGATGCCCTGTCACATTTCCTGGTCACCGTCGGTATTGAACAATAACTCGTAAATTACAAGGCCCATTTGTATAAGAGTTCGAACAAAAAGAACAAAACCTTATACTCCGAGATGCATACAAGAGTCGGGGAAACAAGAACAATCAAGCGTGGTTTAGCACAATCCAGTCTGGAAATGACAGACAATGCACAATATGGGTCTCTTCTCAAAAGATAGGACACGCATTGAACTGTGACTAGAACCATTCTAATGTTGAATTGCTTTAGATATATGGAGCCCTCATTCATGGCTGATGAAGTTGGCTTGTCCTCAAGGCAGACGAATAGTAATGTGACTCGAGCTCCTTGAGACTAGCAGCTGCTTCCTCTCCAATTTTAGCCAACAAGCGATCTGTTTTCTCTGCCTGTTGGTTAAACTCATCTATTCTTTGTTCTACATGGTCATTGAGTGAAGCAAAACCAGAGAAGATTGCGGTCTGCTTCAACTCGGACACCAACTTCAGAAGCGAGTCAGCTGCCTATACCTGTTTTTTCATGTATTTAGCATTGGTATAAAGGAACAAAGTGGGAAAAGAGATGGGTGTCGGGCAAAAATATTGAAAAAAAGTTTCAAGTCAATTTATTCACAATTCAACTGACACACACATAAAATTTGACTCAAATACCGAAATGTAGCATTATTGACCATTCTGTTAAGAGTACTACTGTCTGAATAACATTAGTGATCTGAAGGATTTGAGAAGCTAAAGTAAATCGAAATGCAAATCAAAAAATTTGAACAATATAACTCTATTGTATTACTGGAGAGGTTCTATTTGAAGTAAGCTGAGCTTACGACGTAACATCATAACGTAAACTTGCTTGAATGCATGTGGCCTATTACATATGATATGTAGTAAAAGTATAAACCCTTTGATGTAACTTTCTTTCAGTGAAAGAAGAAACTCCCTTACCATTGAGTAGTTAACGTTCAAGAAATGCAAGATTCAAGAAAACACTTGATTGTTTCTCATTCTGGTTCTGATGGGCTACACACACACGCTAGGCTACAATAGTTGGAACATAGCTTTTGAGACTGAAATTCGGACCTATTTTATCTTTTAGGATTCACTTCCTTTGAATGAATTTTCCTTTCCACTTATCAAGGAGAACTAACATTCATTTAGGGGAAGGGGTCGCTCTAAGCAAAGTGGGTTTAGAAAGAACCTAAAAAAACCTGAAACTAGCCGCCCTTTTGGGCTACCAGATATGATGGGGGGCAAACCAGAGGGAGGGGCTGGGCAGCATTCCTGGTAACAAGGGGAGAGCAAATTAGGATGGTCCCATGGACCCATTGTCTCAATCACACATAAACATGACACGCTTTCTCAATTGCTTTTCCGTTTTTTAGTATTGGGTGTCTGGTCCAACTTATGCGCACATAGACTAATCTTGAAAAACCAATCTCATCGTTCCTTATCAAGTGCTCCATTTAAAGTCGGAGAAAAAGCTCTGTATAGACTGATCCGAAAAAAGTTGATAGCACTAAGAGGGTTTCAAAACTGAAAGCTTAGGAGTTGATTTACTTCCCAAGTGCCTACAAGCTAGGAATGGGGCAAATTTAGATCACTATCAGTTAAAAGGTAGGGTGGTTATGGTTTTGCAATCTTGGTTCCTTTTTCCTATATCATTTTTCCTAGGGAAAACAAATCATAATACTATATGCCTAGATAGTGGATTATGAGAATATACTCCTATATTAAAGGACACTTCAAGATACAGGTGCTAATCATAATACTAGATCGTGTATACAAGTGCCTGCAAGTGCTATAAAGCATTTCAAACATGTTAGGGAGTTTGTTCTTGTTTAACTGCCTAACATGAATTACCGGGCATCTCCATTACACACAGCTAACACATGTCTGATATGCTCACATCCATACTCTTATGCAAGTACAGAGCATCCAACATGAGTATTTGTACATTTAGAAGATTCCATTTCATAAAGACCATACCTACTTCAGGCACAGGTGGGAAACTTTTTCCTGTTCTTGGATCTTGTTTTATACAATATGGGATATTTCGCGAGGTTAAAAAAGAAACAAGTGTGTATTTACCATTTAGAAGCTTTGGGCAATCTGACTAAATGAAATACTCTATCCTCTTAAGCGGTGTAACACAAGACACTCAGAAGTGCGTGTTCGCAGGTACACGTAGAGATGAAATGAATGAACTTACTAAAACAAGCACAGCTTGAGTCCAATGACAGAGGACGCATCCAGCGGCTAAAGTTAAGGTGGGCAGAAACTACTCTGCCTATGAAGTGTATGTACAAAAGACATACATAGCAGCATATAATTGTGAAGCTAAATCTTTCACTTTCTCTTTGTTCCATCCGCGAAATCTCTATTTTTCTTTTCTTGATCCAAATTTTTCTTGCACTAGAGTAATTTTTTCAGGAAAAAACAACTGCAAGAAAGTAGCTGCTGCACTTGGGGTTAGCTACCGTTTGCCTCTCTCATTCTCATACGCAATTGTGTTCGTACATATATTGGAGGAGAAATAGATCAAAAAAGCATACAGTTCTTAACATCACTGGTAAGTAACTTACAATTACCATTCTTCGATTTGCTTTGATTTGTTTTTTGTTTGGTTAACTTTGTTTTTGGGTTTTGTTTTGTGCTTTAGAATAAAACCTATGAAAATGCTGAAAGCCTCATCATCGGAGTAAAGTTTTCATCTATGTAGGGAAATGGAGCAGTTCTTAAAAATTCAGAAACAATTTTCCTTTTCAAGTTGTCTATTTCAGGAAAATCTTCCCATTATGAGTTTTCAAAATTTGCTCTGGCTTCTTCATATCTGGAAACAGTTAAAGTTATGCATTCCCAAGCTCTTAAAACTTAACGTATACGAAAAAATTGAAGAGGAAGAGGTTCGACATACCACCGCTCGATAATCAATGGTAAGAACACATAATATGACAAACCAACGTTAAAACCAAATGTATTAAATTAAGAACACTTTGCTAGATGAACCATAAGGCTATAACAAACAATAAATGACAGTACTTCCGAAAACTGGAAACTTCTACAATAAAGAACAGGAACTCTATAGGTCTTGGACTGCTATAATCTGAACGGTCACAGTACCAAAGGGAACTGGAAAAAAAAGAACTGGTCTCTTGTTTCTTTTTCTTTTTCCTTTCGTAAGTATGTATATTGTGTATAATATGAAGCCCCGACACCTCTAGAGGTCGAAGTGTCGCAGTGTCGTTCATGGGGACACGGCGGAGACACGTATGTAATTTTTGAGGGAGCAGACTGTAATTCCTTACGGGGACACTGCAGGGGCCAAACTGTAATTTTTGAGGAAGCAGACTGTAATTTTTGAAAAATTTAGGGGTTAAACTGTAATTTTAAAAAAATTTGGGGCCAAATTGTAATTTTTTTAAATTTCTGGTTGTCAAACTATAATTAATTAATTATTTATATATAAATAAATAAATATATACACGTGGCGTGTCCCCCACCGTGTCCGTGTCCCCATTTTTTTAGAATTCCCGTGTCGGTGTCCGTGTCGGTGCATCATAGGTGTATGTCAATGGTTTACAAGATCCTTAACAGGGGCCAGCACCTATATACATATACACATAGCATTCTCTGAAGTTAGAGCTTCAAGTTTCTACACACTATTTTAGCTCTAAGAACATACTTGATGCCATGGGTATTGGAAATGTCTACAGGCGAAAGTTGGCGGATGAGACAATAGTGGCCATATAACACTTGAAGGATGTAATAGGAACCGCTGGGGAATCACAATTTTGGACTGAATTGGAGATCATTAGCTTGTTATCCATAGGACTATATTGCGCTTAATGGGATACTGTGTCATCCAGGGAAAAAGGCTTTTGGTGTATCCCTTAATGCGTAGGAACACTGTGATCACAAGGCTTTGAAATTAGTACCTTGCTTATTCTCAATATTAACTACGTATTAGTTCTTCATACCAATGAATATAAACCAGACATGGTAATATCGTTTTTCTGTCTTGCTGAATAAGTGCAGAGTACTATTTCAATTGTTCTTTGTTTTGCTGTGTGTCAACTTTGCTGCCTTTGTTGTATTGAATATTAATCTCTCCTTGTTACAGATTTGGTTACTAACCACAAATTCAACTCTCACCTTACTTATCTCTCTGACGAATGCACAACAATAATTAGCTCATGCCTTTATTGTGACAAATACATGTTGCCAATGCAAATATTTGGTAACAACACACGACAATATTAGACCAGCGAGCAAAACCAAACGTACAACGCACGTAGCTAACCCCCTAGTTGTACAATGAAGGATGGCAAAAGCTTGATTGTTGGAAAGCATGGAAATCATTGAAGAATCTATAAATTAAAACCCAAATAACCTAGCAATCGTGGTAATTGGTAAGTTGATTAATCTCCTTCTAGTTTTTTTCTCCCTTCCTTTATTGAGTACTAGTGTAAAACTAGGGTTTATATTTGAATGATGGGCTCGTTGTAATTTGCTTTGAATTTAACCTAATCTTTGATTTGGGTGCTTTCTGTCCCATTCATGATTCTCGCTTCAATGTGATAATCTGCTTTCTCTACTTAATTCTTGCTGTATTTGCTGTTGATTTGTTTCGTTTTGGCTGTTATCTTGCTTCAACTGTAATTTTTGTTTCTGAAAGCGGGTTTTTAGGTGATCTTGGTTGTGGGTTTTCTTTAATTTCTCTGATACTCTTTTTTGTTTTTCCATTTGAAAATTGGTGAAAGTAATGTGGAATGGCTAGCTCAAATAGAGTGTGTGCTTTTTGAGTGCTTTGGCTTGCTTAGATAGACAGTAGGGTTGAGGGTGCCCTGATGTGCAGTTGTGAACTAGTATGTGCTGCACACAGCTTAGGGTTTACAACAGCTCAATTGTTTCTGATGGAAAGTCTAGAATTTTTTATTCAACATTAATATTTTATGCACTGAATGAATGTAACTTGTATGGCATGTATTTGACTAGTTGTGTATGATTTGACTGATATAATGTGTAGTTAAATAGCAATATGTCCACAGATGCTATCTTTCATCGTTCAAACATGTGGCATCTCTGTTTCTCTTTGTTGTTAGAGACAATGGCTTTTAACAGGAAATTTTTGTGTGTGTTAGAATCCTAACTATTCCTAGTGATAACGTGTGGCCTCATTGTAAGATTTAGAGGTGGAAGTGGTAGTGGAGGTGGCTGGCTTACTCCGTTTCCTCTCTTGCGTTTTTGTTTTTAAATTGGCTTACTCCGTTTCAATAATTGACTGAAACATGTTTTCTTTTTTTGTGCCGTCAGTTCGAGAAGATCCACAATGAATAAAGGAGGTGGTGGAAGTGGTAGTGGAGGTGGTGGGCCAACTGCTGCTGCGGCAGCTGCTGCAGCTCAAAAGCAGAAGACATTGTTGCAAAGAGTCGATAATGACATTGGAAATATTGTTGACAATTTCAGTTTCCTTGTTAACGTTGCGCGGGTACTCTTACTCGCTCATTCTGTCTACCTATGCATATGTGCTTCTTGTGTGTTACTTTGTGAAACAATCTTGGTTGTTTTTTGTTTATTGCAAAACTTACATTAGTGGTTTGAAGCATTTCTTCAATGCTATGGTTGATAGAATCAGCTAGCTGTATCAAGGTGGACTAGTCTGAGTCTCCGTCCCTGGGTCTATGTATGAGGGAGATGTGTGATTCATCGTTGCCAGTGTTAACCGCGGGATAGTTCCATTTTGTTTCTTTTATGTTGGCTGGACCGTGGGTGGGAGGAAAGTCGTAACTCACTTGATACCGGTTGGCCTAACTAACTATAGTTGCTGTCCGAGGGCAAGGAGAAATGGCCTGCTTGTTCGAGTTTTTGAAATTTAAACTCAACTTGTGCCTCTATTTTTTGTTTAGTTTAATAGATTGAACTTGGGAATGCATTCTGAGATAGTCTCATGGCTATGGAATATTCAGGGCCTTATTTGTAATCATAAGAGCTTTTCTATGAGCACTTCTCCTGATTCTTTATGAGTCTTAACTATGAAAATATTACAAGAAACTACCCCATTATCAGTAATATTCACCAACTATCAGCGGCTTTATACCTTATGGGTAGATTTATCGTTATCATGTTCATACGAAGAAGTAATGTAGTCACTGGCAAGCAAAGTTCTCTATCTTCCAAGAATTGGCTTGTTTTGCAGTCAAGGATATCTACTTTATTAGTAGCGCATATTTGCAAAAGAATCAAATATCTATGTAGACCATCAATCTGAATTGTAAACCACCGATGTTGAATGTAATGTCTTAACCTGTTGACAGAAATTGGTATTGTAGGTCAACGATCCACCAGTTAGAAATTCACAAGAAGCTTTCATGATGGAGATGCGTGCAGCCAGAATGGTAAGAGAGTTTCTTCTTTCACTGAAAGAAAGTTACATCAAAGGGTTTATACTTTTACTACATATCATATGTAATAGGCCACTTGCATTCAAGCATGTTTATGTTATGATGTTACGTTGTAAGCTCAGCTTACTTCAAATAGAACCTCTACAGTAACACAATAGAGTTATATTGTTCAAATTTTTTGGTTTGCATTTCGATTTACTATAGCTTCTCAAATCCTTTAGATCACTAATGTTATTCAGACTGTAGCACTCTTAACAGAATGCTCAATGATGCTACATTTCGGTATTTGAGTCAAATTTTATGCGCGTGTCAGTTGAATTGTGAATAAATTGACTTGATACCTTTTTTCAATATTTTTGCCCGATACCCATCTCTTTTCCCGCTTTGTTCCATTATACTGATGCTAAATACATGAAAAAACAGGTACAGGCAGCTGACTCGCTTCTGAAGTTGGTGTCCGAGTTGAAGCAGACCGCAATCTTCTCTGGTTTTGCTTCACTCAATGACCATGTAGAACAAAGAATAGACGAGTTTAACCAACAGACAGAGAAAACAGATCGCTTGTTGGCTAAAATTGGAGAGGAAGCAGCTGCTAGTCTCAAGGAGCTCGAGTCACATTACTATTCATCTGCCTTGAGGACAAGTCAACTTCATCAGCCATGAATGAGGGCTCCATATGTCTAAAGCAATTCAACATTAGAATGGTTCTAGTCACAATTCAATGCGTGTCCTATCTTTTGAGAAGAGACCCATATTGTGCATTGTCTGTCATTTCCAGACTGAATTGTGCTGAATCACGCTTGATTGTTCTTGTTTCCCGACTCTTATATGCATCTCAGAGTATAAGGTTTTGTTCTTTTTGTTCGAACTCTTATCCAAATGGACCTTGTAATTTACTAGTTATTGTTCACTACCGACGGTGACCAGGAAATGTGATGGGGCATCTTGTCTAAAGCCAGAGTTGATTAAAACTGAAATCACCTCTACACATCAATCCTTAATCTATTCTCGTATAAGAGAATCAACCCTTCACTCCTCCCTTCGCACGAAGCAAGCTAATGGCACACGTCTTGTAACTGCTCTCTCTTCCAAACGGGCCTTGTAATTTACGAGTTATTGTTCACTACCGACGGTGACCAGGAAATGTGACAGGGCATCTTGTCTAAAGCCAGAGTTGATTGTTTTATACGAAATGGACTGGTGCAATGAAACAACACTGAAATCCACAGAGACATTTCCTTTTTACAACATACTCCGTAGGATATATCCCGCAGTCAAACGGAACGAGACTAATTCAGCTAGGGCCGGCAACAAGGGATCCACAGCCACAGAAAGAATTTAGAAATAACTAGGAGGAAGGATCATTAGACGCGCTCATGAAGCTATCTACAAAGACTTTCACCTCTCAAATTGTTGACCTACCCTTGAGAATCGAACTCACACCTCTAGAATATGAGTAAACCCGTTGGCCAATGGAGACAACCCTCATTGGGTCTAGTAGATGTAGTGCCTTGTAAAATTGCCAATGTCTCCTCACCACCGGTCATTGATGTGGGTGGAGACTATTTACTACGTGATGAGCATCCTACGAATGTGTACTGGAGAAGAAGCGTGAGGTATTGCTTTAGAGGTTCAAGCCCTCCTCCGTATATTTGTCCTCCTTCGTGTGTCCCATCTCGAGCCTACGCTAAAGATATAAATTCTTAATCTCGTATCCCGTGTAAAATCTCTGTTAATCCCACAAATACGTGGTGGAGAAGAAACATGAGATATTGTTTCAAGGGTCAAGTCAACATCAATCCCTATCTGTACCCTCCTTTATGGGCCCCATCTCGGGCCTAGATCAAAGATCTTACTGTAATTCTTAATCTCGTACGTAACCCACAAAAATCTTGTTAAGGTTAAGGTCTCAGGTTCGAAATATCCGAAGTACTATCGATTTTTACGGGGCAATCCTTGCGGAGCTCATCTCTCAAGCGCGTGCAGGCTGACCTGGACACCCTGAGAAGGCAAAAGAAGCTGCCAAGTTTCATGTTGTTAGGCCCAACCTTGGTTCCCATTTGGATGGCCCAAAGAACTCAATAATGGCGTTCAATAATACAATGGAGAAAAACACTGATTAAGCTCACTTCAGATCTCATGATTCTCAGGCTTTTCCAAGCACATGACTCATGCTGTTCACATCATTTGCTAAAGATTGCTTTTTTCTCACGTCACAAGCTAAAGCCCCACAAAATAGGCCATCATCATATTCTTTCATTCGTGAGTTGTAAGGGGGATAGCCTTTGGTTGCCCACCTTCTCCCCCTATATTTAAACAAACGTTGGAAACTCCACTTTGTGGGTCATCCTAACTTTCCAATCAGCCTTCTAAACATGGACAATTCAAGAGACTATCATGAAATTTAATGGATTCTAAGTAGTAGTAAACTGTTTAACTTTTGATTGAAAATTTTACTACAAAGTTACCGTTACCATATGCTTTTGTCTTGTTACTATTTCAAGTGATTTCAAACGACTATTATATAATTACGTAAATCACAATGCGAGCGCTTAAAGGAAGTTTGTGACTGATTCTAAAGATAGATGTGAAATTGAAATTGACCACATATACAATAAACCAATGCATATCCAAAAGCAATTGAAATTGACTTGTTTTTGCAACAACTAGTAATATTCACTGAGTTAAATACGAGCTTAACTTGCAGAGTCGAGCTTAACAATCCGTAGTGGATGAACTGAGCCGCTTGTGAGTATCTCGAGGCTCAACGGGGTGAAGACTCATTCGAGCACATGTTACATTCCAGAATGAGTTTGGATAAAAATTTTCAGCTCATTTCGCAAAAGAACTAGCCAAGCTCGAGGTAGCCAAAGTTTGGTTCGAATAGGCTTATTTAAATGATGTACTTATTAAATAATTTATAATAAATGAGAATTTTTCTTGCATAAGCTAGAGTCTGGTCGTTTAGACATTTAGGGATTATTGAGTGCTCCTAAAGTACCGTCATTATTATTTGCTCTTCGAGCACCGTTACGTGATGCTTCAGAGATCTTTACCATCACACATTCAATTTTTTGTCGGTACACTTAATTCTGAACTCGAAGTGAAAGTAATTTCCCAATTATCATAGCGACATCCGACGTCAAAGTTGCTAGTACATGTTTAGAACCGTCGCAAGAAGGTTTTTGCAGTGCACACCTCACTTATTTGCCATGTATACTTTACTCCTGGACTTCTGGGCATCTTGAAAAGTTTGCTTCTTTGGCCCTAACTATAAAGAAAAAGAGAATTTCATCTATTCCAGTCTAGTATTTTATTTTAAAATATTCTAAGGAAAAGATTCCAGGACTTATACCATAGTACAAGCAGGGAAAGAAAGAGATACATAGAAGGACTAATATTGAAAATTTAATTAAACATTTTAAGGAGATATTTTTTTTTTTTTTGCCAAGTGAAAGGACAGGAAGGGACGATAAGTGTAGCTTTCTTCCATGGATAATATGACCAACAGGGTTTCCCACACCCACTGCAGAATGATCAGTTGTGACTGTCTGTCTCGATTAGGGTCGTCACCTACAATGCGTTATGGTGAATTAACCACTGTCCGAGGAAACACAATCCGTCACCATAGCCCTACGACGGTGCATACGGGTGGAACGAAACACCCTCTAACGCAGCATTTGGTTTCAAGATCCCTACTACTCGCAACTCGCAAGCGGTGTAGGTAGGAAGTAGGAACCTAAGACCATGGGGGAATTCAGGAGGGACTTTCACCCGTGCACAAGCAGGGAATGAAGGGAGGGAAGCTACCATACTACACAAGCAGGAAGGAAAGAGGTACATAGAAGGACTAATATTGAAAATCTAATGAATCATTTTAAGGAGACATTTTTTTTGCCATGTAAAAGGACGGGGAAGGAGTGATCAATGTAGCTTTTCCCTGTGTATGTGACCAACAGGGTTTCCCACCCACCCACTACGGAATGATGAGTTGTGACTATTTGTCTTGATTAGAGTCGTCACTGCAATGCGTTATGGTGAATTAATTATTGTCCAAAGAAATGCAGTCCGTTGCCATAACCCCATGACGGTGCGAGTGAAACGAAAGACCCTCTAACGCAACATCTGGTTCAAGAGCCCTACTACTCGCAACTCGCAAGCAGTATAGGAGGCCGAGACCGTAGGGGAAGGGACTTTCACCCATGCTCCTTTGGCTATCTCGGTAAAAGAGACATGCATTTTACATATATTTCCATATAACTTGATAAGCAATAGGTTGAGATGGGAGTTCATTGTTTGACAAAATCAATGAAGAGTAGAGTAGCTTGTTTAGAGCATCTCCAATGGGAGGTGACGTGGCTTTGAAGGGCAGTCCCAACATGTCAACTTTGACATCAACCTTTTAGACTGCCAATTTTGAAAAACTGACCATAAGCTTTCAAAATAATTTGACACAAAAGTTGGAGAGGGAGAGCTTGATGTTAAATTAAAGATGTCAAATTACCACATAAAGCCTTCAAAATAATTTGATATCTCCACTTTTGACCTATTGTTGGAGATGTTCTAAAGATCGCAAAAATAGTACTCCCTCCATCCGATTTTCATTGTTCATTGTTGAATTGTGTGCCATTTTTTAATTATTTAAATCTTTCAATCTATAATATTTAAAAATTTTTTTGTATTATAGAATTAATCGAGATCTATCAAACAAGATTCATATTACATATTTTTCAAGATTTACACTAAACGATATAGACATAAGACATAAAAGAGACAAAAAAAATAATGAACAATGAAAACAATAATGCTACACATACAGATTTTTCAAAACAGACAGCCCGTACAAATCTTTTTTGGACCCGTTTTGGGTCCCACAAAGATGATCGGAGCCGCTCATTTTGTTCAAAACATCGTGTTTAAGGTCCCCGTACAAAATTAGCTCATTTGGATATCGGTAAGGGGGTGTACGAAACACCCAACTTTGCTTCAGAAAATAGGATTGCAATGAAAATGGGCCGAAATGGAGTAGTAGTAAAAAGTACGGGGGGGACATTCCGCCGCACCTCATGATAACAAGGTTAGTTCCTATGCAAACGTTGTCGTACAGTACTTATTAGTATTTACTTATTTATTAGGCGGCGCAATTATGTTATTATTAACAAGTAAAAAAGCAGCTTCATTACTCATTATCATCCCACGTTCAGCTCATTTGACCAAAGGACTTGGGTCCAATTTTGAAATGCCCACCTCGATTTATCTATACGCTCCACGTTCACGAGCCTGATCAATCCGAATACTAATTGGTTTAGGTTCGGCTCATTTATTAAACAAGATTAAAATTGAGGTTCAAGTTTTTTTCGTTTAGTACTCAGACCAAATTCGAACAAAATTTTACCAATTCAAGCCTCGAACAATCTATGAACCACTCGGTTCATTCGCAGCTAGCCCTGCCCAAGAGGGTTGCATGATGGTTAAGATAAGAGATTTGGGGGGTTTTCTCTCCTAGGAATCACGTTGGAAACTTCTTAGCTGATAGCAATTCTCGTGGGGCTAGTTCGTATTCAAGTTTTTAAAGGGTGAAGCTTCATACGGAATTCTATTTAGTTTTTAAAAAGGTGCTCCACTGGCGAACTGTGAAATTAACTTTCTAAAAATTAATTGAGGTAGGCGCAAAATGACATAAATACTCTTTGAGATATAAAGTGTAGGACCGAAACACACACACACACGATATGCGAATAGACAACAGTAAAGAAATCAACACACAGAATATACGTGGTTCTCCAATACCGAATACGTCCATGGGAGCCAAAGCCTCCATTCGTTCCGCTCCGCTTCGGCATCTGACCTATTCCTAGAACTTCTTAGTATCTCTTCATATTAACATATGATCCACAAATTCTGACATAAAGAAATCGGATCGCTCCGTGCCATCGTCCTCCATTCTTTTTCTAGGATCATGAGCAAAGAGAACCGGCGAACAAACAAGTCAAGCAAGTAGCCAAGGTTCGAGGGATTGGACGGGTGGTCAAGACCTGAGACTTATGGTTTTGCTCTCTCCTACAGTATCAGGTTTGAAATCTCTTAATGTTACTATCAAGTATCAACTCATTTGGGACTAGTCCATGGGGTTTCCATTAATAAACAGTGTGATTCGTTCTTCGGTAGTATTAGTCGAAGTGCGCGAAAACTAGCACGAAAAACCGGCCCGGAATAATTAAAAAAGGTTGGATGGGGGGGGATGGGCACAGCCGAAAAGGCACGCCGTAGAGTGTAACCAACACATTCGGTTATACTATACGGTTTTAAATTGCCGCCAAATGGAGGAGGTGTCGTGAGCAGAAAAGCAAATGTTCTCTCTCTTTTTGAGCTGTTCTTTTTAGATGCTTTTTTCCCAATCCCTATTTTTTTAAGAAAATAAATCACTAGTAGCACTATATAATACAGTATTATATAGTACTGTTCCACATATTTGTGCAATAAATTAGGGAAATGGTTTTGCCACTCCTGTTTTTGTTAACGTCATTCCCCTGCAAATGTATTTTTGTACAAAAAAAAATTACACTTGTAGGGGAGTGGCGTTAACAAAAAAGATAGTGACAAAATCAACCGCCATAAATTAAGGTCTTGTTCCACCAAGTTTTTTTTTTTGGCATTTTTCTTGTTTTGTTATTATTCAATTTTTTTTTTTGTGTGTTTACTAGTTTCGTGCCTAAATTTCGTGGATTATCAATTCGTCTCGTCAAGGCAAGTTGAAAAAGTAAAATATTTATGAGTTTTGCCTAAATATTTTTGAAAATGTCCAAGATAAAGCTCAAAAGTCCAAAAAGACGGATTTTGAAGCTTTTTCTGAAAATATTTAGGTAAAAGTAAAAAAAATTTACTTCTTCAATTCTTCTTTTCGATACGAATCAATAATTCACACTTTGCAAAAGTTAAACACAACATTAAACAAGCGCGGAAAAAAAATCAAATAAGGAAAAAAAAAAAAAAAAGGCCCAAAAAGTACGTTACACTAGAAAACAAGTGCTAGAGCAAGTGAGCAACAGTTTTCTATTTTTCCGTAGAGTCGTAGGAGGGTCCAATACAGTACGGCCGGTTCGGAATCTATTCTTCTACAAGCGGGACCCTCTGGCCTACACCCCGCTCTGTCCTCTACGTGGACGACACCAACACCCTTCAATCTCATCCTGTCGAAACGAAGTCGTCTTGCAAGTTGCAAGAGAAATGGATTGAACAGATTACTACTAGTATTACAGTAACTGCATGCATCTTAGAGCATCGCCAAGTGACGTTTCATGTGCTTCTCGACGTCCCCTGTCCGGAATAAAATCAACGGAAATTCTATGTACCATGAAAACTTACCTAGTAGTAAATCTGGATCATCGATTTTCAATTCTAAATAATTTCGGGGTAATCTTTCTGGGTACCTAGCACTTCTCTAAAGTCAATGAACACAGAGCTGTTTGTTTCATTTTGTATGGGTTTGGTGCTTTGATATGATGCGTTAATTTTTTTGGGTTGTCGAGTAATGTACATGCATAGTATTTATCGACAAAGTCCGTCGGTTAACTTTAAGTTCGAATGACGTTGGTCACATATAGATTGACACAAAAAAAGAAGAGATATAGAGATGTTTATGTCCGCCAAACGATAATGGAGACTTGAACTCAAGTAATTCAATGGGGAATTCCAACCACTTTAATCCATTAAACCCCAATCACTTTTTGGTTAGCAGTCGGCATATTAATGAGCGCATTTACCTAACAGTTTATTGCTTCAAGCCGAATGAAATCCCATAATGTAATTAACTTGAATTTTAGAGCATCATTACCAACATCGAATGAGCCTTGAAAATTGAATGGTTCCCACGAAATTGCCCCAATAATAGTAAGGCCATAAAAGACCCTCATTAAGTGCTTTGTGCATAGACACACCACAAACCCTAGATTCTCCTTTTAGGAGTAGGGAACTTTACATGAACACTATTTGAGTGCAATTTTGTTTACCCTCTTTAAAAGAGGGTTATCATTATCCTCGTTTCTATTGGTTAAAATGATGTGGATCCCACTACAAAGTGATTTCATGTTTACCATGCAATACACTTTTTTGTGAACATGACATCATTTTGTGGTGGAATCCACATCATTGTAACCAATAGAAAGAAGGATAATGTTCACATTCTTTTAAAGAGGGTGAACAAAACTCAACTCACGCTACCTACGCTATAAGATAAAGAGCCAAAACAATAGTCTAAACACCTAGTTTAATTATCAATCCAAGGGGTTGGCTAATCACCAAAACACTTGGACTTAATAAAAAAAAATACCCAAGAAAGTACCATATAACATTTAGTGGGAGTTAATATACCAAGTGAGGCTCTAGATCGAAACCAATATGAGACTAAGCACTCGCCTTCTCCAAATCCTGTGTACTACAGTCTCGGTATGAGACTTAGGAATTTGCTAGTCCTTCTTAAGTTCTCAGGTTTAATTATTCTTGCCATCAATTATTGGGGCCACCTCATCTCCATGCTTAAACGTGTCAAAATATTGTAAGAGGGGAGGTAAGAATTAGTTCGAGGTGCGCACAAGCTAACTCGGAACACCCAACGTTAGTAAAAAAAACCGTAAATGGAACACAATTTATATAAGATTCAGGCCAATGGAGTTCCATTCTCGTGCCTTCCACTCTGTCTTTGACCCCATGGAGACTCCCATGTGGATCATATCCAAAACGACAAGAATCTATCTCAAAACAAAGCATTTCAAGGTGCAGGTGCAGCCTTCTTTTTCCTTTCAAAAAAAACGAAGAAGAAGGTACAAACTCTCTTTGCACCATGGTCAAGACTCAAAAAACCACTAGAAAGACAGACCGGGGATGGGGCTTCCTCTGTCAATAGATATCTCTGCCCTGGCTATTATTAACCTTGGGAGAATTAATATACTGGTTCAAGGACCACCTCGTAACAATAACGAGTATCCTCCGCGTACCACCGGATTGGTAATTCAAGTGGCCGAGGTAGCCGAGGTAGTCGAGTTAAGATCCTTTCGAGCCCGTCGATCCTGAGTTCGAGTCGACTTAGGACCAAATAGTTTGGGAGTGTGGTCTCATATTCACTTGCATTTTGGTGGGCTTTTGGGGACAGACAACATGGTGCTCGACAAATATGGAGTATTTACTTTCCAAATATTCTAGGTCGGGCAGATTCTCCTATGGTCACTCTAAGATAGTCAAATACGTGTCAATTTTATCGTCTTTCTCGATAATCAATAGTCCAAATTTTAAAAGAATTCTTTCATGGCAGAGTTTAATTCTTTCAACTGAATGCTGCAGTAGCTCCCAAGTCCCCGTCGCATAGTGAAATTATATAATAGTTTGGGAGCATCGTCACGTGGTGTTCCGAACCACTTCACAATCACACATTTTTGTCGGAACCACGACTAAATGTTTAGATTCCACGTATGTGTGTAGTTCTTAAAGTGATTTGGAGACCACGTGGCGGTACTCCCGGGCTACTGAATAATTAGTCCTTCGCATAATCTTGGTTCATGGACCCCCATAACATGTCAAAACGTCGTAAAGTTGATTTCACACAGTTAAACGGCACCGATTGATTAATACCACCTGCATTCAGTGGTCCACGCTCTACACGATTCCTCGTAAAGTACATTTCACAGTTCACACAGTTAATTTAAACGGCACCGATTGATTAAGACCACCTACATTCAGTGGTCCGCTCTACACGATTCCTCCCCCGTCCCTTTCCCGCATTTAAATTAATAGTAAAACCCAAACCCCTTCGCTTTCAGGTCGCGTGTGTGAATTCCAGCAATGGCCTCTCTCTCTCTCTCTCTCTTAAAGCTCAACTTTTCTCCGTTTCTTTATTCCCTTTCCATTATTGTTAACCAGTCACCTTTGAAAATTCTCTCTCTCTCTCTCTCTCTCTCTCTCTCTCTTCAATGCGGTGGATGACGAGTCGTTGTTAAACGCCTTGACTTCGGACCTGAGAATTCTCTGATTGGTATCCCATTTACTTCGGTTGTGATCCTTCGAAGGAACTTTCAAATTCTTATTATAATTCTCTTGACGACTGTTCAGTTTCCCATCCAAGTTTAACATTCGCCAGTGCTACAGCTTCGATTCCAGCCGGTAAATGATCCCGATTGCCTTTTTCAGGGGCTCTTTAAATCGAAACAGGAGTGTCCAATTCCGCTGCTTCAATTGCGTTGTCGTTTCGCTGAACGGTCTTGGAGAAATTTCAACTCATGAAGTTCGTTAATTTCCGCTCCTTTGTTATCGTTGTGATCTTTCAGAGGTACATTTCAATCTTTTGTTCAGTAATTAGTAGTATCCATTTTTTGTTTTTGTCGACTTTGGCCGGTAAATGAATCGAAATAGGAGAACAGAGTTGGATTTCTCTGAAGGTAATGGAACGGTTTTGGAGAAATTTTAATGCATCAAATTCGTTAGTTTCCGTTCGTTTTTGGTGTAGTTGTGATGATGTTTCGAAGGTACATTCAGGTTTCAATTTTTATTCTTTTCGCGACTGTTCAGTATTGAGTTTAAATTTTAAAAATTTGTCGGCGCAGCTTCAATTGACAATTGTGGATGGTAACTGTTTTCGATTGACTATTTTTTAGTGGTTTCTTTGAACCGGATTGTGAAAATTACTCGAGGTTGTGGAACGGTTTGTCAAATTCGTTAGCGTTTTCCTTCTTTTTGTTACTGTTAAATTGATATAATTTTACTCGTTTTGGTGTCGTATATGAAATTTGGTTAATCAAATTTGCTACTCTGAGATACATGTTCGTGTACTTTGCTCTTTTTCGGATTATTTGGTGTCGCATGGATGCTCTCTCTTTAATGTTTGATTTTTTGGTGGGTAAGTTCGAAGATAAATTTAACTGTTGTGCATTCAAAATCTCTCACTCTCTTGATGGTTTTGTGTGTGTGCGCGCGCGCGCAAAAGACAATTGCTCTGTGTCTTTGTTAATGGTCTCATCACATTTACAAGATTTTGTAACACTTAAATTATGCCAGAGAGACAATCTCGCTCACAGATTGAAGTTATGCCATAAACAGGACTCACTGTGATGTAGCAAATCATTTTACCCTTTAGTCTTTTCTAAGGGGTTGGGGGGTGCAGGAGATAAAACCACCTTCAATGTTCTTCCCCTAATAGAGAGGATATCAAGTACTAGTTTATTGAGAGGCATGATTTCTTGGACCTTTCTGGTTATACAGTGATGCGTAATTGGGCTGTATTGTGGGAAAACCCATGGTTGATCCTCTCTTGCCTTTTGAGCTATGCATGACAGTCGGATTTTTGTATTTTACTAACAATCCGCATTGTGGCTTTGCAGATGTAAAATTATTATTTTTGGCGCTGTATTTGCTCAATGAGAAATGGTAATTGTGAATCTTGTGGGGCAAAACGCGGTTATACTACGAAGGACATTGTGGCTGTGGGTATGATCCGCTGGGTGCATGGGAGGATTACCACAACTTTTTGACTTCAATCAGGGCAACATGGCAAGGAAAGTTATCACACAGAAGAGACAAAGTGGTGGCAAGTTCATTGTTTCCCACTTTTATGCTTTTTCTTTTTTTGCATCAGAGCAGGGTATGGTGGGAAAGAACCTGTGGGGTTAAGCTGGCTACATGACCAATCCTGATGCACAAAATTGCTCAGCCTACTTAAAATAGTCGGTCCAATGGCATAGTAGTTTAAATTGCTAACCATGAAAAGATAGTACTCCATAGATTAGTAGTTCATTTTCACCAGTGAATCGTAGAATAGTTCTACCGGGCTATCATGAGTTTTGTATACATGCATCACACTGATGCTATCTTGGGTTGGACTGGTGCCAATCTGAATGGTTTACGAGGGAAGGCACACTTCCTTTTATACAATCAATTCAGTTTGTCTTAGAATCTTTATTGCTTACCATAAGTTGTAGAAAGTTATTTTCGCCAGTGCCACATTGTGTTCGACACACTCCACCCGCCTGGATTTATTTTGTGCTTCTTGAACTAGAAGTGTAACGCCACCAATATAACTGCTCTGCAGGCCTAGAGGCTCCTCGAAACAGCTTGGAACTGCCAGTAGAAACTTCACAAAGCTATTTTGCTGATGGAGACAATATACCGGTACTAATCTTATCACATATCTTATCTTGTTTTAGCTATGTATCATGATATGGTTTGGGCTTTCTGTTATTTGCTAGTCCGCATCATGAATGACTAAGAAAGCATAGGTATCAGCATTTGATGTGACTGGTAGTTGAAGTGGCCAGGAATTTCATTTTTCTCTACCTTATTATTATTATTATTTTATTTTATTTATTTATTTATTTTTGTCTTCATTTCTTCTCAATTTATATGGTGTGGCTTTTAGGAGATCGCTTGAACTGGGAAGTGGTCCTTGTTGAATTTTTTTAGTTTGTGGCAGGGTTATTCTTTGAGAGATCTTCGTTTCATAGTAGTTGACTTCTTCTTGCTTGTACTGTAAATTGACTTCCTCTTGTTTGTACCGTAAGTTGGCTTTGATCCAGTGAAATCATATTGCTAGGGCACTGTATTTACCGCCCCATGTGCTAGTGAGGATTGCACAAGCAGGGGAGTGTCAGATCTTGTCCAATATTGTTAAAAATCACCTCTCGAACCAGTGTATGAACCTTGTTACTCACTAGTACTAGTTTCGAGTTGGATGGATTGCATGGTATCAAAAAAGCTGTTGATCCTACATTCGAATCTCGCATGTGTTATGATTATTCTGACATAGTAATGACTCTTACATACGTTCCTCCATTAGGAGGAGAGTTTGGCCAAATGTGCATGTCAGTGTATCAAAGTTGAAGTTACGGTTCTTTCTAAAAACTTAGGCTTTTAGATGAATAGGCGGTCAACATGCTCTATATCCCATCTTTCTCTTGTTTTGCTTTGTACACGCGTGTGGTCTTTATTCACTTGTACTTTGCTATGTTAATTTTTTCAGTACTCTTACGAAGTCAGAAGTGAGTGGTCTGAGAACTCTTATCCAACGGAGGCTTCAATGAAGAAATTGATCAATGAAGAGATATCCAAAAGGCCAAACAACAGACGAAATGCACCAAGCGTTGTCGCTCGTCTGATGGGAATGGATATGCTACCTTTAGAAACCAAAACTGAATCCCAGGACGCTGTAAAAAGGAATGAAAAGCCAAGAACGAGTCTCCAAAATAAGGAAAATAACAAAAAAGGCTCTAGTGTCAACGTTCATCGGAACTCAAATTCTTCAAAACAGATAAAGGTTGATCAACATGATGAGGATAGAAATCCCAACCATCAGCATGTTAGTATGAAGTTGAAAAAACCAAGGCCTCGAGAACATCCTCAAGAGGAGGAGCTCCAGAAGTTTAAGAAAGAATTTGAAGCGTGGCAAGCAGCAAGGTTTAGGGAATGCACAAAGGCTATTGAACTTGACAGAATTCCCAGCCAGGTTCTTGCTCAGGAGACCCTCAACATGGAAAAGATTGCTTTATGTGGAAATTCAATTAGAATTTCAAGAAGTGAGAAGAAGCCTGTTGAACTTAAAAGCCTTGCAGTAAAAGAAAGGTCACCAGAAGGAGGTGAGTTACAACATCGGGCATACGGAAGGGAACTTTTTCCATCAGAGCAGAAGAAATCACATTCTTTAAGGAGTTCTTTAAGGAGTAGAACCCTAAGTAGAGATTTTGACATTTCTTCTACTCCAACAAAAATAGTGATTCTGAGGCCTGGCATTGACTGCATTAGCAGCATGGATGAGTCCTGGGTAAGTTCATCTGGCACTTCAGAAGAGAGAGGCAGTATAGAACATTTTCTTGAGGAGGTAAAGCAAAGACTGAAATATGAGTTGCAAGGGAAAGTTCAAAGTGGGAACATGATCAGAGGGGGTGGAATTGAGACCCCATATACCGAAAAGCCATCTGATCCAAAAGAAATAGCTCAAAGAATAGCAAAGCAGGTAAGAGAAAGTGTAACTAGAGATCTTGGAAGGAATTTGCTTAGATCAGAATCCACAAGATCTTATAGAAGTGAGATACAGAATAATGGCCCAGGTTCTCCTGAGTTTATCAACAGAGATACTAGAAGACATTTAGTTGAGAGGCTGAGGAATGTTCTAAAGGGAGAAACAAGTCTGCATAACCCGACAGTTCCCTGTAGCAGCTCAAGTAAGTTGAGCTGCAGCGACATTGTAGAAGATGAACCTGAAATGCAAACCAGATCATTCAGACGTGGTTCTGACGACTGTTCAATGCATCATAGAGATTTGTCTCCTATGAATCTCGTTAGATCTTTGTCAGCTCCGGTATCAGGAACATCATTTGGGAAGCTGCTCCTCGAGGACCGCCATATTTTAACTGGAGCCCACATCAGGAGGAAGCATGAAGCTATTGAAAGTGTAACCGTGGACTTGAAAAAGAAGCGGAAGAAGGAAAGGTTCAATTTTAAAGAAAAAGTTTCCAGTTTTAAATACAGTTTCATTCTCCGGGGGAGGCTGTTCAGTAGAAAGATCCAGTCAGCGGAGCAGCCACGCAAGTATGAGTGTAGTTCCTTGAATGATATCACAAGTGGACCAACGGTAGTGATGAATCTCAGAGAGAGGCATGAAGGATCTCGTGTATGTTTCTAAATCAAAAAACAAGAAAAATTTGAATCTATTTGTTGGTTCCTTCTTTATTGACATCATATCGTGGTTTTAGGAGAACTCCACTGAGGTGCCACCAAGCCCTGCATCTGTGTGCAGCAGCAATCATGAGGAGTTTTGGAGGGCAGCAGATCATCTTAGTTCGACATCAACATCGGATCTTTCACCACTGGATGATTCCATGCCTCAGGCTTTCAGAGAGATTAGCTCTAATCTAACTGGTATGGCATAATTGATGTCTTTTTAGAGCATCCCCATTGTAATAAGCAAATGAGTGTGGATAAGCAAATTTAACAACAATGCTAAAAAAACACCCCACATTGTAATAAGCAAAGTTACAAGTCTTTTAATAAATCACCAAATTCCACCCATTCCATTACCCAACTTAACAACTTTTACCAATAACCAAACTCATTTTCCAAACTCAAAACTGAAAAACACCCAACATTGGAATCGTCTCATCGAGACGAATAATTTGATGTGGTCAGGTGCGTGATTGGAACTCATTTGCTTGGACAAATGTGCATTGTGTATTTGTGGGATTTTTTTTGGTTAGGGATGCAAAAATAATCAATATGGAGGTAGAGGTTGTTAAGTTTGATTATAGACTAAATGGATAATCAAATACTGACGTGGAACATTATTGGTTTTCATTATTACCATTGCAGATGCTCTTAGTTTTTACACCTAATTCACAAGTAGTATGATTTTGTATTATATGTTGATCATGCATTGCTGACTTCACTCTGGATTATTATGTTCTCATGTACAACTTTGATCATTTAGCCCATGATGGCTTTGGAACATTAAATGTAGGCTTACTTGAATATTTCTTGCAAAGACAATGTTCATATTTCCTTTTCCATACACTAGATTTTATAAGTTTCTTTGTTCTTTCAAATTGTTCCATATCAGGCCATTGAATGTACTCGTGAAGTTTGAACTTTGAGATAGTATTTTTTTACATAGATATGTTGGACACATGGAGATTTAGTATCGTAAAGAATTAATAATAAAAGCAGCTGGTTTTGAGAGTATTTATGACATTTTCTGCTTGGTGATTATGTAGAGTTGCGGAGGCAACTGAATGAACTCGATTCTGGTTGTCAGAAGGAGACAATCATTCAAGAGCATACACTGGAAGCTGAAATGGAGTTGGAGGACGAAGCAGAAGCTTACGTAAGAGACTTGCTTGTTGCTTCTGGTCTGTACAAGGGCTCATTAGAGAAAGTTTTATCGAGGTGGGATCCATTTGCAAAACCGATAAGTAACCGGATCTTTGAAGAACTGGAGGAGTCTTATAGGAACGCAACCAAGAAGGATAGTGAAGGATCCAAAAGAGACAATGCGGATCACAAGTTATTACTTGATTTGCTAAATGAGGCACTAACAATTGTTCTCGGACCACAAGTGACCGTGTCTAGATTCAGGAAGACGGGTATGTGTCCCACAAGTCGACCTCCGCGTGGAAGGAAGTTATTGCATAGCGTGTGGGAGATCATTTGTGGACATTTATACCCGCTGTCAGACAAATGTTTTTACTCGATTGATAGTATGTTGGCCAGAGATCTGCGTTCCACCCCCTGGGCGGGGTTGATGAACGATGACATTGATTCTTTGGGGAAAGAGATGGAATCCCAGATAACTGGAGATCTGATTGAGGAAATAGTGAAGGATATGCACTCACAATGGAGTGCATAAAAAACCTTATATATACATTGTGACCATACTCGCGGTCACTCGGGTTGCTCTTACTGGCTCATTCTGTCTACCTATGCATTTATGCTTCTTGTGTGTTACTTTGTGAAACAATCTTGGTTGTTTTTTGTTTATTGCAAAACCAACATTAATGGTTTGAAGCATTTCTTCAATGCCATGGTTGATAGAATCAGCTAGCTGTATCAAGGTGGACTAGTCTGAGTCCCCGTCCCTGGGTCTATGTATGAGGGAGATGTGTGATTCATCGTTGCCAGTGTTAACCGCGGGATAGTTCCATTTTCTTTCTTTTATGTTGGCTGGACCGTGGGTGGGAGGAAAGTCCTAACTCACTTGATACCTGAAGGCCCAACTAACTATATTCTAACACACAACAATTTCCCGTTACAAGCCATTGTCTCTAACAACAAAGAGAAACAGAGATGCCACAGGTTTTTTTTTTTTTTTGAAAAGAGATGCCACAGGTTTGAGCGATGAAAGATAGCATATGTGGACGTATTGCTATTTAACTACACATTACTATATCAGTCAAATCATACACAACTAGTCAAATACATGCCATACAAGTTACATTCATTCAGTGCATAAAATATTAATGTTGAATCAGAAATTCTAGACTTTTCATAGAAACAATTGAGCTGTTGCAAACCCTAAGCTGTGTGCAGCACATACTAGTTCACAACTGCACATCAGGGCACCCTCAACCCTACTGTCTATCTAAGCAAGCCAAAGCACTCAAAAAGCACAAACTCTATTTGAGCTAGCCATTCCACATTACCTTCACCAATTTTCAAACAGAAAAACAAAAAAGCGTATCAGAGAAATTAAAGAAAACCCACAACCAAGATCACCTGAAAACCCGCTTTCAGAAACAAGAATTACAGCTGAAGCAAGATAACAGCCAAAACGAAACAAATCAACAGCAAATACAGCAAAAATTAAGTAGAGATAGCAGATTATCACATTGAAGCGAGAATCATGAATGGGAGAGAAAGCACCCAAATCAAAGATTAGGTTAAATTCAAAGAAAATTACAATGAGCCCATCATCCAAATAAAAACCCTAGTTTTACACTAGTACTCAAAAAAGGAAGGGAAAAAAAAAAACTCGAAGGAGAATAATCAACTTACCAATTAGCACGATTACTAGGTTATTCGGGTTTTAGTTTCTAGATTCTTCAATGATTTCCATGCTTTCCAACAATCAAGCTTTTGCCATCCTCCATTGTACAATTTGATTTGGAAGAGGAGAACAAAGTGGGAATGCTGAACAGTGAAACTTCGAAAAGATCCTCTGGTTAGTCTTTTTTCTTGTTTTTATTTTTTTTTTGCAAATGGACCCTTGTACTTTGAGAATTTAGCATTCTGGCCACGGGATTATTTTAGCCCTCAGCCCTGTTTTCACTAACAAAAATCACTAAAACTTAACGTATTTTACCATTTCGTTTTTATTAACAAAAAATTTTCAGCATTTTATTATCTCGTTTCCACTAATAAATTTTTTTTTGTCAACAAACATTATTTTTGCCACAGTAACCCTACTCACAAACCATCAACTTATTCACTACCGGAACACTCAACAACTTCTTGACTACAAATAAAAATATACAAAATTTTCACTACCGAAAACACCCCTCAATGAAGTCGTTTTTCTTTTTGGAGATTTGTTTTTCGTTTTTGAACAGCAGTGAGCGTTGTCCAAATCAATGGAATTGCAATGGGTGGGCTTGTGGTACACGGGCATCAATGGGATGAGGATCCGATTGTGGGTCATTGAATTTAGGGTGGGTTTAAACAAATTTTTTTTTCGGGATTTTTAGATACGGGCTTTTTAGTTGTTTTTTTTTCTCAATTTTTAAGAGATTTGGGTAACATTTTTATATTAATTTTTTCGTCTCGATGAGAGAAATTCAAAAGTATAAAAATATAGACCAAAATTATAAAAGGTCCATGTAAGGCGGAAAAAAAATGAAAAAAAAAAACTGACTTGGTGATCATCTTCCATTCTGTGACTTCTGTCAAGGCTGGGAGCTTCAAAAAAAACTAATTGAGACTCTTCTTATTCCTCACCAGATGGGCCTCTGGCTACAAATTAAAGCACCCTTCAATACTTTACCTAAAAGATGACCCACTTTCATTTTGGGCTTTAGCAGCACCGAAATGGACTGGTGCAATGAAACAGCACCGAAATCCTAGGAGACATTTCCTTTTTACAACATACTCCGTAGGAGATATCCCGCAGCCAAACGGAACGAGACTAATCCATCTAGGGCCGGCAACAAGGAATCAACAGCCACAGAAAGATTTTAGAAATAACTAGGAGGGAGGATCACTAGACGCGCTCATGAAGCTATCTACAAAGACTTTCACCTCCCAAATTGTAGACCTACCCCTGAGAATCGAACTCACACCTCTAGAATGTGAGTAAACCCGTTGGCCAATGGAGACAACCCTCATTGGGTCTAGTAGATGTAGTGCCTTGTAAAATTGCCAATGTCTCCTCACCACCGGTCATTGATGCAGGTTGGACTATTTACTATGTGATGGGCATCTTACAAATGTGTAATGGAGAAGAAACGTGAGGTATTGCTTCAGAGGGTCAAGCCCTCCTCCGTATATTTATCCTCCTTTGCGTGTCCCATCTCGAGCCTACGCTAAAGATATAAATTCTTAATCTCATATCCCCTGTAAAATCTCTAAATTCTTAATCTCATATCCCATGTAAAATCTCTGTTAATCCTTTAGCGAGCATCCCACAGATATGTGGTGGGGAAGGAACATGAGATATTGTTTCAAGGGTCAAGTCAACATCGATCCCTATCTGTACTCTCCTCTATGGGCCCCATCTCGGGCCTAGATGATCTTACTGTAATTCTTAATCTCGTACGTAACACACAAAAATCTTGTTAAGGTTAAGGTCTCAGGTTCGAAATATCCAAAGTACTATCAATTTTTACGGGGCAATCCTTGCGGAGCTCATCTCTCAAGCGCGTGTAAGTTGACTTAAACACCCTGAGAAGGCAAAGAAGCTGCCAAGTTTCATGTTGTTGGGCCCAACCTTGGTTCCCATTTGGATGGCCCAAAGAACTCAATAATGGCGTTTAATAATACAATGGAGAAAAACACTGATTAAGCTCACTTCAGATCTCATGATTCTCAGGCTTTCCCAGCACATGACTCATGCTGTTCACATCATTTGCTAAAGATTGCTTTTCCTCACAAGTCACAAGCTTAAGCCCCACAAAATAGGCCATCATCATATTCTTTCATTCGTGAGTTGTAAGGGGATAGCCTTTGGTTGCCCACCTTTCCCCCCTATATTTAAACAAACGTTGGAAACTCCACTTTGTGGGTCATCCTAACTTTCCAATCAGCCTTCTAAACATGGACAATTCAAGAGATTATCATGAAATTTAATGGATTCTAAGCAGTAAATTGTGTAACTTTTGATTAATTGAAAATTTTACTACAAAGTCACCGTTACCTTATGCTTTTGTCTTGTTACTATTTCAAGTGATCTTTAAACGATTATCATACAATATTTACTAGAAAGTTACCGTTATAATATGTTTGTCATGTTACCATTTCAAGTGATTTCAAACGACTATTATTATATAAACCAAACCAAACGACTATTATTATATAATTACATAAATCACAATGCGAGCTTAAAGGAAGATTGTGACTGATTCTAAAGATAGATGTGAGCTCACATATACAATATACCATGCATATCCAAAAGCAATTGAAATTGACTTGTTTTTGCAACAACTAACATTCACCGAGCTAGCTATATACGAGCTTAACAATCCGTAGTGGATGAACAAACTGAGCCGCTTGTGAGTATTTCGAGGCTCAACGGGGTGAAGACTCATTCGAGCACATGTTACATTCAAGGATATATGAGATTGGATAAAATTTTCAGCTCATTTCGCAAAAGAACTAGCCAAGCTCAAGGTAGCCAAAGTTTGGTTCGAATAGGCTTATTTAAATGATGTACTTATTAAATAATTTATAATAAATGAGAATTTTTCTTGCATAAGCTAGAGTCTGGTTGTTTAGGGATTATTCAGTGCTCCTAAAGCACCGTAATTATTATTTGCTCTTCAAACACCGTTACGTGATGCTTCAGAGATCTTTACCATTGCACATTCAATTTTTTGTTGGTACACTTAATTCTGAACCCGAAGTGAAAGTAATTTCCCCATTATCATAGCGACATCCGACGTCAAAGTTGCTAGTACATGTTTAGAACCGTCACAAGAAGGTTTTTGTAGTGCACACCTCACTTATTTGCCATATATATACTTTTTTTTTTTGATCCTGCCATATATATACTTTACTCCAGGACTTCTGGGCATCTTGAAAAGTTTGCTTCTTTGGCCCTAACTATAAAGAAAAAGAGAATTTCATCTATTCCAGTCTATTTTTATTTTAAAATATTCGAAGAAGGAAAAGATTCCAGGACTTATACCATAGTACAAGCAGGGAAAGAAAGAGACACATAGAAGGACCAATATTGAAAATTTAATTAAACATTTTAAGTAGACAATTTTTTTTTTTTTTGGCCAAGTAAAAGGGCAGGAAGGGGCGATCAGTGTAGCTTTCTTCCATGGATAATGTGACCAACAGGGTTTCCCACACCCACTTCAGAATGATCAGTTGTGACTATCTGTCTCGATTAGGGTCGTCACCCACAATGCGTTATGGTGAATTAACCATTGTCCGAAGAAACACAATCTGTCACTTTAGCCCCACGACGGTGCATACGGGTGGAACGAAACACCCTCTAACGCAGCATTTGGTTTCAAGATCCCTACTACTGGCAACTCACAAGCGGTATAGGTAGGAAGTAGGAACCCAAGACCATGGGGGAATTCAGGAGGGACTTTCACCCGTGCACAAGCAGGGAATGAAGGGAGGGAAGCTACCATACTACACAAGCAGGAAAGAAAGAGGTACATAGAAGGACTATTATTGAAAATCTAATGAATCATTTTAAGGAGACATTTTTTTTTGCCAAGTAAAAGGACGGGGAATGGGCGATCAATGTAGCTTTTCCCTGTGTATGTGACCAACAGGGATTCCCACCCACCCACCCACCCACTACGGAATGATGACTTGTGGCTAACTGTCTTGATTAGAGTCGTCACTGCAAGGCATTATGGTGAATTAACTATTGTCGAAAGAAATGCAGTCCGTCGCCATAACCCCATGACGGTGCGAGTGAAACGAAAGACCCTCTAACGCAACATCTGGTTCAAGAGCCCTACTACTTGCAACTCGCAAGCGGTATAGGAAGTCGAGACCGTGTGGGAAGGGACTTTCACCCATGCTCCTTTGGCTATCTCGGTACAAGAGACATGCATTAATTACATATATTTCCATATAACTTGATAAGCAATAGTTTGAGATGGGAGTTCATTGTTTGTTTGACAAAATCAATGAAGAGTAGAGTAGTTTGTTTAGAGCATCTCCAATGGGAGATGTCAAAGCTAAAGTGGACAATCAAATGGCTAATTTTGGCATTAAGTTACCATCCAATCATGATGTCTTTCTATCATGCCAAAAGTTAGTATCAACTCCTTTGGGGTCAATCCATACAGAGATTTGCTTTGGCTTTAAATGGGGCCCCCGCTAGTGGACGATGGGATTGGTCTCCCAGGATTAGTCGTGGTGCACGAAAGCTGATCCGGACACCTGGTTATCAAAAAAAAAAAAATTTATATTAACTGGTTTCTATCATTCGCTACTGAAATCTAAGCTATTGTTATGACTTGATGAAAGTTATAAGTTGAAGAAAATATTCTCAACAACTTATCTTCCTCTGGCCTTTGGAAAATTACTATTTCGTAGTATTGAAGTTATTGATATTATCAAGTACCAAAAAAAAAAAAAGAAAAAGAAGTTATTGATATTATCATAATACCTGGACCAATTAATCCTTTCCTAGAAGTTTTAATTAATTAGCGACTCTAATTTTGTGCTTAAGAACTTCAGGGAATCTGTATAAAGAACTTCTATGTGCGCGAGCAAGTCTTGATCACCCCTCTGATATCATTTTTCTTCTTCTTATTAAGTATTTTTTTCCTCATATTTGCGTAGCTCGTCAACAGTTTTAATTACCCCCCGCTCTTTTTTCACTACAGTTATATATAGATTATTGATGTTTCAAAACCAACTTCGACTGTGCAATAGTAGGCACCCGGCAAGCAGAGACCAAGTTGCACGAGAGGCTTGATTCATGTTATCCCCAAATTAATCAACCTAACGACTTTGAGGAATTAATTATTTATATAAATTTTGCGAACGCATGAACCGAATTTATCCCGATCGAGTTCATCTGATCCTATTTCCAAACTCCAAGTTGGCAGAGCTTTAGACCCTCTGTTGACGATCCTCCTCTTTTTTTTTCTTTTTTTTTTTTAATTTAATTAATCAACAGAATTTGCAATATGGCAAAAGACATAGTCCTAGGTGAAGATCGATTTTTCTCCCTTAGGTACCAACGTGAAGTTTGAACCTACATATTTGCAGTAAATATATAGTACTAGGCATGAGAAATATATGAGTCAATTGTTGAAGGCAACCGTAGACCATCATTTCTCTTCCAGTTTGCATGTAGTGGGGATTAGTAAAGGAGGAAAGAAGAAATTCTAGGTTAATTAATTCCTACTAGATTTTTATGAGTGCAATTGTGTGTGTGTGTGTGTGTATGGAAGTCAGGAGGGAGAGGGGTGTAGAACTGATATCAGTAAGAACTTGATTGATTCGTTCAAGTTTAAGTTAATCATCGATATCAAAATTTTAAAACAAACTTACTAAGCCATCAAAAATATCCGACTGGCAAGAAAACTTTGATTGTGCTTTTCATAATACAATCTCCCTGAAGGATTTGAAAGAAAAACCAAAAATCTCCCGTGGAGAATTCTCCTCCACAAGAGACCAATGTCTCTTTTATATGCCGTCATGGTGATAAGCTCTGAATTACAGACACTCAATGATCCATAAAAGAAAGGGAGAAAACTAGTGAAATTTCAATGAGAGTAAAAACTAGTGAAATTTGCAGGGGAAGAGAATTAGTGAAACGGGATGAAGGAAAACTGAAGTAGGAAATGGGTTTATTGAAGGAAAACTCAAGCCAAAGGAACTCTCGTCCTTGGTTAACAATTCAAGAATTCATAGAATGAATTTCACCCCTAAACAATATCCCACTTATACAGGAAATGAGAAAACTACAGACAACTTGCAATACAGTTGCATTCAAAACAGTTACAAGAATGAACAGAAATCCTGACTAACTTCACGGCACATGTAGCTACTTCTGCAGATGTTCCTTCGTAGTGAATTTGGGTTATGGAGAGTCATACGAAATTAGAGTAGATGTTCCTTGGAAACCTCAAACCTGCAATGTTTGTAAGATCTTTGGCCATTCTACTAACTCTTGCACTATTAAGCCCAAAGTTTCACCTCCTCTAGTGTGGAAAGCCAAGGAGAAGGTAGGTCAGGTTGTCCCAGTTGTTCAGGAGCAAGGTACCAAGGAGAAAGTAGGACAAGATGTCCCGGCCCGGTTGTTCATGAGAGGAATGCAAAAGAGGGAGAAGTTAGCAAAAATAAGGATGTCTGGATAGAGGTGGTGAAGAGGAAAATTCAAACTCCGGGCTTGCTGACCGTGTCGTACCGAGTCAAAAATAAATACTTAATAACCAGGGATTAACTTTTATTCCGGAGAATAGCGGTTAAGTCCGAGTGTCGATTCACAGAGACAAACTGGCAAAGTTGCGTTAATTCCAATTAACTTCTAATTTAATTCGGTAAAGAAATTGGTTGATTGTTGTTGTGAATTACTAAATTTAAACAAGCAATAATGAAATTTATTGAAATTGATCGATGGAGAAGGGATCTAGGGTTTAGAATCCACTCCATCCTCGTAACCACAACTTTTGCATAGGTTAGGTTCATAATCGAATCACAAGGGATTATCGCTAGGGCTTGCAATCCCTAGGCCTATCGATAATCGTCAAGAAAATATTTGTGATTGTTAAAAGGCATAAACTATCCCACGGCACGGACCGTCTCACTATCGCGGCACGATCCGTCTCGCGAGCATAGCCTATCTCAGAACTCCAAACACAACGTTGTAAGCAATTATATGAACGGGTATTTGAAAACCGATACACAAATTACACAACAGATTGAAAGAATAAAACCATGATTCCATTGATCCTGTGAAACCAAGTTTTGAACATATAATCCGACTCGATTAAAAACTCTTAACCTACACAAAATGGAATGGTTACTTGGTGTAGAGCTTCATCCTCCCCCTAGAAAAGGGGTTTAGCAGGTCATGGTGATGATCAACATGCTTTGATTTGAAGAACGCTTGAAGAACATCAAGAACCCTAGCTTTCTCTCTCAAAGTAGCCTCTCAAAATAGTTGGGAACCCTAAAACAATGTTAGGTTATGATATTTATACCTAGGGCCCTCTAAATTACACAAAAATCAGTAAAAACGCTAATTCCCGTCGCCATGGTCCGGACGGGGATACCATGGTCGGGACTACCGATGCAGTTTGCTCACTAAAGCTCGCGGAGACCGTGGTCCGGACGGGGATATGCATTGTCCGGACCATGGTACCAAAAATCGGCCAGTTGGTCTTCTTTTGCTCCTCTTCGCATCCTTGACGCTTCTAACCACTCCAAAGCATGTTTTCCAAGTCTTCGAGCACTCGGAGCCTGTAACACCATTAACCAACAAACGCTAATCAAATAACAACCTAATTTGCTTAACAAAGTACGAGTTAACGAGGTTCAATGGGTGCTTTTCGGCACCTATCACTTGCCTTTGGTCAACTCCTCGGGTAGTTTCTTCTACTTCTAATGCGTTTGGCATTCTTAAGAAATATGATGATTCGGGAGCCTCCTCCGTTGAGGTGGTGTCACAGATAGATGTTACCGGTGTTGTATCTTGTGATACTACCCTAGTTCTCCTTGGTCATGAGGATAGTACTCAACAAGATCTTCCCCTCGCGGCTCTCCGTCGGTCTACACGGTTTCGAGAGCTTCCAAAAATTCCTTTGGATGGCAATTTCATTGGACCGAGGCATAAGTTGAACCCGGTGATGAGTGATTCTTCAACTCCTTCATCCACTAGAGATCAAAACAAGAAGAAGCTTAAGGAGAAACTCAAAATGTTAAAGGCTTCAAGAGTTAAGTTATTGAGGCTAGCATGACATTCTTTTGTTTTGGTGTTATTTCGTTGTAGTGTGCTTTGAGCTTTGTAGGATATCTTTTTGTTGTGGTTATGTTTTTCTTTTTCTTTTTCTCTTGGTGTATGCCCCCCTGTAGGCTGTATATTCGGTTAACCTCTTTTCTATTTCAAGCTAATTTACCCAAAAAGAACAAATTACTGCACATGGCATGCAGCATGCTAAATAGATGGAAAATGCTAAGGAGGGAAATCACGTACACCTAACAATACCACTCGTGGGAATTCTTACTGGTGTCGAACTAGTCAAGAAAACTCTAAATAGATTGAAGCGAGCTGCATGTACTTCTAATGAAAATGTCTTTTCATCCATTAAGTCTTCCTACAATGATGGCAACAATTACATTCAAACATACTACCAGTATGGGTCACAAAAGGTGGACAGATAGACCACCAGAGAAAATTTCAAGACTATCCTGTTAACTTGTTGTAAAGGTCTATCGTGTTAAAATGTGTTTGTATTGGTTCTTCAATGCATTCCATCCCTAGCAAAAATTATACCCAATGCTGTCTCAAGAAGCTCAGGAGGCACCTCCTCAGTCCTCAACAGGCAGGTTGCCTTCCCATGTCTCATCGGGAAGTCCATACAAACACAAATTCTCCTTCTTTGCGAGGAATATCATACATGAATGAGAAAAACTCAAAAACCAATGAAATCCATCCTTATATTTCCAGAATCACACTTTCTCAAACACTCATTCAACACAATGACAAATATATTAGTATGACTTATGCAACGCGTCACCAGCAACTACGTCAAATTAAAAAAAATGAAAAAAAAAAAAAAAAAAAAAAGGACAAACTTGCTGCTTTAAGTTTCCTTTGAAGAAATCCCTCGTCCCCATAAGTATGCCATTCTTTCAAGTTCTTCATGAGAGAAGCAATTTGTGACTTGGATATGAAATACTCCAGCAAGTAACTAAGATAAAACTCTAGTTAAATGTTATGCCAAAAAATATGAAGAATAAAATCAGGTTTTGAAGTCATATAATTATAAGGCTTTGTTTTTGTGGGGTCCTATCTAGGCGTCTCACACAAATGATCAGCGTCGTTTAATTTGTTTGCAATAATCAGCTCATTTTGATATCGGTAAGAACTTGATTGATTTGTTCAAGTTTAAGACAATCATAGATATCAAAAATTTTAAACAAACTTATTAAGTCATTAAAGATATCCGAAGACTGAGCTGATTTTTTACCATTTGAAAAATATTTTAAATAAATTGAGCGGCTTCGATGATTTGAAAGGGATTTTGGAGTGGGTCGCACATAATGTGGTGTGTATTTGATGTACACAAAATGGTGTACCCTTGCAAGGCTCTGTCAATCAAGAGTAGCCCGTACACAGGTGTTCCTCCCTAAGACATTGAAATTTTCCTAGAGTGAGGGTGTAGTGAGTGAATCTTGACAGTTCAAAGTGTTTAAGACGGTCCAGATTTTCACTAATTTATTTGCGCAAATAGTTTATTTAAAATTCGGACCGTCCAAAACAAGAATAGACAATTGAGACTGTAGGGAGATTCACTCACTACAGGGCCCCGCTTCCCAAACTGATTATACTCGAGTCGGTCCTAAAGTCTGGTTACAGTAATATCTATTTGCACCCAATTAGTTAATCCTTTTCAAAACCATAGTCAACACAAATGTTCTAACAATGTGGAGTCGTTAAAGAGTTGAGGCCGTTGAGATTTTAACTCTAGGCCTTTGGGCTTGAAGGGGTCTTTTCCGAAAGACACAGAAGTAGAGAACCACCGAGCCGAAGTTCACTTTATATACCTCCCTGGCTCCCTCACATATTTTTAAATAAAAAAAAAAACATTTTATGCAAAACGAATTTTTTATTTTCTATTTTTGAAATTTTGAAACTTGGGTGGCACGTAGATCTGCCCTGGCACTACCGCAGTTGTAATCATCCTAGCTGCCACAAGCAGGTCAAAATCCCCCCGTATTTTCATCTTGCTGGAGAGTATTCGGAGTCAACCCGCGGTTATACGCTAGAACGTTGAGAGTTCTCATGCGATTCGGAATTCCTAGCTTGTTCGGCATGATTAGCACGCATATTCTGTTAGTTTTACATATAGAGGAAAGTCCACTTTCACCCCCTGTGGTTATCGCCATGTGCGGATACACCCCCTGTGGTTTAAAAGTGTGCACATAACTCCCTGTGGTTTTCAAATTGTGCGGATAGACCCCCTGCCGTCGTATTTTCCATCCATTTTAACGGAAACAACATTAAAAGACCGTTATACCCCCCATCACGTCTCTTGATTCTTCTTCTTGTTTAAATCTAACCACACCATCCCGTATACCAAAAATTGAATCCAAACCGTTGATATTATGAGTACTGCGTCTATGCCAAAATTCAAGTCAATCAAAAAATGAAAAGCTTATGGTCAAATCGATTTTGTTATGAAATTAAAATTTTAAATTTGAATTTACTACAAGTTGGATCACTGTGTTATTGATGCCTGATCGAGATGATTTTTTACACAGATACTCTATTCTTTATTTAATACATTATGAACGACTCAGATTACATTCTAGAGGTGTGTGAGATACACCTCCGTTAAATGGATGAAAAATATGACGGCAGGGGGTCTATCCGCACAATTTGAAAACCACAGGGGGTTATGTGCACACTTTTAAACCACAGGGGGTGTATCCGCACATGGCGATAACCACAGGGGGTGAAAGTGGACTTTCCTCTTTACATATACTTCTATTTCCTTCATTTTTGTTTATGCAAACAAGGATTTAGTACGTTTAACTTGGTAAATTTTTAGTGAGATTTATATGACTTTTGAAAATTACAAAACATTAGAGGCTTATTAATAACAAACTGTGGAAGAAAATGCATTGTAACATTTTGCTAGGTTTTACGAAGGATTTAAAGAGAGAGTTTCATGGAATTTGAAGCATTGGATTAAAGGTGTCCCAGACAGTAGGGGACTTTAGCGAGCTAACGTGTTGGGGTAATAAGGGTGGAGATGCACTACCAATTGTGCCAGAGACTTGATATCATTTCTAAGCTCGTAGGGTAGCTCCCTATTAAACTGGTGGAAACCGTGAAATGTTATCCTAGCAAGTTATTTTATGATAAAAGGTTGAATTATGAACAGTTTTATCTGCGGAAGTGATTGGCGTTGTATAAAACCATTAATTGTATAGTTTTTGCACAATTTGTATCCATAAAGATTTTGATACGAGTATTTATGTTTTAACTCGGTAGGTTGTACGATAACTACGGATTTGCCACTAGACACTTGAACAAAATAAAGGGTCACCTCTTTCATGTACAGTTGGATTGGATCATCTTATTATACAACCTAGCCACCATCGTCGTCATCCTCCTTCCTCTTCTCTACGTTCCCCCTCCCACCTGTAGTAACCGCTGACCTCGCGATCTCCGTTTCCCCGGAAACAAACGGCCATGGCTGTCGATCTCACTGTTTGGGGACAAACTCCTTTGAGGAAGTTGGATTTGATTCGTTCCATAAGCTCCTCTCCAACTTCGGCTCTATCAGGGACGTTTTTATTCCAAGTACAAACTTCTAGATGCAACTTTGGTTTCGTGAGTTATTCTAGTAGGGCATCATCGGCTGAGATACTTGTTTAAAATGGGCTATTGGTGGGGAACAGATACTTGTTTAAAATCAAAGAATTGTGCCACGGATGATGATGACACACAACACTACACTACACTACACCAGTGAAAAGGCCTTAAACTGCACAATTATAGTTCCAAAGACGAATTCATCCATACATTTAACGGTTTGGCGAAAACTATTAGCAAATCCAGTCCCGGGAAAAATAAGATGCCATACACATACCCCATAAAATCAAATGGCTAGGAGACAGTAAACCTGATCACAGGCCGCTGGAAACCTTCAACTGGATCGGACTTGTAAGCTGATGGCGACTCGATGACGTAATAACTCCACACCCGACTTTCATTGATGTCCGGTAGAATACAATAGTACTCGTCGAAAGGAAAATAACGACATATGATAACCAGAGCCTTCTTAAATACCTCAAACCAAGCTGTATCCTCCGGGTTGTCATGGTCGGTGAGAGATTCAATCGAATCATATCCACCACATTCAGCAATCTTCACCCTGTAAATATTCTTTCCGCCATTCTTTCCCGCTCTTCGGTCAACCACCCCCACCTTCAGAATGTTACGAAGCCCCTCAAGGCAACAAACCACGATCTTTGGGTCTGGATACTTCAGAAGTCCACAGACTTTCTCAAGGCAACCATGCTCCACGAAGCATCTGAAAGAGGACATTGATCATCAAAGTGAACGAATGCCCTTGCCTCAATTTGCCAAATACTAGTGGATGGATATTTTAGAGAAATCATAATATTATGATCCACTAAAGCTTTGCCATGTATCAGCAGGGTGTTTAAAACGTGTTTTTAAGGGGACAAGGCCAAAACTGTTTTTTATTGTGCCAAAACTGTTTTTGATTAAAGAGTTTGTACTCTACGCATGAGTACAAGCCATTTCATGCACTTGGGTTTTGACACAATCAAAAAGAGTTTTTGCATTAGCACTACCCTTAATTTGTCTTGAACCAATAAATGGCGGGAATGGAACAGGCACCCAAAAAATGTTTTAAGTGCAGCTAGCAGTGATGTTGAACCCTGCAGGCCATTCGACACGAGTCTGAGGTGGAGATTATGAGAGTGGGAAAGAAAAAGAAAACTGTGTCATTCTACTAAAACCCAATAATCCTACACTCTCTTTTGCTCCAACCATGTGAAGAAAATGTTAAATGATCCACCAGACATCTCCTTCAAAGTCTTCTTTCCCCGAAAACCTCGTCGAACCAAATTTGACACCAGAACATGTGTTTAACCAATTTCTAAAATCATGTTCCAAAAATCAAACTTCGTACTATCCTAACACCAGATCTCAACATTCGATTTTTCTATCTTCGCCTCTGCTCCCTCGTCCATTATTTAAAGGAATCTCCAGTCTAAAGTAATCATTGACTGGGAATTAACATATTTGACTGTCACCTGTAGGAACAGCAACTGCCATCGATCCAAATGACACTTCAAAATTTAAGAAAATGAGAGAGAAACAATCTTGAGTAATTACAAAGACGGGATTTTCCTTCGACCTTCGTGCCTGTCATAATCTCCACCTTACGTTGGTATCTAATGGCTCGCATATGTTTAACTTCACTGCTGAATTTCATGATTAAAATTCAGCAAATCCAAACTCTTTTCTTTCTAATAGAAACGCTCTAAGTCGTCTATAGTCAGAACAAGGGAGAGGAAAGACGCACCGGATCTGTTCATCAGATCCTTCAGAGAGAGCTTTTGCAATGGCCAAAGCAGCAGCCGCCGCCGCATCGTTATATTCTGCATGTTGAGGGCGTACTTCAGAAAGGACCCTAATGGCTTCAAAGCCAGCTTTTGCAACAGCCTGTTGTAGAAAAGCAAAGGGAAAGAACAAAGCATTAATTACCACCATCCGCATACATAACAAAATCAACTGAAGTCTGAAGTTCAGAACTAGCTAACATGCACAAGTAAATTTGACTCGCCCCTTGTGCATCCTACAATTTTCCTGAGATTTCCACGCTGCCACCATTCACTCCAATTTTACACAGAAAAAAGAACAAGGCGCCGTGTCATTCATGTTCGCTCTTGAAAATCGCTCCCCAACCTTTCAAGATATTGAATTAAACAGTGGCCTAACATAAATCATTGTCTCGTATTTGGAACGTGAAAGGTTGGGGAGCGATTTTTAAAAATTAGCTAAATAGCCAATTCTATAGCAAATTGTGAATCAAACAGTGATCCATAAGATTCATCACCAATTCTATCCAAATTTGATCCGCCTAGGCATACATTTTGATTTTGTCTGAAGGGCTAATCTGGCTGTGAATTGAATCGTGAATCAGAGACAACTATGCATGAAAGTGAGTATTATATGGGACATAGGGCACACATGATTAATCCTAACAACTGGGGGCCTTATTCTAGCCTACGGGCTAAAAGGAACCTACATGCCGCACATCTTACCCACTTAGCGCTCCGCCGCTCTGTAATAAAGGTCAGCACAGGCATGAAATTATGATTATATACTAAATCTTGAAAAGAGCCTTAGAGGTCAAGTCCTCGGATTTTGGCATCTAAAAGGAGCAACTAAGATAGAATATAACAGTAGAATTCAAATCAAGAAAGCCAAACAAGAGCTTGCAGGGCTTTCGCATTTCACTCAGTGACGAAAACAAAACTCAAAATAAGGAAATATGAGCATGAGGTCAAGACGGTTATACCATCTCCCCAGTTTCATCATCATGGGTCTGCGAAGCATCTGAGAACAGCTTCTCAGATTGGAGGAGGAGCTCCTCCCCTCCCCGCGCTTGTTCAAGAGATTTTCCTCACGCTTGGAGAGTCTGACTTTCTCCAGATCCTCCTCCCTCTGCCGCGAAGATTCTTCCAAATCAAGCCCCGCCTTGTATGACTTCTTACGATACTCCATGAGTTGCAGAGAAGACATTTTTGCCTTTTCTGTTTTCAATAAGCACTCGAAAACTGATGACATACATTGATACATACACAGTCAAATTCACAAGGAACTCACACACAGATAAATCCAAATAGAAAAGAGAGAATTTTGCTTTTAATTTATCCCCTAAATTATGCACATTTTTTTCTGGGATATTTACAGGCACACCCCTTACGCAAAACTTGATTGTCTCGCTCACCCCCTCTATGAATTTTCGCTACAAAGACACCCCTCCATTGAAGTTTTCTTATAGGGGGGTCTAACACCGTTAACAGATTGAATGGAAAGACCATTGTGCCCTTGTGTATATACCCACAATTAGCTATTTCCATCCACAGTTTCACACCCAAACCATTCGTCCCTCTCTCTCTCTCCTCTGTGAAAACCACCTACCCCACCCCCGCCGAGCACAGCTGGTGCAATCCCCACCCTGCAATAGAAACGCATTCCCATCGCCGCCTCTCCCAGCCTCTCCTCCAAGCTCCTCCCCTCCCCAGCGAACGCAATTGGCAGAAACGCCTCTAGGGTTTCCAGCACCGACTGCAGCTGATCCCGATCTGGGTATTCAGGCAACTGCAAAGCCTTCTTGGTTTTCCAACTGTCCATAGCCCATTTCTTCTTCAAAACAGTCGTCGTGGATGCGGCAACGGTGGAGGTGTCTGCCGCCGTGGATTTCGTTGTCGGTTTGGAGGGATCAGGGGATTGGACGGCGGAGATGGGTCTGATGGATCTGATGGGTTTAGGTTGGTGGGTTTGGTCATCCCCGCCGGCACCGGCACTGTGCCCTTGAAGCCAACCTCTCTCCTCCAAACCTCCCATCCTCCGCATCAATCCCTTCGATTTTTCGATCACTTTCCAACCTCGCCCAGCCTTGTCGGACACTCGCCGGCCATCGGACCACAGATTCATCTTCGTCTGGTTGAGATGAAGACAATGGTGGTGTTCCACCGTTGAGGAAACGCCGGTAAATGCATCTCAGAGACTCTGTTCAAAACAGCCGGAGTACGAAAGTGGTTGAAAACGTTTTTCGATCACAGAGGCTTGTGCGCCTTGAGGAGACAAACACTGTGATGTAGTTCCGGCCGACGTTCGACACCGGAGTAGGCGGCATGCGCAGGGAAAGTGAGGTGCGTGCAAGGAGAGTGAGATCCACTCTCGCTTTGTGTTGCACGCGCCATATTGAGGTAGAAGACGACAGGAGTAAAAAAAAAAAAAATTGGGACAAACTGATCTATAGTTTATTCATGAAATTCGATAGAAGTTGTTAAATTCTTAGATATCTAATTGGTTTCATATACTGTAAACCTTGGATTTGGTAACTTCAGTAGCTACTTTTGATCAAAGGCTAAATTTGATCCTCTCTCTCTGACAAATACTAGTTGAATTTGATCTATTTTCAGTGGAAAGCTCATCCACATTTCGATGTTTTCGTGCTGTATATGAACACCGTTTCCATTGTAAGCTTGGGATTTTGATGTTTTGATCAGTTGCTGGGGGAGGGAAGAGAGGGGGAGAGAGTTTTTGTGAAGGGAGGGGTAATATTGGTATATTTTGTCACTTTTTAAAAAAGTAAGGTCAAAATTTTAACGGTTCTAGACGGAACCCTAACAGAAGGGGTGTACAGGACAAAAAAAACTTTAATGGAGGGGTGTCTCTGTAGCGAAAATTCATAGAGGGGGTGAGCGAGACAATCAAGTTTTGCGTAAGGGGTGTGCCTGTAAATATCCCTTTTTTTCTACATCGTCCCTAAACTAAAAATTACTCAAATTAAAAATAAAGAATTGGTGTGAGATCCATTATACATGTTTGTACCACACTAAGTCCACTAGTCTTCCATTATACATGTTTGTACCACACTAAGTCCACTAGTCTTTTATTGTAAGGTGTTGGGACCATTTTTTCATATTTTGTATCGTGTCAGGTCCAGTGATAGTTTTTAGTAAGACAAAATTGCCCTTTTTTAAATCAATTCCTGTTTCCCCCGATATTTAAAAAGAGAGAGACCGAGACAAACTCTCTTCTCCATCTACATAGCAGCTAGCTCGTCGATGTTGCCTTCTTCTCCGACGGTATTTCAGCTTTCTCTCACTAGGATCTGAAGAAGCACTGGCACCGCTCTCTCCCCCATCTGCACAATCACGCTGGTGGCCACCTCTGTTATGTCGTCTTCTCTTGGCCAGATCTGAAGTCAGTAACATAACAAAATACAATTTACTACCATCCATTCAAACCAGAATATTACCTATAAAATATTATGTGTTTAGGCAGACAGTTATTGATTTTCTGAAACGCAATCAACTGGTTCCTGCAAAAATGGCAATTAGATGGTGAGCAAATACACAGGATGTAAGCCACACAACAAAAAGGAGAATTTAGAGGAACATTAGTTCTAATCCTATTGTGCAAATAGCCAAATACTGATGCTCTCGATGTAAATGAATGAAGGAAGCAATGTATAATGTATTGTGCACATAAATTGATTTCCACCCTTTTGATGCCTTCAGGATCTGATTTGGGGACATGGTTATGGAGCATAACGTCCATTTAGCTACTCCAGTTTTAGAACTACAGGAGGATCGTCCTTTTCGTGATAAAACTTCTTGAACACACCCACTTTGTGCATATATTGCCAAAGGTTTGGCTCTGTCTCTAGTCTTTACCGCCCATACTCCCATTAAGTGGGAATACATGGGTGGTGGTGTTCATGTTGATGTTGTCGTTGAGTTGAACAGAATGACTTTTAAGTTCAATAAGTCATCTTAAAGTGATGAAACAAACTGTTAACTTAGAGGCCTTAAACTCCTTGAAGTGCTTTAATAAGTTGAGTTATCAAGCGGGGCCTCAGTTTCAATCCTATATGTGATATGAACAAAGTTAAGCTAATTACCTTATCAACATCTCCATACTTGAAATTATCTCAACCCCTGCAGTCTGCCAAGCCAGTTCAACTCTGTACTTTGAAGGATTTGGCCAGTCCATGGAGGCCACCACCTACACAACCAAAAAAAATTTATATCATACCAAAGATATAATTTGTAAAAACGACAATAAGGGAAAAAATAGACAACATACCGCAGCTAAAGAAGACTTTTGAACATAATGGGTCACATCGGCACAAAAAATATGGTGGGCTCCTCAAACACAAAAGGACTATCATTGATGGTCCAAAAAGACATGCTGGCAATTTTATAGTTCTGGCCCCCAACCTAGAAAGAACATGAAAATTAGGGTCCACATTGAACAAAACAAACCTTTTCATGCCTTTTTTTCAAAGGTGACAATGATAATTTTTATACAGGGTCCAAATTGAACAAAACAAACCTTTTCATGCCTTTTTTTTCAAGGGTGCTAATGATAATTTTCATTCATCTAAACTCACATGAATTTAGATCTATGAACAAAATAGAAGTCCAAACTCACAGCCAACTTCGCGTCAAGTATCAAAACATTTTTAATTAATAACATCAATTAATCATGAATTTTATTCAAGATCAAGAATTACAAACCTTAACATTTATTTTGGCTGCTAGGCTATCAAAGAAGTAGTTGGTGGCCAACCTTACTCTCCCCGCCCGACAACATTGGGTAATGAGCCCAAGTTGTACTTCACAAAGCCTCTTCACTTTTCCTGCAAAGAAACAAATTCTAAATAACTTATAGACAAAATAATATTGAGATCTAGGGATTTCCTCCGCTTACCATGAAATGAATGATCATTGGGCAATATGACCAAAACCAAAGTCGGATTATATTTGGTGAGCTCAGTGAGAGTTTTGTCAACGGTATCAGGATGCTTTGAAAAGACATAAAGGGGATCTGAATTGAAAGCCTTGCAAAAGGTTAAAGGTTCAGTTGTGGTGGTTATGGTTTGCTACATCATTGATTTGTTTAATGCTTATATTGAAAGTAGACAGTTTTGATCGCTGTGGCGTTTGTATAACTGCTCTTTCTTTTTTTGTTTTTACAATACAGTAACTGAAATTGATTTGATTGATGTGAAGCAGCTTATGATTTTGAAGACCATAGTCTCGCCGGAGCTATCTCAAAAACTTTTGTATAATAATTGGCACTTATCTCTATACTTCACCCTTTTACCCAAGGAATGCATTTGTTTTGATTTAACTCGATAAGCTGAATGAGAAAGCTTTGGCAAATATTTCACGTGTTGATTCTCAGTGTGCCCATTGTGCCGGACTTTAGTTTGTAAAAATCTTGAAAACTTGGTGGCACTGTTTGAAGGTGCCTTCCGAGGAGTATGGGGAGGGCTTAGAGTGCTTGTGGTGCTTTGATATTCCCCAATTTGAAAAACTCCCGTAATTGGAGTGCTTGTAATTGAACATTTCAAAATCAAAATCAAATGGTCAAGCCATTTTGATGTCATATGGACTTACACAAACTGGTTTAGTTCTTGTTTATTTTCCTTGGCTTGAATTTGTTAGTTTTTATTTACTCTTCAATCCTCATCTTAGGCTAGGGAGAAGGCTAGAAACCGGCAATTATGGAATTTCAAGTGCTGGATAAGTAACCATTTTACTTCTTGTTTCAAAATGATCTGAATCTTATACTTAGATTATTAGTGATGTTGCATTTAGTTTTTATGAGATTGATGCTTTACTAATAGTCATCTTCTAATTAGTTTTTTGACCATTGCTGAACAGTAGCATATTCTTTTTTGCTTTTACCTAATTGGAACTTAAATGTTGAGGATATGTACCTGTCAAGAAATAAAAGTTGCATATTGAAAGATAAGTTATTGGATTGGAAGTTTGGCCTCTCTGTGATGTAAATTATTCTGTGATGTAAATTATTGATTGGGAGTTGGGATTGTTCCATCATGCATTTTAATCTGTACAAATCATGCTTTATAGATCAATGGCTTGGCCTTAGTTTCATGCTGTCTCAACTGTAGTTCTTGTTTTTTGTAATCTGAACTAGACTAACTTAGGGATTTGCTTGCTTTTGAATCTTATTCATGTGTCAAAAGCAAGGGAGAAAGGAGTTTCTCCTGTAGTTGTCCTTGGTGTGGTTCTGTATGCCCAAAAGACGTTAGGGAATTCTTCTAGCCAGCTACCTTTGGCTGCTCTCAGTCGTTTCTTTAGGCTAATTTTGTTAGTCCTATTTGTGACTTCCACTTGGCCATTGACTCTTAGGTAAGTTTTGAACGCATTATGCACGTGTATGCCTTCAAGAGAACAATAGTCTCTGAATGGTGGTCTGTCAAATGGTGAGCCTTTATTCGTGACAATCACACGGGGAACTCCAAATCTATAGACAATGTTGTCTCTAACAAAGTTGATGATTGAGTTTGTAGTGATATATGGTGACTAATGGCTTAGCCTCTACCCATTTGGTGAAATAGTCAATAGACACTATGGCATGCTCAACTTTCCATGGGGTTACAGGTAAAAAACCAATCAGGTGTATTCCCCATTTAGCAACCGACACATTTCATTGGTGTCATTGTAGTGGGTAGAGTATGTGGTATGTTAGCAAATTTTTGGCACTTATCACATCTTTGGACCATGTGGAGTGCATCTTTCCCAATGGTCAGCCAGTAGTATCCTGCTAGGAGCAGTTTGAATGCTAACATTTTTCTACCTTGGTGGTCTCAACATACACCTTCATGTGCTTTTTGTATGGCGTGGTCAGCTTGTGCTTTAGTCAGGCATCTCAGGTAAGGAAGCGTGAAGTATCCATGGCTCGATTACCTCTTCTAGGGAGGAGACAAGTTTCGGGTAGGTATGTTCTGCTACAAAAACTACTAGGACTTGCCCTTTCATGGCTGATCTGGGCAAATATTCTATATCTAACACCCTTAGTTCAATTGATCACTTAATAAGATGCCCAGAGGCGTCTTGGTTGTGCAGCGCACGACGGAGTGGCTCGTTTGTTAATATCTTATTGGAATGTGCTTGAAAGTAAGGCCGGGGCCTTCTTGCTTTTATGACAACGGCAAATGTGACCTTTTCTATTCGGGGACATCTGGTCTATAGTCCCCGGAGGCCTCTATTTATGTAGTAGACTGGGTGTTGCGATTTGTTCTCCTTTCTCATCAGCACGGAGCTGACTGTATAAGGAGATACCGTCGAGGAGCGAGAGATCAAGACAAGATGCGAAGGAGAGCAATGAGGTCTGCCTACAAATACAAGTATATACTCATAGTGTGTAGAGCCCACGTACTTGTTGGTGTAGGTGTGTAAATGAGTGTGTAACTAGAAGTTGTAGGATTACTCAAAAGTGTCGGGTTACCAAACATGCACGTAACCATTTTGTGTGTGAATATGGGCATGGTCCTTATTTATTGGAATAGAAAAATAGAACACTTCATAATGGTCCTTATTCCGAAAGACATAAAGAATAACAGGACTATTCAGAATCTGAGATTACGAAGGTGGACCCAACAATTGACAAGAAGAAGAGCTGAATGTAGCTAGTAGTCCCCACTCCACACTCGGTGCACTGTTGGAGAGGATCCATATCTTTTTTAGGAGTAAAAATAGGTTTCTCTTTTCCCATGTGAGCATCATATCAATACAGTAGGTTTTTCTCTTTTTCGACTTCGGCCCCCAAAACGAGATAGAACCCACCACCCGACCACCAACGCCAACACCAACACCGCCGACCACACCGACGACGAAGAAGACGCCTCCACCACCGTCGACCACAACGAAAGGACCATAGTTGCTCTCTCTCTCTCTCTCTCCGAACTCCACTAACTTATTAGCTTGCATATTTGTTGTCTTATTGGTTCCAGCCTTTATGTTTCATCTTTTACTGCACATCGTCTTGAGTTTTTGGGCGACTTAGTTCTAGGGTTTGGTCCAATATATTGCTTTTTTCCAGGTTAGCACATTATTAGTACGAATGTAGGGATTTCGTGTAACGAAATCGAAGATGTGGATATCATCATGTAATTTGAGTTGACCATTTTGATTTTGTAGACCAGAACGTTTCTCTTTTAATGCGCATGAGGAAAGCTTGTTACTCATATTTTCGTGAAATCTCTTATTTTTTTCTCTTAGCACCGGACACGTGCGTGTTCAATACTGATTATCACGCATATTATCTTTTTTTTTTAAAAATGTATATATATTTTAATGAAACTATTACATTTTGAATTTTGTTTAAACTGGTAACATTGTTTATATTGATTACTAGGGTCAGCACCCTCAATCACATCGTCGATGATGTTTGCCACATCGTTACCACAATCATCAGATTCCCTTTTGTTCATAAACTTGACAGATGTTTCAATTGTACCAATTTTTTTCATTAACACTAATATCTGCATCTCTAACACCCGATACCGATTATGATGTGCAATAAATGTTTTCAACTTTAAGGAAGTTATTACATGTTTGATTTTGTTGAAATATATTTTTATTTTTATTAATTAATATGGTCAACTCCTCAATCACGTCCTCGGTGGTCCTTTCAAATTCTTTTAATTTTCTCCATTATTACTAAATTTTGTCACCTTCAATACCTTTATACAATTGTCACATATCGCCTTTTTTATCACGCGCTCCCATAATATCAGACAATATTTAGTATTCTCAGTCTTCTTTTAATAATCACAAGTTTCATTGTCTACTTCGCAGAGAAGCCGGAGACAGTGTCGATTGCCGATCACCTTGTGTGGGTGTATTTTTTCTTTTTCACGGCGGCAGAAGGTGGGGCGCTGCGGAGGTGGAGGGAGCACATGCGGACAGACAAAGGTAAGGGGGCTGTGGCGGTGGATCATAGCTGTGGAGGTTTCCTACTTAGGTGGTTTTGGTTGATTTGTGGTAATTGCATAATAATATGATAAGCAGAGAGTATAGAGGTCTTTTAATGGTGTGCTAACAAACATGAAACTGTCACTTTTATAGCGGCAGAGTAGAGATTTTGACTTCTATCTTCAATATGCCAGTGTTTCTCCCTTTTGTTTGTTTGGGTCGGGTTTCAGCAATTGAAGTGCTTTCAGTGAATGCTCCAGGGGAAAATAAGGTGTTGTTTGTGTTTTTTCTCATAATGTTTTTGAAAATGTTGCTCGATATATTCTTTTTGGGTGTGGATGACTTTGCAAGTTAGTTTTGGGGCCGGTTTATAATAGAAAATGCCTTTATGGGCAAGAACTTTACTAGAATAGCAATGTATGTATTTTTGGATAAGTATCACTTACTGTTTCAACTGCTCAATTACCCTTTATTTCCTATCTTACTCTTAGTCATTCATCTCATTACATTTGAACATATGTTTCTTTTTCTTTTTTGCATTAGGAGAAGAGAACGTCGTATTTTGGTAACTCTAGGAAACCCCGAGGAAAAAGAGAGAAGGAATTTTCAGGTATGACTTCTCCAAATCTATGAATTGGAAAACCATAAAAAGTCTCGATAGAATAGTCTCAAATGCATTGTTTCCCTTCCCACTGTCTCAATGGACCACCACCATTAGTTTTCAGATTAAATATATGAAGCAGGAATACAGTACTGGTTTCATTTGTGGTATCACAATGTTGATGTTACTGTATCATCAATCATAAATGTTAGTATTTGATATGAAGAGCTTTGGTTTTGTTTAATTTTTATTTTTTTTTTGCAATTTAGAAGTGAAATTATGCATTGTCATGCATTGCGGTTTAATGAAATTTGATTTACTGAATGAAAGATTTGGATAACACAATTGAAATCGGTAATGTAGGTTCAACTTTTTCTTTTAAAGAACCGTCTACGTTTTCCTTTTTCAGTTGTGGTGGTTATGGTTTGCTTCATCCTTGATTTGTTTAATGCTCATATTGAAAGTAGACAGTTTTGATCCGTGTGGCGTTTGTATAACTGCCCTTTCTTTTCTTTTCTTTTCTTTTTTTTTTACAATACAGTAACTGAAATTGATTTAATTGATGTGACGCAGCTTATGATTTTGAAGACCATAGTCTCGCCGGAGCTGTCTCAAAAACTTTTGTATAATAATTGGTACTTATCTCTATACTTCACCATTTTACCCAAGGAATGCATTTGTTTTGATTTAACTCGATAAGCTGAATGAGAAAGCTTTGGTAAATATTTCACGTGTCGAATCTCAATGTGCCCGACTTTAGTTCGTACAAATATTGAAAACTTGGTGGCATTGTTTGAAGGTGCCTTCCGAGGAGTATGGGGAGGGCTTGGAGTGCTTGTGGTGCTTTGATATTTCCCAATTTGAAAAACTCCTGTGATTGGAGTGCTTGTAATTGGCTTGAATTTGTTAGTTTTTATTTACTCCTCAATCCTCATCTTAGGCTAGGGAAAAGGCTAGAAGGAACCGGCAATTATGGAATTTCAAGTGCTGGATAAGTAACCATTTTACTTGTTTCAAAATGATCTGAATCTGTATACTTAGGTTATTAGTGATGTTGCATTCAGTTTTTATGAGATTGATTGCTTTACTAATGGTCATCTTGCAATTAGTTTTTTGACCAATGCTGAACAAAACTAAGTTACAGTAGCATACTCTTTATTGCTTTACATAATTGGAACTTAAATGTTGAGGATATGTACCTGTCAAGAAATAAAAGCTGCATATTGAAAGGTAAGCTATTGGATTGGAAATTTGGCCTCTCTGTGATGTAAATTATTGGTTGGGAGTTGGGATTGTTCCATCACGCATTTTAACGTTCTTCTACTTGATACGTAATCTGTACAAATCATGCTTTATAGATCAATGCCTTCCTTAGTTTCATGTTGTCTCAACTGTAGTTCTTGTTTTTTGTAATCTGAACTAGACTGACTAAGGGGTTTGCTTGCCTTTGAATCTTATTCATGTGTCAACAGAGAGAAAGGAAGAGCTAGGAATGATGGCCATAAAAAGACCAGGGTATGGGTCCCTTGGTAAGCCGTGTGAGCTTTTATCGAACCACTCCCTTCTTGACGTTTCAGTCCGAACTGTGTATTGGTACGAGGTAAGTATTTTGTATACATACAAACACATATGTATACAATGTACATATTTTCTTTTATTATAATTTACTAGTTATTTTTCTTTGATTTAGATTACTTTTCGCGGCTTTAAGGGTCCCATTAATGCGAAGGAGTTCAATTCAATTTTAGAAGATTCGAGGAAGCGAGGGGAGTTCGGGTCTTAATGGCCGGTTTTTGACGGCCACAAATATATTTATACGGGGATGAGATTGCCCTTCAAAAACAAAGGGATTGTCACCTCTGAGAAAGTTGGAGTTGGGAGAGGGTAATTTTTTTTGTAGATCTTAATATTAGTTGTGTTTTTTGATAGTTTCGATAATCGTGTTTACCGTAACAATATTTTGGGGTTTCTATCACATTAGAGTTTTGAAAATTTGAGGTTTTAGAAATTGCTATCCTAATCGTAAGTTCTCATCACAGGAAACAATTTGTCAAAGTGGAGATACAGTACGAGGATGAAGTATCCATTACCACTCCCGAACAACTCGTTAATTGCTTCGACACAACCAATTCTGATAACTATAGGAAGGTTGGAAACGCTTTCTTGACCGGTCCCTCACACCAAACCGGTCGTGGGTTGCAGTTGCATGAAACCTTCCGTCAACAGGTGTGCCTTAGAGAAATCGGATTCACTGTGGAAACTTGTAAGTCTTTAGTTCTTTCATCCTTCCGCAAGTACTCCAAGTTTTGAAAATGTGACACTTCAGGCTTAAAAAAAGCCCAAACAAGTCCTCTGTTTTCCAAAAAAAAAAAAAAAAGATTCGTCCTCTTAGATTTGTTGGGCATCCAATGACAAGCATAGTTTTTTCCTAATTTGTAGAGATATAATCACAAAGTTTAGGGTATTCCTGGATGAAATACTAGGGATAAAAGTTGTTTGGAAAATCTTTATCAACCTCTCTGTCGTTATCATTTCCATAAATAAACTTACGACAGAGAGGTTGATAAAGATTTTCCAAACAACTTTTATCCCTAATATTTCATCCAGGAATACCCAATACCCTAAACTTTGTGATTATATCTCTACAAATTAGGAAAAAACTATGTTTGTCATTGGATGCCCAACAAATCTAAGAGGACAAATCCTTTTTTTTTTTTTTTTGGAAAACAGAGGACTTGTTTGGGCTTTTTTAAGCCTGAAGTGTCACATTTTCAAAACTTGGAGTACTTGCGAAGGATGAAAGAACTAAAGACTTACAAGTTTCCACAGTGAGTCCGATTTCTCTAAGGCGCACCTGTTGACGGAAGGCTTCATGCAACTGCAACCCACGACCGGTTTGGTGTGAGGGACCGGTCAAGAAAGCGTTTCCAACCTTCCTATAGTTATCAGAATTGGTTGTGTCGAAGCAATTAACGAGTTGTTCGGGAATGGACACTTCATCCTTGTACTGTATCTCCACTTTGACAAATTGTTTCCTGTGATGAGAACTTAAGATTAGGATAGCTATTTCTAAAACCTCAAAGTTTCAAAACTCTAATGTGATAGAAACCCCAAAATATTGTTACGGTAAACACGATTATCGAGACTATCAAAAAACACAACTAATATTAAGATCTACAAAAAAAATTACCCTCTTCCAACTCCAACTTTCTCAGAGGTGACAATCCCTTTGTTTTTGAAGGGCAATCTCATCCCCGTATAAATATATTTGTGGCCGTCAAAAACCGGCCATTGAGACCCAAACTCCGCTCGCTTCCTCGAATCTTCTAAAATTGAATTGAACTCCTTCGCATTAATGAGACCCTTAAAGCCGCGGAAAGTAATCTAAATCAAAGAAAAATAACTAGTAAATTCTAATAAAAGAAAATATGTACATTGTATACATATGTGTTTGTATGTATACAAAATACTTACCTCGTACAGATACACAGTTCGGACTGAAACGTCAAGAAGGGAGTGGTTCGATAAAAGCTCACACGGCTTACCAAGGGACCCATACCCTGGTCTTTTTATGGCCATCATTCCTAGCTCTTCCTTTCTCTCTGTTGAGGCATTGGTGAATAGTGAAACAAATAAGGCATTAATGAATGTATAACATATAAAAACTGTTCAAGTAACTAATGACAGCTATACAAGAATTGACACATGAATAAGATTCAAAGGCAAGCAAATCCCTTAGTCAGTCTAGTTCATATTACAAAAAACAAGAACTACAGTTGAGACAACATGAAACTAAGGCCAAGGCACTGATCTATAAAGCATGATTTGTACAGATTACGTATCAAGTAGAAGAACGTTAAAATGCGTGATGGAACAATCCCAACTCCCAACCAATAATTTACATCACAGAGAGGCCAAATTTCCAATCCAATAGCTTACCTTTCAATATGCAGCTTTTATTTCTTGACAGGTACATATCCTCAACATTTAAGTTCCAATTATGTAAAGCAATAAAGAGTATGCTACTGTAACTTAGTTTTGTTCAGCATTGGTCAAAAAACTAATTGCAAGATGACCATTAGTAAAGCAATCAATCTCATAAAAACTGAATGCAACATCACTAATAACCTAAGTATACAGATTCAGATCATTTTGAAACAAGTAAAATGGTTACTTATCCAGCACTTGAAATTCCATAATTGCCGGTTCCTTCTAGCCTTTTCCCTAGCCTAAGATGAGGATTGAGGAGTAAATAAAAACTAACAAATTCAAGCCAATTACAAGCACTCCAATCACAGGAGTTTTTCAAATTGGGAAATATCAAAGCACCACAAGCACTCCAAGCCCTCCCCATACTCCTCGGAAGGCACCTTCAAACAATGCCACCAAGTTTTCAATATTTGTACGAACTAAAGTCGGGCACATTGGGCACATTGAGATTCGACACGTGAAATATTTACCAAAGCTTTCTCATTCAGCTTATCGAGTTAAATCAAAACAAATGCATTCCTTGGGTAAAATGGTGAAGTATAGAGATAAGTACCAATTATTATACAAAAGTTTTTGAGACAGCTCCGGCGAGACTATGGTCTTCAAAATCATAAGCTGCGTCACATCAATTAAATCAATTTCAGTTACTGTATTGTAAAAAAAAGAAAAAGAAAAGAAAGAGCAGTTATACAAACGCCACACGGATCAAAACTGTCTACTTTCAATATGAGCATTAAACAAATCAAGGATGAAGCAAACCATAACCACCACAACTGAAAAAGGAAAACGTAGACGGTTCTTTAAAAGAAAAAGTTGAACCTACATTACCGATTTCAATTGTGTTATCCAAATCTTTCATTCAGTAAATCAAATTTCATTAAACCGCAATGCATGACAATGCATAATTCCACTTCTAAATTGCAAAAAAAAATAAAAATTAAACAAAACCAAAGCTCTTCATATCAAATACTAACATTTATGATTGATGATACAGTAACATCAACATTGTGATACCACAAATGAAACCAGTACTGTATTCCTGCTTCATATATTTAATCTGAAAACTAATGGTGGTGGTCCATTGAGACAGTGGGAAGGGAAACAATGCATTTGAGACTATTCTATCGAGACTTTTTATGGTTTTCCAATTCATAGATTTGGAGAAGTCATACCTGAAAATTCCTTCTCTCTTTTTCCTCGGGGTTTCCTAGAGTTACCAAAATACGACGTTCTCTTCTCCTATTGCAAAAAAGAAAAAGAAACATACGTTCAAATGTAATGAGATGAATGACTAAGAGTAAGATAGGAAATAAAGGGTAATTGAGCAGTTGAAACAGTAAGTGATACTTATCCAAAAATACATACATTGCTATTCTAGTAAAGTTCTTGCCCATAAAGGCATTTTCTATTATAAACCGGCCCCAAAACTAACTTGCAAAGTCATCCACACCCAAAAAGAATATATCGAGCAACATTTTCAAAAACATTATGAGAAAAAACACAAACAACACCTTATTTTCCCCTGGAGCATTCACTGAAAGCACTTCAATTGCTGAAACCCGACCCAAACAAACAAAAGGGAGAAACACTGGCATATTGAAGATAGAAGTCAAAATCTCTACTCTGCCGCTATAAAAGTGACAGTTTCATGTTTGTTAGCACACCATTAAAAGACCTCTATACTCTCTGCTTATCATATTATTATGCAATTACCACAAATCAACCAAAACCACCTAAGTAGGAAACCTCCACAGCTATGATCCACCGCCACAGCCCCCTTACCTTTGTCTGTCCGCATGTGCTCCCTCCACCTCCGCAGCGCCCCACCTTCTGCCGCCGTGAAAAAGAAAAAATACACCCACACAAAGTGATCAGCAACCGACACTGTCTTCGGCTTCTCTGCGAAGTAGACAATGAAACTTATGATTATTAAAAGAAGACTGAGAATACTAAATATTGTCTGATATTATGGGAGCGCATGATAAAAAAGGCGATATGTGACAATTGTATAAAGGTATTGAAGGTGACAAAATTTAGTAATAATGGAGAAAATTAAAAGAATTTGAAAGGACCACCGAGGACGTGATTGAGGAGTTGACCATATTAATTAATAAAAATAAAAATATATTTCAACAAAATCAAACATGTAATAACTTCCTTAAAGTTGAAAACATTTATTGCACATCATAATCGGTATCGGGTGTTAGAGATGCAGATATTAGTGTTAATGAAAAAAATTGGTACAATTGAAACATCTGTCAAGTTTATGAACAAAAGGGAATCTGATGATTGTGGTAACGATGTGGCAAACATCATCGACGATGTGATTGAGCGTGCTGACCCTAGTAATCAATACATAAACAATGTTACCAGTTTAAACAAAATTCAAAATGTAATAGTTTCATTAAAATATATATACATTTTTTTAAAAAAAAAAGATAATATGCGTGATAATCAGTATTGAACACGCACGTGTCCGGTGCTAAGAGAAAAAAATAAGAGATTTCACGAAAATATGAGTAACAAGCTTTCCTCATGCGCATTAAAAGAGAAACGTTCTGGTCTACAAAATCAAAATGGTCAACTCAAATTACATGATGATATCCACATCTTCAATTTCGTTACAGTAAATCCCTACATTCGTACTAATAATGTGCTAACCTGGAAAGAAGCAATATATTGGACCAAACCCTAGAACTAAGTCGCCCAAAAACTCAAGACGATGTGCAGTAAGAGATGAAACATAAAGGCTGGAACCAATAAGACAACAAATATGCAAGCTAATAAGTTAGTGGAGTTCGGAGAGAGAGAGAGAGAGCAACTATGGTCCTTTCGTTGTCGTCGACGGTGGTGGAGGCGTCTTCTTCGTCGTCGGTGTGGTCGGCGGTGTTGGTGTTGGTGTTGGTGGTCGGGTGGTGGGTTCTATCTCGTTTTGGGGGCCGAAGTCGAAAAAGAGAAAAACCTACTGTATTGATATGGATGCTCACATGGGAAAAGAGAAACCTATTTTTACTCCTCAAAAAGATATGGATCCTCTCCAACAGTGCACCGAGTGTGGAGTGGGGACTACTAGCTACATTCAGCTCTTCTTCTTGTCAATTGTTGGGTCCACCTTCGTAATCTCAGATTCTGAATAGTCCTGTAATCTCAGATTCTGAATAGTCCTGTTATTCACAGGTAGACAATACCAGTTGTGAGGAAGTAAACATATACAGCAGAAACACGAAACTATATCATGCCCTTAGACATGAAAACTATATCAATGGTTCCGCCAGCCTCCAACATTTGTTAACATACCCACACTCAAACCCGTGAACATGCAATGGATAACCATCATTCCATTACTTCTAATCAAATAAAACAGATCATAAAGCATACAAAAAACCTAAGGAAAACATCACAGTGGGAATGCAAATAGTGGAAGCAGCGATATGAAAGCCTTCAAAACCAAGTTTCTCAAATTTCCCAAGTCAATAGTAGAGAGTAATACACAAATACTGTTGATGAAAACAAGAATGGTTCTATATGAGTATTTATTCTTTTATGACCTGAATAGAGCAGATTATCATACGTCTCAGACATTAGAAAGCATAAACATGGCAGGGCGTCCACAATTATTATCTAATCGTCATTAGAATCATCTGATTCTACCAATAATAGGTTCTATCAGCACGGTGTGTCGATATTAGACTAATAATGTTCATAATCTTATTAGACCAGTAATATTAGCAAGAAACTCATAAAACCAGAAATATCCTGCGAGAATTTCAGTAAGATGTTCATATTTGCATATTTGCACTTATCAATATATTTCCTTATCCTCTTTTATATCTATCGAACAGGTGTGTCGCTAATGCTCCAACGATAAAAGCACTTTCAAACGAGAACAGCAGCTCAAGTACAATAGTCAGGCCAGCTCAACCACCAAAAGAACTAATGACCAAGATTGCCAATCTACCAACCACAGTTGATATGGTATGTATATACAACACCACCATAAATTTAGAATACATAAAATAAATAAAACCTGACATATACATGCAGCCACAATATCCAAGTATTGAAGGACACATCAAAGTAACAAACTTCAACCAACAATTCTATTTTGTGGCCTGTCCGAAATGTAAAAGAGCAACAAATGCATATGATGATGAAGAAATGTGGTGCAATCATTGCAACCAACAAGTACCACCACTCCCAACGTAAGATACTATTCTCACATCAAATAAAACAGTAAAATAGATCATTAATTTGTATCCAATAGTTAACTAACATGTCTAATAACTGCAGGCTTAAGTTTGAAACGGAAATATCAGATTCAACAGGTTCAATAACCGCAACAATATTTGGTACAGAAGCAGAGAACATCTTCAACATAACCACCACAGAAGTCAAAGAAACTGACCCTAATGTAAGTCCCTAGAATGATAATAAAAATATATATTCCTAGAATACCCAACAAGTTTCCCCCAAATAAACAGGTTACCAACTTGAAATTCTAAATGCAGGGTCAACTGATAGCTATTGTGAAACAGAAGCTATCAGATCCTAGGTGGTGCGATGTCAACCTCAAAGTATATAACTATAACTTTGGAGGAATAAGCCAATGCAAATTCACCGTGAAATCAGCATATCCAGCAATACCAGTGCAAGAGAACGAGATCTTACCAATGGAAGCCCTCACTTTACCAAGGAAATCACAGAAGCAACTCTTCAAAGATGAAGCAACATCCAAGTCAACTGCAGTTGAAGAACAGGAAATGAAAGATGGATCAGAAGACAGCACAGAACTCCACCACTACAAAAAAAGGAATTAGACCATCCTTTTATATCAACAACTTTTGAAAGAAGGAGGAAGACAACTTTTTTGGAATACAGGTCAAAACAAACTCAACGACCACCAGTAAAACATCATCCTCCAACCTACTCTAACATTATGTCTGTAATATTATGCATCAAACATATGGCATTCAAGGACTTAATCAAATAATATTTAGTATCAAGTTTATACTATAAAGCAAATTTCAAAAAACAGAAAAAATCCTTTCTATAATGACAATAGAAAGGAGAAACAACGACAGCCCTACAACCCTCGAAAACAAAATACACTCGGAAAAAAAAAAAAAAAAAAAAACCCTTTCGACTGTATATAAACAACTACATGTATATACGTATACAGATCTATATGTGTATATAAACATAATGATATATAACAAAAAAAATTTAAATAAGGGTTGGGACTTTTCAAAACCTAAATCAACAGAAACCAAGTAACCAACCGCACACAAAAACGATAGTTGCGTTGGTCGTCGGCGTCAAAATCGGTACCTTTTTTTGGCCTACACGACATTCACCGAACCGGACTTCTTCGATTTGTCTCCTACTCCTTTACTCTGCTCTCCGTCTCTTTCTGTATCTCTCTTTCTCTCATCCTCTTATCTCTGTGATTGAACCCAAAAAATCAAAGAACCATTTACAATACACGTGAACATGTCAGACACGGGAACTTAAAAATACGAAAAACCCCCTACAAAAACTAAAAATAACAACCTCGTAAATCGGCAAAAAACCACATTAAAAAAAAATTAGAGGCATTTCAAAAATAAAGTAAAACCCCGTTGAACTAAACAGGTCAACTGGCTTATTTTTTTGCCCTTATTTACATTTTTTTCGTATTTAATAATTTTTTATCAATTTTTTAGAAAATATTGCATCGTCATGATGAAAAAAATCTAAAAATTAAAAAATACAATTGGAACCTAAAAAATTGAATTTCGATCAAAATTTTTTATTAAAAAAAATTGAATTTCGATTAAAAAATTTTACTTTTTAGATTTCTCTTATCATGAAGATGCAATAATTCCCAAAAAATTGATAATAAGCCAACTGATATGAAATTTTTTTGAATAAGAATAAAAAAAATAAGCTATTTAACTTATTTAGCCGAACGGAAATAACACTTAGCTTCTGGATAAGAAACCTAAAAAAATAGGCGTATTCAATAAAAAATAAGAAACCTTCTGGAGTATTCAATTAAAATCCCCATTTTTTACTTCAAAAACTTAATAACCTTTCTTAATTTATATTTTATATTTTAATACCAACTATTTTACAAATTAAAATATCAATAGGAAATAGTTGCTACCACATCATCACAGATGCAGCTAATAATATTTCTCCTCTCTCCTTTCTCCTCTCTTCGTTCTTATCGCTACTAACACTTTAAAAACAGAGAGGAGCAAACAACAGCAAAAAAAGAGAAAAACGGTGGAAGACACAAAGAACAAGAACAAGAAAGAGAAGAAGAAGAACCAAGATTCAGGCTCTCTTTCTCAGATCCAAAGGCTCCAAATCACAGGTTCAATATCTATATTATGGCTATTTTTCTTCTTCTTGTTGTTGTTTCATTGACTGTTACACCAATCCAAAACCTAGATCTAGGTTTCTTTACCATGTGTTAATCAAAACCGGAACTTAAAACTATATCATCGACTTTCAAATACTAAAACAATATAACTTTAAAGTAGTTCCGATTGTTTTTTATACCCACAATATTTACCGAAATTTCATAATCTCAACAAACAAAATTTTACTGAGGAAAAATAAAAATTATAAAAAAAAAATTTTAAAACAGACTTCATATTTATTATCATATATAACATATATTGACCATCCATAATAGCATATATTGAGCATCCAAAAATAATATTACATTTTCAAACATCAATAACTCATTTTTACAGGTAGCTAAATTTCTACTTCAACAATGGACTTCCAAGCACCTTTTGTTCGTCCACATATTGATAAAACTGAAGGAATTGTTTCTTTAGAAACAACAAATGGCCAATTGCAAACCGTTGCCCGATATTCAACAACAGGACCTACAAACTTGCTATATGAAGCATGCCCTGAGTTCATTGCAACATATAGTAAAACAATCGATATCGGCTATGTCTCAAAATGGACATCTCAAACAGATATGGATCAATGGCTTGACACAGTTATTTACTCATCTTTCTTATCAGTAGCTAAACAGAGTAAGGAAAAATTTATTTAATCCATTCTTTTATATTAGCTTTATAATTTCACATACTTTACCTAATCCTTAACCTTTTTACAAAATGTAGATCATGAAGACTACTGGTTTGTCAAGACAATTACTACTAACGATCCTACCAAATCTGCAGTTTGTGTTAATTTTATTCAAATACCTTCCTTACACATTACTCAAAAATATATACATTAATGCTACCCAAATATGCACTCATATTTTCCTTCCACCTATTATAGGACATCCCCTCAGAATACAGACGAACTTTCAAAGGTGCTAACAAAGAACTTTGGATCTTACTCATAGATGGAACCAACATTTGGCCTATTCGTACAATAGATAATCGATTCTGTGCCGGATGGGATGACTTTTGGATAGACAAAACTCTTCAACCAGGATACCGCATTATCTTTGGAGCTGAAAAAAAATGGATTTTTCACATCATTGTTTTAGATGAGAATTTACACAAAGTTAATCATACTTCATCTGAAACATCTCATCAACTCAACACTTCAAATATTGACTGTGGTAAGAAAAACAAACTTACAACTACATTCAATAACAAAAAACTTTACATGTATTAGACATTTAGACCTATTCGCTTTTGACTAATTCTTTTCTCTTCTTAATTCAGACTATCTCTCAACTGCATGTCCACCATCAACCATCACAGATAGAAACTATAACTTTCAGTTTGCTCATCTTTGCAGTCCAACCACCTCTGTTAATCAGGTGTACTTCAAAATGCTATTCATTTTTTCTATTGCAAGATCAAAACTACCTATTTCAACAACTGACCATGCAATGTAATATATGATAGGTATTTGCTCAGCAAATGGAACTATTCCGGATACACAATGGCAATACAAGTGTCCAATTCATAATGGGAATGGAGAGCTGGCTTATTCCTATTGTAAATGACGACTTCTATAATCCATTATTCACAGAATTTCTGGACACTTTGGACCTATGTAATGGAGAATTGATTTTAGTTGGAGTGGTAAAAAAAACAAAGGTTCGTCTGCTGGTTCTGAATAACAATGGCCTAGAAAAAATATATGAATGGCTTTGAAGAAACAGGGAAATTCCAACCTTTTTATCAGATACTGTTAACAAAAATACTATGTACAGTCTGTAAAACAACATGCTTCATATGTTTAACCTGCTTTTTGTATATTTACTCTGTTGTCATTATTTAATGGAGATTTGATTTTAGTTGGAGTAGTAGCACAAACCAAGGTTCATGTGCTGGTTCTAAGTGTCAATGGACTAGAAAAAAAATATGAATGGCTTTAAACAAGCCAAACAATACAAAACTTCACATCTTATGTCTGTAATATTTCACATCTTATGGCTTTTTTTGTTAGAATCTATAATGCATCAAATATAATTTATATGCCTAATGAACTCTTTTATTTGCTTACAACAACTGGAATGAATACCAGCAATATCCTCAAAGAATACCAGCAAGATGCTCGTAATTTACAAATTTGTTGTTTACTGATAATAAGAATGCCATAGAACTACATACAGTATGCACATTACTTTATTCTAACAAATAACTCTTCACAATAAAATATTAGACAACAACAGAACAATATTTGCAAAGTAATAAAATTATGAACATTATTAGACCAGCGAGCATGACCGAGCGTGCGGCACGTTGCTAAAACCCTAGTCATGGATAAAGGCTCACAATTTGATAGACCACCATTCAAAGACTATTGTTCACTTCAAGGCATACACGTGCATTATGCATTCAAAACTTATCGAAGAGTCAATGGCCAAGTAGAAGTCACAACTAAGACTATCAAAATTAGCCTAAAGAAACAAATGAGAGTAGCCAAAGGTAGCTGGCTAGAAGAATTCCCTAACGTCCTTTAGGCGTACAGAACCACACCAAGGACAACTACAGGAGAAATTCCTTCCTCCCTTGCTTTTGGTGCAGAAGCCATCGTCCCAATCGAGCTCGAAATCTCAAACTATCGAACAGCTGATTTCAACGCCCAGGACAACGATGATGACCTCTGGGGTGAACACGATCTCCTAGAGAAAGGAGAAAAAACACTGCTATCAGAACAGCTGCATATCAACAAAAGAATGGTCAAGTGCCATGACGCCTTGGTCAAACCACGAAGCTTCCGAGCAAGGGATTTGGTCCTCAAAAAAGGTTGACCCTACGGGCAAAAAGATTGGCAAGCTTGGCCCTAATTGGGAAGGACCCTACAGAGTCTTACGACATGCCAAAGCTAGAGCATACTGTAACGAGCTGCCCCCGCCTTACACAATAGTCCGCTTTAGCCGCCCAAGCTTCATAGACTTCCTAGTAGGTCACCCATCCCAAGATTGTTCTATGGCGAGCACGCTTAACTGTGAAGTTTTAATTAGCTTTGACGCCCACACGACTATATAAGGCCTTGTGCAAATTAGAACATGATCTATTCTCTCGTATCGGAGCATTTTTGTTGCACCCAGGTAGGTCATGGGCTGTTACGTTCTCCCCCCACCCCCATGAAAAGCAACGTCATCGTTGCAAATTGTTCCAGCGACCTTCCCCTCGTAGGTATAACAAGGCCCGATTGGATGCTGTTTTAACTGGGTGTATTCCACAATACACCCGGATAAGGGCTGATGGGACTGATTTAGCTTGCTTTGGCAACCCAATTTCCACCTGTATTGGACTCTCCCCTTCTTCGCGTATACACCTCAATCCGGTGTATGGGGTGTTAAATTATTGCCACCCCTTGAGCTCTCCATAATTTTATCCGGCCGGATACACATTTTATTTTACTAAAACACCCCTCCCCAACAGCTCTCTTTCTCTGTTAACAGAGAATAAGAAAACGGATCGAAAAAAATAGAGAAGAAGAAGAAGAAGAAGAGATCACCACCACACCTACACAAAAACACACACTCAAACCATCAGAACCACCACAAACCGCCACCACCACAAACCGCCACCACCACAAACCCCCAATTTCGAATTTCAAACCCTAAATTTCAGATAGATGAACAGTGAAAAGAAGCAAGAAGAAGAAGACGAACATCAACAACGGATCGGAGAGAGAGAGAGAGAGGGAGGGATGCTCACCATGATCGGAGAGTAGCAGCAGCAGCAGCTTCTTCTTCTTCTTCCCTCTTCTGCCGTTCTTTCTCTCTCACTCTCGTCTGCCGTTCTTTTTTTTTTTCTCTCTCTCTCTTAAAAGGCGATAAAAACAAAGAAGAGAAGAAGGAAAAATTATTTGGTGAGTCGTGTGACACTGTGACCATGTGTAAAAACAAAGAAGAGAAAAATGATTTGGTGCATGTGGGAGTATTGCTTAATTATGAAAATAATAATACTAATAATTGACAAATAAAATAACTTATACCAAAAATTAATTCAACTTAACATTTGTACATTTTATATTAAACAAACCACAAATTGAATTTGAAATGGAATTTTTATTATTTATAAATATTAAATTAATTATTTTTATTTGTAAACCAAATTATTATTCCTTAAATTGTGAAAAGTAATTAATTTATTGAATTTTGTTATTATATAATGAATAATATAATTTCATACTGCAAAAGGGTAAATGAGTCATTTAACAGCTTTTTACATCATACACATATCCTTATACTACAAATTTATCCTTCATCCAAACCAAGTATTATTTTATCCCCCTCCATAAATATCACATCAATGTGGGTCATCCTTTCTTAACTAATACCCCCTTACTATCTTATCCCCCTTCATAAATAATACACCCAAAACTTATACAGCATCCAATCGGGCCCAGTTTTGCGTAGCACTTTGTTCCCATTTTGGGATTCAAGAGGTGGCTCATGTAGATTCTAAAGGCCTCCTATCTCGTATTCCGGGTTTGTGCTCTTATACCAACTGTAACGATCCGCCCCTCTCTTGCCTGATATTATCAGCTTTGGCCGCCCAAACTCCATGGACTTTCAGTAGATCACACCATCCCAGGATTGCTCCAGCGTGAGAACGCTTAACTGTGAAGTTCCAATGAATTTTAACGCTCGCATGACTTTAAAAGGCCATGTGCAAGTTAAGGCATGATGTATCTATTATAGTATTGCAGGATGGGTTTTCGTGAGGAGCACCATGAGCGCGACAATTGGCATGAATTAATTAGGTTGTGATGAAAATTGTAAAGGAAGCATGTAGCATTATCTAAGTAAATATAACACATTCCATAAATCTTTTTTGAAATTTCAAACCATGAATCTCAGTGTATATCCATAAATATTCTAATTACCCTTTCCATAATTGACTATTTTTTTTTTTTTTTGAAACCTATAGTACACAATCTATATTATAGAAATATACCCATTCCTATATGGAAATTGAGTACTATACACAAATTTCAAAAATTTTACACGTTCTATAGTTACCCATTTGTCTAATTACCTTTTATCATTTCTTTTCTTCTTGCTTTGCATCTTATATAGTATTGCAGGATAGATTTTCGTGAGGAGTGTCGTGATAGCGACAAGTGACACTTAAAACTTTTTAATGGGAAAAGAAAAAATTTAATGTGTAAATATTAAACTAGAAAATTCAAAAAGGTGAAAAGGAAACCTAAATGGCTATTTGATAATCAACATCTACAAATCAATCCATATACCTAATGTTGTACGTATCTAAGGAATTGATTGGAAATTTGGATTTTGAATTCCTAATTTAAAAGCTATTTTTACTAAATTTTGAATATGACGCCTTTTTTTGAACTTGAATTCCTATACCTAATATAATCCCTTCCTCCTATTACCTAATTAATCAAAGATATTAGTAGACACCCGAGTAATCCAATTACTAGCTAAATCCCTTGATTTATGGGATGTTTATTTTTCCAAAACAATTCTCCCTCCCACCTTTTATATCTTAAAAGCCCAAAAAATATTGTACTCATTAGAACGCCATTTATCCATCAGGATCCAGGCCAACTAACTTTACACGTCAAAGACATCGGTATATATATATATATATATATATCCACTTTCCAACCTTAAAAATTACTGCCATCATCTTCTTCATCACTTCTCAACTTCACCCTGCTCTTCCTCCCTCAATAGGAGGAAACCCATTGCCATGGACCCATCCAAATGTAGATCCTCTGACTATAACTACATACGTTGTTGTCGCACCACCAGTGACGGATCCAGGATTTGAACACGGGGTGGGACTATTCAATAAAAATCTAGTTAAATTTTATGCGAATAAATATGAAGAATAAGATCAGGTTTATAAGTCATATAATTATTAGGTTTTGTGTTTGTGGGGTCCTATCTAGGAGTCTCACACAATGATCGGACTCGTTTAAATTGTTTAAAATATATTTTTTCCAAAAATCAGCTCAGTATGATAGCAGTAAGAACTTGATTGATTCATTCAAGTTTAAGTTAATCAAGGACATCAAAATTTTAAATAAACTTACTAAGAGCATCCGCAATGTAATAATCAAAGTCAAAAAGTTGCTAAAGTTAGCAATGTTTGCTCAAAAAAATGCTCACATTGTAATAATCAAACTTAACAATCTCTTAGCAACTCATCAAATTTTGACTTTTGAATAATCAAAACTAACAACTTTTTGTCAATAATCAAATCTAATGATTCCCACATTTTCTCAATCAAGTACACCCATTATTACACAAACCTTCTTTCTCTCAACAATGTTTTCAAAAAATAATTTTTAAAAACTATTTTTTTTTTAGAAACTTTAAAAAATAGTTCAAAAATATAGTTTGAAAACTATTTTCAAAACCGTTTTTAAGCAAAAAAAATTATTTTCTTTTTGAAAAAAATAATATTTTTCACTAAACTCTTTTTAAAATTTTTTTTTTAAAAAAAAGCTATTCAAATTATTATCACAGTTTTTAGTTTTTAGAATTTTGTAGTTTGAAAATGTGACGTGGTAAGTTTGGTTATTCAATTTTGATTATTACATTGTGGACCTCTACATTGCTAAAGTTAGCAATGTCTTAAATGGATAACCAAAAGTTGATGTGGCAACTTTTGATTATCCAATTTTAATTATTACATTGTGGATGCTCTAAGCCATCAAAAAAATCCGACTGAGCTGATTTTTTTACCATTTAAAAAATATTTTAAATAAATTCCTATAATTTGTGAGGGATTCCGGAGTGGGTCACACATGATGCGGTGTACACTTGATGTACACAAAATGGTGTACCCTAGCAAGGCTCATGTCGCGCCACGAAATTTCCCCCCTACGACGTCATTCCCCATGGGAAACGGCGGGAGAAAAGATCTTGACTTTATGCAACGGTACTATGAGATGTGAGTTTGACAGCTACGACTTTTTATTGAAAATTAGAGTCGCCACTTAACATAGAGTTTGGGTGTGTAAGTCACCCTATGAAAGCATCTTTAGAAAGAAAATTATTTTTTGTTTGAGAATGACTTTGTTTGAGTTTGTGGTCCGGGGATTTACTGTTACGAGTAGGGAAGGTGTTAGGCACCTTACATCACCCTCTCCGTACTTATTTTCCAAAATTAACGCTTTTCAAAATTATCACTGGCTAGGGAAATAAACAACTAAAGTGACCGCCAAAAGGAATTTACAATGGGAAGCGAATTTGAGGGTATAAAGGGTAAGATGGTAGAGCCTACAAATTTTGCCGTGTATACTTCCATTCAACTATATATATCAAAATTGATTTGTATTGAGCTGGATTAATGAGGCATGGACATAAGTACAAATCTCATTTTTTATACCGACGGCGATATACTAAATTCCGACGGCATAAATAAAAATGAACGATACAAGAAAATAAAAATGGACGATAATAAATGTGCAATAATAAATGAACGATACAAGAAAATAAAACACGTTCTTGTAATACCTTGAATCTAGAATTACAACGAGAACGAAAGACCATGTTTTGCAAAATAGAACCATAATTCAAGATAGTACTAACATTTTTTTTTAACTATCGTAAACTATGCTAACAAAACCTTTCTGGAACAAGATAGGATCGAGCTAATCAAGAGCCTTGGGGTACAAAATGAGTACTGACAAACTCTCACTTAAACCCTTCCATTTTTTCCTCTCAGCAAAGATGGTTTATAGTACGAAAATATCAAGGGAAGAGAATTTGGAGAATCAATGTGCGTGAAGGGAATTCCTGTGCATCAAAAACTGATTACAAGCTAGAACCAAATGGAAAATCCCTTTTTTTGTGGTATACTGACCTCTCCTAATCAAACTAAAGAAAACTAAACCAAAATCCTTTTTTTTTTTGTTGGCTTAAATCTAGTCTAGAAAACCCAAAAGCGGGGGAAAACGAAACTGAAACAAAATCACTGGAATGGAATAGTAAAAAAAAAAAAAAAAAAGCAAAGGAGGGAAATTGCGTACCCCAAACAAAACCACTCGTGGGAATTCTTACTGGCAAGAAAACTTTGATTGTGCTTTTCATAATACAATCTCCCTGAAGGATTTGAAAGAAAAACCAAAAATCTCCCGTGGAGAATTCTCCTCCACAAGAGACCAATGTCTCTTTTATATGCCGTCATGGTGATAGCTCTGAATTACAGACACTCAATGATCCATAAAAGAAAGGGAGAAAACTAGTGAAATTTCAATGAGAGTAAAAACTAGTGAAATTTGCAGGCGAAGAGAATTAGTGAAAAGGGATGAAGGAAAACTGAAGTAGGAAATGGGTTTATTGATAGAATGGAGCTCTCGTCCACTCAAGCCAAAGGAACTCTCGTCCTTGGTTAACAATTCAAGAATTCATAGAATGAATTTCACCCCTAAACAATATCCCACTTATACAGGAAATGAGAAAACTACAAACAACTTGCAATACAGTTGCATTCAAAACAGTTACAAGAATGAACAGAATCCTAACTAACTTCACGGCACAGCTACTTCTGCACTGTTCCCACCAAGACTTCCCCACCAAGACTTCACTAGTGTTAGTGGCCAATGAGGTAGTGCCAGCTGGAGCTGGGATATGAGACTTCACTTACGGGATAAATTTCGTATCAACAGTTGCGGCATAAGGATGGCACACAACTTAAGAACTTCCTCTTGCCAAGGCTGAAATCAAATTAGTCTCCTCCTTCAGCTATTCAACATGTCAGCACCAAAAGAATTAATGGTCACACGATCCCTTGGGCAAACAGTTCCAAATTTTGCATTTTGCCAATGTTGGGTACTTTAAGGCTCTTGCCCTCTTTCGGTTCTCATGTGAGACAATGCAACAATGGAAAATAAGACGAGTAGTACGCCAAACCATATTTCCCATGAATATGCAGAAAGACAAATAACTGCACATGCCATCAATGGCGGATCCAGGAATCCCATCTAGGGGGGTCACAATTCAAGCATAACTAGGAAATTGTTTTGGTGGTCGAGAATTATCGTCATCCTTTTGCAAATTAGGCACTTGAACTGGCAAATTGGGCACTAGATCCGACAAATTAGGCACCTCTACTGCCAAATTAGGCACATTTGTTGGCAAATTAGGCACTCCTACAGGTTTGTAGAATCTCTTCATAACACTTACTTATAACTGTTAAGAGGGGAAAAAAAAAATCTACAATTATCACATACAATAATCAGCCAATCACAAGTGGCAAATCACAATAAAAACAAAATGTTTCAATTGACTGAGAGAAAATGAAATCAGTCACAGCAACTCAACAAGAACAAAAAAATTCTGGAAATAATTTGAAAGCCCTAGTAAATCACAACAACTCAACAAGAAAAAAAATGTTTCAGTTGAATGTATGTAGAGGAATTACTGACTTACCGTGAGTTTGAGGAAGAGGAGAGGAAATCAGTTGGCGTCCGGACTCCGGAGTGGGCAGATCACCTCTTGTCTGATAGCCTCTTGGCTCGTCGCCTCTTCGTCTGATACTCTGATCGCCTTTGCCCTTTGTAATTGTACGAATGGGAGATTGGAGAAATGCCTCTACACTGATCCATTTGTTTTTGTATACCAATTAGTGGTGGGTCAACATGCAACTAACTCTCCAACAGCCCATTCAATGAAAAGAAAAGCCCATTAATTAATTTTTTTGGGCCTTTAAAAGAACAAGTCCATCAACAAGAGCTAATTGTACTTTGGGCTTTGATTGATAGTGGTGAGCCTTTTGACCTTTTACAGATTTAAAATTAAAAAAAAAAAATTCTGGAATTTCAGGGGGGTCACGTGACCCCCCTGTGACCTTCATGGATCTGCCCCTGCATGCCATGCAGACGTAGTCACAAAGCTGCACATGCCTTCAATGCTACACTGCAGAGGGTCAAACATTGGAGACATAGTCACAAAGCTGGCAGGGGAAGGAGGAATTTCTTCCATCGGAAAGGAACTAGAAAGATCTGGCGCTCTAAACAAAGGAGACTCACTATCCTCAACTCTAGAACCGAATCTTTGACGCCAACCTCTTGAGGCATACGGGTATTCAAACTGCCCGAATGGCTAACATCCTTAACTTTAACATTGACAACTAAGAGGCTAGACCCATGAAAAAATTGAACCGTCCTACCCAATTCCTGAAATTGAGTTTTCAGAATGTTGAGCCATAAGGTTCAACCACTTCCATAGAATGCATAATCTTTCAGCTTAGTTCATTGAATTTCTCACGTGATTCCACTAGTTCGGACATGGATGCTAGGCTTTTGACGAGACGAGGAGAAAATTAGTCAAAGTAGAAGTAAACTAGTCGCCATACCGCTAGGTACAACATCATCTTTCACTAAAATGGCAAGAATTTTTTTTCAGTTTCGATTTGGTTATCGTTCTTTTCAAGGTGTATTGATTAGTGATTTTGAGTTTTCATCTTGTATACTAACATTTTTTTTTTTTTTTAAGTACTGCATCCTGTGACATGCTCTGGAGCTCTTGATTTCTATCAATATAATAATAATCAATTAATTAGACTAAAAAAAAGAATGTAGCTTCCGTAATCATAAATGGTACGCAAGTAATTTACATGTTTTTGGTGGTCTACATATTTTTGGTGGTCAGGCGAGGTGTTTCGTTATGATTTATAGATCCACTTTGGCAATGAAATTTGATGCATATGAATAACAAAAGATGATTCTATATTTTCCAATTTCCAATATGCTTTCTCTAATGGTGCCTCCCGACATGCGGAGATTCAAAACCCCAGCCGCCAACGCCGATCTTGTACAACCTTGCGTCCATGGCTGTCGATCTGCTACGCGTCGCTGGCTTGTAATGGTGTTTTTCGACCCTTCGATCTCAAGCACAGGTTTTTTATGACCCGTTTCTCCTCTTTTTTGACTGCCTTGTTTTCAGTCCTAGTTTAAGATTTTTTCTGGTTATGGAGGAATCTACCACACTTTAAACTCCCCGAGGAAGTTGGATTTGTTTGGTTCCATAAGCTCCTCTCCAACTTCGGCTCTATCAAGCACGTTTTTATTCCAAGTAAGAAGAGCAAAACTTCTGGATGCAACTTTGGTTTCGTGAGGTATTCTAGTACGCACCGGCTGAGATGGCCATAGCCGAAACAAATGGGCTATTGGTGGGGAACAGATGCTTGTCCAAAATCATCAAAATCAAAGAACCGTACCACTCCAATTACACTACAATTATAGTTCCAAAGACAATTCAACGGTTTGGTGACAAGGAACTATTAGCAAATCCAGTCCCAGGAAAATAAGATACCATACGCATACCCCATAAAATCACATGACTAGGAGACAGTAAACCTGATCACAGGCCGCTGGAAACCTTCAACTGGATTGGACTGGTAAGCTGATGGCGACTCGATGGCGTAATAACTCCACTCCGTAATTTCCTCGTTCGGAATACAATACTCGTCGAATGGAAAATAAGTACATATGATAACCAGAGCCTTCTTAAATGCTTCGAACCAAGCTGTATCCTCCGGGTTGTCATGGTCGGTGAGAGATTCAATCGAATCCAATCCACCGCATTCAGCAATCTTCCCCCTGTAAATATTCTTTCCGCCATTCTTTCCCGCTCTTTGGTCAACCACCCCCACCTTCAGAATATTACGAAGCCCCTCAAGGCAACAAACCACGATCTTTGGGTCTGGATGTTTCAAAAGTCCACAGAGTTTCTCAATGCAACCATTCTCCACGAAGCATCTGAAAGAGGATATTGATCATCAAAGTGAACGAATGCCCTTGCCTCAATTTGCCAAATACTAGTGGATGGATATTTTAGAGAAATCATAAAATTATGATACACTAAAGCTTGCTATGCATCAACAGGGTATATATATCTTCTAGTGCAAAATACACACACACACATATATACACATTTTATCGAAAACGGCTCGGATCAAACCTTTTTGCGTATATTTTTTTTACTAATCCTTGCGTTAGACCTTAAAAGCACATTAACGGTTCAGATCGTCGAAATTTGATCCCGAACAAAAAATCCCGCACTATAGAAAGTAAGGGAGCCCTTATTGAATATTTGTTGTATATATATAAGGACTTTGAGCGGACCTCATGGATCGGGGTCGAATCTCGACTATCCAAACCACTCAATGTATTTAAAACGTGTTTTTAAGGGACAACGCCAAAACTGTTTTTTATTGTGCCAAAACTTCAATGCATCACCCCGATTGGTTGAGCTTTTAGAAAGTTATTTTTGAGAGTTGAGTGGTAATGAGTGGAGAGAGATAGAGAGAGAAATTTATTAAAAACTGTGTCGAGAGTAAAAGTTACTCTCAAAATGTTCAACCAAACAAGGTGAAATTTACACATGAATACAAGCCATTTCATGCACTTGGGTTTTGGCACAATCAAGAAGAGTTTTGCCATTAGCACTACCCTTAATTTGTCTTGAACCAATAAATGGCAGGAATGGAACAAGGCACCCAAAAAATGTTTAAGTGCAGCTCTAGCCAAACCCTATGTCTGCCTATTAATTAGAGATACACCAAACATTGGCTTCTTTTTCGAGTTTGGATTTGCTAGCTGTGATGTTGAACCCTGCAGGCCGTTAGACACGAGTCCAAGAAAACTGCGTCGTTCCACTAAAACCCAATAATCCTACATTCTCTTACGCTCCAACCATGTGAAGAAAATGTTAAATGATCCACCAGACATCTCCTTCAAAGTCTTCTGTCCCCGAAAACCTCGTCGAACCAAATTTGACACCAGAACATGTGTGTAACCAATTTCTAAAATCATGTTCCAAAAATCAAACTTCGTGCTATCCTAACACCAGATCTCAACATCCGATTTTTCTAACTTCGCCTCTGCTCCCGCGTCCATTATTAAAGGAATCTCCAGTCTAAAGTAATCATTGACTGGGAATTAACATATTTGACTGTCACCTGTAGGAACAGCAACTACCATCGATCCAAATGACACGTCAAAATTTTTTGAAGAATCAAAAAATAAAGAAAATGAGAGAGAAACAATCTCGAGTAATTACAAGGACGGGATTTTCGGAGAACGAATACATGAACAACAGTGTTTGCTGGGTCTATTAAGTTCCTTAGTAAAACGACACATTTTTAATTCCCCTTCGTGCCTGTCATAATCTCCACCTTACGTTGGTATCTAATGGCTCGCATATGTTTAACTTCACTGCTGAATTTCATGATTCAAATTCAGCAAATCCAAACTCTTTTCTTTCTAATAGAAACGCTCTAAGTCATCTATAGTCAGAACAAGGGAGAGGAAAGACGCACCGGATCTGTTCATCAGATCCTTCAGAGATACCTTTTGCAATGGCCAAAGCAGCAGTAGCCACCACATCGTTATATTCTGCATGTTGAGGGTGTACTTCAGAAACGACCCTAATGGCTTCAAAGCCAGCTTTTGCAACAGCCTGTTGTAGAAAAGCAAAGGTGAAGAGTAATGCATTAATCATCACCATCTGCATATATAACAAAATCAACTGAAGTCTGAAGTTCAGAACTAGCTAACATGCACAAGTAAATTTGACTCGCCCCTCGTGCATCCTACAATTTTCCTCAGATTTCCACATTGCCACTATTCACTCCAATTTTACACACAAAAAAGAACGAGGCGCCGGGTGTTCGTGCGAAACTTCTCTTGTACGTGTCATTCATGTTCGCTCTTGAAAATCGCTACCGATCCTTTCAATATATAGAATTAAACGGTGGCCAACATAAATCATTGTCTTGTAATTGGGACGTGAAAGGTTGGGGAGCGATTTTTAAACCTTAGCTAAATTGCCAATTCTATACCAAATTATAAATCGAAAGAACCATAAGATTCATCACCAATTCTATCCAAATTTGATCCGCCTAGGCATACGTGTTGATATTGTCTGAAGGGCTAATCTGGCGGTGAATTGAATCATGAATCAGAGACAACTATGCATTAAAGTGAGTATTATATGGGACATAGGGCACTCATGATTAATCCTAACAACTAAGGGCCTGCAAGCATGGTAACCTACGGGCGCACATCTTACCCACTTAGCGCTCCGTAATAAAGGTCAGCACAGGCATGAAATAATAATTATTAGATTATATATTAAATCTTGAAAAGAGCCTTAGAAGTCAAGTCCTTGGATTTTAGCATCTAAAAGGAGCAACTGAGATAGAATATAACAGTAGAATTCAAATCTAGAAAGCCAAACAAGAGTTTGCAGGACTTTCGCATTTCACTCAGTGACAAAAACAAAGCTCAAAATAAGGAAATATGAGAATGAGGTCAAGACGGTTATACCATCTCCCCAGTTTCATTATCATGGGTCTGCGAAGCTTCTGAGAACAGCTTCTTAGATTGGAGGAGGAGGAGCTCCTCTCCTCCCCCGCGCTTGTTCATGAGGTTTTCCTCACGCTTGGAGAGTCTGACTTCCTCCAGATCCTCCTCCCTCCACCGTGAAGCTTCTTCCAAATCAACCCCCGCCTTGTATGACTTCTTACGATACTCCATGAGTTGCAGAGAAGACAATTTTGTCTTTTCTGTTTTCAATAAGCACTCGAAAACTGATGACATACATTGATACATGCACAGTTAAATTCACAAGGATCTCACACACAGACAAATCCAAACAGAAAAGAGAGAATTTTGCTTTTATTCCCTAAATTATGCACATTTTTTTCTACGTCGTCTCTAAACTAAAAATTACTCAGATTAAAAATTGCTCCCACGTCATCCTTAAACTATCCAATTTCTTCCGAAAAAATAATAAATTTCACATAGAATCCTGTGAGTGAAAGATAAGATCAACGCAGTAAACCCTATCTTCCGTGAAACGTCCTCAAAATTGACTGGTATTGTTCCGTATCTACAGTTCTATTCTAGTTTATCCAGACTTAAAATATGAAAATTCCACAGATCGGGTAAAAATTACACAAATCCACCAAATTTAATAAGGAAATCCCACACGCGTTATCGTATAACTTCAAAACGACAAGTTAAGTGAAGCACAGACAGATCCATACACAATCGAAAACAAAACACAAAGAAATCGCAAAGAATCGGTAGGAAAATATAAACAGAAAATCGTCAGAGGAGAGAGGAACAGGGAGACCTTCCAAGGTGTCGGACGACGGTGGCGAAAGTCGAGGCAAAGCCAGGTGCAGCACGAGGACCCTTTGCCCTTGTTCGGTTGTAGGTTTTGAGTAGTGTTTTTGAATAAAGGTAGAGAGAGAAATGAGAGTAATGATTGTGGAGAGAGGTAAAAAGTAGAGAGAGATAGAGTGAAAAATGAGAGTAATGATTGAAAAGTTAGAGAGAGAAAAAGTAAAAAAAGTTACTTTTTTCAAAATTTTGGATTTGAAATTCCAAACCGAACAAGGCTTTTATATTTACTAGCGTATGCCCGTGCCTGCATGCACGGCTTGAACATCAGCACACAGAAATAAATACTTAACTCGATCGCGTATAATATACGGCTCAAACAATCACCACACGCAACGGCTTGAACAATCAGCACACAGAAGTAAATACTTAACTCGTGTGTAATATACGGCTCAAACAATCACTACACGCAAATAATACTGAACTTGGGTGTAATACACTTATTGTTGACCGAAGACCAACAATAATATGTATACTATATTTTTGAAAAATTTTAAGCTAAGCACTTTTAATGTCAATTTTGGATTTAAACTGTTACCTTAGACATTTGAAAATATAAGATGATGGTTTAAAATTGTCATCTTCTATGTTTAATAACGCTTTTTGACCATCATCTTTTATGATCAACTCCAATATCGGTTTTAGTTAAAACTGTCATCAAAAGGTCTTAGTTTCAATGTCGCTTTTAAGGAAAATCTTTTAAATTCCAATGGGCTTCTGGAAGCACCCTGTTTTAATGTTGATTTTAAGTAAAAATTGGCATTAAAGAAAGAGATAATAATGTCACTTTTATTCTAAACCATCATTTTATATCGCAAAAATGATAGTTTTTAGGATAGAATGATATAAAAACTCTACCCTCATAATTTTTATGACCGTTTTACAAAAACTCTCATTGTTTCAATTTTTTGTGTCTTATCTTTAACCATTGTTGTGTTGTGCAATGTCAATTCTCTGGATGCTAAATGAAAGAAGCATGATAATGTGCACATAAATCAAAATGATTATTGGGCCTGCCCTTTCTGATATCTTTTGGCTTTGATTTGAGGGCATGATTCCGCAGCAAATGCGACAGTATAGGGAGACCACTATTTTCAGTGGTATTCTGTGAACAGCCACTTTGTGCATTCATTGCCAAAGGTTAGGTTTGTCTCCAATCCATCTGTTTAAGTGGTATTATGGGAGCAGCCACTTTATGCACTTATTGCTAAAGTTTAGGTCTGTCTCCTATCCATCCCCCGCCCATACTCCCAATTTGAGGATTTAATGAGTTATGTTATTGTTGTTGTTGTATCTTTAACCATTGTTGTAGTAGTGATACTGTATACCTAAGTTTTTTATTTTTTTATTTTTGAGCAACAGAAACATAACATATCCATTCCACTAAATTAATTAATACAAGTTGATGAGCACCCAATATTGTAGATATTTGGTGCAACTAGTCCCATTTTATGTTGTTTTATCTTGTGTTTATTAGCTTTTATTGTGATATTGCACGTAAGGTAGGTTTTTGTGTATTTCAGGTTAAATGTGCTAATAAGGCGGTTTTGAACGCCAAGGAATGCTCCGGATGCAACCAAGTGCTCAAGGCCATGTGTCACCACGTTGTGGTGCCCGAAGAGTCATGAAAAGTCAAGGGAATTGAAGAAGAAGTGAGGATTTTACCAAAGCATTTCATCTTCCGACCAGCTGAGGGTAGATCTGTCATATCTTTTGATGTACAAAGTACTTTTGATCCAAACCACTTGGGTTAGAAAGTAGATTCGACGAGCTTTCCATCGGTTCAAAGAACACTCAAATCCGAGTTCGGGAGCATCCGGAGCGAGCCCGTGAAGTTTCCCAAAAAATCTGTCAAGAAGGTAGCGCTACCATGTTTTTGGGTAGCGCTACCATGGCACTCCAGTAGCCAAAAATGAGAATGGTAGCGCTACCATGTTTTGAGGTAGCGCTACCTTTCTCCTTCGGCCAGCACTTTTTGCTGAATATTTCAACTTTCCTTTTATGGAAAGTTTCCACTTTTGGCATGTTTTTGGGATATTTTGGGGGCCTTTTTGTCCATTGTTTGGCTGATTTTGTAAGCCCTATAAATAGGCTTGTATGCCATTTATGGAGGGGATGGGCCATTAGTTAGTTTTTAGGCCTAAGTCTTTTATTTTCTTAGGACTCCATAGTTACTCTACTTAAGCTTTTTAAGTGTATTTCTTCAAGAACTCTTTAAGGTAATTGTCATAAGTTATTTTCTCGCTTGTTAATGTTGTAGCTACAAGTTAGATCTTCATATAAATCAAGTTTATTTAAACTTTTATCGGTTAATCATGTTTTCCTTTCCTAACATAATTTTTAATCTTTTTATCATGTGTGAGTAGTTAATAGGTTTGGTCATGGGGTGAGATGCACCCTATGGATTAGTCGTTTAAACGGTTTCGCCTAAACTTTAGCTCGATTTCAAGGTTTTGAATGAATTAAACCCATGATTTCTAGCTTTGATCATGGGGTCTGTGGCTCCTTTGATCAATGAAGTCTATCGCCCTATGCTACGTGCTTGATAATCTTACGCGTGCGAACGATCCATTTTCGTCTCTCACTTGCGTTAAATGAGTTCAGTTTGAATTAATGTTTTGAATCGAGTTACAAGTAGTTTTCAGCTGTTAATTCTTCAAGTGGAATCCGGACGGTTTTGGTCCACTCATAAGTTAGATGAAGAAACCGTTTGACGGCTAAGTCGTGGGCTAATCAATCCCTATGACTTGACCGCTTTTAATTTAGTTAATTTCAATTTCAATTTCGTTAATCGAATCAAACTTCAAGTTGGCCGCTTGAAGGCCGTGCTACGTACTTACCATCTATTCCAAATTCGCTAAAGAAGACTTCTCTGTGGGAACGATCCCGGTCTTACCGGATTTATTTGCTATCAACGACCTAGCCCTTTGCCTTATTGGGAGGGTAGTTTGCGGAGTTAAGCACAAGTCATGGCTAGGGCAAGAGCAACCCTAACCAATTGTCTCAGAACCCTAGTTACAGACACAAAAGAAAACCACATAGAAACATACATAATATCCATCAAGATTGGCACAAAACCAAGACCCAACTAGACACTTGACTAGACACACCAACCAAACAAGACAAACCAACACAACCAAGCAGAAAGGAAGAGCAAGACATCAACCCCACACAACCTTCCTGAAACCTGCAAACAAAGGATAACGGCACAAGCAAGCGGAAAGGAAAAGCAAAATTCATTCAAAGGAAGTGAATCCTAAGAGATAAAATAGGTCCGAATTTCAGTCTCAAAAGCTATGTTCCAACTATTGTAGCCTAGCGTGTGTGTGTAGCCCATGAGCCCATCTGAACCAGAATGAGAAACAATCAAGTGTTTTCTTGAACATTAACTACTCAATTATGATCCTATGGCCTCAATTCAGCTTGCACACAAGAAGAGGTGAACAAGGTAATGGAAATAGCAAAAATGGTGCAAAAACAATGGGCGAAAACCCCGCTTTGGAAGAGAGCCGAGCTACAAGGCAGCAGCTCTTCTCAAAGAGCACAAAGCCCCCATTGCAGAGTGCCTCGTGAAGGAAATCGCGAAGCCAGCAAAAGCTTCAGAAACTGAGGTACTTGAGTTGTTTCAAAAATTTAACCAATTAATATCAAAATTTGAAGCTGATTGGGTGATCTGAATTGTGGGTTTTTGGCGAAGGTTGTAAGGTCTGGTGATCTTGTTTCATACTGTGCTGAAGAAGGGGTCTGGATTCTTGGAGAGGGGAAGTTCTTAGTGTCTGATAGTTTTCCTGGAAATGAGAGGACCAAGTACTGCCTTACTTCAAAGGTACTTTGTTTCCTCTTCTACCATCAAATTTGAGATCTTTCCTTGCCCATGTACTTTTTGGTGTATTTCTCCTTTACATCTGCCCTAATTGTTGATATACAATAGAGATAATTTAGTGTCAAAGGGATTCGGATGAAAGAGACTATAACCGGATTTTGCAGATGAGAGAGTTTGAGAAAACGTATTTTATATTGGAAATTGGATGAAAAATTTCCAGTCAATTAGGCGTACTTTTGCTAGAACTGGGTGTGGTGTACAAATGATCTTTGATTATGCGGGAACTATACCTTGTAATAGGTTAATGGAAGCTTTCGAATAAGGAGGGATTACTGGAGGCCAGATACTCTTCTTCTCCCGCTCCAATGCCCATCTCTGTCACATTTTCAGTGGATAGGAGAAATGGGATTTGGCTGGGGTTTGTGTAAAATTATTCTTTAATAGGGTTAGATAATTAACACCATACGTTATGCCAAGATCTAGAACTATCATGATAATCACAATACAATCATCAAGCGGAAGTTAAGTAATCAAGAACGACGTACCCGGATTCAGTAATGCGGAACTTGAGCGATTCAGTGATTATTGGAGCAACCATAATATTACTAGAGCATTAAGCCCTAGGTGGAAAACGAGTTTCTCTCCCTTGCCTTACTTTCTAGCTATTTAGTATATGACGTTAAATTGATGGAACTCTAGACGCTCTTTCATAGGCAGAGAGAGGACCGGTTTCCTTATTCAACATTGATACTAACTTCCCATCAAAGTATAGCGTATTTAGGAAATAACTTCTCTATTTGACCAATAGAATAAAATCTTCGGCATAATGATATGGAGAATCTCATTAGACCCATTATTCATATGTGTCATACTTAAAACATGTGGGCCATAACGACTAATTACAAAATTTAGTCTTACATTCTCCCACTTGGCACATATGATAAACTTAAGTAGGTCTAACAAGGTAAACATAAGGCGCGCCATAAATCCATATCAATTCCTTCTTAACTTGGTCACAATCATAATACTATTATTAAACATCCCACTAGTGTGAGTCATGGCGGTTCTACATCACAGTGACGAAGTCCCTTCCATGTACCACAATCACTAGCAAACTATTTAACATAGTCTTTTAAGTGAGAAGCATTTTCATAAGGTCCAACGATAATGTCTTTTGTCAAAAACTATTCCTGTAATCGTTAATCATTCACATACATGTACGTACACTGTTCAATACAGGAAATTATCAGAAACACTTAATTGAGATCTCTCAAAGTGTCGAATAACATTATCATCATATTGCAGTCCATAAATTACAACTGTTATGGGTTACCCTAGACTCTTTCTATTAGCATATATCTGAAATGTCCTTACGTTAACCCCTTCATAAGTGGATCTACAATCATAAGCTTTGCGCTTATGCCTTTAGTGACACTTTTGTTTCTGAAATTTTTCTTAGAAAAGGAAATAGTTGCAGAATCATAAACTCCTAGCGACTTGGTAGTGGTGTCGACAACCCCAAGTCCTAAGATAAGTTTCCCAACTGCTATTCATGAACTATGGCCTCAAAGCATGCCATAATTCAACTAACATAATGAATGAAGTAATGATAGCTACTTTAAAACTTTTGTTTGCTCCTTCACATAATAGGAACAACTAATCAAAAATAAACTTTCTACTACCAAAGTTTCGAACAAAATCTGAATTTGAGTAGCTAACAAACTCAAGATCATTAGACCTCCTTAATGTGAGTATATAATCTTTAATTTAAAAGTTCATGAGAAAAACTTTTAAGTGCAAACAATAAATATATCACTATAACAAACAGAACACCGTCAACATACACATTAAAAATATAAACTTACTCCCACTAATCTTTGGATATACCATTAATAGTGTTTTTCCTTAATTCCAAAGAAAACATAAATAACCAATGGCAGGGAGCTTGTTTACATAAGTTGACTTCCTAGATTTGTATTAAAGTGCTTCTTTACTTAAATTGAGAAACCTTAGGTTGATTCATATAGACTCCATCATCTAAGCTTTCATTCAAAAGCTTATTTGCACGTCCAAATGTAACCCCCAAACATAAAGAGTTACTTTCCAACGCCACAATAATTTTTTAGCGACTTCTTCTCGGATACTAGAGAGAAGGGCTCCATAAAATTACGCCTCCTTTATGAGTGTAACCCTTGGCCACAAGTTTGACTTTATATCGTTCTATGTTATCCTCTAAGTCAAGTGTAGTCTTGAAGACCCACTTGCAACATACTTTCTTGTATCCTTATGGCAATCCAACGAAATTTCAAACTTCATTATGTTCCATTGGTTCAACTCAACATTCATGGCATCAATCCATTTAGTAAAATTATCACTTTATGCAGCTTGTGAAAACAAAATCGGATCATAACACATTCTTGTAGGTAAATCAAATAATCATTCAAATAGCAAATCTCTTGTTCCCTCGAGATATTCTTAATGCTATCTTCTTTGATTGTTCTACAATTTCTTCAGTGGTGTCAATCTCATTATGGAGTGATTGACAACTTATTTTGTTGTTCTAAATCATTATGTTATTTAACAACGGTAAGAATATCATTCTAAGTTATGGATAAAGACACTTATACCTTAACTTTTATGTGACCACATTCCATGGTTTATCACTCCCACTGATTTCACCATTCCTAACGAATCTGAATGACCGATTTCTATAATTCTCGTACAATGGTTGAATAGCATAACTCATACCCTTTGAATTTTCTAGAGTAACCAATAAGGTCACCAAACTCATTCTAAAATTCAAATTCTTTTCATGTGAACTAGAAATTCTAGCCTCTGCTGGACAACCTTAAACATTCATGTGTCCTAAATTCGATATCTTTCCCATCCATAGTTCAAAAGAAGTATTCGAAACTGTCTTACTAAAAACATAATTCACATAAATGCAGCAGGCTTAGAAGTATCTATCCACAACATAATGTGTATTTCAGAGTTACAGACATACTTTTAACCATTTCTAATAATGTACGATTACATTTCAGCTACTACATTCTGCTGTGTGGAATGAACCTTTCGTTATATTTATCACCTAAATCCTACCTGATGACTTTTACGTTATTTTTTATTTGCCCTTCCTACCTCAATAAAGTACACCTTTAGAGTATTTATTGACTAAGACCTTCATGCAATAGAAAAACTAACATAGTATGAAAAGTCATCTATAGGTGATAAAATAGGTCTATTCATCAAAAGATGTAAAAATTCATGTCTATATGAATCACTTTAAAAAGCCTGTTATTTCTTGTGACTTACTCCTTATTGAATATGATTTGCTTGTACTTAATGCAAATCACACATACAAGGGACTAATAAAATTTCTGTCATATGTTAGTCTCTCAATACGCTTCAGTCATTCATGTCACAAGATGAAGTAATTTTCATACATGAGACTACTAACCAAACTAATATTATGATGCAACATAAGGAGAGTTCTCAATAAAATGGTCATTAAACTTTAATTCGTTCAAATCACAATAAAATACCATAACACAATAATTGGTATTTTTCAATCACCATAAATTTGATTTCGAAACTTGAAAAACATAACAATTAAATTTAGTTTGAAAGAAGGAAACTAAATTTGTAAACATTATAGAAAATACAAAATGATGACCAACTCTTAAATAGCAAACGATAAGTCATAAAGCCCTTTTAATAAAAAACTGTAACCCAAATCTGTAGAACTTAATGGACTTATGTTTTCAACAATTTCAAATCTCTCCACATCGTGGTTATAAATATAAGTAGTAGCTCATAATTAAATCACTTCATATTTGAGATACTACAATTAGCTAGGTTTGATTCGAAACATACAAGATTAATAACCACTTTCCCTTTTCGAATCACTTCCTATGTTTATGACAAACCATAATGTCTCAACTATTTACAGAAGTGACATATATCATGTCCTTTGCATTTTTTTCGAGTCTAAGATCATTAGTAGACTCATTGACACCACATAATGCTAACTTCATGTCCCATTTAGGCTTCTTTTACTTTAATTCTCAAATACTTTAGTTGAGAAGGCCAAATATAATATTTCAATGGCATCCTCAGACATTCCAAACACAATAAACATAACAGTGTTCACCTTAAACATTCACACAAACATAAGGCTTAGTCTATTTTATTTTATTCATACTTTACCAAAATAAAAATAAAATTATTTTGCAATTCTCAAATTGAAAACAAATAGAAGAATTTCTCAAGAATCAATACTTTATCAAGATCTAGTTTTAAAAAAATAAAACTAATCTTGTACTTTTGAATAGGAGAAACTCAATCATTTAAATTTGAAATGAAACAGACCAAGCATGTTAATGTGAAATAAATATATTAACAATGCACGCATAATATATGCTCACTACAATAACGCTTTGAGTTACCAATAAGTTGACAAAATAAATTTTGTCCAAATAGTAATAAATAGTGCAACGGTGATCTGCCTTTGGGTTCATCTAATGTTACACTATTAACAATTATGGTGATTCCCTATCACCAATAAGACTAATCAATAAGGATTCATAATTAAGTAGGTTTGTTACCTTTGAGTATCCAAATCCAATCTCAATTATGAATACTTATAAATTATCCTATTCCAATTCACTAATCACTTAGAAGTGGTGCACCTTTGGGCTTACCTAATATCCATGCAACTAGAGAAGTGCAATTTGCAAAGTCATTATTCTTAACACTTAAAATTGGGAATAAGTTTCATATATATCTTGATATTTATGAGTCATTCCAGTTGGGCCACTTTGGTGACTACCAAACTGTATCGTAATATAAATATCAAATAAAATAAGTGTTAAGTTTCAGTAATTTTAATTGAAATCTATGAAACATTCCAGTTGGGCCACTTTGGTGACTACCTAACCGTGTCTTAATACAGATTTCAATCAAGATAATGACTTTTGCACTAACATTAGGTGATTTAAAAAAAATATCACTATTTTAACACCTCATCATAATAGGTAGTAGAATTTCATAATTTGATTAATATCTATCAACATTCCAGTTTGGTCGCTTTAGCGAAACCAAACCGCATCATTATATAGAGTTAAATCAAAATAGTGACCTTTTCATGGGCATTAGGTGAATCTTAAATTATTCACAATTCCATAAGATGATTTGATATCTATAAATCATTATGATTAATTGGGTCACTTTGGTGACTGCCAAATCTTCCATAAATATAGATTTAAATCAATAACTTCCTTTATGGACATAAGGTGAATATTGAAGCATTCACAAATAAAACTAAAATTCGACGATTCTATGAACTATTATGATTGGGTCACTTTGGTGACTACCAAATCGATCATAATGTAGATTATCTATCGAAACAATAATTTTTCACATAACTGTTAGATGAATAAATAACAACAATAAATAACAACAATTATTCACAACACTTTCATCATTATAATACTTAAATTTTATGTATTCAACACATTATATGCAAATAGCAAAGACCAGAACAATTCACTTTCATTATCACTTCGGAGTCACCGAGTCACAAAACATTATTAATGCACAGAAAACAAATTAAGTAATCTGTTCACGGGTTTACAGTAAGAACCCAATCAAACCCATGTATAGCATTATGCCCAAGCTATTTAACATGCATCATCATAACCATGACATCCGCTAAAAACCTTCATTAGATCGCCAATCTCGGTCTCGGTCGAAACAAACGATTTCCCTAAAAACTTGAATACCAGCCAACGCATAAATTAGTTTTGAGGCCGGTAAGGGCATACGAGGTCAAACCGAAACCGAGAACAATGTTATTCTCATGCGTAACAATACGTGGCACGGAAAAATGATTATGCCTTGCATAAAATAAATCTATGGCAGATCATGGGAATCGCACAAAACATAATTAACTTTTTTTTTTTTTTTAATGTTTGAATCAACCTCATGCGAAACAGTGCCGGGAAAATTATTATATGCCGCGTCAAATATTCAAAACGGACAATCATGATGTTCTAAAAGCATGCTTTGATACCACATGTAAAATTATTCTTTAATACGGTTAGATAATTAACACCATACGTTATGCCAAGATCTAGAACTATCATGATAATCACAATACAATCATCAAGCGGAAGTTAAGTAATCAAGAACGACGTACCCGGATCCAGTAATGCGGAACTTGAGCGATTCAGTGATTATTGGAGCAACCATAATATTACTAGAGCATTAAGCCCTAGGTGGAAAACGAGTTTCTCTCCCTTGCCTTACTTTCTAGCTATTTAGTATATGACGTTAAATTGATGGAACTCTAGACGCTCTTTCATAGGCAGAGAGAGGACCGGTTTCCTTATTCAACATTGATACTAACTTCCCATCAAAGTATAGCGTATTTAGGAAATAACTTCTCTATTTGACCAATAGAATAAAATCTTCGGCATAATGATATGGAGAATCTCATTAGACCCATTATTCATATGTGTCATGCTTAAAACATGTGGGCCATAACGACTAATTACAAAATTTAGTCTTACAGTTTGGGCATGGGGACAATCGTAGTATGAATCAACATAGAACACTACTACACTAGAAATGGGATTGGGACCGGAGAACCGTCCGTGATCAGAACCAGAGAGAGTTGCACGTCTTGTTGTGCTTGCCCCTATGTCTGCGTTTGAACTCAGATTTGACTTAAATTTAACGTCTAAAATATTTGTACACATTATGAACTATTTCTTCCCAAATCATCTATAAAACAAATACTGTGTTGGAGCTGCATCTGAATTCTGAATTGTAACTTCGATTTATTTGATTTGGAAGGCTTCCTGGTCCTAGCCCATTAATTGGTTCGTGACTTTTGTGACGAACTTCTTATTCATTCACGTTCAATAATATTTGGGATTCAACTGATCAGAATTGCAGATTCCCCTTGGGGTTGTGCTGGCCATTCCACCCTTCAACTATCCTGTGAACCTTGCTGTCTCCAACTAAACCGTTGTTTCGATAGCCTTCTCTTGACTGGCTGTTTGTCCAGTCTACGATAAATTTGATAAGTCAAGTCAGCAGAGGAACCAACATTACAAAGGGGTGAAATGAACCAAGGAATGAAGGCTTAGCATATAAAAGTAATCTCATTACTTACCAAAACAAAAAAAAGAAGTAATATCCTCATAAAAAAAAAAATTGATGGGCTAACCTCCAGTATTGTGAGGACACTGACACTGGAAGATGGGGGTTTTAGCATAGAAAGGGAGGCAGATTTCCATTTGTTAAAACATTTCGGTCTCCAGAAAAGGAAGATCCCAAAAGATGTGCCGGCAGCCAATTTGTCTTTAATTTCCCCTCATGGTGGTTTGTGCATGCGCATGTTGTAATTACACTATGCAAATGACTGTTCATTTTTAAATCTCCAATTCCTATCGTTTTGCTATTTCAAGAAACAAGCTTTCCATTTGCTGTTTGTTCCATATGTTTCCACCGATGTGCAACGATCACGGCTTTAGTTTGCATTGATAAATATGGGTCGAATAAATTGTCCACCCTCCAGGTAAACTGAAGGACATGAAAGGGAATAATGAAAAAGTGCAAACAAAGGAAGATCCACAAGATGAGAAGGCTGGATCAGTTGATTAAGAAAAAATATGGATTTGGTCTGTCTGGTGTAAGTATGCATATCTTTGAATTTTAATTCCATCACTAGATTAATTTAGACCTGAATTTCAGAACTGGGCACGGGCATCGCTTTCAGCACCTTTTTTTTTAACCTTGGAAAAAAAAAAGAAAGAAGAGATGCTACAGTTAAAGTTTTTGTTGGTTCTTGCAAAGTAGGCCATGCTGATATTGAGTTGCTACCTCTTGCCTTTTGTATCAGAAAACCTATATAGAAGAGATCCATGATTTTTCAAAGGAATGACAAGAGTCTAAGACAGAATTATTGTATTGGCTATAAGAGCCGCTACTTTTTAGCTTTTATGTTCACAGATAACGCTCCATCATTATATATTTTTACTAAAACAATGCACTCAAATTGTTGTTCCAGGCCTTCAAAGTGAACAATAAATTACAAGGCCCGTTTGGATAAGAGTTCGAACAAAAAGAACAAAACCTTATACTCCGAGATGCATACAAGAGTCGGGGAAACAAGAACAATCAAGCGTGGTTCAGCACAATCCAGTCTGGAAATGACATACAATGCACAATATGGGTCTCTTCTCAAAAGATAGGACACGCATTGAACTGTGACTAGAACCATTCTAATGTTGAATTACTTTAGATATATGGAGCCCTCATTCATGGCTGATGAAGTTGGCTTGTCCTCAAGGTAGACGAATAGTAATGTGACTCGAGCTCCTTGAGACTAGCTGCTGCTTCCTCTCCAATTTTAGCCAACAAGCGATCTGTTTTCTCTGCCTGTTGGTTAAACTCGTCTATTCTTTGTTCTACATGGTCATTGAGTGAAGCAAAACCAGAGAAAATTGCGGTCTGCTTCAACTCGGACACCAACTTCAGAAGTGAGTCAGCTGCCTGTACCTGTTTTTTCATGTATTTAGCATCAGTATAAAGGAACAAAGCAGGAAAAGAGATGGGTATCGGGCAAAAATATTGAAAAAAGGTTTCAAGTCATTTATTCACAATCTGACACAGGCATAAAATTTGTCTCAAATACTGAAATGTAGCATTATTGACCATTCTGTTAAGAGTACTACTGTCTGAATAACATTAGTGATCCGAAGGATTTGAGAAGCTAAAGTAAATCGAAATGCAAATCAAAAAATTTGAACAATATAACTCTATTGTGTTACTGTAGAGGTTCTATTTGAAGTAAGCTGAGCTTACAATGTAACATCATAACATAAACATGCTTGAATGCATGTGCATGTGGCCTATTACATATGATATGTAGTAACAGTATAAACCCTTTGATGTAACTTTCTTTCATTGAAAGAAGAAACTCCCTTACCATTCTGGCTGCACGCATCTCCATCATGAAAGCTTCTTGTGAATTTCTAACTGGTGGATCGTTGACCTACAATACCAATTTCTGTCAACAGGTTAAGACATTACATTCATCATCGGTGGTTTATAATTTAGATCGATGGTCTACATAGATATTTGATTCTTTTGCAAATATGCGCAACTAATAAAGCAGATATCCTGACTGCAAAACAAGCCAATTCTTGGAAGATAGAGAACTTTTCTTGCCAGTGACTACATTACTTCTTTGTATGGACATGATAACGATAAATCTACCCATAAGGTATAAAGCCGCTGATAGTTGGTGAATATTACTGATAATGAGGTAGCTTCTTGTAATATTTTCATAGTTAAGACTCATAAAGAATCAGGAGAAGTGCTCATAGAAAAGCTCTTATGATTACAAATAAGGCCCTGAATATTCCATAGCCATGATACTATCTCAGAATGCATTCCCATGTTCAATCTATTAGACTAAACACAAAAATAGATGCACAAGTTGAGTTTAAACTTCACAAACTCTAACAAGCAGGCCATTTCTCCTTGCTCTCGAACAGCAACTATAGTTAGTTAGGCCAACCCGTATCAAGTGAGTTAGGACTTTCCTCCCACCCATGGTCCAGCCGACATAAAAGAAAGAAAATGGAACTATCCCGCGGTTAACACTGGCAACGATGAATCACACATCTCCCTCATACATAGACCCAGGGATGGGGACTCAGACTAGTCCACCTTGATACAGCTAGCTGATTCTATCAACCATAGCATTGAAGAAATGCTTCAAACCACTAATGTTGGTTTTGCAATAAACAAAAAACAACCAAGATTGTTTCATAAAGTAACACACAAGAAGCATATATGCGTAGGTAGACAGAATAAGCGAGTAAGAGTACCCGCGCAACGTTAACAAGGAAACTGAAATTGTCAACAATATTTCCAATGTCATTATCGACTCTTTGCAACAATGTCTTCTGCTTTTGAGCTGCAGCAGCTGCCGCAGCAGCAGTTGGCCCACCACCTCCACTACCACTTCCACCACCTCCTTTATTCATTGTGGATCTTCTCGAACTGACGGCACAAAAAAAGAAAACACGTTTCAATAATTGAGAAGTCAAATATATGGAGTGATAACCACTTGGAAAATTGCTTTCTGGACATCCATTTATTGGCCAATTTAAAAACAAAAACGCAAGAGAGGAAACGAAGTAAGCCAGCCATCTACTTACTCCTTCCTCATTTCCACCTCTAAATCTTACAATGAGGCCACACGTTATCACTAGGTATAGTTAGGATTCTAACACACACAAAAATTTCCCGTTACAAGCCATTGTCTCTAACAACGAAGAGAAACAGAGATGCCACAGGTTTGAGCGATGAAAGATAGCATCTGTGGACGTATTGCTATTTAACTACACATTATATCAGTCAAATCATACACAACTAGTCAAATACATGCCATACAAGTTACATTCATTCAGTGCATATAATATTAATGTTGAATCAGAAATTCTAGACTTTCCATCAGAAGCAATTGAGCTGTTGCAAACCCTAAGCTGTGTGCAGCACATACTAGTTCACAACTGCACATCAGGGCACCCTCAACCCTACTGTCCATCTAAGCAAGCCAAAGCACACACTCTATTTGAGCTAGCCATTCCACATTACTTTCACCAATTTTCAAATGGAAAAACAAAAAAGCGTATCAGAGAAATTAAAGAAAACCCACAACCAAGATCACCTAAAAACCCGTTTTCAGAAACAAGAATTACAGTTGAAGCAAGATAACAGCCAAAACGAAACAAATCAACAGCAAATACAGCAAGAATTAAGTAGAGATAGCAGATTATCACATTGAAGCGAGAATCATGAATGGGAGAGAAAGCACCCAAATCAAAGATTAGGTTAAATTCAAAGAAAATTACAACGAACCCATCATCCAAATAAAAACCCTAGTTTTACACTAGTCTATATAATAAGGGAGGACTGGATTTGAATCCAAAAGACAACCGACGGTTCAGAATTGTCTCCCGCATATTTTCCACCGTCCATTCTATAATGGCATTTTTGTAAATACTTAACTTTTCTGGACCTTTTTCTTATCACACATTTCCCGTCTATTTTGGAATTCCCATTTCCAAACCCCTCTCCCTCTCTCTCGCTCTCTGAGAATAGGGTTATTATAAGTGTGGTCTCCCCACTAGAAACCCCAGCCGCACCACCACCGACCCCCCTCTCTCTCTCTCCGATCGTTCCACCACCCCCAACACATCCCTCTCTCTGTTGACTCCCTCTCTCTCCCTCACGCCCACCGCAAGCCCTCAGGAATCGAATCCCGGTCGCTCCTTTCTGGCTCTTCCTCTCCCTCTGCCTCTCTCGAACCAGTCACCGATCTTGACCTGCTGCCGATCACGATTCGACACCGCTAGCATCATCGACTGGCGCGACGAGTCACCACTAGAACCACTATCGTTCGAGGCTCTCAGGGTTCGAATCGATGGCATGTAGTTCTTCTTCACCTCAAGGTTTGAAATCTCCCAACTTGATGCCACTTTCTCCGAATCTTATAAACTTGAGGTGAGACTGTTCTTTAACTTGCATGTGTGCCATACTTCCCTGTGATTTGGTTTCAGTCGTTCAGTCAAGTTCTTGGTTTGATTTGGTAACAAAACAATGCTTACATTGATTTCTTGCTTCTACTCTATTTCTGCTATTCTTCTATTGTGAAAATCTGTTGCTAAGTTGTGCGTGTTAACACACACATGTTTTTATTTTTTTGATCAGATTAACACACACATGTTCACATTGAGTTTTTCCCTGTGGGAAGAAATATTCAATTGCCTTCCAAGTATTTGATAAAATGTCCAAATGCAATTGGGATCCAAGGATCATTTGTTCATTTGTCTTTTCCTTTTCCCTTCTCTCTTCAGGTGTCATTCGCTGGTCGTGTGTATCTCAAAATATGTATGGGTACTGGGTCTGTAGTTTGGAGCATAAACAAGGTGGGTTTTTTTTTTGAATTTTGTTCAGCTGTTGTGTCCTATCTTTGCTCTGCCTAGCTTTCCTGATCTTGGCTTGACTGCCTTCTTTGTGTTCTATGTAATGCTTCAAAACTCACACGTGCAAACTAATTTTCATAATCTGAACACTAATTTCCTTTTTACTTTTGGTAAAATGCTAGGAGTACTTCATTTTTTGTGAAGTGCTTGGAGTACTGCCTGGGTAAAATGCTAGCAGAAGATTTATGACTCACCAGTCACTTTCACTGGCCTAGACTGTGTACACACCAAGGTGATGTACACGAAAAGAGAAACTACATAGATGGTCCTCTTCGATTGTGTTAAGAGACTCATCTTTGTTGGTCATTACGATAGTTTGGGTTTCTAAGCAAATAAGGTACAATGAAACCCCTTAGGGTATTTGATTTTTGCCTATTTTTATTTGTTTGGCACTGAAATATGACTAACCTGTAATGTGGCTATTTTTATTTGTACCTTTGGTATTGTAACCATCTCCGTTTTTGTTTTCTATATCACCGAGTATATGTCAAGTCACTTGCTATAGGAGTTGCCGCATTCTCTCGCATTTTCTCTTCATATAATTGAGATAAAAAAGATGACTATTGTAGTTCGGACATGGCGGGGGACACGATTCGGATTGCATGAGAGACTCATCAAAAAGAACAAAACAAAAAAACAAAAGAACTTTGGGTGCATGAGTTTGGTTTATTCTTTTGAAACCAATTTTCTTTGATATAGTCTAGAAGAACATTAAATCCATAGTAGGGGTAGAAGAGTCGAACTTAATTTAATTGATTTAGTTACATCTCCTAATTAATTGACTCAGTCTGTTATAACCTTTCTGTGAGAAGGATGCTGATCTATAATGTAGGGCTAGATGTGCATTATGTAAGCCTCTTTTCCTGAGTTATCCATAACACATCAACAATAGGTTTTGCTAGATGTAATTTTCTTTCGCAAAGTGGTTAGTCATTGGTAATTATTTTTTTAATCTGTAGTGGTACTTGGAATCCTTATATGTTACGGAAAAGCAACATCATGGCACCCGAATTATGGGAGCCTAACCATTTCCACATCGAGCAAAGCTATTGAGACAGCAGGGCATTTGTTTATGTTAGCGACAGAGTAGTTTTTTTTTTCTGTCTTCGACCGAGTAAAATGATAAGTTATTGTATTATGTGATTTTGCAACTAATTAAATTGATATGTTATCCAACTGGGAAACGTTGCTTTTCAATTAGCTTATTGATACATGTTTGCTAATCTAGCTGTTTGTGAAGCGCCTTCAAGCGGATGAATGACAATTAATGCAAACAAATACCTTGGTTACATATTGTTGGGTACTATTTAGATTTTGGTTCTTGAATGAATCCAGCTAGCTTGGTCTCTTGAATTATTTTCAGGAACTGTGAAGTGATCACTTTGGTTTAATTGCTTTGGTTTTCTATTTTATTTTCTCAATATGCTCTTCAACTTTTTTAGGTTTAATTTCTCTCTGTCAAGGAACATAGATTGGGAGATCAAATCCTTCCTGAGGAGAAGCTAACGCTCTTGACAAGGGAGCTTTGGTTTGAACTAGCCTATGGTATTAGTCATCTCATGGTTCAGGACATGCACAACTCGCGATTAATCTCTTATGGTTCAGGATATGCATAGCGGTAATTTCTTACATAACTTTCAAACAGCTATTCTGATGTTAAGTGATCGTTGTAAACATACCTTTTGTGTCCGCCATTTTAAAATCCATTGATAAATAAATTGTTTTTACTTGCAGCCTAGCCAATGTATCCATAGTTATTACTGATTTGTCTATGAACCTAATTTAGCTATATCTCCTAATTTCTGGTAGATATTGGAAGCAGCTACATGTGATTGGCATTAATAAAGCTGTGTACATTGTGGAACTTTCAGTTGCAAAGCAAATGATTTTTCCAGTACGTTGATTCATGCCCTGTTCACATGTTTAGTTACAGTATAGAATAGGACCAATTTGCACATGCTCTGCGTGTACCCAATTTGTAATCGGTATGTTCAAGTGGTAGTCTTCGGGCAAACGGGATGTTCATTAGTTTAATGCATCCACGGTGTTTTTAAAATTGCTTTGTCATAGTTCATTGCTGGTAATTGGGACGCTTTGCAACGTGGGTTTGTTTTGTCAGATATTCTAATCCTTATTTTCATACTTTGAGCGGTAGTCTTAGTTATAGTATGTTGAGAAGATGGTGCATTTATTGAGTCTATAATCTATATACAGGTAGTAGGAAATGGAGAAAGAAATGGCTTACATGTTCTTGGTTAAATCAATGTGCCTCTGTGTCTATTTCTTTTACATGTGAACCGAATTCTCTTTTGATAGTGAGATTTGATTTCAAGTTCTAGGAATTCATGTTAATTCGAGTTCTCTTATAATTTTATTTGAATTACTTCCAGGCATGATTAACTAGCAGCATCGACGTCGTAGAGCGGTAGAGGTCTGGCCTTGAATACTTTTCGAGGGTATGCTTCCACTTCTATTTTTTAAAAATCGGGTGTTCTATGTGCTCTAATGAGATGCTATTTGCGTTGGAAGCTAATATGTCTGTAGCTTTCTTACAAAGCTTTGGTTTGACTCTGATAGGATGAAAATTTCATGGATGGAAGGTTGGAGTTATTTTACCGTTGAAAGTAGGTTTGTTGGAGCTTTGAAGATAGACAAAGCTTCATAGTGAATGTGGGTGTTTGTTAAAAAAAATTGAAACTGTTATTATGCGGTTCAGAATCTAGCTACAACTTATGGATTCAACTATACTGTGGAGTACAATTGGTTAGTTCTCCATGTTGATGTTATAAGTAAGTTTGTTAGTTCTTCATGTTGTGTTACTCTAATGGGTGGATGATTTATATGGTTGACCAATTTTTATTTTTCTTCTTATGTTCTTAAACAGAAGTACTAAAGTTCTAGCAAAATGGATTAGAAAATTGTTTGTTCTTTATTTGTTGATTCAAGTTAAACAGGTCAATGAATATGCTTAGGTGATTGTTTTTCGCATAGTTGGATTCGTTGAGCGGGAGTTGATCTATTGCATGCAAGTCCATAATTTATTTGCTGATCGTTTAAGCCGTGCCTTCAGGCACGGGCATTCGCTAGTACTCAATAAAGGAAGGGAAAAAAAAAAAAAAAACTAGAAGGAGAATAATCAACTTACCAATTACCACGATTGCTAGGTTATTCGGGTTTTAATTTCTAGATTCTTGGATGATTTCCATGCTTTCCAACAATCAAGCTTTTGCCATCCTTCACTGTACAATTTGATTTGCAAGAGGAGAACAAAGTGGGAATGCTGAACAGTGAAACTTCGAAAAGATCCTCTGGTTAGTCTTTTTTCTTTTTCTTTTTGCAAATGGACCCTTGTACTTTGAGAATTTAGCATTCTGGCCGAGGGATTATTTTAGCCCTGTTTTCATTAACAAAAATCACAAAAAACGTAACGTATTTTACCATTTCGTTTTTACTAATAAAAAATTTTCAGCATTTTATCATCTCGTTTTCACTAATAAATTTTTTTTGTCAACAAACATTATTTTTGCCATAGTAACCCTACTCACAAACCATCAACAATTTATTCACTACCGGAAACACTTAACAACTTTTTAACTACAAATAAAAACATACAAATTTTTCACTATCGAAAACACCCCTCAATGAAGTTGTTTTTCTTTTTGGAGATTTGTTTTTCGTTTTTGACCAGCAGTGAGCGTTGTCCAAATCAATGGAATTGCCATGTCCGGGAGAGGGGGTTCTTGATATGATGGGCTGACAGAGCTACCCTCTTTCAGTGAAACTATTAGCAGGACTAGTTTCGAACACTTAGACGAAGACTCATAGATGACTTATTGGGACTCGGGTTCACCGATTGTGGGTCATTGAATTTAGGGTGGGTATAAACAAACTTTTTTTTTTTTCTGGATTTTTAGATGCGGGTTTTTTGGTTGTTTTTTTTCACAATTTTTAAGAGATTTGGATAACATTTTTACATCAATTTTTTCGTCTCGATGAGAGAAATTCAAATGGATAAAAAATATAGACCAAAATTATAAAAAGTCCATGTAAGGCGGCAAAAAAAGAAAAGAAAAAACTGACTTGGTGATCATCTACCATTCTGTGACTTCTGTCAAGGCTGGTAGCTTCAAAAAAAACTAATGGAGACTCTTCTTATTCCTCACCAGATGGGCCTCAGGCTACAAACTCAAACAGAAAAAAATTACGGGCCGGTCCACTTTTGTGGATCAATACACGCTCAAGTCTAGCAAAATTTTAAAAAGCACCGTTAAGGAATCCCATCAGATTTATGCCATTAATACCCCTCATCTTCAATTGTCGTCTTCCTCCTACATCGCGCAAGCGCTCGCGCGAACTCGATTCTTCTGCACTGATTACTCCACCTCCTCAACAGTACTCCATGCTCTCGAAACCTTACGCTTCCTCCGCCTCCCGCCGCGATCGAAAAAGATATATATGCGACTTCGAGAAGGATATATATATAGAGAGAGAGAGAGAAAGAGAGAGTAAAGGCAGGCGAGCGTTAACTGGATCTAGATCTTCCATCTTCTGGCTGTGTAAAATGGAGATGATGATGTCGACTCGAAGACCTCATTTCGGATTACACCTATTGATCTCCATATCTATCATTCTCTTCGTCCAATCTCACTCATTCTACCTCCCCGGCGTCGCTCCCGAAGATTTTCAGAAGGCAAGTCACCTGTAATCGGTGTTTTGTTATGTGTCGGTGTTAGATCTTGTTGATTATGTGGTTTGACCTAACTGTTACCATGTGGTGTTGTTGCGTAGTGGACTTTTCGGTCTCAGATCTGTTTCATCTGTGGCGTCATGGATATTAGAAAATGCTCAGTTTGACCTGAATTTTGTGAATATCTGCTCTTTCTCCGTTTTGGGTTTGGAGATCCATTCGATCACTGTTTTTTTAGGTTCAGTAATCAGTAGTAGGAAGATCTAAAAAAGTTGCTGCAAAAATGAAAAAAACGTTGACACTGCGAAATTGTTAAATTCACACTGCGAAATTGTTAGACTGAACAAGTTTAGCATTGATGTAGCACTTCTAAATTTTTTCCAAGCCCACGAATGGCTATTGGAGCTATGCTAATGCAGAACCAACTTAAATGACTTAAAAGTATATTACTTCTTTTCCTCTTAGTTTTTTGCAAGTAGAAAGAAATACCTTGAAGGGTTATTTAGCCTTGGATTTGAAGTAGAAGGTGTCCTCGCTTGAGGAGAGTCCACACTGGATGTTGAGCCTTCAAAATGATCTGATATAACTTTTATTCCTCAAGCGAGGACACCTTCTACTTCAAATCCAGTCCTTTTAAATGGGTAGTATCAGAGATTTGGTTTTTTAAGGGCTGATTTTTCAGGGTTTTGACGCTATATAATTTCCCAAGTTCAATGTTGATTGTGGAAATGTTTGGTCTTTGTGGAGCAATGTATGCATTTGGCAGCACAAGCATTGCCTAATTTGATGATCTTATTGTTGGTATTTTCTGTTTTCTTTCTTCACTTGATTTTGTAGGATTCAGTTCTGGACCCTGTAGGTTAATGCAACCTTCTCATTGTTAATACTATCTTATATGCTTAAGTTTTCAAGTACTTTTCTTGAGGTGAGATGCAAAATTTCAGTACTGGTGATCCATGTCGTGAGAGGTGTTGCAAAATAGAGCATTAGTTCCGAAGGTTGTGTCGTTCTTGTTGGTATCATTTTTTGGAAGATAGTGGGTATAGTTTCAGCAGTTAATTGAAATCTATCTTCCAATTTTTTTGGTGCTGCAGATATGCATAGTTCTTTATCTAGTCTAGTTCAAAAGAGAATTCAAATAAGGTCCCTAATGCAGCAGTATATCAGAAGAGGTGGTGGTGTAAACGTGGGGATAGAACACTATATTAACATCTATATCCAAGTAGTTTTGTACATGGACATCAACTTTGGTTACCAAGATGGAAAATCAGAATGAATCAGTGGATTTATTTCTTATCCACTTCAAACTTCAGAATACTTCATTTACCAAAAAATAAAAATAACTCTTCAATGTATCTCACCATTTTTCCAGAACTCTAAAGTGGCTACTGGTAAAAATTGAAAATCAATGAACACTATCATTTAAAGTTGACAAAATTGACGGTGTAGAATTTATTGCAATGTTAATTTTATTAATTTTATTTCTAAACACTGTTAATTCATTTTTTGTTATGCCAACACTGTCATTTTTACGCATAACATTGTTAGCTATTTAAAGTTGACAAAAATTGACAGTGCTTGGAATAACAAAATTGACAGTGTTTAGAAATGAAATTAATAAAATTAACTCCAAACAATGACAATTTTACATTTCAAATGCTGTCATTTCAAACACTATCAATTTTTTGTTATGCAAACAATGTGAATTTTAAATAAAATCTACTCCAAACAATGTTAATTTTACATTTCAAACACTGCCATTTTTTTATGTCAACACTGTCAATTCATTTTTTGTTATGCCAACACTGTCATTTTTACGCATAACATAGCTATTTAAAGTTGACAAAATTGACAATATTTGGAAATGAAATTAATAAAATCAACTCCAAACAATGTCAATTTTACATTTGAAATTCTGTTATTTCAAAAAACACGGTCATTTTTTTGTTATGCCAACACTGTGAACTTTAAATGAAATCTACTCCAAACAATGTTAATTTTACATTTCACACTGTCATTTAAAATAGCTAACAATGTTATGCCAATCTACTGTCAATTTTACACTATTTAAACTTTGTGTTTAAAAGTTGACAAAATTAACAGTGTTGGCATAACAATGTTAACTATTTGAAAGCAGTTGACAAAATTGACAGTGTTTGAAAATATAAAAAGTTTGAGTTTTTGGTTATGCCAATAGTGTCAATTTTAAACTACACAAACACTGTCATTTTTTGTTATGCAACAATTGTCAATTTAACACTGTGAGTTTTAAACTATACATACATTGCCAATTTTATTAATTTTATTTCTAAACAATGTCATTAATTCTATTTATAAACAATGTCAAATTTACATTTCAAACACTGTCATTTTTTTTCTTATGCCAATATTGTGAATTTTATACTATGCAAACATTGTTTGTGTTTAAAAGTTCACTAAATTGACAATGTTTGGAAATTATATTAATAAAATTAACTCTAAACACTGTCAATTTAACACTGTGAGTTTTAAAATTACACATACACTGTCATTTTTTGTTATGCCACACCATTGTCAATTTAACACTATGCAAATATTATTTGTGTTTAAAGTTGATAAAATTGACGGTACAAAATTTATAATGTCAATTCTATTTCTAAACAATTCCAATTTTGCATTTCAAACACCGTCATTTTTTTTGTTATGCCAACATTGTGAATTTTATTAATTCTATTTCTAAAAAATGTCAATTTTAGAAATGTAAAATTTACAATGCTTAGAAATAGAATTAATAAAATTGACATTGTAAATTTTATTAATTCTATTCCTAAACACTATCAATTTTACGTTTCAAACACTGTCATTTTTTTTGTTATGCCAACACTGTGAGTTTTAAACTACACATACACTGTCAATTTTATTAATTCTATTTCTAAACAATGTCATTAATTCGATTTATAAATAATGTCAATTTTACATTTCAAACACTGTCATTTCTTTTCTTATGCCAATACTGTGAATTTTACACTATGGAAACATTATTTGTGTTTAAAAGTTCACAAAATTGACAATGTTTGGAAATAAAATTAATAAAATTAACTCTAAACACTGTCAATTTTACATTTCAAACACTCTCATTTTTTTTGTTATGCCAATATTGTGAGTTTTAAACTACACATACACTGTCAATTTTATCAATTCAGTCTTGAAATGTTAAGATGAGCCTAGGTAATGCAGTCTTGAAATGTTTCACATCTTTCTCTATCAAGGCACTCCAGAACCCGTTCCAGGTTGTCTCGAGCTTGAGCATCACCACCATTCCTCATAGTAGAGGCGTACTCACTTGGATTTGAAAGGAAAGCATTCACTTCTGTTGGGGTTTTTCTCAAGCAGGCCTGCAAACTCTAATTGAGCCCATGTCAAGCAGTGGTCAATGTTGTGAGGGAACGAGTGAACCGTGCACATAGGTGCTTGCTTCTCGGGTGGATCTCTTGAGGCACCGTAGTTTTCAGCCAGGTGAGGAATTACCATCTGTGTGTTACACTTTGCACCAAGGGTTCCTGATTCAAGAAGTGGCTTCTGGAAATACAAGCATCTCTGATCAACATAAAGCCTGGCATTGACATTGTCCAGTGCATTAACAACAACACTTAGATTCTCCCAGAAGGTATCATCAAATACATTCTCGGTCTTAGTGCCCACACGGTTCTGCAAAGCCTCTATACAGAAACAAGGATTTAGTACATTAGCTTGGAAAACAATTTCGCAACACAAAGTACATAAAAGAGACGATAAAAAAATTACATAAAAGAGTCCGACTAATTAGACTCATTGAAAAAGACTAATGTAATTCCCCTTTCCTGAAAATGTAATCATGTGCTGGGCTGTAGATTTTCTTTACTTGAAGATTACTTCTTTGAAGATTATCTTGCTTATACCCTTTTAAAACAGAAGCTGGAACAAGTGTAGCACTCCCATATCTTGCTGTTGCAAGGAATGTGCCAGTAGACTGTAAATAATAAGAATGAGATTATGTCTAACCGAATCCATATAATTTCACATAAGTCCTAAAAAAATTTGGTTATGAGCAAACCTCAAGAGAAGCAACAAGAGAAGCAGCCATCATTGTGAAAGCTTCACCAGCTTGAAAAGTAGGTCTCCCCCATTGGAATGGATAAGGAATATATAACCTGGATAAGGAATATAAATCTGAAATGCCTAACAAAAGTATTCTCTACAAGAAGTTGACGAATACATCTGACTGTTAAAAGTAGAGAGTAGTAAAACAATAGGAGAACTCAGATATCAAATTCTAAGTTGTAACCCTCCAGTTTATAAGCGTACAATTTCGAAGTAATGATCTGAATAAAAACATCAAGGAATCTAGCTATGATCTCTGAAAGCTCAAATAAGAATTTTTCGGCGTCAGAAAATGTGAAAGAAAACAAGATATTTTCAAAGGATACTGCCAAATCATCACACAAATTTACCTTGCATATGGAAAGTCAGTTAGTACAGTTACTTTGCTTCAGAGCGAAGCATTTACATGAAAGACCAAGAATCTTTCTCAAATGCATCATTGAGCAGTTGACAAACCACAATTACTTGCCTGTGAGATTATAACCATTAGAATTAGCTCGGGGATCCCAATTTCGACACACTTTGCCAGCTTCAAGGGAAAAAACAGAGAAGGAAAAACAATTCTATAGCAAAATTTGTCTTTTGGAAATATAAAGAAATATCAGATGCTACAATCCCTCAGTGACATAGGAGGCAAAACCATATTTCAGTTCCATAGTAACTATGTACCCGAGCAACACTAAACGAACTTTATTCAACTCACGTCATGAATTCATAGTGAAAAATGCTAAATTTTGGAGGTGGGGTTGGAGGGGAATGATAAATCTTTACAAATAAGTTGGATCTTAGAATTTTACTCCCTTCGGAAGGGCCTTTTACTTTATTTTTCAGAACTAAAGATTGAATAAGGGAACAAAAATGAAGTTGTTGTCAGGTCTAAACTAGAAAAGTCAGGATTAAAGACAAAACATGTGTTGAAGGATCAGCGAATGTTACCATTTGAAAACCAAGATAGTATAGCCCAATTCCAGTAAAAGTCAAGAGAGGAGCCATAGAAAGAGGGGTAAGAAACCTGGAACAAATGAGAAATAGATCCAAAATGAGAAATCTGTCAAAAAATGATCTGAATGAGCAAACAGTTTAGTTGTAACTAAGCAATGCAAAAAATGCTGCAAGTTACAATAATGACCTTACAACATTTCTCCACACTCCTAAGAAGCCGATAAGCGTCTGGAAACAAGAGGCAACAATGACAGCACCCTGCATACCTCTCATTGTCCTTTCAAACTTCTGAAAATCACCGAAAAGCCCAAAGTCAGAAAAACAACGCAGCTTCTTCATCTTCATGATTTGAATTCTCTTTTTCCTTTTGGAAGAGACATGATTCGAATTCTGAACTTGACCAAAGTTTAAACCGGGTATTTTCATTGTCATCGTTTTTGAGAGGACAATCAAATGAAATAGGAAGCATGGTTCTAACAACACACACACTTGAGCAAGAAAAAACTAAAAAGCATAAAACACCAGTTTAGCTTGAGAAATTGAGCAATCTAGACTAGCAAAAAGAATGAATAAGCTGATGTATCTGTTATGTCCGCATGCTGTATGTCTTCCTCAATTTGGTTATCCAATAGACTTAAATACATGTCTATTAGGAATCGGATGGAGTTTATTTTGTGAGAGGTGTATTTCTTTGGTGTGTTTTTAAATGGTGGTTTTTTTTTGTCATGGCCCCATTGTTTAGCGTCAACGACAAGAGTGGATGGTTCGGCCTTTTACTTCAGTTTTTGGCTGTGTTGCTAGCTTCCATACTTTGGTTTCCATTCTCGAAGAATAGTGCAGATGTATGTTGGTTTCGAAAGGTTGGTCCCCACTTGGTACTCATTCTAGAAACGTTTGGTTTTTTGCAACTTCTTGTTTTGATTTTTAGAGACACTCCTCAAAATTTGTCTATTTAGGAGGTCAAGTTCTTTTTTGAAAGGCAAAAAAAATTCATTAATCTCTGAAATTTAATAAGATTAATAGGAACAAAGAATGATGGCATTAAATTCCTACCCCGAGACCCAAACAATCTACAATGCTAAGAATAATTCTATGTCCATCCGAGACCCAATCCCCAAGTTCACTATGTTGTTGATTGTGATCTAGACAAAATGTCTCCCATTGAATTGGATGACACAGCAGAAAAACTGGGCTATGCACCACAAGTGCGCCATTGCTATAGAATCCCTGGGAAAAGTTTGGACTTAACATTGGCCTATATGCAGTCTGATCAAGATGTAATGGAGATGATAGAAAATTTGCCCAAAAACGGAATAGCTGAACTATACTTCTTGCATCCAGAGGGGTGTTAAGTTGTTAAATGATCCTAGATCGAATTTCCTTATCCAATTCAACAGGCAAAGATCCAAGGCTTATTAGTGCAGAAAATGGAGGCAGAGACATGACAATCATATCTAAGAAATCCAAATTTGAAACCAGTTCTTTTGCTACGCTTATTAGGCAAAAAAGCATCTGTGACAACACCATAATTAGTGAAAGTTTTCCCGAGCCAACCTTGATCAGCCTCCTCTGGCAAGTTGTCAATGAAAAGAGTGAACAACGGTTGATTATTACTCCCCAACCCACCATTTTTAATTCTTTGTTTGTTAATCACAGGAAACCATCCTCTCACGCTTGGGCCCCGAATTGCCATAGCCGCACGATTTACATCATATCAGAGATCACAAACAGCATCCGAAAACCATAACCAACCAAAATCGAAACAATATGCAAGCAAGCAAAATTGAAACCACAGCCAGCCAAAGCTCACGCAAACAGAGCAAGCAAAGACAGACCCAAAACAGAGTTGAAGCAACAAGCAATCAAAATCGAAACGAACTGACCTTATGGGGGAGATTGGGCGATAAAGAGATCCCTGCGAAACGGACAGCAGCGCCAATGAAGGAGCAGACCCAGACCGGAGCAATATATCGTCAGCGGCGCGGCACTGTAATGGCCCCTGGGGAAGCTTAGGCGGACTACGACGATGACCGGGGAGAGGCACTCGTCGCCCTGTGACAAAGAGACCCGAGTATTTGAATCAATCGAGATAGAGATTTAATCGAACTTATCTGAATCAATCAAGATAGAGATTTAATTCAAATGAATCTAAAACTAATGAATCGAAGAAATCTGAAAAACGAAATTGAATGAATCTAATAAATCTCAAACAGAACACAAAGAGAAGATCGAGAACAAACCTAGCGAGTAAGAGAAAATCGCGAACAAAGCAAATCGCCAGAGAGAGAAAATCACGAACAAAGCAAATCGCCAGAGAGGAAAAATCACGAACTTATCTGAATCAATCGAGATAGAGATTAGCAGAATCGAACCAACAAAATTTCAATCGAACTTATCTGAATCAATCGAGATAGAGATTTAATTCAAATGAATCTAAAACTAATGAATCGAATAAATCTGAAAAACGAAATTGAATGAATCTAATAAATCTCAAACAGAACACAGAGAGAAGATCGAGAACAAACCTAGCGAGTAAGAGAAAATCGCGAACAAAGCAAATTGCCAGAGAGAGAAAATCACGAACAAAGCAAATCGCCAGAGAGGAAAAATCATGAACAAAGCAGATCGACGTGTTCTGGAATTTTTGACTGAGTGCGCGAAGGTTTTATCGTTCGTTTCTAAGTTGTGATGCCTAAGGGTATTAAGGTAACTTCGTTCAGCTGATTAAACTTATGCGTAAATTAAAACATGTTTACTCCTTAACGGGAATTTCACAAACCTTTTCAGTACCGGCCGGTAAATCTTTGATGAAACAGCACCGAAATCCTAGGAGACATTTCCTTTTTACAACATACTCCGTAGGAGATATCCCGCGGTCAAACGGAACGTGACTAATCCATCTAGGACCAGCAACAAGGAATCAATAGCCACAGAAAGAATTTAGAAATAACTAGGAGGGAGGATTACTAGACGCGCTCATGAAGCTATCTACAAAGACTTTCACCTCTCAAATTGTTGACCTACCCTTGAGAATCGAATTCACACCTCTAGAATGTGAGTAAACCCGTTGGCCAATAGAGACAACCCTCGTTGGGTCTAGTAGATCCTCACCACCGATCATTGATGCGGGCGGGGACTATTTACTACGTGATGAGCATCCTACGAATGTGTAATGGAGAAGAAACGTGAGGTATTGCTTCAGAGGGTCAAGCCCTCCTCCGTATATTTATCCTCCTTTGCGTGTCCCATCTCGAGCCTACGCTAAAGATATAAATTCTTAATCTCGTATCCCATGTAAAATCTCTGTTAATCTTGTAGCGAGCATCCCACAAATACGTGGTGAAGAAGGAACATGAGATATTGTTTAAAGGGTTAAGTCAACATCGATCCCTATCTGTACCCTCCTTTATGGCCCCCATCTTGGGCCTAGATCAAAGATCTTACTGTAATTCTTAATCTCGTACGTAACACACAAAAATCTTGTTAAGGTTAAGGTCTCAGGTTCGAAATATCCGAAGTACTATCAATTTTTACAGGACAATCCTTGCGGAGCTCATCTCTCAAGCGCGTGCAGGCTGACCTGGACTCCCTGAGAAGGCAAAGAAGCTGCCAAGTTTCATGTTGTCGGGCCCAACCTTGGTTCCCATTTGGATGGCCCAAAGAACTCAATAATGGCGTTTAATAATACAATGGAGAAAAACACTGATTAAGCTCACTTCAGATCTCATGATTCTCAGGCTTTTCCCAGCACATGACTCATGCTGTTCACATCATTTGCTAAAGATTGCTTTTTTCTCACAAGTCACAAGCTAAAGCCCCACAAAATAGGCCATCATCATATTCTTTCATTCGTGAGTTGTAAGGGGATAGCCTTTGGTTGCCCACCTTTCCCCCCCTATATTTAAACAAACGTTGGAAACTCCACTTTGTGGGTCATCCTAACTTTCCAATCAGCCTTCGAAGGTCCCGTTTTCGAAAGCCAAATAAGTACTTATTGTTTAAGAAAAGAATTTCAAGTTAAAAAATGATGGTCATATTGAAATCTAAAAATATTTTCAATATGGATTTTGTTTGAAAGATCTCATTGAGATTTTTAATACGGTGCAAAAAAAATTGAAAAATTATTTTTCATTTACATTATTTTTGAGTTTGAAAATGTAAAATAAGTACTTATTTTTTAAGAAGGTGTTCTGGAACGGGATCTAAACATGGACAGTTCAAGAGATTATCATGAAATTTAATGGATTCTAAGCAGTAAATTGTGTAACTTTTGATTGAAAATTTTACTACAAAGTTACCGTTACCATATGCTTTTGTCTTTCTTACTATTTCAAGTGATTTCAAACGATTATTATATAATTACGTAAATCACAATGCGAGCTTAAAGGAAGTTTGTGACTGATCGATCTAAAGATAGATGTGAGCTCACATATACAATAAACCAATGCATATCCAAAAGCAATTGAAATTGACATGTTTTTGCAACAACTAGTAATATTCACCGAGCTAAATACGAGCTTAACTTGTAGAGTCGAGCTTAACAATCCGTCGTGGATGAACAAACTGAGCCGCTTGTGAGTATTTCGAGGCTCAACGGGGTGAAGACTCATTCGAGCACATGTTACATTCAAGAATATTGAGTTTGGATAAAATTTTCAGCTCATTTCGCAAAAGAACTAGCCAAGCTCAAGGTAGCCAAAGTTTGGTTTGGATAGGCTTATTTAAATGATGTACTTATTAAATAATTTATAATAAATAAGAATTTTGTTGCATAAGCTAGAGTCTGGTCGTTTAGGGATTATTTAGTGCTCCTAAAGCACCGTCATTATTATTTGCTCTTCGAGCATCAGAGATCTTTACCATCGCACATTCAATTTTTTGTCGGTACAGATAATTCTAAACCCGAATTGAAAGTAATTTTCCCCATTATCATAGCGACATCCGACGTCAAAGTTGCTAGTACATGTTTAGAACCGTCACAAGAAGATTTTTGCAGTGCACACCTCACTTATTTGCCATATATACTTTACTCCTGAACTTCTGGGCATCTTGAAAAGTTTGCTTCTTTGGCCCTAACTATAAAGAAAAAGAGAATTTCATCTATTCCAGTCTAGTATTTTATTTTAAAATATTCTAAGAAGGAAAAGATTCCAGGACTTATACCATAGTACAAGCAGGGAAAGAAAGAGACACAGAAGGACTAATATTGAAAATTTAGTTAAACATTTTAAGGAGACATTTTTTTTTTTTGGCCAAGTGAAAGGACAGGAAGGGACGATCAGCGTAGCTTTCTTCCATGGATAATATGACCAACAGGGTTTCCCACACCCACTACAAAATGATCAGTTGTGACTCTCTGTCTCGATTAGGGTCGTCACATACAATGCGTTATGGTGAATTAACCACTGTCCGAAGAAACACAATCTGTCACTATAGCCCCACGACGGTGCATACGGGTGGAACAAAACACCCTCTAACGCAGCATTTGGTTTCAAGATCCCTACTACTCGCAACTCGCAAGCGGTATAGGTAGGAAGTAGGAACCCAAGACCATGGGGGAATTCAGGAGGGACTTTCACCCGTGCACAAGCAGGGAATGATGGGAGGGAATTGAAGCTACCATACTACACAAGCAGGAAAGAAAGAGGTACATAGAAGGACTAATATTGAAAATCTAATGAATCATTTTAAGGAGACATTTTTTTTGCCAAGTAAAAGGACGGGGAAGGGGCGATCAATGTAGCTTTGCCCCGTGTATGTGACCAACAGGGTTTCCCGCCACCCACCCATCCACCCACTACGGAATGATAAGTTGTGGTTATCTGTCTTGATTAGAGTCGTCACTGTAAGGCGTTATGGTGAATTAATTATTGTCCAAAGAAATGCAGTCCGTCGCCATAACGCCATGACGGTGCAAGTGAAACGAAAGACCCTCTAACGCAACATCTGGTTCAAGAGCCCTACTACTTGCAACTAGCAAGCGGTATAGGAAGTCGAGACCGTGGGGGAAGGGACTTTCACCCATGCTCCTTTGGCTATCTCGGTACAAGAGACATGCATTAATTACATATATTTCCATATCCTACCTCTCTTTAAGAAGAGCTGGTTTGGGCTGATTTTCGCTTGCCACATTTGTCCAATTTGGACAATTGTACCCCTAAATTGGTTGGAGGTTGTTCTTGGTCGGTTGGCTATAATGGTCATTTTACCTATTGTGCTTAGTGGGCTACGTGGCCTCCTCTCCTTTTCTTCCTCTGCTCCACGCAACACATGGACAGATACACAAGCAGAAGATGAACACGTTAGAGAGAGAGAGAGAAAGAGGGAGAAGAAGAGAAGCGAGATTTGAGGCGGACTCGATGAGGTGATCCTCCCGGACCTCACGTAAGGCGGCCACAACGGCGATGATGACGATAACTACGGCGGCGAAGAGGACGGCGATGAAGGCGGCAAGGGATCTGGTTTAAGGCTTCTTCTGTGCGTTTTTTGTTAGGCGGCCACAACGGCAATGGTGACGATAACTACGGCGGCGAAGAGGACGTGATGAAGAAGGCAAGGGATCTGGTTTAAGGCTTCTTCTGTGCGTTTTTTGTTAGGCGGCCACAACGGCAATGGTGACGATAACTACGGTGGCGAAGAGGACGACGATGAAGAAGGCAAGGGATCTGGTTTAAGGCTTCTTCCGTGCATTTCTTTGTTAGATAAGGTAACTATTCGGATCTGGTTTAGGGTTTTGGTTCGGGATTTGGGTTTCCCCCTTTTTTGGGGGGCCTCCTCCAGTGCGCTTACTGGAAGAGATACCTGTTGGTGTTTGTTACCGACACCAAAAACCAGTGTGTTTTCAGTGTGTTTTTTCCCTATTTGGTTACTCATATTTTTCATGCACATATGGCTTTTGTTGGATTCAATTATAGATAATTTTTTTTTTTTTTTTGGAGAGTTTCTTGAGTAGGCTTATTGTCTGGTTAGGGTTTCTGGATACACTTTCTAAAGATCAAGAACGGGATTAGTTGTGGATTGGATCGAGGTTTTGTACTCTCCATTATTTGGGATAGTGGGCAGAGTAATAGGTAGTGGGTATTTTGTGTGGTTTGAGGAGTTTCTTGAGGAGACATATAGCGTGCTTACTCAAGGTCATTGTCCCCAGCGATAGTGGGTATGATACTGGTCATTAATCTTTGATTTGGCAGGTGGGTATCTTTCTCTGGCTTGGTTTAAAGCATCATGGGAGTTTGTTTTGTTTCGAAATCACGTAATACTTCATCCCTTTCTAATTCCTGTTGTGTTTTCTTTAGGGTAGGGGCGACATCTTTGATGAATCAATATCCTAAACTTGTGCATAGAAACACCACTTTTGCAAGATCATTTACTGCCTGTGTATTGGCAGACAGGGTTTTCGTGAAAAAGTGACAAGGAAAATTGCTACTTAGTGACTTTTATATTATGCCATGTTTGATTTCTAGATTAGAGTTACATTATATTACAAAGTATATGAGAATGCATTTTTAGTATTTTTCGCTACGGCAAATGGCAGAGGGATTACTTATCCTAGTACATATCAGTTTTACAACGAGGTTCTCAATGCTTCCTTTGAAAGATTCTCTGTGTGGTAAAAGTCTCTTTGTGTGCGTCTATCATCCATGGAATTGTTTGTTGATTTCGTAGGTCAAGGACTGCACTCTAATAGAGCACAAGTTGTTGTCATACTTTTAACATGTTTGGGAAAGATTGGAAGACAGTTTAAACAGTGCTTGGAAAACATGGCTTAGAGACTTGGTTTCTATTTTTTATGATGAAGCCGGTTGGGAATTGGGATAGAAATTAGTTTAATTTGGTGTTTTTATAGATTGATTTTGTTTTAGGGGTGTATAGTTTTCTATGACAAGTCTTGTATTGGGAAGATTTAATCTTTGCTTTTGACTAAGGTGATTGGAAAAGGGGTATGTAACTATGTATTATTAGGGTTCTCTAAGGATTCCTCCATATTCTTATGATTGTTGGGAAAGACCTTTCTTTATTTGTTATTCACTTCTTCAGGGAAACAAGGGAAGATTGCTGAATATTATGAAAAGCAATTGGTTTCACTGAGATGGAAACAATGAACGAATCAAGTTCTTTGCCTGGAAGTCTAATAGAGGTTCATTATTGCATATTAGGTTGCTCAATATTCTTCTGTTCTTTCAAAGATCTAAATTATATGGTTTCGTTCCCTGGGCTCCCTCATGTTTTAAAGTGCCTATGACTGACATAAAAGTCCGGATTTAATGAGATAGAATAACCTTTGTTTAAAATATGTTCACGCGTACAACTATTGCAGTTCGTTATCGGTACATCTCCATGTTGAAGTTAGCTCTTTCTGATTTGTCATTTGACTTGATAGTTTTTTTTTTTAAATCCCTACATGCTTTAAGTCCTTCTGTGAAATAGGTAATTTCGATGAATGTGATTCTCTTGTAAGGGAAAAGATAATACTAATATCTGGCTCATGTTCTTGTTGATTAATATCATGTTTGATATCAGTGTTGAAAGACTCTAAAACTCTTTGGTACGCAGGACATCACTTCCTAAAAATACAATATAAACTAAGCATAGTATACTGAATGGGAGTGTTTTTTTAGAGAGTTAAGTCATTAACTTCTTTGTCAGGATGAACTTATCAAAAAAAAAAAACTTCTTTTTCAGGATGAAAAGAAGCAGCTTGCCAAGAGTGAGAGAGTGGCGATACATGTGTCAGACATTGCTAATTTGGTGCTTTTCATGGCAAAAGTATATGCTTCCGTTGAGAGCAGATCATTGGCAGCTTCGACCCTCGATTATTCTGTGATTAACTTCTCATGCCATGAAAACCCTAAACCAGTATCACTGTCCAATTGGAAAGAAGAGGATGCAACCAGTGGTAAGTGCTCAAATGTTTTTCCAAAGAATTCATTCCAGTGTTTGATTTGGTGATATACTTGTTAGAAAAAATGGTTTCTTGAAAAGATTTTTTAAGTCTTTGGGGCAGAAAACCATTTTAAGATGTGAAAGAAATTGGGTCTCGAAATTGGTCGTTCGGTATGGAAGGAATCGCCCGTCTCACTCGGGCTCGGGCTTTGATTAAAATAAATTGGGCTTGGTTTGCTTGGGCCAAAGTTATTTTACTCTAGCCCAATTTAATTTTCAACGGGTGTGGCTGTTCTGTTTGAACCGAACCAGTGCATGCATATGAAACATTGTATCAGTTCGTTTGGCACCAATGCATCAGTTTGCAGTTGGATTTCCAACCATTGTAGCTGTTGAATTTCCAACCATTGCATCAGTTGATTAGAAACCGACACAACCAAAATCGAAGTGGTGCGTTCCTGCACCTGTTCGGACAGTCACGTGTATGACTATTTAAACAGATTGTGTCCAGCCATTTCATGAGATGCATCCAAAAATACACAGAGCACACATACATTTCGCATATAGAGTCCGAGAGAGTTCTACATAGTTTTGTTCGTGGGGCACGCACTCGAAGTGCTGCGTTTGCGTGCGTAAAGATCGTTGCATCCTGGGAAGCGGACGTTCATAATTGTGAGCACCGTGGCGAGGGCGAAATCTGCTTTAAGGACACAGTGACCCATCGCTGGACTCGATCTATTTCTTCTTCGTTGGTATCTGCAATCCGTGAGTTGTATTCTTTCTTTACTGTTATTATTGTATAATCTGTCTTACCATTGGATTTATTAATTGGTTCACACAGTTTCATTAGCTTTTGACAAATCTGTGCCGATTACAAACAAGTGTATTATACTAGTTCTAATTGTTTCCAGTGCACAAAAGTATATCTTTTCCTTACCAAGTTTCCAACAATCTTAAAGCAGATTTTCTTACTCGTATTTCGGTAATACTTTTGTGTATTGAGATTTGATAATCTTAGTCTATTTATTTGTTTTTATAGTGTGTTGTTGAAATGGCTGGTGAAACTGGAAACGATACCGGTTCTAAGACGAACTCCTTTACCCCGAATGCTACTGGTACAAGTCTCGTCATCCCCAACCCGGTGATCTCCGCAGTTCCTAATGTTCCTGCAAGTCATGTGGAGAGACCGGAAAAGTTCAATGGTACTGAATTCAAGAGGTGGCAACAAAAAATGCTATTCTTTCTTACCACCTTGAATTTGGCAAGGTTTCTCACTGAGGATGCTCCTGCTTTGAAGGAGAATGAAATTGACCGCCAAGTTATTGATGCGGTGGATGCTTGGAAGCGTTTAGATTATATGGCAAAGAACTACATTCTCAACGGTTTGGACAATGCGTTGTATAACGTGTATTGTTCAATGCAATTAACTGCCAAGCAGTTATGGGAATCCCTGGACAAAAAATACAAAACGGAAGATGCCGGTGCAAAGAAATTTGTGGTGGGCAGGTTTTTGGATTTCCTAATGGTGGATTCTAAGACAGTGATCTCTCAAGTTCAAGATTTACAAGTAATTCTGCATGAAATTCATGCGGAAGGGATGTTTCTAAGTGAGTCTTTCCAAGTGGCTGCAATGATCGAGAAGTTACCACCGTCATGGAAAGATTTCAAAAACTACCTGAAGCATAAACGCAAGGAAATGAAACTTGAGGAATTGATTGTCCGGTTGAGGATTGAGGAAGATAACAGGTCTTCGGAAAAGAAAGCAGGAAATGTGGCCTTCCAATTTAAGGCTAAAGCAAATGTGGTGGAACAAGGGCCACAAGACAAGAAAAGGAAGCATTCGGGTGAAAGCTCTAAGGGCGGAGGTTACAAAAAGTTTAAAGGTAAATGCTACAAGTGTGGCAAGGATGGGCATCGTGCAAGGGATTGCCGAACTCGCAAAGACAAAGAGAATGCCAATAAGAAGCCGAAGCTTGCTTAGGCAAATGTGACAGAAATGGATTTTCTATCCAATGAAGTATCTGAGATGAATCTTTCAGCGGTGGTTTCCGAAGTGAATCTGGTTGGGTCAAGCACCAAGGAATGGTGGGTGGACACGGGTGCAACCCGTCATGTTTGTTCTGATAAGACTCTGTTTACCACCTATCAACCAGTGACAAATGGAGAGCAACTTTTCATGGGAAATTCATCTACTTCAAAGGCTGAAGGACAAGGAAAAATTGTACTCAAATTGACTTCGGGCAAAGAATTGACGCTTAACAATGTGCTGCATGTGCCGGAGATCCGCAAAAATCTAGTGTCAGGATCGCTGTTAAGCAAAAATGGCTTCAAACTTGTCTTTGTGTCTGATAAATTTGTCTTGACTAAGGATGGGGTGTTTGTAGGGAAGGGTTATCTTAGTGACGGGTTGTTCAAAATGAATGTAATGACTGTTGTACCACAGATTGTTGCTAATGAGAATAACACATCTTTTGCTTACTTGTTTTAATCTTCTTTTATGTGGCATGGTAGGTTAGGACATGTAAATTTTGATTCTTTGCGTAGATTAGTAAGCATGGATTACTTGCCAAAATTTAATATTGACAAAAGTCATAAGTGTGAAACATGTGTGGAATCAAAATTAACAAGGGCACCATTCCATTCGGTGAGTAGAAGTACTGAACCTCTAGAACTGATTCATAGTGATATTTGTGATTTGAAATATGTTCAATCACGAACCGGGAAGAAGTACTTTATCACTTTTATCGATGATTGCACTCGGTATAGTTATGTTTATTTGCTACGAAGTAGAGACGAGGCCTTAGCAACATTTATGCATTATAAGACTGAGGTTGAGAATCAACTTGGCAAGAAAATCAAAGGGATAAGAAGTGATAGGGGCGGTGAATATGAAGCGCCTTTTGGTGCATTCTGTTCTGAACATGGTATAATATACCAAACTACGGCACCCTATTCACCACAGCAAAATGGTATTGCTGAACGGAAAAATAGAACTTTAAAAGAAATGATGAATGCCATGTTAATTAGTTCGGGTTTATCCCAGAACTTGTGGGGGGATGCAATTCTTTCCGCCAATTATATTCTCAACAAGGTACCACACAAAAAGACCAATCGAACTCCATATGAGTTGTGGAAAGGTCGCAAGCCTACTTATAAATATTTGAAAGTGTGGGGGTGCTTGGCTAAGGTGGCTATACCGGATCCTAAACAAGAAAAGATAGGACCAAAAACCGTAGACTGTATTTTTATAGGATACATTATGAATAGCGGTGCTTATCGGTTTTTGGTGTACAAAAGTGATAATTCCGATGTCCATGTTAATACGGTGATTGAATCACGGAATGCAGTGTTCTTTGAACATATATTCCCGTGTAAGACCACACATGAGGCAAGTTCAAGTTCTTTAAAAAGAACTTATGATACTGCAATAGACAGTAATCAGGTTCAAGAATCGATAGAAGATGAGGAACCTAGACGTAGTAAACGTGCTAGGACAGCCAAATCTTTTGGTCCAGACTTCATGACATACTTATTGGAAGATGAACCCCGGACTTTCAAAGAGGCAATGTCCTCGCCGGAGTCACCTTTGTGGAAAGAGGCCATTAATAGTGAAATTGAATCCATTCTGCAAAATCACACATGGGAGTTAGTGGATCTTCCGCCGGGAAGTAAACCTCTTGGATACAAAAGGATATTTAAGAGGAAAATGAAAGCAGATGGTTCAATTGACAAATACAAGGCAAGACTTGTTGTTAAGGGTTATAGACAAACCGAAGGGGTGGATTATTTTGACACCTATTCACCAGTTACTAAAATAACATCTATTAGATTAATAATTGCCATTGCGGCATTATTTAATCTAGAGATACATCAAATGGATGTAAAGACTGCATTTTTGAATGGTGACTTGAATGAAGAAATTTATATGGAACAACCTGAAGGGTTTGTGGTTCCAGGACAAGAGAAGAAGGTTTGTAAACTTGTTAAATCCCTTTACGGTTTGAAACAAGCGCCTAAACAATGGCATGAAAAATTTGACAGTGTCATGATGTCTGATGGTTTTAAGATCAATGAATGTGATAAGTGTGTTTATGTGAAACACATAGATAAGGGTTATGTAATAGTTTGCCTATATGTCGATGACATGCTTATTGTCGGTAGCAATATCGATATGATCAAAGCTACAAAGAAATTGTTAAATTCAAAATTTGATATGAAAGACATGGGCAAAGCAGATGTAATACTAGGGATGAAAATCACTAGAACATCTGAGGGGTACACCTTATCTCATTCACATTACATTGAGAAAATCCTTGATAAATTTAACAAAGATGACAATCGTGCGGTGAATACACCTGTAGATACAAACTTGCATTTGAAAAAGAATACAGGTAAAGGGATATCTCAGTTGGATTATGCCCGTATCATTGGAAGTTTAATGTACGTTATGAACTGCACGAGACCAGACATAGCATATGCTATAAGCAAATTGAGTCGGTATACTAGTAACCCAGGAGCTGAGCATTGGGAGGCTATTGTAAGGGTCTTGAGGTACTTGAGAAGTACTCAAAACTACGGGTTACATTATACAAGGTATCCAGCAGTACTTGAAGGATATTGTGATGCGAATTGGATATCTGATTCACATGACTCGAAATCCACAAGTGGATATATTTTTACATTAGGAGGTGCGGCTGTGTCTTGGAAGTCGTCTAAACAGACGTGCGTCGCTAGGTCAACAATGGAAGCCGAGTTTATAGCTTTAGATAAAGCAGGAGAAGAGACTGAGTGGTTACGCCAATTCTTAGAAGATATTCCATTGTGGCCAAAACCTGTGCCTGCAATTTGTGTGCATTGTGACAGTTTATCAGCAATTGGTAGGGCACAGAATAATATGTATAACGGTAAGTCTCGACATATACGTCGCAGACACAATACCGTTAAACACTTGCTCTCGTGTGGAATAATTTCCATTGATTATGTCAAGTCTAAGGACAATATAGCGGATCCGTTAACAAAAGGCTTAAATAAAGAGCAAGTTAAGCGATCATCGAGGGGAATGGGTTTAAAGCCAATTAATTAATAGTCGCCTTAGTGGACACCCAACCTAGTTGATTGGAGATCCCAAGATCTAGGTTCAATGGGACAACTAAACTTCGGATGATTCAGCGTCTTCACTGAGGAGATACTCTCTCCTACCCAATCCTATGGTGAAACAGTGAAACCTGCCGCGGGTTGAGGTTAAGCATTGCTTTTAATGATTCTCATATCTTGACATGTCAAGTGGGGTACTACAGGGTACTCTTAATGAGTGATCACCTATATGAGTGTGAAGTGGGGCCGCTTCTATGAGAATTTTAAGGCTGGATTCTCTAGAGCACTCATGAATACCAGGCATTGCCCAGGGCCAAAATGGGCACAACAGTGAGAATGGAACTGTGTTTGGAAAGACTTTGTGTGAAGTCTGTTGTCTTGGTTTACACAAACGGCAGAACAGTTCAAGGCATCGCGTCCACTGATCAGCCAGTAAATCCGATAGGCTCTCACAAGGGATGGTTCAAGGCCAAAAGCTACCTACCCCTTTGCAGGGAATTTCCTATTGAACTCTCTTTAGGTTTTGCATTGCATTTGCATAGTCTGTCCGGTAAATTTCTTTCATGTGGGGGATTGTTAGAAAAAATGGTTTCTTGAAAAGATTTTTTAAGTCTTTGGGGCAGAAAACCATTTTAAGATGTGAAAGAAATTGGGTCTCGAAATTGGTCGTTCGGTATGGAAGGAATCGCCCGTCTCACTCGGGCTCGGGCTTTGATTAAAATAAATTGGGCTTGGTTTGCTTGGGCCAAAGTTATTTTACTCTAGCCCAATTTAATTTTCAACGGGTGTGGCTGTTATGTTTGAACCGAACCAGTGCATGCATATGAAACATTGTATCAGTTCGTTTGGCACCAATGCATCAGTTTGCAGTTGGATTTCCAACCATTGTAGCTGTTGAATTTCCAACCATTGCATCAGTTGATTAGAAACCGACACAACCAAAATCGAAGTGGTGCGTTCCTGCACCTGTTCGGACAGTCACGTGTATGACTATTTAAACAGATTGTGTCCAGCCATTTCATGAGATGCATCCAAAAATACACAGAGCACACATACATTTCGCATATAGAGTCCGAGAGAGTTCTACATAGTTTTGTTCGTGGGGCACGCACTCGAAGTACTGCGTTTGCGTGCGTAAAGATCGTTGCATCCTGGGAAGCAGACGTCCATAATTGTGAGCACCGTGGCGATGGCGAAATCTGCTTTAAGGACGCAGTGACCCATCGCTGGACTCGATCTATTTCTTCTTCGTTGGTATCTGCAATCCGTGAGTTGTATTCTTTCTTTACTGTTATTATTGTATAATCTGTCTTACCATTGGATTTATTAATTGGTTCACACAGTTTCATTAGCTTTTGACAAATCTGTGCCGATTACAAACAAGTGTATTATACTAGTTCTAATTGTTTCCAGTGCACAAAAGTATATCTTTTCCTTACCAAGTTTCCAACAATACTTTCCATGCTTAAATTAAACCACTTTGGTATATCCTTTTGTTTACTTCTTACTGCACTACAGTTTTGACTTTCTAAGGTTCAGTATGGACTATGGAGAGTATAGAGATTGTTGCTTCTTACTATGGTTGATTGAGCACTCTGTTACTGTTACCATACAGAACAAAGTAGTATCAGGATGAGAATGGGGTCTAAGATTTAGGAGTTTTGAAATATTACTAAATGTTCCAAATTATGAAAACAGCAAGATTCTCGAAAATATGTTTTCTCGTCTTCCTTTTGCAATAAGGGGTGGTTGATACCACAAACCATGTTCGTGGAGTTGTAGGGTTTGCTATTGAAAGGTACTTATTTGTCATGTTTACATGATTCATTGGCAAAAAAATATCAGCATCGAAAAACTTGAAGTACGTTTTTGAGGGAATCTTGCGGAAATATGTTAGTAAGATCCATCTCTATGTTACCTGACAGGAGGAGTAACTAAGATGACTGCCTAAAGATCACAATAGTATTGAGAAGTGAACTCCTTGCTTGCTTGTAACTAAGATGACTGCCTAAAGGGGTTAAAAATTGATTTGACATTGATTGGATTTAATTATTTCCAATTAAGCACATTCCTGTTGAGTTCTTTGGATCCTTCAATTCCTGTGTTGGTTATATTTTTCACGTTTTGTGCAGACGAATATGTTATTTGCAATGATTGCAATTGTCCAGACACAATTCTCTCAAAGGAGAATCGACGCTTCTTTCTCAGATGTGAAAAGGTATTAGTCTGTAAATATCTGTGTGTGCGGCAGGAAGGCCTTGGTTTTATATATATAAACATCGATATACCTCGGATTGTTCTGGCTGTTGCTTTACTTTGTTGTTCATCACTGCATCGTCTTTCCAAGCTTTTTTTTTTTTTTTTTTTGCTCGACAAAGAAAATTTTTTATTTGACTCGAAAAGGGTACATCGAGTAAAAGGGAAGGGAGAACCAGAAAGTTCACCACAACCCAAAGTTACACCCAAAAGTACACCTACATCATAAGCCTTCTAACCCCATCAAGATTCCAAGCTTAAACTACTGAATCGGAGTTAACAAGTACTCTCACAGCTGTTGATGGTTTGTTGGCTTTCCAATCACTGCTATTTCTCAAGTTCAAATCTCCGATCCAACTTATAACCTACTATTTCTCAACTTATAGTCTGCTATAAGTAAATATAACATATAACATACACTACAAGAAATTTGGGATCTCGCAACAGTTTTTTTAGTAACGGTTGAAAAAACCGTTGGTATACATGGTGTGTAGCAACGGTTTTCAAAACGTTACTAGAAACAGGACTATAGCAACGGTTTTCATGCAACCGTTACTAGATTACAAGACTATAGCAACGATTTTCCATAACCGTTACTATAAACCGGCCTATAGCAACGGTTTTCAATAACCGTTATTATAAACAGGCCTATAGCAACGGTTTTCAATAACCGTTACTAGATTTTCGCACCGCTAAAACCAATTTTCTTTCATGCGATCGGTTTTCCAAATCCGAACTAATGATCGAGACGGTTGACTTTTTTTTCATGTTGATTAAATCGTTCTCATACAAATTTGGCTCGATCGGATTTAGAAAATTTCTTTATCGATGAACAAAATTTCATTAATAAAATGAATTTTTTGTCCGATAAGTATGTAGCGATACTCGATTAACTTCATTCTTGAACGTACTTTCGCCACTCAACCGTGAGACAATCATGATGATCGAGACCGTTGCTTTTGTTAGGGCTATTTTTCCTAAATTTTTGTTGGTATTTTTACCGGTATTGTTTATTTAACGTATTTTTTTAGCATTTTGTGGTAATTTTTGAAACTAATCATTCATTTTGGGATTAATCATTCATCTTCACAAGAATAAAAAAAGTAAAAAATTGTGGACCAAAGTTGAAAAAAAATATCATATAAGATGACCCTAAAGACGACAAATGTTAGTTGTTTGATATTTTTTTCGCCCATATTGATTTTTTATGCTTTTAATTGCATTTTTTTTATTTTTTAGACTCATCTCATAGAAATAACTGACCAATCAAAAAATTTTATGTGAATCGAACAAAAATTTAGAAAAGGCAAAATTAATATTGAAAAAACAAAAGGAAAACAGAGAGGTTTTTTTTTTTTTTTTGGTACAAGGTGCTTTTTTTTTTTTGGTACAAGGTGCATGTCAATTTATACCAAATTTAAAAGGTAATTATTGAACCTAGCGTTAAATTCTATGTAATAATAATTTCATTCTTCGTACAAATATTGTACTCCTTATTATGTAAAAAATAAACGCTTCCGATCGGGAAAAAAATGATATTAGAAGTGTTTCTATAGTATAAAGCGGATTTTAAAAAAAAAGGATTTGAAAAGGCCAGTTAGTATAGTATAAATATTATTTAAGTTTTTACACAAGTTAAGGGCTAGCACAGTTGGTTCGCGCATGCGCGCGCACACGCGAGGTCAGGGGTTCGATTCCCCGGAGAAGCAAAGGTTATTTCGGGCGCCACGTGGGCACCATGTCAGCGCCATGTCAGTGCCACATGGAGGCTTACGTCACACAGTGGTTGGTTTTTTAAAAAAAAAAGAAAATTGCCTTTAGCAACAGTTATAACCGTTGCTAATGAAACCGTTAGTAAAAAAAAATCTGTACCAACGCTCGTCAAAACCGTTGCTATACCCCTACAGCAACGGATATATTGCAACGGTTTGACCAACCGTTGGTATAGCCTAAATGGGTCTCTACCAACGGTTTTTCGGCTTTTGGCAACGCTTTCGACCGTTGCTATAGAACGATTTTCTTGTAGTGATATAGTCTGCTATTTCTCAACTTATGTAGCCTACTCTAGATAACCCTTTTGCAGGCATAAATAGAACCTACTTATATGCAGCTATATCACAGGAAAATTTAAAATCGATCAATTCAACGGGCAGGGCACACGTGCCTTGCACGTGCCAAAGTACCTAGTAACTTGATATAAGCAATAGTTTGAGATAGGAGTTCATTGTTTGTTTGACAAAATCAATAAAAGAGTAGAGTAGCTTGTTTAGAGCATCTCCAATAGAAGATATCAAAGCTAAAGTGGACAATCAAATGACTAGTTTTGACATTAAGTCACCATCCAATCATGATGCCTTCTACCATGTCAAAAGTGACATGGCTTTGAAGGAAAATCCCAACATTTAAACTTTGACGTCAACCTTTTAGACTGCCAATTTTGAAAAATTGACCATAAGCCTTCAAAATAATTTGATATCTCCAGTTTTGACCTCTTGTTGGAGATGCTCACAAAAAATAGTACTCCCTCCATCCCATTTTTATTGTTCATTTTTGAATTGTGTGCCGTTTTTTAATTACTTATATCTTTCAATCTATAATATTTTTTATAATTTTAAAAATTTTGTATTATAGAATTATTCGAGATCTATCAAACAAAATTCATATTACATATTTTTCAAGATCTATAGTAAAAGATATACGCATAATATATAAAAGAGACAAACAGAATAATAGGCAATGAAAATGAGACGAAATGGAGTAGTAGTAAAAAGTAAGGGAGGGGGACATTCCGCCGCACCTCATGATAACAAGGTTAGTTCCTATACAAACGTTGTCGTACAGTACTTATTAGTATTTACTTATTTATTAGGCGGCGCAATTATGTTATTATTACTAGTAAAAAAGCAGCTTCATTACTCATTATCATCCCACGTTCAGCTCATTTGACCAAAGGACTTGGGTCCAATTTTGAAATGCCCACCTCGATTTATCTATATGCTCCACGTTCACGAGTCTGATCAATTCGAATACTAATTGGTTTAGGCTCAACTCAATTATTAAACAAGATTAAAATTGAGGTTCAAGTTTGTTTCATTTGGTACTCAGATCAGACTCGAACAATCCTTGAACCACTCGGTTCATTCGCAGCTAGCCCTACCCAGGAGGGTTGCATGATGGTTAAGATGAGAGATTTGGGGGGTTTTCTCTCCTAGGAATCACGTTGGAAACTTCTTAGCTGATAGCAATTCTCGTGGGGGTGGGGCTAGTGCATATTCAAGTTTTTAAAGGGTGAAGCTTCCTACGGAATTCTATTTAGTTTTTAAAAAGGTGCTCCACTGACGAACTGTGAAATTAACTTTCTAAAAATTAATTGAGGTAGGCGCAAAATGATATAAAAACTCCGAGATATAAAGTGTAAGACCGAAATATGCACACGATATGCGAAGAGAAAACAATAAAGAAATCAACATACAGAATATACGTAGTTCTCCAATACCGGACACGTCCACTGGAACGAGAGCCTCCACTCATTCCGTTCCGCTTCAGCATCTGGTTGATTCCTAGAACTTCTTAGTATCTCTTCATATTAACATATGATCCACAAATTCTAACATAAAGAAATCGGATCGTTCCGTGCCATCGTCCTCCATTCTTTTTCTAGGATCATGAGCAAAGAGGACCCGTGAACAAACAAGTCAAGTGAGTCGCCAAGGTTCGATGGATTGGACGGGTGGTCAAGACCTGAGATTTATGGTTTTGCTCTTTCCTACGGTATCTGGTTTGAAATCTCTTAGATGTTACAATCAAGTATCAACTCATTTGGGACTAGTCCATGGGGTTTCCACTAATAAACAGTGTGATTGATTCCTCAGTATTATTAGTCGATGTGCGCGAAAATTAGCCCGAAAAAACTGGCCGGATTAATTAAAAAAGGTTAGATGGGGGATGGGTACAGTCGAAAAGGCACTCCGTAGAGTGTAACCAACACATTCGATTATACTATACGGTTTTAAATTGCCGCCAAATGGAGGAGGTGTCGTGAGCAGAAAAGCAAATGTTCTCTCTCTTTTTGAGCTGTTCTTTTTAGATGCTTTTTGCCCAATCCCTATTTTTTAAGAAAATAAATCACTATATAATACTATTCCACATATTTGTGCAATAAATTAGAGAAATGATTTTGTCACTTCCGTTTTTGTTAACGCCACTCTCCTGCAAGTGTATTTTTGAAACAAAAAATACACTTGCAGGGGAGTGACGTTAACCAAAAAAAGGGAGTGACAAAATCAGCAGCTATAAATTATGGTCTTGTTCCACCATGTTTTTCTTTTTGGCATTTTTCTTTGTTTTGTTATTATTCAATTTTTTTTTTTGTGTTTACTAGTTTCGTGCCTAAATTTCAAGGATTATCAATTCGTCTCGTCGAGACAAATGAAAAAGTAAAATATTATGAATTTTGCCTAAATATTTTTGAAAATATCCAAAATAAAGCTCAAAAGTCCAAAAAGACGGATTTTGAAGTTTTTTCTTGCATATTTCTGAAAATATTTAGGTAAAATAAAAAAAAAATCTTTTTCGATTCCTCTTTTCAATACGAATCAATAATTCATATTCCGTAAAAGTTAAACACAACATTAAACAAACGCACAAAAAAAAATTAAATATGAAAAAAAAGGGCCCAAAAGTACGTTACACTAGGAAACAAGTGCTAGAGCAACAGTCTTCTATTTTTCCGTAGAGTCGTAGGAGGGTCCAATACAGTACGGCCGGTTCGGAATCTATTCTTCTACAAGCGGGACCCTCTGGCCTACACCCCGCTCTGTCCTCTACGTGGACGACACCAACACCCTTCAATCTCATCCTGTCAAAACGAAGTCGTCTTGCAAGTTGCAAGAGAAATGGATTGAACAGATTACTATTACTATTACAGTAACTGCATCTTAGAGCATCGCCAAGTGACGTTTCATTTGCTTCTCGACGTCTCCTACCAGGGATAAAATCAACGGAAATTTTATGTACCATGAAAACTTACCTAGTAGTAAATCTGGATCATTGATTTTCAATTCTAGATAATTTCGGGGTAATCTTTCTGGATACCTGACACTCCTCTAAAATCAATGAACCCAGAGGTGTTTGTTTCATTTTATATGGGTTTGGTGCTTTGATATGATACGTTAATTTTTTTGGGTTGTCGACTAATGTACATGCATAGTATTTATGGACAAAGTCCGTCGATTTTAACTTTAAATTCGAATGACGTTGATCACATATTGGTTGGCACAAAAAAAAAAAAAAAAAGAGATATAGAGATGTTTATGTCCGCCAAACGATAATGGAGACTTGAGCTCAAGTAATTCAATGAGGAATTCCAACCACTTAATCCATTAAATCCCAATCACTTTTTGGTTACCAGTCGGCATATTACTGAGCGCATTTACCTAACAGTTTATTGCTTCAAACCGAATGAAATCCCCTAATGTAATTGACTTGAATTTTAGCATCATCACCAACATCGAATAAGCCTTGAAAATTTAATGGTTGCCACGAAATTGCCCCAATAGTAATAAGGCCATAAAAAAACCCTCATTAAGTGCTTTGTGCATAGACACCCCACAAACCCTAGATTCTCCTTTTAGGAGTAGGGAATTTTACATGAACGTGAAATTTTGTTCATCCTCTTTAAAAGAGCGTTAACATTACTCTCCTTTCTATTGGTTAAAATGATGTGGATCGCACTACAAAGTGATGTTATGCTTACCATGCAATACACTTTTTTGTGAACATAATATCATTTTGTAGTGGGATCCATATCATTTTAACCAATAAGAAGAAGGATAATGTTCACATTCTTTTAAAGAGGGTGAACAAAACTTAACTCACGCTACCTACGCTATAAGATAAAGAACCAAAACAATAGTCTAAACACCTAGTTTAATTATCAATCCAAGGGGTTGGCTAATCACCAAAACACTTGGACTTAATAAAAAGAAGAGTAAATTACACTAAGCCCCCCTCAACTAACACCCGTTTTCACTTAACCCCCTCAGACTACAAAACTCGACATCATGCCCCCTCTAACTATCCAGAGTTGACACTTAACCCCTTTCTGTTAGGTCAAAAGGTAGTCAACTTACATGGGGTGTTTGGATCGAGCACCTACGCACATCGAATGCCGTTGATTCCCGCGTAGGCCCACTCGGTTTTTTTTTATAAAATTTTTGGATGGCTCGGATCGGCCGTCCGGTGGCCGGAGACGGTCGTCGGTGGCTTTAGGGCTCTCGCAGGGAAAATGCACTGACGGCCGTTTCCGACCACCGAACGACTGATCCGAGTCGTCCAAAAATTTTATAAAAAAAAACCGAGTGTGCCTACGCGGGAATCAACGGCATCCGATGTGCGTAGGTGCTCGATCCAAACACCCCATGTAAGTTGACTGCCTTTTGACCTAACAGAAGCGGGTTAAGTGTCAACTCTGGATAGTTAGAGGGGGCATGATGTCGAGTTTTGTAGTCTGAGGGGGTTAAGTGAAAACGGGTGTTAGTTGAGGGGAGCTTAGTGTAATTTACTCTAAAAAAAATTCCCAAGAAAGTACCATATAACATTTAGTGGGAGTTAATATACCAAGTGAGGCTCTAGATCGAAACCAATATGAGACTAAGCACTCGCCTTCTCCAAATCTTGTGTACTACAATCTCGGGAATTTGCTAGTCCTTCCTAAAGGTCTCAAGTTTAATTATTCTTGCTAACAATTATTGGGGCCACCTCATCTTATGCTTAAACGTGCCAAAATACTGTAAGAGGGGAGGTAAGAATTAATCCGAGATGCACGCAAGCTGGCTCGGAACACCCAACATTATGAAAAAACCGTAAATGGCACACAATTTATAATAAGATTCAGGCCAATGGAGTTCCATTCTCATGCCTTCCACTCTGTCTTTGACCCCATAGAGACTCCCATGTGGATCATATCCAAAACGACAAGAATCTATCTCAAAACAAAGCATTTCAAGGTGCAGGTCAGGTGCAGCCTTCTTTTTCCTTAAAAAAAAAAAAAAAAAAAAGAGAGAGAGAAGGTACAAACCCTCTTTGCACCGTGGTCAAGACTCAAAAACCACTAGAAAGACAGACCAGGGATGGGGCTTCGTCTGTCAGTAGATATCTCTGCCCTGGCTATTATTAACCTTGGGAGAATATACAGGTTCAAGGACCACCTCGTGAAAATAACGAGTATCCTCCGCGTACCGTTGGGTTGGTAATTCAAGTGGCCGAGGCAGCCGAGTTAAGACCCTTCCGAATCCGTTGATCTTGAGTTCGAGTCGACTTAGGACCAAATGGCTTGGGAGTGTGGTCTCATATTCACTTGCATTTTGGTGGGGTTTTGGTGACAGACGACATGGTGCTCGACCAATACGGAGTATTTACTTTCCAAATATTCTAGGGCGGGCAGATTCTCCTATGGTCACTCCAAGATAGTCAAATACGTCTCAATTTTATCGCCTTTCTCGATAATCAATAGTCCAAATTTTAAAAGATTTCTTCCATGGCAGAGTTTAATTCTTTCAACTGAATGCTGCAGTAGCTCCCAAGTCCCCTTCGCATAGTGAAATTATATAATAGTTTGGGAGCATCGTCACGTGGTGCTCCGAACCACTTCACAATCACACATTCTTGTCGGAACCGCGACTAAATGCTTAAGTAGCTCCCAAGTCCCCTTCGCATAGTGAAATTATATAATAGTTTGGGAGCATCGTCACGTGGTGCTCCGAACCACTTCACAATCACACATTCTTGTCGGAACCGCGACTAAATGCTTAGACCCCACGTATGTGTGTAGTTCTTAAAGTGATTTGGAGACCACGTGGCTGTACTCCCAGACTACTGAATAGTTAGTCCTTCGCATAATCTTGGTTCATGGACCCCCATAACATGTCAAAACGTCGTAAAGTTGATTTCACACAGTTAAACGGCACCGATTGATTAATACCACCTGCATTCAGTGGTCCACGCTCTACACGATTCCTCGTAAAGTACACTTCACACAGTTAATTTAAACGGCACCGATGGATTAAGACCACCTGCATTCAGTGGTCCGCTCTACACGATCCTCCCCCGTCCCTTTCCCGCATTTAAATTAATAGTAAAACCCAAACCCCTTCGCTTTCTGGTCGCGTGTGTGAATTCCAGCAATGGCCTCTCTCTCTCTCTCTCTCTCTCTCTCTCTCTCTTAAAGCTCAACTTTTCTCCGTTTCTTTATTCCCTTTCCATTATTGTTAACCAGTCACCTTTGAAAATTCTCTCTCTCTCTCTCTCTCTCTCTCTCTCTCTCTCTCTTCAATGCGGTGGATGACGAGTCGTTGTTAAACGCCTTGACTTCGGACCTGAGAATTCTCTGATTGGTATCCCCCATTTACTTCGGTTGTGATCCTTCGAAGGAACTTTCAAATTCTTATTAATAATTCTCTTGACGACTGTTCAGTTTCTCATCCAAGTTTACCATTCGCCAGTGCTACAGCTTCGATTCCAGCGGTAAATGTTCCCGATTGCCTATTTTCAGAGGCTCTTTAAATCGAAACAGGAGAATTTAGTCCAATTCCGCTGCTTCAATTGCGTTGTCGTTTCGCTGAACGGTTTTGGAGAAATTTGAACTCATGAAGTTCGTTAATTTCCGCTCCTGTTGTGATCGTTGTGATCTTTCAGAGGTACATTTCAATCTTTTGTTTAGCAGTATCCATTTTTTGTTTTTGTCGATTTTGGCCGGTAAATGAATCGAAATAGGAGAACAGAGTTGGATTTCTCTGAAGGTAATGGAACGGTTTTGGAGAAATTTTAACGTATCAAATTCGTTAGTTTCCGTTCTTTTTTGGTGTCGTTGTGATGATGTTTCGAAGGTACATTCAGGTTTCAATTTTTATTCTTTTCGCGACTGCTCAGTATTGAGTTTAAATTTTAAAAATTTGTCGGTGCAGCTTCAATTGACAATTGTGGATGGTTACTGTTTTCGATTGACTATTTTTTAGTGGTTTTTTTTGAACCGGATTGTGAAAATTACTCGAGGTTGTGGAACGGTTTGTCAAATTCGTTAGCGTTTTCCTTCTTTTTGTTACTGTTAAATTGATATAATTTTACTCGTTTTGGTGTCGTATATAAAATTTGGTTGATCAAATTTGCTACTCTGAGATCCATGTTCGTACTTTGCTCTTTATCGGCTTATTTGGTGTCGCTTGGATGCTCTCTTTTACTCGTTTTGGTGTTGTATATGAAATTTGGTTAATCAAATTTGCTACTCTGAGATCCATGTTCGTACTTTGCTCTTGTTCGGATTATTTGGTGTCGCTTGGATGCTCTCTCTTTAATGTTTGATTTTTTGGTGGGTAAGTTCGAATAAAAATTTAACTGTTGTGCATTCAAAATCTCTAACTCTCTTGATGGTTTTGTGTGAGTGTGTGCGCACAAAAGACAATTGCTCTGTGTCTTTGTTAATGGTGTCATCACATTTACAAGATTTCGTAACACTTAAATTATGCCAGAGAGACAATCTCGCTCACGGATTGAAGTTATACCATAAACAGGACTCACCGTGATGTAGCAAATCATTTTACCCATTAGTCTTTTCTAAGGGGGGTTGGGGGGTGCAGGAGATAAAACCATCTTTAATGTTCTTCCCCTAATAGAGAGGATATCAAGTACTAGTTTATTGAGAGGCATGATTTCCTGGACCTTTCTGGTTATATAGTGATGCGTAATTGGGCTGTATTGTGGGAAAACCCATGGTTGATCCTCTCTTGCCTTTTGAGCTATGCATGACAGTCGGATTTTTGTATTTTACTAACAATCCGCATTGTGGCTTTGCAGATGTAAAATTATTATTTTTGGCGCTGTATTTGCTCAATGAGAAATGGTAATTGTGAATCTTGTGGGGCAAAATGCGGTTATACTACGAAGGACATTGTGGCTGTGGGTATGATCCGCTGGGTGCATGGGAGGATTACCACAACTTTTTGACTTCAATCAGGGCATCATGGCAAGGAAAGTTATCACACAGAAGAGACAAAGTGGTGGTAAGTTCATTGTTTCCCTCTTTTATGCTTTTTCTTTTTTTTGCATCAGAGCAGGGTATGGTGGGAAAGAACCTGTGGGGTTAAGCTTGCTACATGACCAATCCTGATGCACAAAATTAAAATAGTCGGTCCAATGGAATAGTAGTTTAAATTGCTAACCATGAAAAGATAGTAGATTAGTAGTTCATTTTCATCAGTGAATCGTAGAATAGTTCTACCGGGCTATCATGAGTTTTGTATACATGCATCACACTGATGCTATCTTGGGTTGGACTGGTGCCAATCTGAATGGTTTACGAGGGAAGGCAAACTTCCTTTTATACAATCAATTGAGTTTGTCTTAGAATCTTTATTGCTTACCATAAGTTGTAGAAAGTTATTTTCACCAGGCCACATTGTGTTCGACACACTCCACCCGCCTGGATTTATTTTGTGCTTCTTGAACTAGAAGTGTAACGCCACCAACATAACTGCTCTGTAGGCCTAGAGGCTCCTCGAAACAGCTTGGAACTGCCAGTAGGAACTTCACAAAGCTATTTTGCCGATGGAGACAATATACCGGTACTAATCTTATCACATATCTTATCTTGTTTTAGCTATATATCATGATATGGTTTGGGCTTTCTGTTATTTGCTAGTCCGCATCATTAAATTATGACTAAGAAAGCATAGGTATCAGCATTTGATGTGACTGGTAGTTGAAGTGGCCAGGAATTTCATTTTTCTCTACCTTATTATTATTATTATTATTTTTTTTTTTTGTCTTCATTTCTTCTCAATTTATATGGTGTGGCTTTTAGGAGATCGCTTGAACTGGGAAGTGGTACTTGTTGAATTTTTTTAGTTTGTGGCAGGGTTACAGATTCTTTGAGAGATCTTTGTTTCATAGTAGTTGACTTCTTCTTGCTTGTACTGTAAGTTGACTTCCTCTTGTTTGTACCGTAAGTTGGCTTCGATCCAGTGCAATCATATTGCTAGGGCACTGTATTTACCGCCCCATGTGCTAGTGAGGATTGCACAAGCAGGGGAGTGTCAGATCTTGTCCAATATTGTTAAAAATCACCTCTCGAACCAGTGTATGAACCTTTTTACTCACTAGTTACTAGTTTCGAGTTGGATGGATTGCATGGTATCACAAAAGCTGTTGATCCTACGTTCGAATCTCGCATGTGTTATGATTATTCTGACATAGTAATGACTCTTACATATGTTCCTCCATCAGGAGGAGAGTTTGGCCAAACGTGCATGTCAGTGTATCAAAGTTGAAGTTACGGTTCTTTCTAACAACTTAGGCTTTTAGATGAATAGGCGGTCAACATGCTCTATATCCCATCTTTCTCTTGTTTTGCTTTGTACATGCTTGTGGTCTTTATTCACTTGTACTTTGCTATGTTAATTTTTCAGTACTCTTACGAAGTCAGAAGTGGGTGGTCTGAGAACTCTTATCCAACGGAGGCTTCAATGAAGAAATTGATCAATGAAGAGATATCCAAAAGACCAAACAACAGACGAAATGCACCAAGCGTTGTTGCTCGTCTGATGGGAATGGATATGCTACCTTTAGAAACCAAAACTGAATCCCAGGACGCTGTAAAAAGGAAGGAAAAGCCAAGAACGAGTCTCCAAAATAAGGAAAATAACAAAAAAAGCTCTAGTGTCAACGTTCATCGGAACTCAAATTCTTCAAAACAGATAAAGGTTGATCAACATGATGAGGATAGAAATCCCAACCATCAGCATGTTAGCATGAAGTTGAGAAAACCAAGGCCTCGAGAACATCCTCAAGAAGAGGAGCTCCAGAAGTTTAAGAAAGAATTTGAAGCGTGGCAAGCAGCAAGGTTTAGGGAATGCACAAAGGCTATTGAACTTGACAGAATTCCCAGCCAGGTTCTTGCTCAGGAGACCCTCAACATGGAAAAGATTGCTTTATGTGGAAATTCGATTAGAATTTCAAGAAGTGAGAAGAAGCCTGTTGAACTTAAAAGCCTTGCAGTAAAAGAAAGGTCACCAGAAGGAGTTGAGTTACAACATCGGGCATACGGAAGGGAACTTTTTCCGTCAGAGCAGAAGAAATCACATTCTTTAAGGAGTAGAACCCTAAGTAGAGATTTTGACATTTCTTCTGCTCCAACAAAAATAGTGATTTTGAGGCCTGGCATTGACTGCATTAGCAGCATGGATGAGTCCTGGGTAAGTTCGTCCGGCACTTCAGAAGAGAGAGGCAGTATAGAACATTTTCTTGAGGAGGTAAAGCAAAGACTGAAATATGAGTTGCAAGGGAAAGTTCAAAGTGGGAACATGATCAGAGGGGGTGGAATTGAGACCCCATATACCGAAAAGCCATCTGATCCAAAAGAAATAGCTCAAAGAATAGCAAAGCAGGTAAGAGAAAGTGTAACTAGAGATCTTGGAAGGAATTTGCTTAGATCAGAATCCACAAGATCTTATAGAAGTGAGATACAGAATAATGGCCCAGGTTCTCCTGAGTTTATCAACAGAGATACTAGAAGACTTTTAGCTGAGAGGCTGAGGAATGTTCTAAACGGAGAAACAAGTTTGCATAACCCGACAGTTCCCTATAGCAGCTCAAGTAAGTTGAGCTGCAGCGACATTGTAGAAGATGAACCTGAAATGCAAACCAGATCATTCAGACGTGGTTCTGACGACTATTCAATGCGTCATAGAGATTTGTCTCCTATGAATCTCGTTAGATCTTTGTCAGCACCGGTATCAGGAACATCATTTGGGAAGCTGCTCCTCGAGGACCGCCATATTTTAACTGGAGCCCACATCAGGAGGAAGCATGAAGCTATTGAAAGTGTAACCGTGGACTTGAAAAAGAAGCGGAAGAAGGAAAGGTTCAATTTTAAAGAAAAAGTTTCCAGTTTTAAATACAGTTTCATTCTCCGGGGGAGGCTGTTCAGTAGAAAGATCCAGTCAGCGGAGCAGCCACGCAAGTATGAGTGTAGTTCCTTGAATGATATCACAAGTGGACCAACGGTAGTGATGAATCTCAGAGAGAGGCATGAAGGATCTCGTGTATGTTTCTAAATCCAAAAACAAGAAAAATTTGAATCTATTTGTTGGTTCCTTCTTTATTGACATCATATCGTGGTTATAGGAGAACTCCACTGAGGTGCCACCAAGCCCTGCATCTGTGTGCAGCAGCAATCATGAGGAGTTCTGGAGGGCAGCAGATCATCTTAGTTCAACATCAACATCAGATCTTTCACCACTGGATGATTCCATGCCTCAGGCTTTCAAAGAGATTAGCTCTAATCTAACTGGTATGGCATAATTGATGTCTTTTTAGAGCATCCCCATTGTAATAAGCAAATGAGTGTGGATTAGCAAATTTAACAACAATGCTCAAAAAACACCCCATATTGTAATAAGCAAAGTTACAAGTCTTTTAATAAATCACCAAATTCCACCCATTCCATTACCAAACTTAACAACTTTTACCAATAACCAAAACACAATAACCAAATTCATTTTCCAAACTCAAAACTCAAAAACTCAAAAACACCCGACATTGGAATTGTCTCATCGAGACGAATAATTAGGTGTGGTTAGGTGCATGATTGGAACTCGTTTGCGATTGTACAAATGTGCATTGTGTATTTGTGGGATTTTTTTTGGTTAGGGATGCAAAAATAATCAATATGGAGGTAGAGGTTGTTAAGTTTGATTATAGACTAAATGGATAATTCAATACTAACGTGGCACATTTTGATTATTGGTTTTCATTGCGGATTCTCTTAGTTTTTACACCTAATTCCCAAGTAGTATGATTTTGTATTATATGTTGATCATGCATTGCTGACTTCACTCTGGATTATTATGTTATCATGTACAACTTTGATCATTTAGTCCATGATGGCTTTGGAACATTAACTACTTGAATATTTCTTGCAAAGACAATGTACATATTTCCTTTTCCATACTCTAGATTTTATAAGTTTCTTTGTTCTTTCAAATTGTTCCATATCAGGCCATTGAACGTACTCGTGAAGTTTGAACTTTGAGATAGTATTTTTTTACATAGATATGTTACATATATTGGACACATGGAGATTTAGTATTGTAAAGAATTAATAATAAAAGCAGCTGGTTTTGAGAGTATTTATGACATTTTCTGCTTGGTGATTATGCAGAGTTGCGGAGGCAACTGAACGAACTCGATTCTGGTTGTCCGAAGGAGACAATCACTCAAGAGCATACATTGGAAGCTGAAATGGAGTTGGAGGACGAAGCAGAAGCTTACGTAAGAGACTTGCTTGTTGCTTCCGGTCTGTACAAGGGCTCATCCGAGAAAGTTTTATTGAGGTGGGATCCATTTGCAAAACCGATAAGTAACCGGATCTTTGAAGAACTGGAGGAGTCTTATAGGAACGCAACCAAGAAGGATAGTGAAAGATCCAAAAGTGACAATGTGGATCACAAGTTATTACTTGATTTGCTAAATGAGGCACTCACAATTGTTCTCGGACCACCAGTGACCTTGTCTAGATTCAGGAAGACGGGTATGTGTCCCACAAGTCGACCTCCGCGTGGAAGGAAGTTATTGCATAGCGTGTGGGAGATCATTTGTGGACATTTATACCCGCCGTCAGACAAATGTTTTTACTCGATTGATAGTATGTTGGCCAGAGATCTGCGTTCCACCCCCTGGGCGGGGTTGATGAACGATGACATTGATTCTTTGGGGAAAGAGATGGAATCCCAGATAACTGGAGATCTGATTGAGGAAATAGTGAAGGATATGCACTCACAATGGAGTGCATAAAAAACCTTATATACATTGTGACCATACTCGCGGTCACTCGGGTTGCTCTTACTCGCTCATTCTGTCTACCTATGCATATATGCTTCTTGTGTGTTACTTTGTGAAACAATCTTGGTTGTTTTTTGTTTATTGCAAAACCAACTGTGGGCTCCCGCGCCCGAAAAGCGCTAACTCGAAGAGTCGCCACCCGGATTTTTGAGATGGATGATCCGAGAAACCGAGAGCTTGATTTGAAAAAGAAAGGCTTTTGGTCTAGCGAAAACGTTGAGATTTTGGATCCGGGAGCCACGTTACGAACAGGGAAGGTTTTGTTGAAAAAGCACCCCGCTCGCCCGGTAAAACCGGTCTCTACTAAGCATTTTAAATGGGGGATTTAATATCATTTGAAAAACTTAACTTTAAAACATATACGGGAAAGGGACACGGGATTAAATATAATACCTTGGCGTGCTTGTGGTGCGAAGTGTACAGTATGGAATGGATGAACAATATAAAGAAAGTGAAACAATAACAATACGGCAGACTGCCAATATCACATGAAGTGCCGCGCGACAAACTAGATATACCGCGCGGTGCAACCAACGTACCGCGCGGTTGACCTGTCTACACATTCCAGAATCAGTTTGCTTTTACACGACAAAACAAACCATAGGTCCACAAAATAGTTTGTTATATTTTCCGAATCTTTGAAAAATTATTTATGAGACCTATTTGTTCATCTTATCGTGTAAAATAATGTTAAAAGCTTTTCGGAATATTGAAAGAACTCATGAAGTAAAAAAAAGGACTTTTAACATGAAACTTGAATCTAGAATGTACCCGCACGATCTTTAAGCAATATTAGTCAAAATATGAAAAGAAAATGCAAAAAAGAAAAGAAAAAGAAAAGAAAAGAAAGATTTTGAATGTAAAGCTCGTTTGAGACCCAAGCTCGGTATAGAAAGACCGAGAAGGGTCTCGATCGGCTCCCCTCAAGGCTAAATGTGGTTTAGCCCAAGGAAATGGATTTATACCTTTTGATCGAAGCTTGGATGTGCTTGAAGGTGGAGGAATGGAAGTTGATTTGGATTGAACTTGAAAGATTTGAGAGCAAATGGGTGTAGAGAGAGAGATGTGTATAGTGGTGGTGGGTGTAAGAAGTTGTAGAGAGAGAATTAAAAGAGAGTATTTTTAGAGAGAGAGAGTGAGAGCCAAAAAAAATGGCATAGTAACTTTACTTGGAGTTGAAGGGGTGCTTTTCAACTAGAGAGGGGGTGTATTTATAGGCAAAAAGATACTTGGAGAGCACCCAAAGAATGAAAAAAACGTGAGAAATGTGCTCTGCCCAATCAGCTGACGCGCATGGGAATCTGTCAGACGCTCCTCCTGAATGCCGCGCGATGGAGTGATTTTTGAATTTAAATGCCGTGCGGTGAAGTGATGTTTTGAATTTTCTGAGGTGCCGTGCGCCCTTCTGGGGTGCCGTGCGCCCTTTTGAAGTGCCGTGCGGTTTGTGAGTCAGCACAACACACTGAAGCTTGCCCCTGACACTCCCGAACTCGGATTTGGACGCGGTTCGAAGCGTTGGAAAGCTCGTCGAGTCCTCTTTCTAACCCAATTGGTTTCACTCAAAGACATTTTATACATTGAAATGTGTGCCCATTTTACCCTCAGTGTGTCATGGAAAAAGTTATTTTTGACAAGATAAACACATTTTTCTCTTTTGCAATTGAACCGGGGGCTACCCTACATGGTTGAAAAGGGGTTTTCTTGAGGTTAAAGAAGGAGTAGCAAAGGAGCAACAATCCAAGCCTCGAAGGTATATTTTTCCTTATTTCATCATCGGGGAAACTTAAAGATTATTTAAAGGTCCAGATTGGGGTGTCTACACCAACATTAATGGTTTGAAGCATTTCTTCAATGCCATGGTTGATAGAATCAGCTAGCTGTATCAAGGTGGACTAGTCTGAGTCCCCGTCCCTGGGTCTATGTATGAGGGAGATGTGTGATTCATCGTTGCCAGTGTTAACCGCGGGATAGTTCCATTTTCTTTCTTTTATGTTGGCTGGACCGTGGGTGGGAGGAAAGTCCTAACTCACTTGATACCTGTTGGCCCAACTAACTATAGTTGTTGTCCAAGGGCAAGGAGAAATGGCCTGCTTGTTAGAGTTTGTGAAGTTTAAACTCAACTTGTGCATCTATTTTTTGTTTAGTCTAATAGATTGAACATGGGAATGCATTCTGAGATAGTCTCATGGCTATGGAATATTCAGAGCCTTATGTGTAATCATAAGAGCTTTTCTATGAGCACTTCTCCTGATTCTTTATGAGCCTTTAACTATGAAAATATTACAAGAAGCTACCCCATTATCAGTAATATTCACCAACTATCAGCGGCTTTATACCTTATGGGTAGATACGAAGAAGTAATGTAGTCACTGGCAAGCAAAGTTCTCTATCTTCCAAGAATTGGCTTGTCTTGCAGTCAAGGATATCTACTTTATTCGTATTGCATATTTGCAAAAGAATCAAATATCTATGTAGACCATCGATCCAAATTGTAAACCACCGATGTTGAATGCAATGTCTTAACCTGTTGACAGAAATTGGTATTGTAGGTCAACGATCCACTAGTTAGAAATTCACAAGAAGCTTTCATGATGGAGATGCGTGCAGCCAGAATGGTAAGGGAGTTTCTTCTTTCACTGAAAGAAAGTTACATCAAAGGGTTTATACTTTTACTACATATCATATGTAATAGGCCACATGCATTCAAGCATGTTTATGTTATGATGTTACGTTGTAAGCTCAGCTTACTTCAAATAGTACCTCTCAGGGCCGGCCCCGGGGTAAGCCCCGCAAGTCTTCGGGCTTGGGCAACCCCCCGGGCTAGGGCAACCAAAAAAAAATTTCGATGATATATATAATATATAGTAATACTTTGACATAGAAATAGCATAGAGGATGCTTTGGGGCAGCTGGTCATTGAAGCGTTTTAAAAACGCTGTTTCTCGGGTTCGAGTGTTGCGGGAAGCGTGTTTTGCAAAAAGGATGCTTTTTGGGTTCGTTGGTACTTGACACTCCTACATCACATGCCTGAGGACCTATTCAAGTTTTTTTTTTTGGTTACCTTCTCACTGAAACTAAGGCTCAGCATTGGATTTTTTTTTTTTTTTTTTGTTACCTTCTCACTGAAACTAAGGCAAGGCTCTATTTGGAACCTAGAGAAAGAATATAAATAATTGAAAAGGAAATTAAAGAAAACTTGGAAGAAAGTTGAATAAGGATTGAAAATTTTATCTACTTTTTTTTTAAGAATCAAACAAGGGAAAGGAAAATATTAAAATTTTCTTCTTCTTTTTTTTAACTTATTTCTACAATTCCACACCGAGCCTAAGACTATCTTTACGTTTGTCACTAAATTTCTTTAGCTACACTTTTGTAATGATATTCTTGTGACAATAATTTTGGTAATTGATTTTGGCACTCCACTTTTTGATAACCACACTCCAAAAGTTACTTTGAATTTTTGATATAATTCAAGTTAAAAGCACAATATAATGCGTGCTCATGCAAAATGCAGCCGGAATGTCGAATTATCCTATGCATTGCTGCTTATGCTCTTTCCGCTCTTAGTTCTTGACAGAGGGCTCAAGATAGATACGCAAGGCTCGAGAGACCTCTTTTTCCCTTGCGAAGTGAATAGAAAGAAAAGATTACCTTTTTGTTTTTTGTTTTTTTTACTTGATTGTTTTTTTTTATGACTTAAAATTAAGTGGGCAACCAAACTTGAGGTCGGGCTTGGGCAACCCAAATGTCGGGGCCGGCACTGGTACCTCTACAGTAACACAATAGAGTTATATTGTTCAAATTTTTTGATTTGCATTTCGATTTACTTGAGCTTCTCAAATCCTTCAGATCACTGATGTTATTCAGACAGTAGTACTCTTAACAGAATGGTCAATAATGCTACATTTCGGTATTTGAGTCAAATTTTATGTGTGTGTTAGTTGAATTGTGAATAAATTGACTTGAAACCTTTTTTCAATATTTTTGCCTGATACCCATCTCTCTTCCCGCTTTGTTCCTTTATACCGATGCTAAATATATGAAAAAACATGTACAGGCAGCTGACTCGCTTCTGAAGTTGGTGTCCGATTTGAAGCAGACCGCAATCTTCTCTGGTTTTGCTTCACTCAATGACCATGTAGAACAAAGAATACACGAGTTTAACCAACAGGCAGAGAAAACAGATTGCTTGTTGGCTAAAATTGGAGAGGATGCAGCTGCTAGTCTCAAGGAGCTCGAGTCACATTACTATTCGTCTGCCTTGAGGACAAGCCGACTTCATCAGCCATGGATGAGGGCTCCATATATCTAAAGCAATTCACCATTAGAATGGTTCTAGTCACAGTTCAATGTGACCCAACTGTATCTAGGTTGCTTTATTACCCAATGACTCTTCATCATTTCCCTTGATCAGGTTAGCTGCTCCTTCCCATTGTCCTGCATTTGCATAAATATTTGACAGTTGAACATAAACCGTCGAATTATTCTGTTCCTTTTGAAGAAGAAATCCAGCAACTGTTCTTCTTAATCTCAGATTACCATGAGTTGCCGTACAAGAACTGAATAATGTCCACCACATGTTAGAATCTAATTCAATGTGCTTGCCATTTAATAGCCTTTCTGCCTCATCAAGGTATCCTGCTCGACCTAACAGGTCAACCATGCAAGAAAAGTGATCTACTCCAGGCTGAAAACCATAGTTCCTCACCATAAAGTTGAAAATCTGAGTTCCATCATCAACTAAACCGGAGTGGCTGCAAGCTGAAAGGACAGATGTGAAGGTAGCCTGATCTGGTTGGACCCCGCCTGAATCTAGCATTGCCTCAAAGCAACGCACAGCTCTCTTTCCTTCTGTAACACTCCGACCCAAAATTTGTACGTGGTTCGGTTTAACATAAAGGCAATATTGGGACCGGCATATTAAATTATTTAGTCTTATTTTCGAAACGAAAATTGGAAGCAGTTTTCTTGCGATGAACAAGCAAAAAAAAAAGAAGAAAAGAAAAGAAAAGCTTCCGAATTTCCGGAAGGTAAGAGAAGGTTACTACATTCTTCTAGTTCAAAGCATCAAAGGGATAATTTTTACACCTCCTGCTTAAAATTTTACCGCCTCAAGCTTTTGTGACACATGGACAGATTAAGTGTCAAAATTAGGCTAACTAAGGAAGCCTATAAAGTATAAATATGGGTGCTCTTCTAAAAGGTATGGGCCAAAATAGTAAGTACTGTTACTGTACGGATAGGAAAAAGAAAAAGAAAAGGAATACCAAGTCAGTACTAGAACCATTAGCATAGGAAAAAGAAGAAAAGAGGGGGTTTTACAGCCGTGCTCCATTTTTTGTTGCTAAGGCTACTACCACGTCATCTGGAGGATAACAAGAGTACGGGACAAAGGATTCCAAGGTGAGATACTTATATTTTAGTTACATGATTTTTCTTTATAAAAGTAGCATGATTTTATGTTGAGAAAAGATTACAATTTTATTTAAGATATGCCATGGAAAAGATATGATAGATTTTTCATTTTAAAGATTAAAAGCACGTCAGACAAAGGTGATGACGCTCTAAAGTTTAAGCTTAGAAAAAGAAAACGGTCAGACAAAGGAGATGACCTATTGATGCATCCAGACACTTGTCCCGAGTTTGGGGGACGCTTAAAAAAATACCATAACGCAGAAGGGAGTTATATGGACGGAAAGAATAGGGTCCTAGTGGCCAATGACTTGATCATTTCACACTGCAAGAGGGGTCGCTCCCTTATAGAAAGATTAAGCTGTTGGATGAACGTCATAAGATTATTTGTTTCAAATTATGCAAGCGTTTATATTGAAAATTGTTTCCATGGTATAAAACGTGCAACTTTGATATTTGTATCTCACACGAGCATTCGGCTAATGAAAATTAATATTTTTTTTCCCACAGATAATGAAGAATAGGGATGGAGTTGTTGCTGCCTTGGGACTTGCTTGTTATACTTTTGTGTAAATATTAATTGTAAAAATGTTCCCTCTTCAGAAAAATTGGGTTTTGTAATAAGTGTTTTTGAAATAAAATAATTATGTCATTCTCAAGCCATTGTTTGCAAATTTAATGATGAAATTAAAAGAGGCTTGGATGAGCGTTAGAACTCATCGGCCGGTTACGATGACTCGACAAAGTTTTTAGAGTCAGGGTCGTGACACCTTCCCCATGCTGTGCGTAAGCAGATATCAAAGAATTCCAAGATACTATATGTCTTTCTTCATAGAGTTTTTTTATAAAAACATCTCTCAAACTATCATTAGTGTTTTTACTTAGTCCTCAAACTATCAAAATCGTTTACTTCGTCCTCGAACTATCCAATTTCAACCCATTCAGTCCAATTCCTAACGGCAGTTAAGAAAATGGATGGAAAACTGCATACTATTCATGCGTGTACTATTCATCCAAGCATTTAATTTTGGGGGTTATTACAGATCTATAAAGATGATTCAAATTGCTAAGTTATTCTTAAAATATTTTTTTATGGGTTCCTGAAAATAATTAGCTCAATCTGATTATGGTAAGGGTTGTTTCAGCATTCTTAGGGCGCTCTAAGAATTCTAAAACACCTTACGAATGCTGTTGAAACAACCTTACTTCTATCGGATTGAGCTAATTTTTTTCAAAAATTCAGAAAAACATATTTTATGAATAGCTTACCTTTAGAATAATTTTTATAGGATCTGTAATGGTCTAATAAAAAATTTAAAAAAAATAAAAAATGTCAAAGTTTGAAACAGGGACCTGTTTGAAATGCGTATGCTGTTCATGCGTGTACTATTCATCCAAGCGTTTAATTTTTGGGGGTCATTACAGATCCTACAAATATGATTTGAACGGTAAGCTATTCTTAAAATATTTTTTTTATCGGTTTTTGATTAAAATTAGCTCAATTCGATATAGGTAAGGGCTATTTTAGCAACATTCATAAAGTGTTTCAAAATTCTTAGGGTGCCCTACGAATGTTGAAACGACCCTTACCATTATTGGATTGAGCTAATTGTTTTCAGGAATTCATAAAAAAATATTTTAAAAATAACTTAGCAGTTTGAATCATTTTTGTAGATCTGTAATAACCGCCCAAAAAAATTAAATACTTGGATGAACAATACACGCATGAATAGTATGCGGTTTTCCGTCCATTTTCTTAATTGCCGTTAGGAATTGGACTGAATGGGTCGGAATCGGATAGTTCGAGGATGAAATAAATGATTTTGGTAGTTCGAGAACTAAGTAAAAACACAGATGATAGTTTGAGGGATGTTTTTATAAAAAACTCTTGTTGATAATTGACATTGAGTTGAAAACTCTCAAACACAAATCCAAAACACCACTCTTTGCATACATTGAGATGAGTGCATTCGCTAACAATGCCTCTAAAAAAAGACCTTGCTTGATTTAGTATTGTAAAGAATTAATAATAAAAGCAGCTAGTTTTGAGAGTATTTATGACATTTTTTGCTTGGTGATTATGCAGAGTTGCGGAGGCAACTGAACGAACTCGATTCTGGTTGTCCGAAGGAGACAATCATTCTCCTTTTCAAAAAAAAAAAGAAAAGGAGACAATCATTCAAGAGCATACATTGGAAGTTGAAATGGAATTGGAGGACGAAGCAGAAGCTTACGTAAGAGACTTGCTTGCTATGATGCATCGACACGGACACGGACACCGAAATCGACACCGGGACACGGAAATTCTAAAAAAATGGGGACACGGACACGGCAGGGGACACGCCACGTGTATATTTATTTATTTATTTATTTATTTATATATATAAATAAATAAATAACTAATTGTATTTTAACACCCAGAAATTTTAAAAAAATTACAATTTGGTCCCCAATTTGTTTTTAAAAATTACAATTTGACCCCTAATTTTTTCAAAAATTACAGTTTGGCCCCTAAAATTTTAAAAAAATTGCAGTTTAGCCCCTTCCGTGTCCCCATCGGTGTCCCCGCCGTGTCCCCATCGATGTCCTGCCGTGTCCCCATCGGTGTCCAGCCGTGTCCCCCTCAAAATTTAATATTAAATTATGGGACATGCCACGTGGCGTGTCCCGTACGTGTCCCCGAGGTATCCCGCCGTGTCCCCGTGTCCTGACACTGCGATTCTTCGACCTCTACAGGTGTCGGTGCTTCATAGCTTGCTTGTTGCTTCCGGTCTGTACAAGGGCTCATCAGAGAAAGTTTTTATCGAGGTGGGATCCATTTGCAAAACTGATAAGTAACCGGATCTTTGAAGAACTGGAGGAGTCTTATAGGAACGCGACCAAGAAGGATAGTGAAGAATCCAAAAGAGACATTTTGGATCACAAGTTATTACTTGATTTGCTAATTAATGAGGCACTCACAATTGTTCTCGGACCACCAGTGACCGTGCCTAGATTCAGGAAGAAGGGTATGTGTCCCACAAGTCGACCTCCGCATGGAAGGAAGTTATTGCATAGCGCGTGGGAGATCATTTGTGGACATTTATACCCGCCGTCAGAAAAATGTTTTTACTCGATTGATAGTATGTTGGCCAGAGATCTGCGTTCCACCCCCTGGGCGGGGTTGATGAACGATGACATTGATTCTTTGTGGAAAGAGATGGAATCCCAGATAACTGGAGATCTGATTGAGGAAATAGCGAAGGATATGCACTCATAATGGAGTGCATATATAAAAAAAACCTTATATATACATTGTGACCATACTTGCGGTCACTCGGGTTAAAACCAACTCACGTGTCGAGCACTGATTGGTCAACATTAGATTCGATCGGCTTGTAAATTATTTCTCGAAGAACCTAATAGTCTTGCATGCAGGCCCGAAGCTGGCTTCTGCAATGTTTGGTTAGTACTTGTGTTGAAGAGGATATTGGATGTGCATCTTTTGTGTTAATGGTTGTGGTATGGGGTAGTGGTTGGTTTGGAGTTCTTTCTGATTGTACAGTACTATTTCGTGTATGAGGCTATTTTTGTTATCGATATATGATGATAATGATGATCGGGTCGTTTCTGTACCAAAAATAATTAATAAAACGAAACAATTACTACTACTCAAATGAATAGTGGTAAGTATTCAGAGTATCGTTCCACAGGGATTATAAGGCTGAGTAACAGTTATTTCAATTAATTTCTATATTAATTCGAGAAAAAGATTGATTGATTGTTGGTTTCCTAAAATTATTAAACAGTAAATAAAACGATAGAAAAGTATTGATGGGAAAAAACTCTAGGGTTTCGAATCCACTCTTCCCCCTCATAACCTACATATGTTTCGATTATAGGTCAACTCTTCGAATCAATCCAGACACCGTAGGATTGCAAACCCTAGCGATATCTCCTAAAAATAATTTATGAATCACCAATCGGCATGGACTATCTCCGCCTAGCACGAATCGTCTTACTAGCACGAACCGTCTCGTCGGCACGACGCGTCTGACGTAGTATAATCTATCCAACCGGTTATTACAAAATAATTAAAACTATTGTATGAGCGTGCATAAAACCTAGGAATTCATACACAAGATTGATGGAAAGAATTAATCTTATAAATAAATCCTTGTTCATACAACCATGATTCGAATAATAAAACCTAATTCAAAACATAGAAAATGTTACTCGGAGTTTGAGCTTCATCTACACCCTAAAAAAGGGATTTAGCCGGCTATCGGAAGAAGTGAATCAAGTGTTGGTTCAATCTCCATCCTCATGAGCAGCAACGTGGTCCTTGCTACTTCGTTCCGTCGTCGAAAACCAAATCCGAAACCCCCCGTCAGAACCGACTGCCGATGTCTTCAGTTTCACTTATATAGGGCATTAGTCCATTAATCACACCAAGGTCCTTTTGACTTATGTAATGATAAACTAATGATTCAACTTTGAAGCATTTTGCACTTTAACCCCGAACATCATTAAACTCTTTTTTTTATTCAATATTTTGGACAACGAGCTCGAACAACCTATAAACAAAATAAAAGTAAAATAAATATCAAGTACTCCCTCCGTCCCTTTTTTAGAGTCCGGTATTTCATTTTGGACTGTCCCTTAATAAGTGTCCATTTTGTAAAGTTAGTGGGTAAAAGTTGGTGAATTTTCCATTTTGTCCCTAAAAGTAGATTACATTTTGAAAAGTTAGTGAGTAAAAGTGTAATGATGATGGGTAAGTAGGAAAAATGGAGGAAAAAGTTGATGTGAAAGGTAAAATGATGATGTATTTTTAATAAGTTGGAATTACGAAATAGGACACTTAAAAAGGGACGGAGGGAGTATCAAATATAAATAACTAACAAGTGTAGTTTGGAGGGCCAAAATATCAATATTTCGGCACTTATCAAATGATTTCTTCGTGCATTGTTTTCTAAATGCAAGTAATTTTCCTTGTTCATATGGCCTATGGAGGGGAGGACCTGGGGATGCTGCCGAGCAGCATCTCTACCGCGCGGGTGCTAAGCGGCTGGTCTGGCCGTTCATCTCGGCACGGATCGAATCTAAGTGCATACAAATCGCATACAAATTTGAACTGTTCATTGCTCGGTTAAGATCCAAGCCGTCGATTGCTGAGATGAGCGGTCAATGAAGGGTGAGATGAGCGGTCGATCAAATCAAATCACATACAAATCGCATAAAAGTATTGGATCCATAAAATATAGAAACTGGATTGTAAGTCCACAAAACTTCTTATAAGGGTGTCCTTACCGTATTAAAGTGAGGACACCCCTTTCCCGACCAACTTTTGATGATCTGAACCGTTCAATATGTTCAAAGCGTGATTTTAAAGGTGTTCGCGAGAAATCAGTAAAAAAAAAAAGATCGGGAAGAACTTCACCCGAGCAGTTTTTGTTTGTTTTTTATCGAACGGTTCAAATAGACACTGTTCGGATGAAGCCCTTCTCTGGTGGTTTTTTTTTTTTGCTAATTTCTCACCGATACCTTTAAAATCACATTCTGAACACATTGAGCGGCTCAGATCATTGAAATTTGGTCGGGAAAGAAAAGAAAAGGGAACGTCCGCATTTTAATACGGTAAGAGCGCCCTTATAAAAGCTAAATGTTGTAACCCCCTCCCCAACTCTCTGATCTTTTGTCATTCTGATTTGTTGCTAATGAGAAGTTTCGGCTGTTCAAAAAAATGGGACAAGATCGTATATTTTAGAGTTTATTGAGAATATTAACAATGGGATAAATTGATGACAAAAAAACATGTCGTTGATTATATTAATTTAGGATATTAATATGATTTCAGAATACTTTTATCTTGAAAAAAAATAAGAAAACTAAAATTAGAACTTACTATGTTTTTTTCAAAATAAATGCGTTGCGATCACATGTTTAATATGCGATAATCATAATGAAGTTAACACATACTTGACGAGCTCTAACAAAGAAAACTATTTATATATATTACAAATTGCAAGAGGATCCATCGACTGGGATATGTCACAAGGATGTTGACACGAAGAACTTTGGTCGAGTGAGAATGAAAATTTTAATAAGTGTTTGACTTTCATGAGGTCGCATGTTTGAATTCTACGAAATTCAAACATTTCAAACCTTAGGGTAATTGAAGAATTTGTCAAGTCGTTAACTTTAAGCCCCTAAATTAGTCGAAATGCAAACAAACTGATCGGGTCATTTCGTTATCAACAGAAAAAAAGAGGTTGACAAGTCTATCAAGAGCTTGATGAATGTATTCTCTCTCTCCGTGTTGATTTCTAAGGACAGAGAATTTACGTTTTGTTAGGTACAATGTATTGATCTGTTCCGGGTAATCCAAGACAGCTAATCATGAATTTCATGAGTTCGTATGTTCGAATTTTTTGTTTAAAATTCAACAGAAAGAAAGAGGTTGACACGTCTATCAAGCATGAAGAATGTACTCTCTCTCCTCCTCTCTCTCTCTCTCTTCGTGTTGATCTCTGAGTAAAGGACAGAGAATTTAGGTCTTGTTAGGTGGCGTACAAACTTTATTGTCCTGTAATTCGGGGGTAATCCAAGGACAGCCAATCATCACCTTTCTGTTCCAATAAGAGCTGTGTTGGTCCAAGTTGAATCCAAAGGGAGAAAAACTTTCTACCGACGGAGCTGTAAATATAATTATTTTATTGAACAAATCGTGACCGTCTAAAAATATTTTCGATTGTTCGGATGTTGATGGATTTTTTCTAAGAGAATTTTGACTGTTCGGATGTTGTTGAATCCTGACAGCCACACGAAAACACTTTTGAACGGTCGCGATTGGTTGCCGCTGTAAATAATTTGTTCACAGCCGAGCCGTGAATAAGTCTCTTTTCTAGAAAAAATTCATCAACATCCTGACAGTCGCGCAAAAATACTTTTGGACGGTCGCAATTGGTTGCTGCAGCAAAGAACTTATTCAAAGCTAAACCGTGAATAAGTTTCTCTCATTCAAAGGATCCCTGCAACAATTTGGAACACAATTGTATTCGGAGTTATAATGACTGTGAGCATTGAGCCCATGTACATCGAATGATTATGAATACAATTTTGTTCATAATTGTATTCCTAACGCTGCTCAAGAAAAATGATAAGTGGTCCACAACTAGCTAATTGTACAATGTTTTCGTTCATAACAAGGTTCTGAATACCGTATCAGGTAGGGTACCAATTTTTTTATTGGTATAGTATCTACCGGTATCGATCAGATACCGGATACCGTTTCAGATTTAGCATTATTTCTATTATATATAGTTATAAATCAATTATTTTTCCCATACATGCAATTCATCATAAAATAAACTCTCGTTAGACAAAAAAAATCACACTATCATCTAACCTCTTCTAATTACGTTAAAAAAAAAAAAAAACCTCTCATAGATTTAATTTCACAAAAATAAATACCCCTATTAAAAAATCATTCTCAGTCACGTCTCCCCAGTCAGCCTTTTTTCCTTTTTTTTTTCAAAACAAAAAATTCTACCCACGTGTAATAAGTAGGAGTAACACAGTAACACTTTCAAAAGCTACTTCCATCACAAAATATTTATCCGGTCTGTTAAATGAGAACTCAAAAATAATGCATTTTTTTCAAGAAAAAATTCAATCTTTTTTTATAAATTAAAAGAACTCATCGATATCTAGTGAATTGTTAAAAAAAATTTAAATTTTTTGTGCAAAAATTGTATTATTTTTTTTTATACTGATTTTGCAGCTCTCTCTCTCTCTCTCTCTCTCTCTCTCTCTCTCTCTCTCTCTCTCTCTGAAGTTTGATCGCAATCTGACCGAGATCGGCATGCTCTCTTCCTCGCTACTACTCTCTTGTGATCTAATCTTTTCTCACAGTCCGTTCTGCACGGTACCGGCCGAAATCTCCGGTAACTCCATCTCGTCCAAGATCGGCCGGAATTGCCAGTACTCACCGGAAAGATCCGATATCATAGCCGGAACGGTATTTGAAGTGTAGGTTACCGATTTTATACAAATCCAGTACGTACCGGCCAGTACAGAACAAGATTCACAACCTTGATTCAGAATGATACCTGAATTTTGGGGGGCTTATTTACCTCTTTAGTCCTTAATTTATTGGGCGAGTATTATTCTCGTCTCTAATGTAGACATTACAAACATTCAATCCCTGAGACTTGAAAATTGCATTTAATAAGATATCAACAAATTCTAAGGAAAATTGGCCCAAACACCACAAGCATGCGAGTGTGTTCCACTAACTAAAATAAATACTTATTTTTAAATTGAAAGTGAGGTATAATGAGACATGTTTCGTAAAACGAAAAATATGTACTTAAAAACTAAATCTTAGCGGAAAGTTTTTGGAGCTTCACGTTGTATTGTATTGTATTGTATTGTATTGAAATCGGTAATAATCTTGAGTAGGTTGGGTTGGGGTCCCATGACAAAGGCAGGCTTGAATAAAACTTGCTACTAAATTGTTCCATGGAGTCTTTGTTTGGCAGCATGGATTTGTTGAAAATATTGTCAAGGTTTTCGGTTCCTTTTGGAAGGGCTTTATTTGTGTTTTGCAGGGCAGTTAGATGGAACTATCAACTGCTGTCAAGCATAAAGATTGGATCTGATCGCTCCGCCCTCCTTCACGAGTGTGTTTAACGGGTCCGACCTCATTTTTGATTTCTTGCGGCTTATCTTCGTTTATTTTATTCTGTTTATATTTTCGAATCTGAAATGAAAAATTTGTCTTCTAAAGTTTAATTTCTTTACTTATCCATTACTAATTCCCTGTCCAAATATAGCTGGTAAAGGGTTGCTCTCTGCTTCTCCAATTTCGATTCCATTGTTATTTGAGATTTGAAACAAAGGCATATTTAGTCTATTAATTGGGTTAAAACTCCCCTTCATACTCTTGTCATTATCTTTCACCACACTTTTACTCTTTTGGTCACCATTTCAAGGCTCCTCAGTAACGATTCGAATCATTCATTATGTACCCTATAGAGAAAAATATCAACTCAATCATTCGCATTATGTACATTTGGTGCACTCCACCTGGCGAGTTGACGGGTTTTTTTTTTACATTTCTATTGACATAAAATCACAATGACAAGTAAACAAACTAAGGCCCGGTTTCGCTAATAAAAAAGTTTTTTTATTCACTTTCATTTTTTTTTATCCGCAGTATTTTTATTCAATTGTTTTCACATTTGTCATTCATGCGTCAAATTTTTTGTACTTATTGGTGAACAGTTCAATGAGAGGAATCAGAAAAGTAAAAAGTTATGAACCAAATTAATTTTTTTGACAAAAAAAAAAAGAGACAAAAATAAGCAAAGAGAAAAAAAAAACGACAACTGTGTTTTGGAGTATTTTTGTCTTTAGCGAATTTTTAAAAGATTTTGATCATAATTTTTACTTTTAAATTCTTCTCATCGACGAACTAATAATTCATAAAAAAAAAATTTGACGCAAAACTAACAAACACGAAAAAAATTTGAATAAAAATCATAAATAGTCTAACTTTTTTATTTAGGCCAAAGCGGACCTAAGCTTTTTTTTTTTTTTGCTCGACATAAGTGAACATTATTAGTTGTAGTTAGTAAGGTATAAATTCCTATCAAATGCATATGAGTACATTGTGCCTACCACTTAAGAACCACTTCCCCAAACCGAGCCTAAGTTTTTTTTTTTTTTTTTTTTGTGTGGTCAAAATGGAGAAAGTTTATTGATCTAAAGGGCAAAAAACGCCTAAACATCAGAGAGTACGAAACCTCATGGAATATTTGTTAGTTACTTGTTGTAGTAGCAAGACAAATTTTTATTTAGCACACTTGTTTACTACTCCACTAATAGTAATAGTAAGGGGAGTAATTTTCACGGACTTCGGGTTGATCTTGTGCAGTAAGATGCGCAGTACCGTGTTGTGCACCTTCGAACCATCGAATCGTGCATCTGACGGTTCGAATCTCATCTCGGCAGCCAATGATTGAGAGTCGTTCATTGCCGAGATGAGATCCGAGCCGTCGGATGCACGATCCGACAGCTTGAAAGTGCGCAACACGGTGCTGCACACACCATTGCACAACACCATCCCCCAATTCGATTTTCGCTCTTCCCAAATTGTTAACCACACTCATTTGATTTTCGCACTCCTCAAATTATTAACTTTTGGAGAGTGCGAAAGTCAATACGTGTTGATTTTGGCACTCCCCTTAAGAGTGCGGTTAATAATTTCGAAAGTGCGAAAATTACTCCCTGCTAATAAACAAATGAGAGGTGCTGCTTGTATAGGTTTCATATCTGTACCAGCGAGTACATACACTTTTTAGGCCCATTTCAGGGCCCCAAAAAATGATCGGAACCACTCATTTTGTTTAAAATATTTTATTTATGGACCCTACAAAAAATAAGCTCAATCCGGTATCAATTAGGATGTGTACGAAACGTCTAACTTTGTCCCAGAATTCAAACTTGAATTCTAAAGCAAAGTTGGAAGTTTACTAAATGTTCTTATCGATACTGGATTGAGCTTATTTTTTGAAAAGACCGTTAGCAAAGTATTTTAAACAAAATGAGCGACTCCAATTATTTATTTGAGACCCAAAATAGGCCCAAAAATCGTATGTACGTGATGTATGTACATAAACATATGTACTCATGGACTTTCCAGTAAACAAATCTATTATGTATGTGGAGAGAATCTATCTTCTCTCAAATCACATGGGATTACAAGGGCAGGTGTCTAGTTTTGACACTTTTGACCCGGCGGCGACGCTGTCGGGTGTGGCGCACATGCCTTGTCGGGCATTTTTTTTGACTTTCGATCAAATGGAGAGTAGAATTAAATAAAAATAATTAACCCAAAAAAGGAAGATTAAACTTGCAAGCATATGGAAGGGAAACTCCAGACTTTATTGGATTGTCCTGGTGGTCAAGGTTCGAGACTTGAGATCTTTTATTTTGCCTAAGATCTCGGTTTCGAAACCTATTTGGTGCTATCAAGTATCGACTCTCTTTTGGGTTTAATTGGCCTCTCGCAAGTGCATAGTGGAATTGAGTCCAAAATCAATCAAAATGCGCGTAAATTGATCCGGACACATGCGTTATAAAAGAATATGGAGCAAGGGATGGCTCAATGGCATGGGCCATGTCACTTCCCAAGTTCTTATCAAGATCTGTAAGTTTGTTCGGCTTAATAAGTCATTTGGCTTTTTTTTTTGTCTTTATTCAAATTTTTTCGTATTTGTTAGTTTTTCGTTAATTTTTTGAGGATTTTTTTGCTTTTTAGTAATGAGAGAAATCTAAAAAGTAAAAAATTACGATCGAAACCTAATTTTTTTGAATAAAAACAAAAAAAAATTGGCTTATTGGCTTATTTTTGTCTTTATTTTAAAAAATTGAAATTTGATCGTAATTTTTTATTTTTAGATTCCTCTCGTCACAAAGAAGCGATAACCCTCAAAAAATTGACGAAAAACTAACAAATGTAATTTATTTTTGAATAAAAATAAAAAAATAAACCAAATGACTTATTAAGCCGAACAAGCCCAATAGCATGGAAATACAAAAGTACTACAGTATGAATTATAGGGTCGATTTTTTAAACTTGAATATATTAGGGTAAGATGGGCATCTTTGGAAAAGTTCGTGTAGATAGACTCATGTGCGCAAACTTAGGCCCATCCGATAAACGTAGACTTTCTTGTGCATCAGACGGTTCGGGTACATCTGAACATGGACACATTTAAATATGTTTGTGTATCATTGTTCTACTTTCTTTCAGTCTCTAGAAAAAGTTGAACCATTACTATATATTGCGGTATTTTGTTGTCCCGCCTCAATAATCAAGATTGTTCGCCAATTAAAATTCATCGAGCATATTAGCCATATCAGAAATTATGTTTATCTAATTTCATTTGACTTGAAATAAAGTTCATAATCAAAACTCATCTGCTTCAAAATAAACGCGCTCGCAAGTCTCAACACACTTATCATATGATGATCAATTTCCTACTATGTATCATGTACGCTACAAACCTTAATCTCATTAGCAATTTTAGTTTTTTCATATAAAGCAACAAATTGGGCGACGATCATATCCAATTTCGATTCGATTTTACACAATCGTAGCTACATCGTCTCCGACTCACATTTTCTGATCGGTTTATCTCATATCTATTAGTACCAAATATGTATTGCACTCAATATTTCTGTTTAATCGAGGTATATCTTGCACTTGTTAATATTTCTATTTAATCGGGCCTCGATAGTTACATGAACTAAACATTTGGTGAGGCAAAAATTTACTTACAAATTTAACACTATGGCAAGTAGGGCTGCAATTGAACTGAGCAGCTCGCCAGCTCAGTTCGTTAACTGCACCTGAGCTCGGCTCGTTTACTAAATGAGCCGAGCTTAAATTCGAGTTTTCGGACTCGTTTCTCGTTTAGTAAAAGACCCAAGTGGAGTTCGGCTTCTTCGAAAAAAGCTCGACTGTTAAGAGAGATTCGGCTGGATTAAAGAAGCTTGTTCAGTCAATGACTAAACTCAACTCATTAAGGACTAGACTCGTTAAAAATCAAGATCAAATTTTTAACTTATTTAATAAACGAGCCGAATTATAATTCGACAAAACTCAATTTGACTTGTTTGGGCCCTAATGGCAAGAGATCTGAATTTGTCAGTAAAAAGCGCAAAATCTGCCGGAAACCGGGGGGAACATTCATTCCGACCGCACCACCAATTCGTGGCAGAGCAACAGCAGCATGTGCGTCAGAGAAAGCAGACTCGGAAGTCAGGGAAAAAAGAAGAAGCAATGCTAGGCCGGTAGTAGGCCCATACATGGACATAGATATGGACATAGACACGTGCGCCTTAAAAACACAATTTCGAATATAATTGTGTTCAAATTTGTTGGATGCGCATGGACGCATATGTATTCAACGGTTCTTAACTTAGTTGTGTTTGAAAATTGTGTTTCTAGGCTTTTTATTCGGGCAAAAACGCGTTAAAGAATTGTTCAATGTACTGTGAGACGTCCCTCACGATAGATGGTGAAATTCACACCTATTAAACGGTTTCAAGATATAGTAGTATTTGTATTCGGATTTGTGTACATTTATCTCCCTTTATATCATTTTGGGGTGAAATTAAGTCCGAGTTTGATAAATTTTTAGGTACTATTGCCGTTACTTTTTCGGTTGTTTTTTTCAATTTTTTTCTAAAACACGCATAATTTTTTTTTTGTTTTGTTTAACCGTCGATCTTGATAGACGAAATAAAAATGAAAAAAATCACGACCAAAAGCAAAAGAAAAAAATTTCCCTGAAGACGAAAAATATATAAAAAAAAAGGACAACTTTCGCCGTCTTTTACTGTCTTTTTGTTCGTCTAATCTATTTTTTTTTCCTTAATTTCAGTCCATAATTCCATACTTTTCTCATCGAGAAAAGTCTTGATGGTACCATACCAAAAATCATTGAACATCTATAGCACACGCTACTTTTAAACAAAATTAATTTAGGCCAAAACTCGACTAATTAAATACTAATTGCGCGCCGTTCGCGACCGCATGTGCAATGCAAACCTTAATGCCCCAAAAAAAAAAAAAATACATTTAAATCTTCTTCTTCATTTTTTTAGTCCATTAATTAATTAGTAATTAACGAAGTATAAGAGGCACGGTGCTCGGTGATGTAAAGTTGCTAGTTAGTATTTTAATAAAGCGCGATTATGATGACAAACGCGTTATGAACGGTGATTAAGACAATATATATATATATATATATATATATATATATATAACTTAGTGTCGTTTTATAGATAATGACTGTGGTGGACCGAATAAAGTAAGAAGTGCCCGTGTGGGCCTGAGAGGGTCGGAACCTTGGATCGCCTTGACAAACAGGCCTGGGCTCGGCCCATATCGGCCAAAGAAGGCCGAACGTAGGTGAGCCGGACCGAATGGTTGGCTCACCGGCTTGGATGGCCCAGCCACGAAACCCGGGTAGAGACTTCGGGTCGGGTTACACTAGTCGGGTCGTCCCTACTGGTCAACGGCCCGGGAGGGGCATGTGGAGTAACCGCGTCCTGTCTTCCAGAAGAGGGTAGGAGGTTCTAGAAGAGAGGCGATTACCAGTGACGCCAGGTGCATGTGGTTGACGTCATAATACCCCCTGACTTGGAGAGCAAGGACACGGCCTATATAAGGAGAGGGACGTAACCTAACACACCCAAAATACGCTCTCTTCTCCCGTTTACTGACTTGCTCGTCGGAGGGGCGAGGGGCGGCCACCCGCCTCACGCCTTGTTGCAGGTACCCCGCGGAGAAGGGCGGAGCTGTCCCTGAGAAGCCGTATCAGGAAACCACCACTCCACACACGCATCTAGACTAATTTCAGGGTCTCGAAGATAACGACTGGGTATAACCCCTAGTAACTCCAAAGTTTGAAATGTTTGATCTCCATGAGAATTGAACCCATAATCTTATAGAAGAGCACTTATTTTTTTTTCCCGATAAGTTTGGAGGAAGAACACTTATTATTTTCTCATAACCATTTCGCCAAACCTCTTAGGGTTTACACCAATATTTTTGGGACATTACAATAAAAGAATCATATTTAATCACAAATCCGATGGTCTATATATCACTCTAATAATAAATAAGTTTCAATCTAGTCTTTACCATATATAGTCCGTCTATATTGATTTTTTTATAGGTGATGTGCACACGGGAGGAGTAGTAAGTTAACTATACATCATCAGAGTTCCTTCCATTTTCATCTATGGTTTTGAGAGCTCTTTAGCGATTTTGAGAAGTCACAGCGGTCTTACTTGTTTGCTTTGAGAGAAGCGTCCCCCCCCCCCCATCCGCTCTTCTCTTTTTTTCCTCTCTTCCCTATGATTTTTTTCTTTTTGTTTTCTCCTCCCTCATATCTAACCCTCTCTGTTCGACGGGCTCCGCCGTCACCGGAGTCATTTGTCTGCATATAATCCGTCGCTGGTGCCCGTATGGCAGTAGCGGTGGAGGCAGTGAGGGTTACTTGTATTTTGTCATTATTTTTCACCCCTCATATGAGAGATTCAAAGATAAAATAAAACAGCTTAAAAAACATGAGAAAAGTTTTACACGAAATAGTCTGAAACGTGAGAAACACATTGCCGATGCATATTCATCTCCTACCATTATGTTTCTCTTTGGGAAGTGATTTTACTTTAAATGGGAGTAGTTTTAATATAGTTTCAAGACTTAAATTTCAAAATATTTTTTTTGAACAGCAAAATAATTTCATTAATTTTGAAATTCCAAAATATATGTAACGAAAACTTAAAAATTCTTGTCATGATGTCAATACATGGAAATTTGTGTTTTTAGTTTTGTCCCCCTTCCGTATAAATCCTGACTTCATCCCAGGATCATTGGATGTACACACTATGGGCTACCACATGAACAACTTGGATTGTGGAACAACGATGGATCTTATTCAGGTGGCCCATGTGTGAATGCCATGCACATGGTAAAAATTTCATGTGCATCGAAATGCCTTTAACAACATTCATATTTGGCTTCGGGGGTGAAGTCGTGAAGACATATGCGGTTGTAACATTGCTATGATAAATCCCAATAACAATAACAATAACAGTGATTACGAAGAAAGTAATAAAATATTTTAAAAACTTTGATATAGCTTCAATTTGGATCATCCAACACACTTATAGACGGTCCGCAAGGGCTGCACAGCCACGTGGTACCCACCCGACACCCAAAAATTTCTCGAATTAAAAGGTACAAAAAATGTACAAATACGGTTTTTTTTTTTTTTTTTTGGGGTCTTTCTTGTGTGCTTATGGTTGTAAATAGAAATACCATCTTAAATAAATTTAGGGGGAAAAAAAGAAGAAGATGGAAGGCGCATGAGACGAGGGTGGTGCTAACATGCACGGATACGTAAGATACGCCAGCACTAGCAGTCCCACCACTAGTGGAGAGACCCATAAATCACGCTTTTGTCGGCGTCTTATCAAAATTCCTTTCCTTTACTTTCTCCTTACTTTTTTGTTCTTTTCTCCTACAGCAGAAGAGTCTACCACTCCCAGACCCAGACCCAGACCCAGAAGACCCAGACCCAGAAGACCCAGACTCTACTCCTCCCCCTGTTTACTTCCCTTCTCCTCAAAGCACAACACAAACCCAAGACTCCATTAGAGAGAGAGAGACTAGAGAGAGAGAGAGAGCAGAAGGATGATGATGGATTGGGGGGATAAACAACATCAACAACAGCAACATCAAGAGGAATTGATGAATGGTGTGAACAGCAGCAACAACGGAAACGGAAATGGAAATGGAAATGGGGGTATGTTTGTGAAGGTGATGACGGACGAGCAAATGGAGGTTCTGCGGAAGCAAATCGCGGCCTACGCCACCATTTGCGAGCAGCTCGTCGAAATGCACAAATCTCTCACCTCTCACCCCGATCTCTCAGGTCTCCTTTTCCTCTACTTCGTTTTCTCGGCTTTCCCCTATAAGTAATTAAAAAACTGCTGCTTTTTGTTTTTATTCGTTCTCCGGTGAATTTTTCTTCGAATTTTCGTCCAATTTTGTGGGAATTGTGAATAGAATTGCGAAGTATAGTGAGAAATCATTCAATGCCCCTGGAGCAAAGGTTAAGCACGAATCGGGGCGCACATATAAGCATATAATTACATCTCTCACTCTCTCTCTCTCTTCATGTATGTGTGTAATTCGAGTAATAAATGGCTGCATTTGATGTGTTTTTCCCACCTTTGTATTAAAATATTCGTCCAACGGGAGGTGTCTGAAAAGTATTGAATTACGACTGCAAAATGATTAAAAAAAAAACCTTGAATTTTTTGAAATTATTGCCTTATTTTGACTTTTTGCCTATCTGAGTTGTTTTGTACTAGCAGTTTTATACTTTTTTGATTTTTCTCGTCAAATCGAATTATTATGTACTCTGATTTTTTTGAACTGCATTATGTACTATATGATTGATCCTGAAAATTATGACAAAGGAATAAACCAAATTAGTGTAGGAGGAGAAACCCAATTTCAATTTTCTAAGTAATGAACATTTTTTGAATTAACGTTACCTAATAAAGATTAGGATTATTTGGTTCATTTTTGAATTTTGATACCTTTTATGGAATGTAAGCGGTAGAGCCTTCTCATTCTTTAAATAACTCTTGTGAGTTGTCAGAGTTTGAAATATTACCAAACTTTCCCTCATTACAGTCAATTTCCACCTCATTCCTTTTTCTTCTTCTGTTTTTTTGTTTTTGTTTTGTTTGTTAGTGTTTTCATATTTCCAATTCCTGTTAACTTCATGACTTTCGAACCATTAATAAATAAATTACGCGCTTATTGATCATGATAGTCCAACATGATAATAGTCATTACTTTAGGGAGTACTTGTCGGAATTGATTTTCACACTCTTTTTAGGGTGTCTTCCACTAACTAAATATTAATTATTTTAAATTAAAGGTGATGTATTGTGAGAGAATGACATGTCTCGTAAAGCGGAAAATAAGTACTTAATTAAAGAACCTTAGCGGAGCGGGGCCTTGATCAGTTGCGCTCATTCTTTTATCTTTACCCATCTGAGTGTATGACATCAAGCCTTCATGTTTGGAAAAATAATAAATAGAAAGAAAATATTCTCAATTCACATGCATAAAAACAAAAATAAAGGGAGTGTAGATAAAAAGTAGGAGAGTGTCAAAATCAGTACCTTCTTAAAAATTAAATTTTTTTTTTATGTAAACATTGATATTGTTTGTCAGCAATTTTTTGACCTACTTACTTTTTGTTCTCAGTTAGCTCATTATGAGTTGGTGGTTTTTTCTTTTATGTAATTGGAATTGGAGTAGGTTGGTTGGTCCATTCAACAAAATACCCTATCGGTTTAAAACATTTTTTTTGTCAGTTGTCATTCAGCTTCCTTTATATTAGTAACATTTTCGAGTTTTTGCTTGTGGGTTTGCTTAGTTTTTGCTTGTGGGTTTGCTTAGTTTCAAATGATTACTAGGACTGGAGTTTTTGTTTGCATAATTTGTTGTTCCATGTGATATATGCATGTTATATCACTCTTTTTGCTTAGATAAAGACAGGGTTATTTCTCTTAAGATGTTTGCGTTAGTTTGCTCAAGCAAATTATTTAGATGTTCTCTTGGAATAACTATGTGTCTTGTGTCTTTGTGCCTTATCTTGGGGGTATTAATTGTTTCTCTTTCTTGGAATGTTTCGCCTTAGATGTATTCTTTAGGTTTCGATTAGTATATTAGAGAAGTTCATGGGCTGAACTTTGGTGTCTTGTGTGGTTTGATTGTCATCAGGTTTTAAAAAAAATACGTGAAGAGGAAAGGCAAGAGGTATCCTTATAGAAAGGGTGTTGTCTTCTCCTTTTTGTTTGGCTAAGAAAGAATTATTTCACCTACTCACCCATCCATGGAGAATGGTGTTTTTGATGGTCAAAAGCACCTTTACCTTAAAGCTAGGCCAGCAAAGTTGCCTTTACTCCTCCTTTCGCTTGCTTCCTTTCCCATGTAGATCCCTCCCCTTTGCTTTCCTTTACTTTATCCTACTGTTCTCCCTCTCAAATGATAAGAAAAAAGGGCACCTAAGATTGGACTTGGGATGATGGTCTTACCGTGGTGCTTCTTTCACTTCCTTATAACAAAAATGTGCTGCTTTCTTGTTTGACATTTAAGCGATTTGGTTTATGATCATTCTTATTTGGTTCCAAGTTATCTGTTTTATATTCCCCATTTGTTGTTGACTTCAGCTGAAATGGATGGGTGGAGTCTCCCTTACCCGCACCCAACCGCATGGATGGTTAAGCTGCCTAAGGCAATGCTTTGTAACCATGTAACTTACATTCAACTCCCCTAGAACTTGCCCATCGCGTTTGTTTACATGGGTGATGGTATGGGTTATTCTGTAGTAGCCAAGACCACCAATGTGTTAGTAAAATGTCCCCGAGTTCTTTCTTTCTAGCGAAGGAGAAAGAGCAATCGCAGTTGCCAAGTCACTCGTATGGGATACTAAACAGCCCTTGTACAACTTTTTAACCAGGAAACTCGTCAATTTCATAATAGTTACTAGTACGGGTTGCCATATCATGTTAACCTTTTTGGCAATGCGAGACTTCCCTCCTTTCTCCAAGTTTTGTCTGATTGAATGGCAGAATAGAAGAGTAAAACATCTGAATGCTATGATGATGTGTATATTTCTTCTGAGATTGGCGCATTTTCATATGCAAATAGGATTAAGTATTCGGACCACTAGTTTTCCAGTTACTTTATGTATATGAATCTATCTGTTTTGCCAATTTGTGGGTGATGATCAAGAAGCATCAGTCCTTTATAAAGATGTTGCAAACAAAACCGTATTGCCTCATTATATACTCTACAAGTTTCTCAACTATATTTGACTTCTAATCAGCTACCCGTTGCTGAGTTCTGTTCAAAGTTGACACTTGACATGTATGCAAGTCACTTCGATTCTATTTTTGTTTTGATGATAAAATCTTGCTTTTGTCCCCTCAGGAGCCAGGTTGGGAAATCTTTACTGTGACCCCTTTGTGACATCTGTTGGACACAAAATTACTGGAAGACAACGGTGGACCCCGACCCCCGTGCAGCTTCAAATTCTCGAGCGTATGTTTGAACAAGGCAATGGGACACCAAGCAAGCAGAAGATCAAAGACATCACCTCTGAGTTGTCTCAACACGGGCAAATTTCAGAGACCAATGTCTACAATTGGTTTCAAAACAGGCGTGCTAGATCAAAAAGGAAGCAGCAGGTCACCACAACTAACAATGCTGAATCAGAAGCAGAAACAGAAGTTGAATCAGCTAATGAAAAGAAGACTAAGTCGGAGGATTTCCAGTCTCAGCCTAACTCAGCTCCAAGGGCTGAGGATTTGTGCTTCCAAAACCCTGAAGTTAGCTCTGCTATGCATTCTGTGGATTCACAGTTGAATAAAGTGGAGCCCATGTATCCATCAAATGGCAGTTCAAAGCCTGCTAGGAGTATGGGACAGATGTCTTTCTATGATTCGATGCTAACAAATCCAAGTATGTATATGTCTTTTCAACATTTACTTTCTTTTCGCTGGGAAAACCCTGCAGCCTATTTTTATTTTGTTTAATAGATGTACGTACATATCCAAATGGGCCTCGGGTATATGAGGTGCACATACAATCTAAGTAGATTTACTTTGTATATAGGAGTTGTTGAATGACGGTCCAGACTTAATCCTTTTTCTTTAGATTTCGTTTTGCCTCCACAAATCTCTCCCCAAATTTTGATCCAAATACAGCCTTGTGAAGAAATATTGGAGAATTGATCATCTTCTATTCCCATGTTGAATAGTATTTTCACCTTTAGGCCCTATCTGCTGTACACGACAAGATATGCACATCTATGTTACATGAATCTTTCAAAATGTAGCACGTACTTGTGCTTGACACTCGCCACTAGGATAAAAATATGATATCCATGTCCGACATGCTTAGTCGGACAATAACTTAGCTAGCTTATTTTCTACAGAGTATGTCAGATTTCTTATGAGCTATGCATATAACTCCTACAATAGGCATGAAAAGGTTAAGTCAACTCAAAACACCATTTAAGCTCGACAATATAAATGATATATTAAGGATTTTAGATATCCAGCGTATCCTACAATATGCATGAAAAGGTAAGACAACTTTTAAACACCATGATAAATGGACAAGTACCCACACCCAACATCCATACGCGAACCCCAACATCCATACAGGAGTCCATGTAACATAGATATGCATTGAGACATCTTTCCTGAAAATTACTGTCAAATGCCAATGGCTGTTTCCTAACTGCACGTTCATTGATGGATACAGGAATCGACCACTTGATTGGTAAGATGGAAGTGTCCGGTAACTACATCCCATATCTGCAGGAAGATGACTACAACTTGACAAGCTGATAGTATTTTGAAGCATTGGGATTTTGCTTTGGTAAGTATGAATGGGAAGCAAAATATATTACACGGAAGTAACTGGTTCGGATACCAGTTAGAGAAAAACTTACGGTGAAAAACTTACGGTTTGATAAGATAGATGGACCACGCCCTTAACACATGAAGGTTGCTTATATAGATAGTGTTAAAATGGATTTGTTTCATAGTGTTGATATATTTCAGGCTTGTGTATGATAATTTTCTGATGAGGTTGTGTTTCTGACTCTCTTTGGCTGAACCTTGAATGCTGGTAATGCTTTTGTTATTCTCAGACCTAAGTGTTCAGATCCTTATCTGTTTCCAAATGGATGAATGGTAGAGGCAAGAGGTTTGTTTTGTGGATGGATGGTTTGGACAGGGCGTCGTGTAGTGCATCAAAACATGTCACTTTTACGTACATTACAGTACGGACGAGGTTGTAACTGCACCTATCCATGCCCTATCGCCTATCGGCCCGTTTGTTAGGTAAACGTATCTTTGGTGTCTGAATTTTATTTTGGCCCGGATTAAACATGCATCGCATATATACCTCATAAAAAAATCCGATCACTAAGGGGAATTTTGAAAAAGCACGAACCTAATCATGCTCTTCAAAGGGAAGAATTTTGATGGCTGTGAGCAGAAATTGCTATGGGACAGGGTGAACAACTAGGTCGTTGGGTTTCAACCATGATCCTAACCTTTTGCGTACCTGTTAATATCGTATTAAAATGGATTGTTTGTAGGCCTATTTTATTTATGAGTTTTACAACATAAACGGTTCAAATTGTGATTGTATCCAATTAATTTCGAGAGGTATGTATGAAGTGATGGAATATGGAGAGCTTGATTGCATCCTGGTGTTCGAGAAATTATTTAATGGCCCTGGGACAAGATTGAGCACGAATTTGGATCACACATTGGTGTGGGGTCTACACATCCCACACCAATGTGTGATTCAGATTCGTATTCAACCTTGCCCTAGGAGCATTGAATATCTTTTCCCTAGTGTTCAGATTTGATACACAGAGCTCATTTGATCGATGGATTAGAGCTTGATATGGGATTAGAAAATTGCTACGATGGATTATATTTCTCAATTTATAAGAAATACTATCAGGATATTATCCCCTTTTAAAGTTTGACATTGTCACCAACGAGTTCTCAGCAGCATACTCTTGACGAAGCCCTGTCACGAAGCCTGTCTATCGGTGCATGCCTGGTCGGTACCTATATATAGAATCATTCCTCGCGACTCGTGCGAAAGCATGTAGGAGTATTTAGGTTTAACGTTTTCAAGGGCTTGACCTGGTTTGTAGGGGTACTTGCTGCAAAACAAAAAGGGTAAAAAAAAGGAAACATTTTTTTTTTTTTTTGTCAGGGTGCCAACATGGTTTTTGCATGAATTTCAGGACACAATTTAGACGAAATCCAGTCTTCACTTCCCTATACTTTCTCCAAGCAAAAAGGGCATGACCCTCAAATTTAGGTTCATAACCTTTTTTGTGCTCTAAATACTCAAACCTTGCACAAAAACCTCGTACTGAGCTATATTAATTAGTACAAAATATAAGTAAATACATTAAACATTCACTTAGATGCAAAAACCCATTTCCATCAACCCTAACCACTCCCCCACACCAAGAAGACAACAACAACACCCCAAACCCTTGTTTTCTCCAAACTCCATTCCTCCCCACAATGCTCACTAAAATGGTCACTTGCTTTCAACCCGCAATATTTCTCTTACTTGCTGTCATCCTCCCTCTGATCTCTCGGGTGGTAGTGTCTCAAAGAGCCGACGGGACTTCTTTTTCATCCTTCGGCGGCCAAGGCGAATGGCAACTGTTGCAAGCAAGCATCGGCATCTCCGCCATGCACATGCAACTCCTGAGCAACAACAAGGTCGTCATGTTCGACCGCACCGATTACGGCCCCTCCAACATCTCTCTCCCCTCTGGTTTGTGCCGCCACGACATGAATGATACCGTCCTGAAAAACGATTGCACTGCTCATTCCGTCTTGTACGATATCGACTCAAACACTTTCCGGCCGCTCATGGTACAAACCGACCCCTGGTGCTCCTCTGGCTCCGTCCGAGCCGACGGAACCTTAGTCCAAACCGGTGGGTACAATGATGGTGATCGTGTCGTGCGCGTTCTAGCCCCATGCACCGACGATTCTTGCGATTGGATCGAATTCCATGGTTATTTATCGCAGCGCAGATGGTACTCAACAGACCAAATACTACCGGATGGCCGGATTATTATCATTGGAGGAAGGAGACAGTTTAGCTATGAGTTCTACCCTAGAAGCTCAACCCCACGGTCTCCTTCCGATACTCAGCGGCTTGGTTTTCTCGGAGAGACTACAGATGAGAATGAGAACAACTTGTACCCGTTCGTGCACTTATTGCCAGATGGGAACTTGTTTCTTTTTGCCAACAACCGAGCTATATCTCTGGACTACAAGCATAATCGTGTGGCAACAGAGTTCCCTTCGATGCCCGGCGGCGATCCTCGGAACTACCCGAGCTCGGGTTCATCGGTATTGCTCCCCATAGTCGATAATAACAATGGGATCGCGGAAGCCGAGATCATGATATGCGGCGGCGCCCCAAGTGGCTCGTTCGCACAGGCAGTGCTCGGGAACTTCTTCCGTGCGCTTGCCACGTGCGGACGAATAAAAGTCACGGACGAAAATCCAAGTTGGGCAATGGAGACCATGCCCATGGCCCGTGTGATGGGCGACATGGTAATTCTACCTACTGGGGATGTGATCATCATCAATGGTGCCGGGTCGGGTACCGCCGGGTGGGAGTTTGGAAGAAACCCGGTTACCCGACCCGTGATTTACCATCCACAAGCAATGGACCCGGGCACTCGGTTCATGGTCATGGGCCCAGCAACACGGCCTAGACTGTACCATTCCTCGTCGGTGTTATTAACCGATGGGCGTATTATAGTCGGGGGTAGCAACCCACACGTGTCCTACGTCTTTAGAGGGGTAACTTACCCAACTGACCTCAGCCTGGAAGCTTATTCACCGCCATACCTCGCCCCCGAGTACCGACCAATCCGTCCTACGGTTACAAATGCCAGGGGTACTTTGGGGTACAACCAATCATTTTCAGTGACGTTTACTGTGTCAATGTTTCTGAGAATGGGAATTGTTTCAGTGCGGATGGTTGCACCGTCGTTTACTACGCACTCATTCGGCATGAATCAACGGATGGTGGTGATGAGGACGACTGGGGTCTCCATGGTGGGGCCCAATGCGTATAGGGTAGATGTAGTTGGGCCTTCAACGGCTGAGATTGCACCACCGGGGTATTATATGCTGTTTGTTGTGCATTCTGGTATACCAAGTACTAGCGTGTGGGTGAGGATTCAATAATACATATGAGTTTTAGATATGTGTCTTGTTTATTTTGAATGGCAAAATTTTTTTTATTAACCAGAGATTAAAATGATAGAAAGTACAAGGCATTGTAACACACCCAACCCGCCCGCTAATCCTAAGCCACTAACTAACTTAAGAGCCAACCCAGAAATCAAAACACTCTGCAACAACACTAGGAAATGACAAGTTGACAACCATCAAAAAAGTCTAACAAAAGCAACTCCAACCTCTACCCAACCACCGCCTCCCACAAGGTCGTCAAGCAACTCCACCAACGCCATACAATGCCATCCGACGATCTTCGCACCAACAAAACCTGCAAGAGAAACCTCCGAAAAGTTTTGGTCGAATCACAGATCCAACAACGGCAACAAAGAAACACCCGAGATGTCGAAGGGAAGGAACGTGTATTTATGTGTGTGCGCGCGCGTGTTTATATTGCCACGCACTTACGGGAATGGACATAAAACTTTGACGTTAGGTGTGCAAATATAATGAAATAATATTGCAGTGAAAAGAGATATCAATGTTCGTCAATGAAAATTGCTGCAGTATTGCACAATAAAGATTGTGGCAAATATTGTCGATCAACTTATATTATTAGAGTATTACAAAAATATAGTCATAAATCATTCTAGATGCATACAATTTTGTTCCAAGGGGTAAAATTATTCGAGGCTATAAATTATAATGGGACCAACATCGATGAGTCGACCAATGTCTTCCTCGATAGCATATAACTCGCAAGAATATCGTCATTCATCCCATTTTCGAGGCCAGGGTTTAGATAATTCTCATGAATGAAAGCGCCCGATTGATCACCACAGTAATTATTAGAGTTAATAGCACAAGACAAGGCTAATCACGATCGCTAATCACTGTTCAAAAACAATTGTTCTTGGGGTGAATCCATAGCGCGCACTAATAACGGTCTGAGAAAGGGATGCTCTGGAAATACCCACAAGTAACAACCGGTACGCCGGTACGGCACGAAATTCAAAATCTTGTCTCTAACTATTATGTAATTTCACCGCCGATGGAGGTAACCTAGATGGCAGGACAGTTCTCACCCACAGAAATGACTCAAGGTTCGAATCTCGCCAAGGGAGAAAATAGATCACTGCCATCTAATACTTGGGTGGTACCTTGTTCACTACTACCGGTAGTTATGATTCGAATCAGATATTTCTCACAACGGGTCAAGAGCCCCTAGGTCACCCTAGGGGGTTGCTACTTGCTACCCCGATCACCCCACTAGCGCACGGACCCGGATCCTCTGTCAATATTTTTACTTCTCCGCATTGTATGGTGGTTTCATGATCTCATCTGGTTTCTACTTCCATTCTCCCCTCTCTCTCTCTCTCTCTCTCTCTCTCCCTGGAAATGGCGGCTGAATCCTGTATCGCGAATTCTCGATACACATACCTACACGAAGATCATACGAAGGGCCCTCTTGAAGCCATTGACGCACACAACGTCCTCCTCCACAACAACAGGAATTCAAAGCTTCTACTCACATTCCTCTCTGCCCTTCTTCTCACTGCAACTGCGTTTTCTCTCTCTTCGCTCAAGGTAAATTACCAACTTCACGAAAATAGCGATTCTTACCGTAAATTTTGTCCATTTAGGAACACACATATATTCAGTATTTTAAATTTATTGATCCTTCACATCTGATTCTGCAATTTTTTGCACTTTTGGTAGTGCTAGGGTTTAGTGAAAGTCTGCATTTTTTTGCCACTTTTTTTTTTTCAACAAGGACTTCTTGTTCATGTACTGTAGCTCTGTACTTGAGTACTCTTTTTGAGTAAAGCTGGGGTGGTTTGATAAATCAAGTTTCGACATTTGTTTTTTCGAACTTTTGCTTGATAGCCACTGCCGGATCCAGGAATTCGGTACTTATATTTATTGATTGTAAATTTATAATCTCGAATTTTTTTCTTCCCAATCAAATCCACTGTTGTTTTTGGTCCCGTTTCGTATACTTTGAAGATAAGTTAGTTATTCGACATGAAAATTGGGCAAACTGAAGCCCAACTACAAAATAAGAAGATAAAAATATTTGTCCTATAATCCAATAAAGATAGAGGAAACGTTACTTTTGAAAGAAAAATGATGGAGCAAATTAATTTTATTACTTTGTGAGGCTTTTGAGAGGTGATAGTTACTAACTAACAAGAGCACTAGTGTATTTTTTTGGAGTTAAATGGAAGATTATACATGCTCATAGGAATCCAAGGGACACCTGACCCCCTTGGCCCTTCATTGGATCCGCCCCTATTGACAACCCACTACTCAGCTTGAAGTGGCTCGTTAACAGCCCTATGTGTGTTTACTAATTGATGTTAACTATCTTGGGGAAATAGAACAGAAGAAAGAAGAAAGGGTCTGAATTAATGATATCAAGAACATAGACATCACACATAAACCATGAAAGAGAAAGAACATTAGTTACCGTAAAGACCTGTGGTGGCTTTATAGAATTTTCATCTGTGCAAATTCAGATGCTTGGTTTATTTTGTAAAAAAAATGTTATTGTTGAATTTGAGGCGTTCATAACAGGTTATATTGCTATGGGACGGTAGTCATATCCGTTATTACTGACATAGGGGTATGATCCAACAAACAGCAGGGTGAATCAAGTAACATGCTTCTTTGGAGCTTACTTCTAAGTGCAACCCTTGTCATTGTTTTTCTTCGGAAGCCTGTGGAGAAAGGTGAGAAACTGGTAAACAGTACTTTCCATATCCTAGAGTCCCGCGGATATTTGTCCGGGAGTTAATGTATTAGTTTTTGCTAATCCATAGTTGAACTAATTTGGATGGTTAGACTTCATTTTGTCTTTGTTGGAGGTATGCATGACCAGAGGACCTTTTCTTTTGTATTTCTATTGTCATCGTACATTGTTTGTGACGCGTTAACGTTGTTTGTCATTGTTTTCTTCTTCCCTGTAAATTTTTTTGGTTCCCCCATATAACATTATTGGACTATCTAGACTTGTGATTTGGTTTTCAGTCAGATAAGTTATTTCTACACTATAGGCTTATTAACTATTTTCGACTTATGTGATGCCTTCCAACTTTACATCTTCTCAATGCAAATAATGTCTATTCTGGTGCTTTCTCTTGTTTCATGCATTTTGGGTTCCTTGATTATCAAGTATTGGAAAGCTTTCAAACTATTGATGGATCAATGGAATCCCACTTGTGTGAACCAATTTGGCGCTTGCGAAAGTCTCTTAATTTGCTTCAAACTTCTGAAGTGTGTGGAAGTGCATTTGTGCAATTAGTGACAATTGCAAAGAAATTGAACTCACACCCCTTTAGCAAGAGCCTGAAATTTGAAGTTTACTATTATGATGAGCCTCTGGTTTCGTTTTTTAGATAAACTAGATTGAATTGCATAGTTTCCGCACAACTTCGAATTGTTGGACTGCCCAATTTTTTCTGAGTTGCTTCCGTCTTTGAAAATATGACGTGTATAAGGAACCACTTATCTTTTTCTTCTATTTGAGAAACATATATCTGGACTCTGGAGTATATCTGGACTGCCCAATTTTTTTTCCTTCTATAATGAACCACTATCTTTTTCTTCTATATGCCACAAGCAGAGTAGAATTATGACCAAGTTCTATCTGGACTCTGGAGTGTAAGCCCCTTGATTGGAATAAACATTTTTTTGGCAACGAACGTTGAAAAGCCAGAATCCTAACATTTTTAAAAGAATAATGCTAAACTGAATCTTCGCAATTGTAATTGATAGTTGGTAATTGATGAGGTAAGATTACAGTTATATCTTGAGACCCTTATCTTTTGTCTTCTGCCTTTTCTTTTCTCTTTCCCAGAAGAATAGCTAGATATGTCATTTCATTTTGGGAAAGCATGTTTCACATTTTCCTATGTCTCTGTTTGTATGTCTCAGAGTCCGTCATAATTATGCCAGCTTTTGGGGTCCAACTTGAAACTCATTACCGAAGGTAACATTAATATTTTCCAATTATGGACTGTGGATCTAACTATTCTATGTGGCTAATTGTTAGGTGTTGGTTCTGAAAAGGAAAATTTGGTTTATCAATACTAGTGTTCATATTGGAACCGTTGCTCATTGCTCATTTCTTGAATCGCAATGCATACAAGATGAATAGATAAGATACCCATACCCCTTCTTAAAGACGTTTTTGGTCGTTATTTTGTTTCTGCAATAGTTGAATAAGTATTGGTTAATAAAGTATGCCATATATTTGCACTGGATCTAAATCTCCAAGTAAAATTTAGCAGCTATATCTCTCCCTCCCTTCTTCCCTGGACCAACCATCTCTGTCCAGCGATTTGAGGCTAGACAACTGTGGATCACTTTATGCTTGGATCCGTTGCTATGTGGTTCTTCGACTCATAAAGATAGGATCATTGCTTACTCTGTTGTCATAGGGTTTTGTTTTCTTTTGCTTATTCTAACCATGTGCTCTACTAGTAAGATTATCTCCTTTTTTTTTCTTTCATATAGAGGGAGAACAATCCACCGCTTCATTCCCATTGACAAGATCTTGAAACCTGTCCTAAGTGAATGTGTGACCCCAGTCACTTGTTACTGGAGCTTGTCTCTGATTGTGCGCGAGGAAGAAGAACTTGTGTTAGTTTTCAAGGTAAGAATATGATGCTGTTTCGTACCTAAATCCTATGTTTATTTTTTGATCGGAATACCTAAATCCTATGTTGTTTTGTGTTGTTGATTCAAACACCAGATACAACCTTGTCCCTCCCACCTTGTCCCTCCCTTTTTTATTTTATTTTTCTTTCTTGCTTTTTCTTTTTAGTGTGTGTGGTTCTTTTCTACTTTCCCCCACCCTTCCTCCCCGTACTGAGTCATAAACACTTGATCCATTTTCCAGGAACTACGTCCACCAGTCAAAATGTTAATCCCAATCTGGAAGGCTTTGTGCGCCGCTACGGACAGCCCAGAGACTCTTGACCAACCGGGTTGAGCCATTCTGGATACCTGATCCAGTTGTACATGGTTAAACTGTTCCAAAATTTCGTAGTATGTAGGTAGGATAGAGGGAAAATCAAGAAAATGATTTTGCTGATGTATTCCTAATTGAATGCTTTACAAGATCATTGGCGAGGAACTGTAAATTCACTCATTTAGGAGATCAGCTCTTCTTTCATTCTGTCATTCTGAATTGTTGAGCACGACACAATTGGAAGGTCCTGAAGTTGATTTTCCCCTATCAGGTGCTTTCAGCTATCACTCTCAGCCTCACACCAGAGTTCCCCATCGCTGCATGCAGGAGAAGTTTGTATTTAGCATTGTACTTCACCATGTGCATTGGTAAAGCAGTGCCTTCTTCTGCCTATTCCACTTACGACTTACGCCCGGTTTGATTCAATTATGGCGAACGCAAAGCGGAAAGACTTCTCCTATCTTTTCTTTTCCCACCATGCAAAGTGACCGTAGGCCATGCTGTTATCGGTATATCTCTTGCACAAAAATGAAGAGCGAGAGAAGAGGCAAACAATAGACTAGCCGTTCCAAGTTCCAACCAATAATTTCCAGTGCCCGGTCCTGCGTTTTGAGTCATACCCTCAAGTAAGGTTGACAAACGAGCCGAGTAGATGATTATTGAAGTTTAATTTGAAACTTAACAAGCTTTAAAAATATATTCAAGCTTGGTTTGTTTATAAAACGAACCAATCTCAAACGAGCTTTAATCGAGTCGACCACGAACCGATGAGCTTCAAAAATATGTTCAAACTTTTTTTTTTTTTTTTAACAGCAAGCTTGGTTAGTTTATATAACAGCATTAAAAACAAGGGTGAATTTTATTATCTGCATATAACTGGCATTACAGAAGTACATGACTCATCCGTACAATTGTCACTCTACACTCTTGGTTGTTTACACTCTTATAACCGTATTATTACTACTTCCACTGTCGAATGGAATTTACTATACACTATACACGATGAATTAAAAGAATAAGCTCACAATGAATACAAAGGACGCGAAAAATCACAGCCAAGCAGGCATCACTAAGACTGGAAAAACCATGGGGCATCTCATCAACCATCGCCAATAGCCGAGCCTAAACGGTGGGATGCACGTTCTAAACTGAGTTGATGTCGACGTAAACCGTGCCACGATCCATTTGAACCACCACTCCATGATCCAAGCTTTGCTATCTGCTTATGCAATGCTTCCAAGTTGACAAGAGGCACGGTTGTTGGTCGCCCATGAGCACACTGCAGAAGAAACTCTCCAGTATTATTCAACCCAATGCCTCCCCCTCCCTCTCTCTCTCCACACGTACGCGCACACACACGGGGAGAGAGAGAGAGAGAGAGAGAGAGAGAGAGAGAGAGGTATTTAAACAAGTACACACGCTTTTGTATAGACCCAAAAAAAAAATGAGCAGAGGCATGATCAACTCACTTGGAAACACAATGAGGTCTGCTTCAGCTCTTCAACAATCAGGGAACACTCTGAAGGTAGCAACGTGTCCCCAAACATGATTGCGCCTAAATAACAAAACCGATAAGCAAAGTCAGGAAAATACACCCCCGCAGAAGCTTTGATTCCAGTAGAAGCGGAAAAGAAACAAAGTACGAGTCTCATGGCCACAACTTGTTTGCGATATTTGCACTCTTCAGCTAAATGACATCTAGCAAATACTCCAACGATACATTGATTGTACCTCTACAAGCTTTAAAATTAAGGACCCGATGGACAGATGGTGGTATTGTGGATGATCCATCTGTTTCAGCAAGCTGTTGATTGTAAAAATAATCGGAGTCAGATCAACAATGATAATCAGGAGGGTAAAAAACTACAGACCATGGACAAAGTAACATTAAGAACTCCAAATTACCTGTTGAAGAAATTCTAAGAGATCTACATCCGTCAAATTGACTCCAAGTATGCATGGAACCTACATGTCGCCACAATTCTTACACTCAGTAACGAGACCAGCACTCACAATGTAGTATCAGCCTAACAATGAAGGTCCATAGTGTAACCCTAAGCTAGAGTTTATTTTGTTGTCCAAAACCATGAAAAAAGTAAATTGATCAGTGATGTCTGCCTGTAGAAATAAAAATAGCTCCTGTGGGAATATCAATTCCTTCCACGGGCAAGCGTGCCTGTATATAGACTATACACTATTGGGAATCAAGAGAATCAAATTGATTTAGCTCATACCTGTGTGTGAGCATGTGTGTGTGTGACACAGAGAGAGAGAGAGAGAGAGAGAGAGAGAGAGAGAGAGAGAGAGGTGGTTTACCGCAACAAGTGTGACAAAAGTTGGCTGCTTGTGTAGAAGATTCAAATTCCTGTGAAAATGCAGAAAAAAAGGTGCAGGTCACAGAAACCTTAGGAAAAATGGATGATACTAATAAACAAAGGTTCCCAGTTTAACAAAAATCTGAGACCAATTTGGTCAACACCACCAGAATCGCAGTTATTATCATTTGGGTTGTATTTAGACCTTAGATTTGTGGAAGGAAAAGAAAAAGGATAACATAGCTTGGATTTGTGGAGGGAAATCCCTTATAATCCCTCCACAAATCCAAGATCCAAACACAACCTTAACGTCATTTGCATAATGATTGGTGAGCAGGAGTGTTCATATTACTTTTTAAAAGACTTTGAGCCCCGAGCATGAATATTGCAGAGCCAACCCCAGCTTTGAATCTGTTCAGCATAAGTGTGTAATAACTGGTACTCAATTTCAGGCAGGACCTGTTGACATGTTTGAAAACAATAAAAACCCGTTCAAGTATACCAGACAGATGTAAAACTTAGACCAGAATTAGGGCTATCAGCTCACAATATAAACCCAAAATATACCATGAGATTCACATACCAACTTTTGCTCAATGTCCAAAAAGGTGACTGTCTTCTTTCCTTCAGATAACACCTAAGAATTTTCACCAGTCTACTAAGCCACCGCACAGATGCTGTTAAAAAGATTGAAATGACAATACTAAGACATTCACCTTTTGACGCAATTCTTCCAGGCGGATCCTTTCATCTGCAGCATGCTGTAAAATAGTAAAATCAATTAATAACAGAAAATCAGTGTGGTGTGAGTTTACTAGCCATCTAGTGACATGCTGACATGATTTCCCAGTTACAATTTTATCATTGGAGAAACTCTATTTTGATGTCTTAATCAACTTTAAGAACCCTATGTTACATGCATTTCACTACCAGTTACAATTAAGATTACACAGAAGTCCTAATCTGTTAGTAATGAAAAGCACAAGCTAGAAGCAAACCTGATCGATAATCGCAAGTACTCCACTACCGACCACTGGAATGAATTTCTTATCCACCTGTTGAAGAACTTGAGCGTCTTCCAAAAAATTCTTATTGATGGATTCAGGAACCAATGAATCACCAGCTAGGTGCAAGATGCCAGAAGAGACATCAAGCACAGTATCCTCATTGTGAGCACAACGTACTTTTCCTACATGCTGCTATTGCAAAAAACTTTGTAATCACTACTTACATAACTCGAAAAACCCAAATTCTCTAGAAGAAAGTACTATAGTGTAAAATTTTAAAGTGAATTTTTAGGGTACTCAACTGCAGTGCTGGGACAGCTCTTCCGCCATTTTATCCCAGAATCTGAAGGATCTTGAATGTCTGAAGGATAAGAAAGCATAATATCATAAATATGGCATTCTTATAGAAAGATAACTGAGATAACTAGAAAGTGAGAAATAATTTAGAAAAACTGGTGAAAAATGAAGTACAAATACTCATGTATAGAACATAGGTTATCCACCAATGCTTTTATAATGCTAGTAAATATGCAGGCTCTAGAAACGGGAAAATGTAAAATTAACAAGAAATTATGAAATTAAAAGTCCAAGCTAGCATCCTACATAATTCTCTCCCATAAATCAGGGAGAAGCATAACTTAATGCATGCTCTCACTTAACAAGCAGTTACCTTCACCTGAATTCATACTGTCAATGTGGTCCTCTGACTTCTTTTCCATTGTAAAATCTTGAAAGTCACTCATGTCCATCGCTTTCTTCTCTGGTCTGGAAGCAAGCACTCAGTGAAGTTAGAAATGCAGATTTGAGCTATCAATTTAGGGTTAACATGGAAACGCAAAGATCGTGATACCGGGTATAGATCAATTGGTCCTCCACAGAACTTGGCTCAGAGTGTAGTTTACATACACCGGCTGATCTCTGTGAATACTTCAACTCAGTAGTTTCTGCAAAACACACACACATCTCAGTTGTTCTGGCATACTTGTAAAGCAACTAAATCACACAAACAGTTGGTACAAGAAAAAAAACCTTCTGAAGTAGGGACGTCATCACTGGCGGTGTGGATTTTTGTTTTCCCATCTGACATGACCAAATGATTATTCAAAGCAATGAATTTTTTCTTGTCTCTGTAGAATGGCGGAGCTGAATGGCTTCTTCTTGGCCTTTTCATACAAACATACTCTTTCTCATGATATGTCAGCTTATCTTTTTGGTTTTCAACCTTGTCCCTGTTAATTGCTGAAGAAAAGTGGCGTGACGTCGCGTGCAAGTTACCATTATGTTTACCATGTGAGTCTAAACATAACCACTCTCTGTCATCACTTAACACATCCAAATCTTCAGGATAAACAGCATCATATGGTTTGTGTTGTTGGCAAATTCCACGACTGTCTCCTGAGAAACTGTCACAACTTTTGGAATCTGAGTACATGTTTGTCCACCTTGGTGGGGAACAGTTTCCATGGGTTGAGCTATTTTGAATAGTATCATTGAAACGAAAACTATGGTCCCTAATTTCCCATTCTTCCAAAGTGTCATATCTAGAGCCAATATCATATTTAAAGCAACTTTCAAGAGCATTCTCACCAAAGAATTTCTGTACACCAAGCGATTTGGTCAGAAAAGATGAATCTGACATAACAGGAGAATGTTCAGAATCAAAAGGACGATCGGAAGAGCCATAATGACTAACATCTGCAACCTCATCAAGCCAATGATTCCTTTGACCAAAGGCATACCTCTGGTCAATGTCATCCATTTCTCCAACATCAACCTGGTCACGTTCAAGCCGCTTTTGTTTGGTCCTCAAGCCATCCATCTGAAAGTCAAATCCTTCAGAACTAACCAACGATTCTCTATCAGGGCTTTTCCAAGTGGAGCAATACCGCAAAAAGGGTTTTGTAAAATAGTTGCTGAAATTGTCCACCTCATTGCCAATTTTGGCAGAATCGAAAGATAATGCACTCCCTGTATAACCATTGGTCTTGTCGCCAGCCATATTGAGATGCCCATTCTCCAAACTATAATCTAAAATCAAGTCTGTATTGTCTTTTGATTTTTCTGCTGCAAATAGTTCATTCTGCATGAAATGGTCTTTGACAGAAAAGACATTAGTATCAGGTGCCTGCGATCCATCACATGACTGGAATGAGAAGTCAACTTCACAATCAAATCCTAACCCAGTCTGTTGCTCTTCGAATTCTGAAGCATTACAATGAGTAAATCTATTGCCTTTCGGATAGTACATCATGTCACTCTCTTCAGGTTGCATCTCCCGCCTCCTTTTTGGAATTTCATATTTCGTAGGCAAATCTGGCAAATTATGGCAAAGAAATAAGTCTTTAGATACAGTTGAAGGAAGAACGCAAAAAAAATTCTCCCAGTTTCCTTTTAAGTTCATAACCATCCCTCATAACTGATAAGATTCTGGTATCCTACAAATGTGTCATGCTATCTCCTCCCTACCAATTTGAGGAATTTGAGGAATTTTAACAGCCCAAAAAAGTGCACATTGTATATTTTTATTTACTACAATATTTGAATTATGACATTTACTAATCTGTCATACCTTCTTCTAGTGATAATGTCTTGTCAGTGTCTCTCCGCACATTACCCTCTTCTGAAACGTGACCGAGAGAGTATCCTAGAAGCATATTGGGTGAAGACAATTTTAAGAAATGAATTAAGAAAAATAGTGATAACAATCTGCTTAATACTATTAATGAGTTTATCCTTTTACCGTAAGATAATTTTTCACTCCAAAAGCGTGTCACGGTCTTTTCAATAAAACCAATTACTGGAAACCAATCCTGAAATCATGAAGGGACAAAATTACGTAGGATCCAAGAAAAGATAAAAGTTCTACTACATCATAATAGAGTGGTAACCAAGCAAATTAACTTATCACTAAGATCGAAGCACATCTTTTTCCTTTGAAAAAAAAAGCAGCAAATTTTAACAAAGAATAACTTGACATGATTTTTTAGAGAGATTTAATGTAGGGTTCTGAGGTTCTTTCTTCCCATATAACTACAGTATTAACCCACTGTGAGTGCAGGGTAAGAGCTTTTAATCTCGGCCTGTAATTGACAAAAGTTCTACACGACACATATGACTACCAAATGCCAAACAACTGCATGTAGAAAGAACACAATATAGATTCAAATTCTTAAAAAACCAACAAGAAGATCAAGAAAAGTGAAAACATCCTGAATTGATTTAATAATAACCAGCTTCAGCATACAATTTCACTTACCCATGTGAAACAACCAAGAATTCCCCCAACACCTGGTCCTGTAATGGGAGGACCCCTACTGTTGGTTTCTAGGTTCAATGAAAATCCAATAATACATGGAAAAGGTAATTCTTACAAAATAAATCTCTACTTCTTAAATTGCTCAAAATGAGATTTTGAAATTACTTTACTTTCCATGACAAGCATTCACCTCACATGTACTTAACACCACCCTCTCGCAGGGAGGCTCCTATAGTCTTTTCCTAGCTTAATATATCTCATTAGTATCTCATTCCTCAAGACAGAATTTTCAGATTTTTTTCTGAAGGGAGAATTTTCAGATAGATAAATGTAAAGCTTCATGGCCAAGAAAAATGGGGTGAAAAAGGCCCTGAAACTGAACCAATTAACTGATCGAATTTCTAAATAATCCATTTGCTAACAGGAAGAAGGGCCTGCCGATATGCTTCTTATAGTAACATCATGTCGAGTAATCCTGCCCCATATACATATATTGTTCAACAACCTGAATTCTTATAAATCTTGAATAATTCTTATAAGTCTAGCCAGAAAAGCTCACAATCAATTAGTGAATAATTCATATGAAATTTCATGGTCAAACATGTCCAATCAAATAACAAAACTGTCATGGCTTAACAAGAAGGAATGTTACCTTGAATTCAACAGATGTATTTGATGGCTCAAAAGTAATATCGTACCAAGATCTTGGGCAAATCAAGTTCAAAATATAGGTTGCAGAAGTTTGAGACCTACTTCGCTTCGCATTATGGGTCCCAATGTGGTCCTTCTGCTGATCCAAATAGTTGAACCTTGTAGCCAACTGATTTAGCAGTTTATGTATTGGGCCTTTGCATGTATACCGAGAGTTGATATCTGAATAAGTGGACGTCAAGACAAACAAAGGAAGAAAGTACTTTGTACTCTCACGTGACTATTGATCTTGTTCAATATAGTTTTAACAAAATCAAATTCGCAACTTAATGGATACAGATATATTGAAAGACCTGCAATGGAAAAACACCCTTAATTAGCATATATAGATATTACCTAGTAAAACCTATTAAAACAGTTAATTATACGGTCAATATGATCCATGTTTCATTATACCTTAGCAGATGAAGTATCACAAGGAGTCGACATGTATCCAAGAAGCTTTAATACACCATCAGAGACACTCAGTTCATGGAGAGAACTGGAAAGCTCAATACCAAAACCACTCGTCAATAGTGACAAAGTAGACGAGGATGGGGCTGTGGAGAACAACGCTTCATCACTGCATACAAATGACGATGTGAAAAAAACACATAAATAACCCTACAAGTGCCATAACTATAGCAAAGGCATACCTCTCACTATCAACAACTTTGAAGAGAACTTTCGGATGAATGAGGGCAATTCTAAGAACGCAGCTCTTGACCGATTGCAAAACTTTCTTTGTGCTGGGTCCAGTTTAATTATGAAATCACAAACACTTTAAGTCAGTGAAAATGATTAGCCGTGAGAGAAATCGTCTCAATTAAGGTAGTGGGAACAATCTCTGAGAGAACTAAAAGCAACCATATTATATGCTAAGTAACAGAAACCTCGATTTAATATGCCTCCTCCGTACTGGTTGATTGTAAAATAAATCCCGAACAATGACTGCATGGACCGAAGACTATTAATTGACCACACTTTAAAACTTAAAGTACCAGAACAAGCAATGTAATGAACCTTGTACCTGTGGTGCCTACATCTTGCCTACCGTCATCAATCCCAAGATACAAGCACTTGCATCCCTGACAAGAATGATGGAAATTCAACAACAAGGATAAGGTAAGGATACCAAAAATCGATAATAGAGACCTAAATTCAGCACGCGCACACACACACGCAAAAAAAAAATGCACAAGGAGTTAGACACCCAGTGAGTTGTTTTCCCCCCTGGTATTCCTTCGTAAATCTCCAGATTTGACCTCGTACATTCCAGCTCCCAACGGCAATCCAATAGGACAACTCAAAAAGAGCTAATAACCCTAAAGTACTATCTGTACCTTCACGACCTTGCGATATCCATTTGGCCTCCCATGAGCTTTTGTAATGACTTCTAACAATGAAACATCAGAAATGGAGCTTAGTGCTTCTCCACGAAAGCCAAAGCTTCTGGTAACAGCATCGGTTTCAGTCAGCTGATCAAACTTGGACGTTGCTGATTGCAAAGTAAACATAAGAATCACAATAACATAAGAATCACAATAACATAGCAAATAAAGAATCAAACGTTCACTATAAAACCTAGTTCCAGTACCATTTCTCTCAGAAAATTAGTCATCCCAGCAAGAAAGTTATGATGCCAGTACCAGGCAGATATATTCGCTTTTTCTCAGTTGAAGTAACTAAGCAGTAAGTACCAGTATCAGTTGAAGTAACCTTGCAGTCATTATCACCTTCAAGGGTAAAAAATAGAGCCTAAAATTCTTGGTCAATTCTTGGTCTCAGCATTCCTTTGGAATTTGCTTATCCTATTCCTGGTGGAATTATACCACCGATAGGATTCACAAGCTTTTTAAAAGAGGCAAGAATTCTTATTCCCTTGAAAAAACACATTCCACATATACTCTGGCAACATGCTTCCCGTGCAAAAGAAGACCGTAGTTTATAGCTGTGATGGTCAAAATAACTACTCAAAGTACCCATGGTCAAAATTTCACATAGGTATGAGTACGCAAGGAAAGAGATGCAAAGTTGCCCACTTGCAATGGAAACACTCCCTTCTTGTACAAGTTTCAAGTCCAGTTACTGTGATCAGTTCTCACTCAGTTAATTGAAAAGGAAGTCCAATGTTGCTTAAACTAATAAAAAAAGGGGTGGTCTCTTATTCTATAACCCCCTCTATCTCCAACCAAACCATCACAAACCAATATAAGCTGCCACAATATTATTCGCATTACAACAAATCATAAAAAAGCATAGAAAGTTACCATATCTTTCTCCCAACAACACCAATCCATCGCGAGTAATACCAACACCTGCACATATACAGATGAAAGATTGAACAAACAAACAAAAACCCAGTACTAGACAGGAAGGAGAGGGGCGTTACTGACCATTGTCCACTATTTTAATATAGCATGTTCCAACACCGACTGCAACAGATATCTGAAAGACAAATATCTGTAAGAAAGATGCAACAAATATTTGACTGGATGCATGGATCATAGAAGTAAAAAACCTTGCATGTTAAGTGTTTAGCAACCATCTAGTTCCAATTATCAGGCACCAACTTCATGATTGCGTGTACATTATTGACCAAATGATAAGTTGATAACAATAAACAGACCAAGCCCATCGAAAGGAAATTTGGGTGAAAGGTTAAAAAAAGGAGAAGTGAAAACTCCAACATTTATTGAAGGGAAACAAGACCAGTATAAAACGGGTACAAAAAGTAAAATATTAGGAACAGCTAATCCTACATTCGATTTGTTTATGCCGGCTTTATTTTGTCGAAAGACTCTGCATCAAGTGGGTTCACAAGAATCACAACTATATACTGAATACATTATTGCCTAGTCTATGAGCACTTTGACATCATTAATCACTCTCTCCACCCCTGAAATCTTATCATTCTAAGTAGAATACCCAGATAACACAACTGATATTCGAGACATGGACTCAAGCTGTATACCTAATTCAAGATTTACATACAATGGCATGCATGTCTATATACGTATTGATACATACATGCGCTGTACATACATTTATGAACCACATATGTAGCATGCAATGGCATTGCAAAACTTATACCTTGGTTGCACCAGCATCAAGACTGTTGAAAATCAGCTCTTCCACAACTCTAGCAAAGTCGAACAAGATAATACCCGATCGAACGGAACTATGAACAGCCTCAGGCAAGTGCTTAATGCCCCCCATATTGCACCGACACTCACAATAATTCTTCAAATCTCAGAAATCATTTCAACTACAACAATTCGAGTTCAAGCACCTGCAATTAAAAAACCAACGGGAAAGTTGAAACTCCCGTACTTCCATTTCAATGACAAAATCCTCTACATTTCCTTCGATAGATATATTATCATGAACAAGCATATCCCTATTCCCCTTTCGATGGTGCGAAAGATTGAGATAAGAACGGGGAGCCTTTTTTCTCACCAAATCTCACCATTTTTCTGAGACTTGGCGAGAAAGGGGAAGGGCCAATCATAAAATTTCATTTTTGTACTTTTCTCTCCATTCCTCACCAAAAAGCTCAATCCAAACGAGTGATTTCACAAGAAACCATAACCATTTCCTTTTTTTTCCTCACAAAACCCCTCCATCTTGAAGTGGGGTTCCTAACACCTCGTCTAGGGTTTCGATTTCCATCCGAAATTGAACAGAGAGCTGATAAATGCGTATGCTAACATATATAGAAAGTATGCATGCCTTTCATTCTATCGTTAAATAGGAGGGAATTGAAGTGGGTTTGCTAACCTGGAGACGATTATGAGACGCCTAGGGTTAGGGTTTTTGATCGACATTCGTAAATCGAACAGAGTCCTGAAGAAGAGGCGGTTTGGATGATAATGTGCGCCGGGACTGTGCTACGTTGCGCCAGTACTGTTCCATCGACGCCTGGTAACTTTATAGAATCACCGGAGGGAGCGCCGATTGGTGACGGAGTAATTACGTCACTCGTAAAAAGTACTCCGGAAAAAAGTAAGTTCTAAGTAAACACGTGGATTGTTGAGTGGACTGCGGAGAGTGAATTCAAATCATGTACTAATAAAGACGCAAAGAGGAGTGACATTAACAAAAATGGGAGTGACAAAATCACTTCTCCGAAAAGAATTCGTTTTTCCTTTCTCAAGCTTGGAGGGGATGCTGCAGAGCGGCATCCTTGCAAAGCTATGCGGAACGGCCAATCTTACTATTCATTTTAGCACGGACGGCTTGGGTTGAATTTGAACGCATATAAATTTGAGTCGTTGATTGCAGAGATGAACGGTCGGATCATTCCGGCCAATAGCCATTTAGTAAAATCTAAGTTGACTCACTTTCATTATCCCACTCCATTCAAGTTATTAAAATGTGCATCGATATTGATGAGTTTAATTCGATAATCTAAAATTTGAGAATCCCATCGTTAGTGGTTTTTTTGTTTTTATATAAAAATTTTGAAGTACCAAAGAAAATGTAGTTTTTCCTTTTTTGTTTTTTTTTTAACATGGTAGCATGTCAAAAATTGACTTTTTAACTGATCTTAAAAAAAGTGAATATATATCTTTTAACAATGCTATTTTACTACCAATGGTTGGACTTGCTCTGAGCAGTGAAGAAAATTAGTACTTCTCGAGTGCATACATATCACATAGCGAATTAGGTATTATCAAGGGAATCTAATAATCTAGGGAAAAAATCCAAATGGTTTCTGTAGTTTAGTATTTGTGTCAATTTGGTCCCTTCACTGAAGAATATTAGTACATCTCGAGTGCAAACGTATTCACATAGTGAATTAGGTATTATCAAGGGAATCTAATAATCAAGGGAAAAAACCGAAATGGTTCCTGTAGTTTAGTATTTGTGTCAACTTGGTCGCTGCAGTTTGAATTGTCTTGATTTACACTCTGTAATTTTTAGTTTGTTCCAACTTGGTCCAATTGCTATCTGTTGTTAGCCTCCGTTAACCTAGACACAAATGAGTCCCTTTTCTAGCGAATTACCGAACTTTTTCTTCTCGAACCTCGTAAACCTAAAGCCTTATTCCTAAAAAGCAACATGGAGTCCCTTTTTCTGAAATATCGGGTTCTCTGGCCTGTGTGTGTGTTTTTTTTTTTTTTAAATATTTGAATTATTCTTTAGATGTTCAAGAGATGACCAGACACATTTAAATTCTATGCCCAGTGGAGATAAGTTTCTTTCTAAACTCCTTTTGTGGCCCGAACTATGACCAGACCTGATTCTCCTATACCCAGAGAAATTTAGGCAGCTTGATGAAAGCTCGGTCCCTTTTGAAAATAAAACCCACTTCATTTTTTAAAATTCAAACATTTTTCAAAAATATCCGAACCCTTTTATAGAACACAAAACTCCTCATTTTTCCTTTCTTTTCAAGAACCACATTGCAATCCATAAGAATCGGATCACTTATCCAGGCCCTAATCCCTCTCACTCCTTCCCCCGAAGGCAAACGAGACACGTTTCGATCGAATGTAAAATCCCGGGCGCGACAAATGGAGAATAGAACAATGAGGCTCTGTATTTTGGTTGAGGTATATTAGGGTAAGAGGAGAATGCCAGATTACGGTTTTGACAATAGAAATTGGGCTCATTCGTGTTTGGGGTTAACGAAGTCTAACGACAGTTAGTAATTAGACCAAGTTGGAACAAAATGAAAACTACATAGTGTGAATCGAGCCAATTCAAGCTGCAGGGACCAAGTTGACACAAACACTATCACAAGGACCATTTCAATTTTTTTCCCAATAATCTATGAATTAGGTTTGGTACTGGTAGTTAGCATGTGCAATTACGAAGTTGCCCCCGCCCTATTCTATCCAAGTAGAGATCTATTCCCCCACCAATTTTGCAAATTAAATTACATCATCAGATCACTTTCTTTGTTACACATGTACAATATAAAGGTATAATTAGATCTCTCTCAATACTACTATTAACTATTGAAGCAAAAACTTTCTCACAACATACAATAGTTAAACTATCAATTCAGCTATCAGATGGTAGATACAATAGTTTTGTTAGAAGTAGTTTCCTATATCAAAATTGAAATTATCAATGCTCATGCAATCTTATGGAATTAAGTGAACAATAAAATAGTGAAATTTGGTTTTTGCACTCCAATTTTTTATAAATACAGTCCAAATTTTGCCCCGTAGTACTAGCATTGTGTGTAAATTTAAGCATTAAATGATCAAATTTAGAATGAATTAGTTACCCCCAAAAAAATTTAGAATGAATTTATAGGAAAATGGATTGCGAAAATCATTATCCTACCACAATTTTAGCTTTCAAGCTTTTGAGTTTAAAACCCACAATATATGTTATTGTGATTAATGGATCATTCCTTGTAGACTATATTAATTCGTAGTGTTAGATTTTCTCAAAAGTTAGTAAATGTTATGTAATTCTTAAGATATTCATTATAACAAGATTTCATGCACAATTAAGCACAAAGATCCTTTATTCTTTTTTTCATCCTAGTTTATTGAGCAATAATTTTTATGTTAAATTTTAAGCACTGCCATGACAGTTTCATATAAATTTACATATCGATCAATCATGAATTACTAATACGATTACTTACCAGAAACAACTTTTTCCTTTTTTCCCGTCAAATTTGCAAAAAACACAATTCAAACACCATCATTTTTGTAGGACTCTTTGATCCGGATCTTCATTCTCATTCTACGCTTCCGCATCATTCCTACTCTCGTGAATTTTAAGAGTTTAGAGACATATTCGGACAGACACTTTCATGTTGATGCTCTTGCTTCCGCTCGCGGTCACACATGCACATTATACGACGAAGGGCCATCTGTTAAATCAAATTACTTTATTCCTTCTTCTTTTTTTTGAATCGTAACAAAAAAACAAAAAAATAGTTTTTATTCCTTTTTTTGTTCTCTTCCATTTTGTGGATGAGAGGATTTGGATTTGGCCACCCCAAATGGCATGAACGTGAATTAGTAGAAGATTGAGGTCAAACTATCAATAAAATCAAGCTCACATTTTTTACGAGATTTGCGTTTTGGGTTTCTAGAACTGGAACCAATCGAAATTCTCTCTGTCATAACATAACAAAATGATCTTCACAATTTCATCCCAAGCTGAAATTTAACTCACCATTTTCTCCCACCTCTCTCTCTCTCTCTCTCTCTCTCTCTCTCTCTCTCTTTGAAACCCTAATTTCAACTCGCCGTTCTATCTCTCCCCTTCTCTCTCCAAACCAAACCCAGATGACAAGATCAGGTATTGCACTTCCCCTCATTACCTGCACTCTTGATGGGTTTCTTTCTCATCCGAATATCTAGATTTGAATTTTTAAAAGGAACCCAATTTGGAATCGTGTTAATTATATTGAATCAAGGTACTTACTTTGTAGATTATGGTTTGCTGTTGTAGAATTCCTTGTTTTGGATGTTCAAAGGTTAGGAATTTAGCAGCTTTCCATGAGCACGTTTGAGTTAGGTTATGTCTGAATATGTTATGCTTCGGTATTGGATTGCAGCAAGTTAATTTGAATCTGATTTGGGATATTGATTGAATTTGTGTTGGTTTTGGGTGAAGTATACGAAATCAGAACTGGGTTTTGAATAATTTTGAGGAATTTCAGATTTATTTGTTGGTGGGTATAGTTAGGAATATCGAAGTAAAGCTCTGAATTTTGAATTGGAATGAGGAAGTGATTGAATTGTTGTGGGTTTTGGTATGAAGTATGAAAAATCTGACTTAGGTTTTGGAATTTACCACGAATTCGGATTTGTTGGTTGGTACAGTTAAGAATTCATACTCAAGCGGTGGATTTTGGTTATTTTCTTGTTGTTCTATTTGGTGAGTGTTATCTAATTGAATCACATCAGTGGAGATGAGTACACAGCTTTGCACGCGGATTTAAACGTTGTGTCGTGTTTATTTATGCTCTGTTTTGGATTGGATTTCAACGAGTTAATTTGAATTTCAGTTTCGCTAGATTGAAAAAATTGATGGTTGTTGGATGAAGTACGTGAATCTGAAATGGGTTTCTTAAATTCATTTCGATTTCAGATTTATTGGTTGGTAGGGTTAAGATTCTCATACTAATGCTGTGAATTTTTGGTGTTTAGTGAGCAAAGTGGATCAAATTGGTGCACAGATGTAGAGAACGATGGAAGCTAATTTGTGTGATATTAACCACTTGGATTCCGATGTCCTTTTGCCTCCTCGAAAACGGCTTCTTGCCGGACTGAAGAAACAGAATTCCGATGTCAACTCCCACCAGCTGTCGACTTCTAGTAACTCGACTGAATTTGACTCCCATCTTAGTAGATTGATGAGATCTCATTTGAGTAACCCTAATTTTTCACATGATGAGATTGTGGAGTCATCAAGATTAGCGGTTGTTGCCGCAGTTAAGGTGGCAAAAGCTGCACGGGTTGTGGCTGACGAGAAAGCTGCAATAGCAGCAAAGGCAATTGCTGCTGCAAAGAGTGCTTTGGAACTGGTTGCAACAGTTTCTGAGGCGGCAACTAGCAATGAAAGATATTTGAAGAAGAATAAGATGAAGAAGCAAGTTCCTGTTAAGATGTTGTACAATAATCACCGTCGTGTTCAGAATTGCAAGGCGGATGAGGAGTTAGCCCGTAATTTGCATAGAGTCATGAATAGTTCCCCAAGAATTTCCAAGAGCTCTCCAACTTCTGAATCGAAGAATAACAAACATAAGAGACTGAAGAGCTTGTGTGATTCGGACAAAAGTAGGGATTCAAATGGAGGTGTAGTTTGGGACAGAAACGCCACTTCAAAGAGCAACGGGAATGGGGTAACTATCAAGGAGGGATACACTGTTAGAGTAGATGACAAGATATCAAAATTCTTTAAGACAGATAGGTTAAAGATGGGAAATGGGGAAGCAGAAACAAGCCAGTCAAAAGAAAAGATGTTGGAATCACCAGATGATATATGTAGAAAGAGGGGAAGACTTAAGCAGAAAAAATTGCCATTAAGCATTTGTACCTTTAGGGATCGGGGTAGTCCGAAGGAAGAGCTGAAATCTGAGAGCTCTCCCTCTACTGAAGACAACACAGGCAAACCTACTTCAAATAATAAGCCCTTGATGCCAATTGAGACATCATCAATGTGGAAGTGTCAAGCTTTCAAAGCAACGGCGTGTGTCAAACAAAACAAAGTCGTGCAGTCGTGATTTTCCTATCCTAATGCCATGATATGCGGCTACAAGATAGAAGTTGTTAGCCGAGGTAGAATTCATTTATGCTCTTTTCCAATGCATATGGTTCTTTTTTGGGTTTTTTGATTTTATCTTTTCTGTTTGCCTGTGGTTATGTAATAAATTTGAACTCACTTGAATGTATATTTAACTGTTGAATTGTCCTCACCTTTGCATCATGTCTTAGTATGTTTCCTGCCTCTTTGTTTGGCAGCAAAGCTAGCGAACATATGCAACGTGTATATTAAATTGTATTGTACTTTGTTGATGTTAGTAGATTCCGACTTTATCAACCAAAATTTTGACAAATTTGGATTGTATTCCTCCTGGAAAAACTTTTGTGAGTCTTCTAGTCCTAATATGAGGTGCATGTCTAAATACATTCATTGTGATGTTGTTAACGCCTTTGGTGGACCTTTTTATTGTAATTAGAATCAAATGCAGAAGGAGATGGGAAATTAGGCTAACCTGACAAAACTTCATTGAAGTAAGTTTGACACATGCCATCAGCAGTACATTCAATTCATTAATCCATTATGACATAGACGGATTGACCTTCGGTATCGACTATATTTGAGTTGCCATCCTTTTCATGGATAACGAAGGTTTCTTGAATCTTTATCCCTCATCTAATTACTTCTTCACATTGTATATTATACGTACTTCTGATTACTCAAGTTGTCTTAGCTCAAGCTGTCTTAGCCTTTGAGGTGCAGTCTTACTGACATTGTCATTGGTTTTTTAAGAATCCGCATGTCGGATTTTCTTTTGAATTGATTTTAGTGGGTTGGGTTTAATTGGTATTTTTGGATCTTATTAGTAGTGATGGGTTTTGTGTCAACATGAGGAGAGAAATTTCTGGGTAATGTTGGTGATATGCTAATCTTTGGAGTTGTGCTAGTAATAGAAATTGCAATATGGTGGCCATCATTTGTGATGTTTTCTTATTCTCTTCGTTAATCTTGATCTTTTCTTGCTGTGTTTGGTGTGGTTATGTAAGTTGAGAGCAGATTTCCTTCAATTTTCGTGTTCGTCGTTTTAATTTTATGTAAGAGTTAGGTTTTTTAACATTGACACCTTACTGCAATGTTCTGGAAAAGTTTTCTATTTTTTTGGTTTAGAGGAAGCGGTGTCGATACTTCCCACTCAGGTCGAAGGTAGCTCATTTACGCTGGATGTAAGGAATTCAAAAGAAAAAACTATCGCATACAGCCTGAATGACTATGCTTTTGTGGTAGTCGAACTAAGGACTTGTGCTTGCAGTGGCTTGTCACTGCTCTTTCTACCACTTGAGCTAACCCCTTGGTTTGGGAAAGATTTAATGGTTCTTTATAAATTCTTATGTCCGAAAACATGGAGTGAGGTCATGGGAGGAATTTTATTGGTTAGACCATAAATCATTAGCATATGTTGTTTTTCTTTCCCTAAATAAATAACTTCGGTTGTACATATCTCAAAACAGATCCGCGGATCCTGGGACACTGTAATGCAGGGGTGCACTAAAACTCTTCAAGATAAGAGTAGTTTCTTTTCGGGATGAGTCTTTTAAAAAAAGTTTAACTATTGGAAATACTTCTAGACGGTTGGGATACTGCACGACAATTAACCCCATTGTGCACCCTTGCTGACTAAAGAATCCCCGGGTCTGAAACGGAAACATCTAAGGTATGATCTTGAATTTTGTGTCAAAATTTAGTGAATTTTGTCTGGATAGTTGGGATACCGCACTACAATTAATCCCATAGTGCACCCTTGCTGACTACAGAATCCCCGGATCTGAAACGGAAACATCTGAGGTATGATCTTGAATTTTGTGTCAAAATTTAGTGAATTTTGTCAATGGAGTAGAGAATGTATGTGTTGACTGTTGAGCCTTCTTGCCTCCTTGACTTCAGAAGATTGATTGAGGATGAGCCCTGGTGACATTTGTTCTCCTCAAGCCTATGAGGTGTTCTACTGTAGTACTAGTTGTTTTGACTTTTGATGGTGCTCACCAAAAGGAGGGCTTGTTTGGTCGTCCCATTATACTATTTTGCAATCTACATTCTCAGATTTCGACTATTTGGGAGCTGGTTATAGAATGAATTCTGCAAAAAGGCATTATCAGAAATAAAACCGTTAAACCGACGTCGACGGAATTCAAAAATCACATCTGAATGAGTTTTCCGGATTTTAGTTATACTTTTCACTCACAATTTCTTTCTGCAAATTTTATTCTGCCAAGAACATCCAGATACTTCTACACAGTCTTGTTATTATTATTTAAAAATTTATCATCTACGATGCACAATCTATAATCTAAAAATATAGTTGTTTCCCAAACACCCAGAAGCAAAAGCATTTTTTGTTCTTTCTTTTTTATTTTTTGACAAGGAAAATCCTTTATACTCCAAACTCAATGCGAGGGCCGAGGGGTGTAACAAATCAACATGCTACACGCACATTGATTACGAATATGTGAGAGGGGTGTGGTTGGGGTGTAACAAATTGATATGTTCCTAGCATTTTGGTTACGAATATGTTGCAAGTATAAATGCATAAAGCAAATCAAACGACTATTACATGCACAAATCAAGCAACAGGAAGACAGTAGCTTGATGATTTTTGAATGCACAAATCATTATACTGCTTTCTGATTTCTAGGGCTTGTTCGTTTTGGGGTTTTAAAGGAGGTTTTGAAGAAGGGTTGAGTAGAGAGAGATAGACAGATAGACAGATAGAGAAAATATATTGGAGACCGCACGCAGGGTTTTAAAGCCCCCAAACAAACAAGCTCTATGTAACTATGTGAGGGTACTAATAAATCATTTAATGCAAATGCAGGTTGTGATCATACCTTGGTTGATTTTATCTACCGGGGTCAGTAAATTTATTTGTCGGAAAGATTTTATCTACCAGAGTCAGTAAATTTATTTCTTCCGCTTGACCACAAAAAAAAAAAAGGAATATTTAAATATTCATCCCTTTTATTCATGCCATGTAAGAATTCATCCCCCCTTTTTTCATGCTTATGATTTCATCCTCTTAGTGTGTGAAATACCCTTATTACCCCTTTGCTTGTTTGATTCCTAAATTAAAGGGATTCAATTGAATACCACAGTCCTAGATAAATCTTCTTAACTCCTAAATTAAAGGGATTCGGTTTTGTCTCACAATCCTCCAATTAAGTGAGAAACAATAGGATGATTTCAAATTTTCGAATGTGTAGATTACCAATTCCCAATGATTTCTACCTTCCTTCTTGATAAACCATCTTTTTGCATTTTAAAATTTTTACATTCGTCTTAGTCCTTCTCCATCTTTTTTCCGCAATGACCATCTTTGCATGATAAGTTCACCACATCTTTACATTTTTTCTTCATTCTTCGAGTAGGCCAACCGGACAACAAAAAATCATATTTTTCATTGATCTTATTACACGGAACATGGCTAAATTACCATGAAAAAAGAAATAAGATGACATATCCAAACCGTTACATGGTTAAATGGTTAAATTACCATGACATTACGTGGTTAAATTACCATGACGATTACAACGTGAACACGATAAATATCCCATGATTCGAACAAAAAAAACATGGTAAACGGTTCAAATATGATTAAATTACCATCAAAACAAGTTATCGTGATCAACGATTCATGGTTAAATTACCATGTCGATTTCAACATTTCATAACGATTCATATACCGATAAGAACCCAACTTCCAAAAAAATCCATATCCCTTGTTGCTCCTCTGATTATCAGAAACCCATCACGGGTCTTGTATTGATACAGAACCCCTCTCGGTTAAAAAAAAAAAAAAAAACACACAAAACGCAGAAAAGGACGGGTCCTGTATTGATACAGAACTCCTCCCGGTTAAAAAAAAAAAACACGGGCAGAATCTCCAAAGTTTTCTTTTTACTTTTCATCTTCAACCTCCATTCTCCTCCATAACTCCATAGTCCATACCCAAAAACTCCACCAAAAACCTCCGTAAATCCACTGCCCACCACCGAAAATTCTCCAAACTTCACAAACACTTCTATTTCTTCAACCTCTACCACATACTCTTTTCTAAACCCCACCAAAAACCCAAATCTCTACTTACCCAAAAACCCACCACCCATCCCGCCGTCGCCATCCTCCATCGCGTTGGGGTGGGCCGGAACAGTGCTGACTTTACGGCTTGAAGGAGGAGGGAGGAGGTGGAACCTTGGAGGAGGCGGCGCCGTTCTTCATCGCCGGAATTCGCAACCAAGACGACTGGTATGGGTTTTCGACTGGTATGAGTTTCTGCCAAACGTGAAGGATTTTAGGATAGGTAGCAATAATTTATGGGATTAATCTTGAGATCCATAATTTCCGGAATTGATAATCTTGGGATCCATAATTTCCGGAATTGAACGGAAATCGTGGGACGGAAATCGTGATAATCTCGCGAGGACGAAAGGGATTAAGATTTCGTCCCTAATTTCAACGGAAAAGGGGTCGACGAGATTCAAGGGAGGACGAAATGGGTTTATGATTTCATCCCTAATTTTGACTCTATATATATATATATATTAGAAAGTCAAGACTAAAAGGGCATAAGCGGTATTACAACCAGTAGGGGGACGAAATCATAAGTAGATGAAACTGGGGGGACGAAATCATAATTCCTCTAGGCTTTGAGGATGATTAATTAAGCCTCCCAAAAAAAAAAAGTAAATTTATTTGTCGGAAAGTCTTCAACTAGAGGCAAGGGCAGAGTTATGTTCGGGTCCGGGGGCCCCGGCCCCGATTTTTTGAGCGTGCGAATTTAAAAATTTTTATTTTGTATATACCTAATTTTGAATATTATTCGTAATTATTCGCGTATAGTTATTTTTAATCTTAATAATTTGATTTGATTTTATAAAAAAACTGGTTATTTTTTACATTCTCAATTTCTTTCACTTATAAAAAAAAAAATGTGACGGTTGAAATAGCCTAAGAAAAAAATGATTGATATAGTTTAACAACATTAGGTTAGAATCATGTCAATGTAGAAATGTAATGTATTGAAAATCAACAACCTTATGATATAGTAATAAGTACACGTTCCGATAAAAAATACTTCCTCCGTTTTATAATGTTTGTTCGGTCTGCAAAACGAGAATGTAAAAATAATACAATTTTTGCAGAAAAAACTCTAATTTTTTTCAACAATTCACTAGATATCGATGAGTTCTTTAATTTTATGCAAAAATAAATAAATTTTTTCTTGAAAGAAATGCATTATTGTTTAGTCCACATTTTGCGGACCGGACAAGTATTTTGGGACGGAGGGAGTATGTGTCTACTAGATCGCCCCCGGAGTCCTAATTCTAGCTCCGCCACTGACTAGAGGACTTGTCTGACTGAACATAAGAGGATTGGAGAAACTTTTGTATTTGTCTGAATCTGTCATCGTGTTTTACTCGGATTCTACGCACAACCAAACAGCAATTTAATTTGGCTTGAGCATTGATGCTTGCCAGTGCAGAAGACTCAAACAACAGTTCTGTCCAAGAAGATGAACGGGTGGTGGAAGCAGATTGTCTTTGAAAAAATTCTCCGTCTTCAATTCCGCTTGATCAAGGGTTTGGGTCTCGGATGGACACTTGTTGCTACGGTGTAGACCGGGACTTCGAAGGCCCGGTTTTCGTGGGTTAAAGTTGTCTTCCAGATGACCTGGGCAAAAACTGTTGAGCCCTGTATTTCCGCCCGATGCTCCAAGAACATTGGCACCCTGTTCCGGAACGGACTCGTCGTAACAACTTTGCATCTTGGTTCGCAGAACGGGTGGAGCCCATCCATCTTCTGATCTTCAGACTCCACTTTCGTTTCTTTAATGCTTCCAGTGGTGTCGACATTGTTGCACACACACAAACAGAGAGAGAGAGAGAGTGAGAATTTGAGTCTGGTGGAGAGAGAGAGAGAGATGGATTGAGAGGAGAAACTTTTATGTAGAGTCTGGTAGAGAGAGAGAGAGAGAGAGAGAGAGAGGGATTGAGAATTTGAGGTACCCGCTTGATTTTGGAATTGTTCGGATTACGTGAATGCCCCCAGTAGTAGAGAGATTTCCTTTTGTGATTGGGGGTGTAATGGTCATTTGATACTGGATCTATCAACCGTTCAATTATTACACAAACACACACTCACATTTTTTGTGGGTCTCACGTATACCGAAAGTGTAATGTGTGTGGGCCTATAAATATGAGTGACTATGTAGTAAATGTTTGTTAATTGTTGTTATAGAAAGGTTGGATGGAGTATATTTGATCGGAAACTAGACAATTGAGGTAAATTTCAGAGACACTCCTTATACTTTTTTTGTTTTTCAATTACATCCCCTAGACTTTTTTTTTAAACACTCGCACCCCTTATACTTCAAACTGGTTTGGAACTGTTAGCAATTCCGTCAATTTTAACGAAAAGACTGAAATACCCAACAATATTCCCCTTACATCTTCATTCGTGTATTCTTCTCTCTACAAAGCTCTGGATCACTCTTCAATGGTAGAGAGAGAAATCGGGTTTTTATTCTTTTGAATTTACTAATTAATAGTAGAAGACTTGATTTTTCCAAATAATGCTTGGGCAATTTGTATAAAAAAAAAATGAATATAATAGGGCTTGATTTGAACCACAGATATTGTAGGGATTATTGAGAAGAGCATTCATTTAGTAATAATTCATCACGATTGGACATCGACATGTATCAAAACAATTATGTTTTATAAAATAACCTTTCTATTTTGATATGTCCGATCAAGATTTTTTTTTTTGTTGAGTGCTTCTCAACAAACCTTACAAATATCTATGGTCCAGTTCAAGGCGAAAACCGGTCATACATTTGTCTAACTTTTTTCCCAAAATTCATTCAGCATTCAGGATCCTAAATTTTAAGTGAAGAAAATGAAGATTAAATCAATTAGTTACAATTACTTTATTGAACTAATTTTTTACAAGACCGCTTAAACAATTATTTTAAAATTATTGAAAGGATTAGATTAGTTGTGTGGGACCCCAAAATGAACCCCTACAATTATTTGTACAATAAGCCATAGAGTTTGGGTCGAGGGGATTGTCCAGCTAAGCCATAGAGTTTAGAGAGAAAGAGGAGGGAGGTCCGGGGCTCCAATGACTCCAAGGTTTGAAATATTTGATCTCGACCTTGCTACCTCTTGGGGGCAAGCCCTTTGGTTATTGTCGCATGCAACTCGGCCGAACCCTGTGGTTTGTCGCTTCAAATAATCGTGTGAGAGGATCAAAGAACTGATAGGATCAAGGAGTTCAACTGATGCATACAGGCAGAGATTACAAACACCTATGTCAAATTCCCCGTTGATCTCATTTACTCACAATTATTATTTCATATTCTACATCTTTGTTAATTTAAAAAAATATTTAAAAAAAGTCAAACCAACAAAACAGAATACAACACAAGCACTACTCATGCAGGAGGTCAGAGCAAAACCATGCCTCATTTGCCCACCTTTACCTGGAGTTTGCTAATCCCCACTTCTACTTTTCCCAGACTAGATTCACTCTTCACTTCTTTCTGGATCAGGTTCCTTGTGTTGAGCCATGGGTGTTGTAGACACTGCTGAGCAGTTGGTCTCTTCTCTGGCGCAAAATCGAGGAGGGGAGTTAGAAACTCCGCAAACTCACGAGCATCGGTGTCGGAGAATTTGAATTTGTCGACCAGAAAACGATCAAGCGGACAGTATTTCAGCCTCCGGATCCTCTTCAGATCACCGTGTCTATCGAAGTAGTCTTTGGATCGGGCCCCTCCTATGGCTATCTGTTTCACCAAATACAAATGGGAATGGTCATCTTGGGTGGTTACCCGTTGAAAAGAGGGGATAATATGCAGTACATGCTCCAACTTTTAGTAGGGAGTCATTACTATATATTTTTTGAACTGGTAGACTTCTAATATAGACGATTTGGTGGAGAAAAGAAAACATGCAATCATATATTTCAAGACAAAAACATGCAAACATTCAAGTGAATACCCAGCCAACAAGTGTCGTTGCCGGTCATGTGGTGACTCACCTTCCTTGGCATCTTTCCGAGGAGTTCCATCATTAGAGCAAGGTGATCCTGCCAAAACAAAAACAAAAAACTCGTTCAAACCAACAGGCAAAGCTAGTTCATTCTGATGTAACAAACTTGTTCCACACATTATGGGCGAGTCACAAATAATCACGTGTAAAGTCTCAGTTCCAACAAGAATTATAAGTGCTTATATTTCCTATGCAAAATATAAATACTGTTGCTAAGGAGAACTTTCAGTTCATAGTACACCCAAACCATAGTGCAACAACGAAGTCATTTTTATTTTTTGGATTCTTTTGGTGAACAATGAAGTCCATTTCCTGCAACAAGTTGGTCCACGGAAACACTCCGGCCAGCAAAATCCTAAACAGAAATAGGTTCCAGTAGGGAGTAATCGTCTCATAGACTGTAATACCCTTTTGAAGTTACGAAGGGATTAACGCAGCTTCTCTCACAAGTTAGGGAAAACGTATATTAGGTAGACAATAAAATAACTGTGGAAACAAAGTGCAGCACGATGGTCATCATTTATAGTTAGCCTAAGCTATTCCTGTTTCTAGTTTGCTGAATCATGCTTGTGAAAACTTGATGTCAACTTCATATCAATCATCTTGCGGAGATATTAGTGAGGCTGTCAATATGCGCTTGCCTTACTCTCGTTCATTTCCACATAACAACAATTACAAGATATCATATAACAATGGTACTATACCAGTATTATAGGCAAGAGGCAAAACTATAGTACCTCGTCTTCATCAAATCCTTGTCCGCACTTGGGAGTAAACATCATTTCCCCTGTAGCAAGCTCAAAGGCGATGCAAGCAAATGACCACATATCAACAGAGAAGGAGTACCCGGCGCGAAGTATAACTTCAGGGGCTCTGTATTGCCTTGTTTGGATTTCCTCAGTAAACTGTTTATCTGCCCAACAAGCATTTCCAAAATCCACAACCTTGCACCTCATATCAATCCCATTCAGGCATCTTTCTACCATCGGAGTTCCTCCTATCCCACCCACTGAAGCACGTCTCTCTGATATCCCTACCACAGCCCTCCTTGCCCTCCTCTTTAGCTTTTTTTCAATAAAATTCATTGTGACCCCGCCATTTGGATACCCTGCAGGCTTTTCAAGAATTGGGGCGCGACCAGACCTAATAGGGTCTTTGGCGGGGTCAATAGCGGAAACGAGAAGAATATTTTCAGGTTTCAGGTCCGTGTGGATTATACCAAGTTCTCGATGCAGATAATCCAGTCCAATCAAAATGCATTTGCATATCTCCCTCACTTTATTCAACTCAAGACCTTTATAACGTTTATATTTTGTTAGCCGGAGCAGGCTATCACCTAGAAACTCAAGGACCATGCACAAATGTTGTCCATTTGGGCCTGTATGCTTGAATTGATCAACTAATCTTACAACACACTTGCTAGTTGAGGGGTCACCCTCAGCAATAGCAGAGAGAACTTCAATTTCATGTAAAGCAGCTTGAGCGAATTGGGGTGCACTTTTCTGAATCTTAAGAGCAACGTAGCTCTACAAGAAGAAAAACAACAATATCGTCAGTACAATATGTCCTGAGACAGATCTAATCAAGTATAATGTTAGTAACCTTAAGAACATGGAAAAAAGGTTCAGCACAAAATCCATCCGTCCCAAAATCTTTGGTCTTTTTTGATATTCGCGCCGTTATTTAAACTCTTATATCTCTCAATTTATGATATTTTTCATAATTTTGAAAATTTTGTATTATAGATCTAATCGAAAACTATCAAACGAGATCCATATTGCATATTTTTTTTGAGATTCATATTAAAAGATATAAGCGTTTAAAGAACGGCACCAATATCAAAAAAGTCCAAAGATTTTGGGACGGAGGGAGTAGTATAATATTCTCAAATAAGAAGCTCATAAGATCGCAAAACACTTTCCCAGCAGGTGTTCCTTTTGCAAATGAATACTTCATGTAAGAAATGAGCAGAGGATGGGTTTTCTAAAACATATAGATTATCTTTTCAGATAAAACAACCACACTAGAAAGCTCCCAATTGTGAAGGAACACCCTTTTTGTGAGAAATTACATACTTCGGTGTTTGGTTCCATAATTTACGACAATGTATGCAATACGAACCCAAAGTTGTCTTGTTCTCATTTACAAGAGTGAAGAGAAAAGATTACAGATGGAACAAATGTGTGTCTACGCTCTAAGTCAGTCACTCGTTCTCATTTCCAAGAGTCTAGAACACCATCCCCTTACTAGGCAAACAGAAATAAAAAGATTGAAAAGAATATAATCAATCGCAATTAAGAAAGACCGTGGGAGAGATCAGAGAGAAATAGACCGCTCATGTGAGAGAGGTGGTGATAAATCGACACAAGCTTGGGTGTGGCAAAGGCCTAGTGGGCTAGGGATGATGCAGAGGGTAGCCGAGTTTAGCTGGGTTCGGCTCGGGTAGCTGGACTGGAGACTTGAAAAGGTGGAGAATAGCCAACCATGGCATCAGGAATAGCGGTTTTCCGGCTGAGTGGAGGAGGATGCGTATGTCCGATTGCTCGTCCTATTGGTTTACATTTCCCCTCATGACCAGTCCGATCAATGATCAATCTAAAATGACCCAAGATAGTAGTTTGCAAGCCGCCCTAATTCAATCTTCCCGAAAGCACACCGCAGTGCAAAACTGTAAGGTCGAGTTTAGCAAGGTATTGCTCCTACTACTAATCATTGTTTGTCTAATATTTGAACGGATGTGCAAGAAATACGCATGAATAACGTATCACCAGGACTTAGTCGTCTAAGGTAACCATCAAAGTGTAAATAGCAGTTCCAAAAATATTCCACTACAGAAATGAAAATCCGTCTCCTAAAGTAAATAAAAACTAAATTTGGAGCAAGATACATAAATAAAAAAAAACATGAAGAGACAAAGGTGATATACGAGCCAAACGAGCCGAGCAGGTATTTGATCAAGCTTGGTTTGAGAGCCAAACGAGCCGAGCAGGTATTTGATCAAGCTTGGTTTGAAAACTTAACCAGCTTCAAAAATATGTTCGAGCTTAACTTGTTTATATGAGACAAACCGATCTTAAACAAGCTTTAATCAAGCCAAACATGAGCCGATCCCAAGCTGCTTGAATTTTGCAGAACGAGCCGAGTAATAGCATGTTCAAACTTGGTTTGAAATCTTAACCAGCTCCAAAAAAAATGTTCAAGGTTGATTTGTTTATCAATCTTGAACAAAATTTGAACGAACGAACACGAGCTCAAACTCAACTCAAGTAGCTTGGTTCGGCCCTAAACTCGGTTATTGACAAATCTAACAATCACAAATTGCTTATATCCAATTAATAAAAAACGTGAAATGATTAAAAACTATTAAAAATAATGGAAATGGGGAAAGACGTACGGCGGATCGGGTGTCGTAAGCGAGCCAAACGGTGGAGAACTGGCCCCACCCGAGCTTCCTCTGGGCGATATAACGGCCGCCGTTGAACGAATCGCCGACTCTCACGGCGTGGTAGCCTCCCTTACGGTATGAATCCACGCCCTCTTCCTCCTCCTCCGACCCGCTAGACGACGAACACGACATGATCTCTCTCTCTCTCACTATCTCTTCTTCGGTGTCCGATTTCGAACTGATTTTCTAATCAGTCTGTATAGTTGTTCGTTGGGATTTGCCAATGATCTAGAGAGAGAGAGAGAGAGGGGACGGAAATGGATGCGTGTACGGAGGGATGTAGTAGAGGGTTCGTTCCGTTCCGCCAAGTTTTAAGTAGTAGTATTTATATTTATTTCTCGTCCTACGAGACTCGTCATTCTTTCATATCCAATACATTATTTTTAACTTAAAAAATAAGATGGGAAAAATTCAAAAAAAACCCTAAATTTTGAACCCAATGTCAAATAGGCACTTAAACTTAAATAAACTTCAATTGAACACCTGAACTTTAAACCCAATGTCAAATAGGCACCTGAACTTAAATAAACTTCAATTGAACACCTGAACTTTTACTCCGTTATTCAATTTACCCTCTGCCATATCAATCCGTGACTTTCCATTTCCCCCTTTGACTGGAAAATGGGCTATGTTGGATAAATTTACCCATTTGCCCCTCTCCACTTTATTGTATGTGTACCATTAAGGGCAAATTGGTAATTGCCTAATTATTGGATTAATTGTTTTGAAATTAAAAAAATGAGGTCAAAGATACCCATTCACAACTTAATCGTTAGTGTGAACAACTTGTAATTAAGTTGCACAACTTTAATCGTTAGCGTGAACTTGTCCTTATTTCCACTAATTTTTTTGGTTAACAAGTTGTGGCAAATTTGCATGTCGTTCACACTAATTGAGTATAACGTTCAGGTGTGAGCGTGAACTTGTCCCTCTCATGTGAGCCCAGTCATGTGTATAACGTCTGTTAGTGTCCAGCTCAGCGGTTGCCGTTAAGAAAGTCACAGATTGAGACGACATGGGGTAAATTGAATAACGGAGTAAAAGTTCAGGTGTTCGATTGAAGTTTATTTAAGTTTAGGTGTCTATTTGACATTGGGTTCAAAGTTCAGATGTTTAATTGAAGTTTATTTAAGTTCAGGTACCTATTTGACATTGAGTTCAAAGTTCAGGGGTTTTTTTGAATTTTTCCCAAATAAGATATTTTAGTTAGTGGAATACATTTAGTAAATAAGCGGTGAGATTGGTCACAAAATTAGTCGAAGTACGTATAAATTGGTCCGGACACCTAAATTATTATTTTAATTGGACTCCCGTAACTAAGCAGCGAGTTTGACGGCCTCAAAATTAATCTAGACGTACGAAAGTTGACTGATTTATCCAAAGAAGTTGGATTTCCTGTGAGTAAGCGGTGAAACTAGCATTAAAATTAATCGAGATATGCTTAAATTGACTCGGACACATTAAAATTAATCGAGATACGCATAAATTGATTCGGACACCTGAATAGTTATCCAAAGAAAACAGGGAGAAAGGGGGAGCTGACGAGGAGGGGGCCAGGTTAATACGGTGTGTAGGTCTTTCACCACATGGCTTTCTCCACTTTGCTCTCTCCTTTTTCAGAGAGCAAACCGCCACCTCTCTGTCGTTGCTTCCAATTTTGGGTTTAGGATTGCGATGAAGTATCACATCTCTCTCACAATGTTTGTTCGTTCTGCAAAATGAAATCTTAAAAATAATTCAATTTTTGTTAGAAAAATTTATTTATTTATTTAATAATTTATTAGATATCAATTAGTTCTTTTAATTTGTGAAAAAAGTTTGAATTTTTTTTGGAAAAAATATATTATTTTTAAGATACCATTTACAGACCGGATAAACAATATATGACGGACAGAGTAATTGGTGGTGGGAGTTGTTCCATTCCAATCCACTTTTTGCTTTTTTTTTTAATCTAAAAAAAATATCTTCCAGCTCAAAAAAATCTGATTCTATTTTATCCTATCCTATCCTAGGAGCAAAAAAGATATGGGTGAGGTTGTTCCATACCAATCAGCTATTTTTCTATTAAGAGATTTCGCCTTTTAAAAATAATTCTTATTGGTTGTTCAAAATGTTTTAATTCCAACATATTTGGATATTGTAGGAATTTTTAGAAGCCGAAAATGGTTTAAAACTTGGTAGTACTGGATTTGAGGTGCTTTTGGATCAAATCTGGTTCGACGTGTCTCATATTTTAGTGTCTTGAAACATATTCTCGAGTAATGTCGGTCGTTTCCATCAGCGATTACTTTATGCTAACCATCAAAGTAAACTTCCATGGTCTAATGTTATTAAACATAATTATATTACGTTTGACGCTTATTGTTGCGGCTTTGTGGGTTCATACAGCTTAAATAATATATGCCGATTTTCCAACTATTGTTATGTTAATATACAGTAATATAAGAAAGATAATTAGTGTATACCCACATTTCAACTCAAGTGGAACAAGGGCATCATAGTCTTTTTAATATTAAATAAATTTTAATTACTCAATAAGTGTTCCACATGGCCCACCTCATTTGATGATGCAAAGGGCATAGTTGTCTTCTCACAATTCGGAGAGCCAAATTAATCAATGTGGATCCCGAAAAAACATAGCCTAAGTGAAAATTCAATAAAGCTTACTAAATGAGAAAAAATGGAGTGCATTTCTCATAAAAGGGAGTGTGAAAATCACTATTCTAAGAAAATTCGCTAAAGACAATAATATCCAAAATACACATTTTTTTTTCATCATTTTCGTCCTTTTTCAAAATATTTTTTTTGGGTTTCGTTCATAATTTTGTTACTTCTTAGATTTCTCGCATTGAAACAAATAGTGGTGTAATTCATAAAAATTAACAGAAATCTAACAAAGACAATGAGAATTGATTTATACACTCATTTTTTTGATATCCAAATTTTTTTTTTGTCTTTTAGCAAAAAAAAAAACTTACACTTTCAAATCAACATTAAAGTCCAAAAAAAGAGCGTGATTATCAAAAAAAGGAAGTGTAGAAATCAATTGCCAAAGATAATCTACCAAAATTATTGATGGCGTTCCACTTTCTTAAAAAACCTTCTTTTTGAAAAACAATGTGATTTCAAACTAAAAAATCATGTGTTTACGTAAATAATTTTTCTACCAATATGAATCTTGTTTGATAGATCTCATTGAGATCTTTTAAACGGTGCAAAAAAATTGAAAAATTATTTTCATTTTCGTCGTATATGATTTTGAAATTATATTTAAAAAAAAAAAAGATTTTGAGAGAAAGCAGAACGGGCCTACTCTTTACATATAGCATCGATAGAAACGTAAAAGTTTTGTATAACTACTACTGCCATATTGTAATTTACCTTATATATTTGGATTTTCTTATGATCACCCTGTTTTTTTTTTTTTTCATCATTACATGCATCAGTCATTCCAAACTCCAAACGTTCACGACGGTAACAAAGTAATTCATAGCTTGAATCTCAAAACGCCCACAACGGAAGTTAACAAAGTAATTCATAGCTTGAATCTCAAAACGCCCACAATGGGATTAACAGGGTAATTCATAGCTTGAATCTCAAACGCCCGGAACGTGCTCGAAGGTCACCGTCAGCCTTTGTGTTGTCACAGTTCAGCCATCAAAGAAAGCAAAAATAAAGGGTGGTGTTATTCGCAGCTACGTATTTTCTCCCATAGCCCGCTAAAAATTTTCAACTATACTCGACAGTTAGTTACCGAAATTGAGATACATTTTAAGCACCCAATTACCGAAATATAATCTTTTTTTCAACAGCTATTTACCGAAATGTATGTATTAGCAGATACCGAAGAGTTGAATATATTTTAAACGTCGATTCTTAGAAATATAATTTTGTTTTCAACATCTATTTACCGAAATGTTATTTATGATTTTCAACAACTACCTACCGAAATATAGCGGGCTATGGGAGAAAATACGTAGCTGCGAATAACACCACCCAAAATAAAATGGGAGGACCGATCGCATTATGGTGTGCGCCAAATTATTATTATTGATTTTCTGCATCAAAGTCCCCGTTGAAAATTCCTACCGTCATCTCTCTCTCTCTCTCTCTCTCATACGACCGACCAATCGCCCGATCCCACGCTCTCTCTCTCTCATCTCCAATCTCTCTGCTCCACACCGGTCTGGCACTAGGGTTTCCACACTCCATTCCCTCGTTTTCTCCCCCGCCTCGATTCCCCCATACCCACTCCAATCCCCCGATACCCTTACGCAGACACGGATACGCAATTGGGAGGAAAAAAAAATGGCGGGGCAGAATGTAGATCTATTCGACGCCTACTTCCGGCGAGCGGATTTGGATCGCGACGGCCGGATCAGTGGGAACGAGGCCGTTTCGTTCTTCCTCGGTTCCAATTTGCCCAAACCGGTACTTGCTCAGGTACTTCGTTCAACTCAAATATTTTTTTTTCCCCGGTTTTCGATCCGATTAGGTCTACTAATGCTACTAACGTGGATGCCTTAATCAGACGCGGAGTATACTGAATTGTGTCTTTTTTCTATTCCGATTCGTCGGTATTCACTCGGTGTTTTGGTGATGGGCCAGTTCGTATGGGGCATTTGGTCTGGCTTTAACCGGGTCCCCAATAGGGTCGGTGCAATTAGTACTCAGGATTAGTACCCAGAATTAGTTGAGGTGTGTGTAAGCTGGTCCGGACACATGAGTTCACGTTTTAGGTCTACTAATGTGTGTACTTTAATCGCATTTTCTATTCCAATTCATTGGTATTCACTAGTATTTGGCGGTGTTCTTTCGGGGCATTTGCTCTGGCTTTAATTGGGCCCCGTTAGGAGTGGTGGGATTAGTACTCATGATTAGTCAAGGTGCGCGTAAGCTGGCCGGACACCTAAGTTATCAAAAAAACTAGGTATTTGGTCATGAACTCACTATCATCTGTGCCGTAGGGTTATGATCGAGAAGCAAAGTTACTACACCGTGGAATTTTATGTGGAAGTTAGTATTGGTGGAGTGTACCCTATATTACATTGACTCTTTTAATTGTATGGATTGTTGGACATTTAAGTAGGGAGCAAACTAGTAGTTTGAGTTAAAGGCAGAACAAGGCCATAAACTGTCATGTTATGATGAATGTGTATGTGGCACCATTTAACAACATTTGTCCTGGTTTTAGCATTGTGATTTAAATTTACACAAGTGTTAGATCGATTAAGGTTTTGATGGCAAGTTGTGGTTTAATCGTAAACTGTAGACTTACCTGTCATAGAACTACATTCAAGATGCAAAGTTACTACACGCTGAGAATTTGTGTGAATGGAGTGTGTTTATTCTTGGTGGAGTGCAGCCAGGGGGGATTTAGGGGGGGTTTCCTTTATGATTTCCTGTAGCTAAAACACCCCTTACCCCTTTCACTCCTTCTTCTGATTGTATAAATTAGTTGGACATTTACATAGGGAGCATAACTAGTAGTTCTAGTTTATAGTAGAACAAGGCTCAAAACAATTTGCGATTTTACTCAGAATTTTCATCTCTTGGTTCAATATATAGATAGAGATACAGGTATATAATTGGGAATGGCGGGGCGGAAAGTAAATCTATTCGAAATTAATCGGATTTTTCTTCTACTCAATGTTTTCTGGTTTCGATCTAATTGGGTCTACTAATGTGGATACCTTGATTTAGAGTGTGTACTGAATTGTGCTTTTTATATTCTTCTACATCCATTTTCGTTAGACTAGTTATGTGGTGAATTAACTATCCTTTGTGTGAAATGGAGTATGTTTATTCTTGGTGGAGTGTTCCCCATGTTGCATTGACTGTTCTGATTGTATAAATTAGTTGGACATTTACATAGGGAGCATATCTAGTAGTTCGAGTTTATGACAGAACAGGGCCATAAACTCTCTTGTTATGATGCAATTATATATGGCACCATGTAAGAAACACTATTCCTGGTTTTACCAAGTGATTTAATTTTACACGGTAGAGGGTAGCACTAAGGGGGTAGTCCAAAATTGAAGCGGATGTAGGTTTGTTTGATATTTCGGAACACGATATCCTCGACAAGGCTCAATGGAGATAAGGTATGCATGTAGTCCGCCCCAATTGATTGGGGCTTAAGGCTCAGTTCGGTTTGGTTTGGTTTGTGTATTAGATCCACTTTGTTTTGTATTGCAAGTTGTGATTGAATTTTAAACCTGAGACTTGAATTTGAAAATTAGCAAAAGGTAAACCTAAAACGTTGCACCTAGAGAGGAAGAATAGGAGTTCTAACATGGTTCTTCACTTTCTAGTTTCTTTATCTCGGGAAAAAGATGTATTGCTGAGCGTGTTGTGGTTTGAGTAATTTATTATATAGATAGATAGATACGAATGTGCCACTGCAGTTTTGATACTGGTAAATAAATAGCATAAGAGATGTCTGTAAGATCCTTCTGTTGCTGCTTTCCTTTTGTCTTCCTACATGAACAGGATTATTTTAAGCAAATGGGGTCTCTGATCATTCTGCAATGAAAGAAATAATTTGCCCCCCTTTCGTGAAAATACACATGATTCTTGCATTGATGGATCATGCATTTGGATAAGACCTGTTAGCAAGTCCATTTCTGTAAGATACTTATTAGAAGGACGTTATGATTACTTAGGATACTTCTGTAACTCTTTGGAAAGCTTTCCTTGTGTGTTTTTTTTGCAATTCCCTTCTCACTGGCAATCATCTGTTCGCTCTTGATGCAGATATGGATGCATGCTGATCAACATAAGACAGGTTTCCTTGGCAGAGCCGAGTTCTATAATGCTCTTAAACTTGTCACGGTGGCTCAAAGTAAGCGAGAACTCACCCCAGACATGGTTAAGGCAGCACTATACGGCCCTGCTTCATCTAAAATTCCTGCTCCTCAGATAAATCTTTCGGCTGTCCCTGCACCTCCATCGAATCCTGCAGCAGGCGCAGCAGTCCCACAGTTGAGTGGTGTTGCTCTATCACCATCTCAGAATATGGGTGTTAGAGGGCCCCAGGTACCTTCAAATGCAAGCATGGGTCCACAGTTTTTTCCACCTCAGCAAAATCAAATGGGAAGACCACCTCGACCTACAACTCCGAATACTGCCTTTCGCCCGCAGCAGGTTGTTGGAAGTCAGGGAATGCCTGGGATGGGTACAACTGCAGCTTCTCAAGCTTTAGGTACAAACATCTCCACTGATTGGCTAGGTGGAATGACAGCTGGCTCCCCAGCAGGAGTGACTACTCAAGTTGCTAACAGAGGGATTATGCCATTAACCACCTCTGCACAACCTACACCAAATGCAAACTCGGGGCTGGTGCAACCTGCTGCTCCGAAACCTAATGATCCAATTTTGCCGTCCTCTCACGTGGGTGCTAAGGATTCCAAACCGCTGGCTGATGCAGGGAATGGGTTTGCTTCTGACTCTGTATTTGGAGATGTCTTTTCAGTAACCTCGTCCCAACCAACGCAAGATGCACCTTTACCTGCATCTTCTTCTGGGGGCTTACCTGTTACACCAGCCATTGTTCCAGCCTCCACTGGGCTTCAATCTGCAGTTAAGCGACGTCCACTTGGATCTTTACAGAGTGCATTTTCTCAGCAACCTGTGGGCAGTCAGAATCAGAAAGTTCAGTCAACTGTCAATGGAAACCAACAAGTTTCAGTACAGAGTTCAACAGCATTTAATTCCTCTGTTGCTGGTTTGCCTGCTGCAGCTGGAATTCCTGCTTCTGGCCAATCCCAGGTTCCATGGCCAAGGATGACTCAGTCTGATGTTCAGAAGTACACTAAAGTATTTGTGGAAGTAGATACTGATAGAGATGGAAAAATAACTGGTGAACAGGCGCGCAACCTTTTCTTAAGTTGGAGGCTTCCACGAGGTAGGATTTGCTTCATTCTAATCCTATATTGGAAGTTGATCACTTTGATTTTTTAAGACTCTGTTATTGTATATGTATGGGTGTATAAATATATTGTCTGGAAAATCAGCCAAGCACTGTAGGTTTGTGCTGGAGGCTACTTCAAGGAATCTAGCTTGTTAAGTGGATGGACTTTGCTTGGGACCAATCCTGATGTTGGGCCCGAGTTGTAACCTTCTATTAGCGACAGCCAAACAAGGATTCTTGCAACAAATGACTAGTACTTCTGTAGTTCTATATAGATTTTGAATGTGAACTGCATTACACCATAGCCTTTGACGTTTTTCTCTCTGCTTCAGATATATGATTCTTTTAGATTTCTACATTGCCAACTACATGAAAACACGTGTTAAGAAGATACGTAGCTAAGCAAGATTGTTTTACAAGAGGGATACAACTAGCTATTGATGTAATCTCAGGAAGTCAAAGTGTGTTTAATTAAAGAAATTTCTGGTACTTAATTTATATTGTATAATTTTGTGCATTGTCAACTGACTGATGTGCTTTGTGTATGAGTGGCTTAACATAATTGGAGATGCTGAAAGAACGAGAGTACGAGAGAAATCCAAAAAAACACAAATAATTTGGGTCAAGGTCTGTTCAGCTTAGTTTAACACTAGGGTTGTGACGTGTATGAGTTTCACACAAACTGAGCTCTTTGAGCTTTATGCTTTAAAATCTCATGACAATACTCTTCTCTCGTGGACTACTGAGGGGTGGGAATGGGATATAAAGACTCTTGGCCCTTGGGTTCTAAAAGTTGAAATTGTGAGTATAAATAACCTATATTTTGCAGGTACTCTCCTTATACTGTAAATTACAGATAGACTAGATAGTGGTTTGCTAATACTTTCCAGTAGGTACTTTTCTGGGTGAAAACCTTCTAAAGTTTTGAATTTACAAGGACTGGATGATATTCTGAACATATGACAATTGTTACAAGTGATTTACACTCTTAGTTGCCAACTTGTGAGAGCTGGTCTTCCATGAATATTACGGTGATAAGCTATGTTGGCTTCTGGGTTTATAACAGCTACCTGAGTTGTATTCGCCAACTATTAGTCCGTATTTCAGGATGTGGGTCCTTATATGTATTGTTTACTGCTTAAAAATAATAAAGGTCCAGGTCAAAATGCTATATCTAAGGAAACCATTTTGGAGGTTTTATTCGGGATGTTTGGTGGGTCAGGTACGTAATTGTCTTTTGGTACTCAGAACTCAGTGTGCATGAAGCTCTGTTTGGAGTCCTTGATAGAAGTGCACATCTTGAATGGAAGTCTGTTTTTTGACGTACAGTTAGATTTCACATGTAGGAAAATTTGCATTAGAGGTGAAATTAGAAGTTCGGATGGTGTTGAAGGCTGAAAATGGAGGGCTCATTCATTACTTGTGTTTTGGTTGTTTCGTTCCCATCCTTGGGGCAAGTGGAAGACTATGGAACCTTAATAACTTCTCATAATCCTCTCTTGGGACCAGTAAAGTGCCTCTGGGTGAACAACTCCTATTTCCTTTATTCTTTTTTGGTATGGACTAATATTGTTACGAAATATAGAACATACGGATTGTGTTATACCTTAAACTCATTAGTAGGGAAGCATGTGGACATTGACAATATTTTAGATATTCTGTTGTTTACTATTGTCCTGGGAGGCAGTTGGTATATTCCCTGGTAGTATTGTCTTGATTCTGCTGTTATTCTTTGGTTTTCAGAGGTCTTAAAGCAGGTTTGGGATCTATCTGATCAAGATAGTGACAGCATGCTTTCTGTCAGAGAATTCTGTATAGCACTGTATCTGATGGAACGGTATAGGGATGGCCGCCCTCTCCCCAAAACACTTCCAAATGGTATGTTTGATGAGGCATTGTTCTCTGCCTCTGGTCAACCTGCTGCTGCTTATGGCAATGCAACTTGGAGACCTACTCCAGGTATGACTATTTTTTGAGGTCTGTTTTGACTACCCATCATCATCAAGTTATTTAGCCATCTCTTTTTCCATGTTTTGCGTATGTTGTAGGTTTGCAACAGGCACAAGTTAGGCCTGGTGCACCGCCTGTGGCTCATGTTGCTAGAGGAAGACCACCAAAACCAGTTCCTGTTCCTCTGCCAGATGATGCTATGCAGCCTGCTCAGCAGAAGTCCAAAGTTCCAGTTCTGGAGAAGCATCTTGTGACCCAACTTAGTGAAGAGGAGCAGAATTCGCTGAACTCCAAGTTCCAAGACGCATCTGAGGCAAATAAAAAGGTACATCCCGTTTCTCCAAATTTAATGTCTATTTCTCTTTATCATGGGATTTGAGAATTTAACTTGTTTCGGATCTTATTAGGGGACATGAAGTGGTTTAAGTTACATTTTCCAATAAAGAGACTTAAGTTGTAGTCTCCTAAACTAAATCTCTAAATGTTTTGTTTGGAACTTGGGGATGGAAGGGAAATGGATGGAAAATTTAAAAAAATTTCTCTTCCTTTGGTTGGTTGTTAAGGAAAGAGGAGAAAATTTCAAACACAAACTCAATTTTTCCTCCAATTTCTTTTTAACTTTCCCTCTCATTTTCTTCTTAATTATTTTTCATCCTTTTCCACTTTCATCCCCAAGTTCCAAACAAAGCCAAAAGGAAATCAAATGCCATTATACATGGAATCAAGCAGCGACTACTGTGGTCGATTCAAGTCCTAGAATTTTCCTTCGCCCTCAAAATATTGAAACAGAGAGAGGATGTTTCGTGAAGAGAGAAGGTATTTGAGGAGTCTTAGGGGGAGAAGGGGGCAGATGGGAGCTCCTGACTTAGGGGATAAACATGACCCTGACATGTACTATGATAACTTGGAAGCAACCCGCATTGCTTTTGCAACTTAGTTTGCAACATCTGACCCTACTCCAATTATTTCTCCCCTGATCCCCAAACCCTTGTCATTAGGGATGGGTACCTGACAATCAGCGCAAATTTCCAATCGCTTGGGTCACTTAATTGCTTGTAATATTGTTGACATGGTGAAACTGCATCAATTTAACTTTTTGGCATCACTTAATTGGTGGGAGCAAAATAAAAGTTCATTTTTTTTCGGTACTATCCAACTACTTTTATTTTTTTTCCTTTTTGAATTGCAGGTAGAAGAATTGGAGAAGGAAATTTTAGATGCTAGGGAGAAGAACCAGTTCTACCGCTCCAAGATGCAGGAACTTGTAAGTTTTTTCTCCAATGTTTCCTTCTACACCTTTTAGCCTTGTTGATGGATAAATGAAATGTTTGATGTATCTGTACGTAAATTTTGGTTTTCGTATTATGAATTAAATGCTTACATTCTAAGGCAGAGTTAATCTGAGCGGATAATTGGATAAGGGCGAGAAAAGGGTATGCTTTTCTCTGTGTGTGGGGCGGGAGCTGGATATCCTGATTGAGATAATGATGGGGCAGCAGATGCATATGATATTGATCCAAAAATAATGTAGGAAATTGCATTGTTTATGGTCAGAGTTGGTGAAAATACATCTTAGATTAGACTGGACGGAATTTGTACCTTTTTAAGGTTGTCTTCACAGATCTATAACATGGAAAAACAAAAGCGTGAGAAAGCAAGTATTCTAATTCTCTATTTCACAAGTTTGTGTTTTTGATCAGCATGTCCCATTCTAAGTGAGCTTTCATTTCTTGGTACAACATTACTACTTTTTTTTTTCTTAGTAACAACGTTGATTGACTTAAGGAAACACTGCATGGTATTGGAATTTGTAAAGGTGTGCAACATGTGTACTTCAACTGCTGGTTACTTCATTGTATCCAAAATGAAATATAGACCACTTCTTTTGGATGGTTTGGGGTGTCTAGAGAAGTGAACCTATATTTTTTGGATACCTCAACCTACTAATAGAGAAAATTAACTATGTTCTCATTCTGGCTAAAATTAATGGTAAGCGATGATACTGATTCTCTACACTATCACAGTAAGTTTTCCATTGCATAAATATCTTCTTGTCATTTTATCCATTAGTGCTGTCAATGCTGGAGAAATGTAGAGATGTGGCTCTAGACTTCCAACATTATACTGAAGGACATCAGAATAATCAATTCCAGATGTTATATACAGCTATACCTTAGTGCAATCTAGTCAAGGCTTCTTTTGTTTGTCACGACACCGTGTTAATAAACCGTTGATGGTGTTTCCATTACTAGATAATTAGTTTCCTTCTGTGAGTGACTTGTTCTGAATATCTGCCTTGAGTTTCTCAATCTAAATACTCAATGAATTCAAGATATGTGAGATAAATAAAGAAGCACAATGGTAAAACACTAAACTTGTGATTCCCAACCAGTTTTTGTTTGTTTTTGCTTTACGCCTAGCTTCTTTTTGAGTGACTAATATTGCAAGTCAAAATGCTTATTTTTACCAAAGTACTGCTAAATGTTGTACCATTTGGTTTCAGATTTTATACAAAAGCAGATGCGACAATCGACTGAATGAGATTATTGAAAGGACTTCTGCGGACAAACGCGAGGTACTTCTTTTAGTTTTCAGGACTCCGATGTCCTCAACAGAAAGTTTTATTTCATGGATTAATGGACCAAGTTATTTTTCAGGCTGAGTCGCTTGCAAAGAAGTACGAAGAAAAATACAAGCAGATTGGAGATGTCGCCTCTAAATTACCTCTTGAAGAGGCTACATTTCGCGATATTCAGGTATATCTATCACCTTTTTTCATAGAATGATGGTCAGTAACTATTTTGCTGTGTGCAATCTCAACTCCGCTGTCAGACAAGTAATATATTGGCACTGATTATTTTGTAGGAGAAAAAAATGGAGCTGTATCGGGCTATTGTCAAAATGGGGCAAGACGGAAAACCTGATAATATTCAGGTATATTCAAGAGCCAAATGCTTTGTTGAGGCCATTTCGGACTTTGTCTGATTGCTGCACTCTGGCCTCTGCAGGTTAATGCCGATCGAATCCAATCGGAACTTGAAGAGCTAGTAAAATCCTTGAATGAACGTTGCAAAAGTTATGGTTTACGTGCAAAGCCAACCACACTGGTCGAACTTCCTTTCGGTACTTTTTCTGCAATGCTTACCTTTTAGTGTTAATAACTGTGCCCGATCTAGATTCAACTGTCTATCTACTAGTACACTATTTACGAACATGACGAGCAAAGGGTGAAATAGATTGTTCTCCTCATCTATGGTGCTCCATGCTCGCATTGGCAAATTTCTTACGTCTACTGTAACCAAAAGAGGTTAACTTCAGAACTTACAGTTCTGAATAACTTTGTGAGTTTGTTCTATTATTAGGAGATGAATTAGGTGATAGCACTCACTCCAGTAATTGGCATATGAGATCAACATCTAATCTGTAATTCTCATTTTTTGCCTTTCACATCCTTTACTATGTAGTTGGAATGTTTGTATTGGGTTTTGAATCTTTGTAAGTGTTGTTTGTTTGAAGCACATGACATACTATCACAGAGTTTATAACAGTAAAACAAGTAATTCTTTTGACAAGGCTGCTTCCATGTTGGTAAATAAACGTACTCTAGAGCATATGATTTTGTTGTGTTGTGATTTCCAATTAATTAATTTTTTTGGTTTGTTTAAGGCTGGCAACCTGGACTCCAAGAAGAGGCAGCAGATTGGGACGAAAATTGGGATAAGTTTGAAGATGAAGGTATGTCAAACGGTTTACTTTGGGGATCAAGTGACAATCAGCTTTGAGATATTCTTTGTTTTTGTTTTTGTTTTTGGTGAAAACTTTTTGATGGATCATGAGCTTTCACCTAGTGGTGCCCTTCTTGACGTGTAAACCAATTTCTCCCGTTTCTGATCTGCCTACTCTCTTTCCTGAAAACTTTCTGCCATATGGATTCTGAAGCCATGGTGTGTAAGCTATAACTATATTGTACTTCCAATAAACTCTTGTCACTTCCAGGGTTCACATTTGTCAAAGAGCTTACCCTTGATGTGCAAAATATCATAGCCCCTCCCAAACAGAAATCCTTGCCTGTTGGAAAATCATCTTCAGCAAAAGAGGGTGTGGATGTTCAATCAAGAAATTCTGATAGCAGGTCAGAGACCTTACCGAATGGAGGGGAAAGGGTCCCTGGTGATGATCACAATGAAGAGGGAGTAGCTAGAAGTCCACCTGAAAGTCCAGCCCATTCTGTCGATAGCCCATCTCAGAAGTCCCCTAATTCAAGAAAGAACTTCAATGCAGATGGTTCACCCCATGCTACAGAGTACCAGAGGTACGGTTTTTATTTGTATCTTTCTTGCTCTTAAACCTTGTGGATGGGCTTTCATGTTTTTAATGATATCCAATCCGTAAATTACCGCGGCATCCTATCTTGTCCTCCGCCAACCTCCATTTCAGATGCTCTAGCACAGAAGCAAAATGTTTCCATGCCATCTACGTGAAGATGGTGTGTTGGTGCATTTACTAAAAAGTTGAATAAATACTAAAATGGAGACAAGAACCGTTAACCAAGAAGACACTAGATTTACGTCGTTCAGCTCTATTAGACTACGTCCACGGGAGAGGTTGATCTTTCCATATATCTCAAAGTAATAGTGGTTTACGAATATCTCAAACAACTTGATATTTCACAAAACCCTTTTTTTTCCCCCCGGTTATCTGAAGTTCTACATGATTTTACAAGTACAGTGAACGTGGAGTTGCTGAATCTGTGCTCTCTGGGGACAAAGGTTTTGATGAAAGAAGCTTGGGTGCATTTGATACTCATTATGATACTGACTCGGCCTGGGACTTCGGTTCTGGTCCCGCGAAGGTATATGAACACTTCTTGATGTATGGGGTACTTTGCTCTGTGCATTGTATAGATTTATTCAGTGCAGGTTTGCATGCTTTAATCGGATGTTACTATTGTTTGTTACCTCATTCTATATAATTTTATCACTCGGATCACTTCCCTCCTTTTCTCTATGGTGCTGGAATGTTGTCCTTCCCCAGCGTTTATGGTTTAGTGTTCTTTTGAACTTATCTCTTGAGCTATATAAAATGAATATGCACAGACAAGTGTGTGGTGAAAATGCACAGACAAGTTGCGCAACTGGGAGCAATGTATTTCCACCCCCTTCCTCACAAAAAGGTTGTAAAATAAAAAAATGATTGGATAATTTCGAAATAAAATAGTCCATTGATTACTAGCAGAGGGTGTTGGCAAATAACCACCTATCTTGTGGTTTTTATCCACTTCTTCACGGTAAAATGTACTCCCTTTTATTTGCTTAAAAGTTCTTTAAACTTCATTATTCAATATTTTCGTTATGAATGTGACATTTTTTAGTTGCATTGCTTATTCGTTCTAACTGAATTGTTTTATCAGGCAATGGATTATAGTGGAAGTGCCTTCTTTGATGCTGGTGACTTGGGTTTACCTCCTATAAGGACAGATTCCTCCCACCAAAGGAAGAGCCCATTTGCCTTTGGAGATTCTGTTACGAGCACCCCTCTATTCAATTCTGGGAACTCTCCGCAGGCAGACAACATTTATCAAAAGAACACATTTGTATTCGATTCTGTTCCTAGCACCCCGCAGACAGACAACCTGTTCCAAAGGAAAAGCACGTTTGCATTTGACTCCTTTCCGAGCACCCCACAGGCTGATAACCTGTTCCAAAAGAAAAGCACGTTTGCGTTTGATTCTGTTCCAAGCACCCCACAGGCTGATAACCTGTTCCAAAAGAAAAACACATTCGCGTTTGATTCTGTTCCGAGCACCCCACTGTCAGACAACCTGTTTCAACAGAAGAGCACATTTGCATTTGATTCTGTTCCAAGCACCCCAGCTTATAATTATAGCAACGACGAGCATGCGTTTGACAGCTTCTCAAGATTTGATTCCTTCAATGAAAGCACCGGGGGTTTTCCACCACAGGGTTCCTTCAGTAGGTTTGATTCCATGAGCAGCACTAGGGACTCTGACTATAATCAAGGGTTTCCACCACAGGGTTCCCTCACTAGGTTTGATTCCATGAGCAGCACTAGGGACTCTGACTATAATCAAGGGTTCTTCCCACCAAAAGACTCATTTGCAAGATTTGATTCGTTCAGAAGCACTGCAGACTCTGAGATTAATAGTCAGGGGTTCTTCCCAACTAAAGACTATGCTAGGTTTGATTCTATCCGTAGCACTGCAGACTACTCTGATGATACCCGCGGTTTCCACTCTTTTGATGATGCTGATCCGTTTGGGTCAAGTGGACCGTTTAAGACGTCAGTGGAGACTCAAACTCCCAGGAGAGATTCAGATCAATGGAGGGCTTTTTAGTCTGGTGATAGTACATCTTTCCGATTCGTATTCGCTTTCTGGGTTCCCATTTTGAAGCCGGCATGTGAGGTTTGTGGGTTTGGGTATCGTAATCGGTTCTTTATTCAGATACGAAGTGACAGTGAGTTGAAGCTCGTGATTTCTGGTTTTAGCACATCTATTTTTTGGCGCTCTGATTTTGGTTTCCCCTTGTTCATCATCTTTCTTTTATATATAGTAATGAAGAGTTCTTTTTTTCTTTTCTTTTCTTTTCCTTTCCTGTTGGTTTAGGGTCAATTTGTACTGTATTACCTAGACGTGTACCATATACCCATGTATATTTTTACAAGTTGTTTTGGATACCTATTCATTAATCAAGACTTGAAGCTTGTGGCTTGGTTTTCATCCACCTCTCTATTTGTTCCTCTCTCTTGGTTTTCATCCACCTCTCTATTTGTTCCTCTCTCTAATTTGGATGTCCTTATTTCATTGTAACGAACCTTTTTGTATGGACAAGTATCTGTTGTATTTGTTTTGGTTCCTCATTGTTGCATTCCTCACTTATTTGAAGCTTATAGAGAATCGCTGATGATTCATTTTTGAAGGGCTTGATTCTTTTTGATCGACAAAAGTAATTTCATTCATTGCATTTTTGAAGGGCTTGATTCTTTTTGATCGACAAAAGTAATTTCATTCATTACGAGGATACAAAATGAAATCAATATGTAGGTTGGAAGGGCTTGATTAGTTATACATTTTTGTAGAAAATCAATTCCATCCTATTTCTGTTAGGCGTTAGCTATTAATCCACAGTTTAGGCTGTTCAAAAAAAATCAGCATTTGAATCTAACAAAAAATTAAACAAAGTATTTATTGATATTCAACTGAGTTGATTTTTTTCGTCTGAACGATTAAAAAGTCAAGACTTACATGAATGAATAAATGTGATTGAAGATTTGAATCACCAACCTCTTGCGAAAATGTGAGAGGGAGGGAGGGGGATTCTGAGTCGAGGGAGTCTATGCACACATCTTTAAAACACAATTGTGAATACAATTGTGTTCATAATCGTTTGATGCATAAGACCGATGTGCATTGAACTGTTCCGAACACAATATTTTAAAATAGTGTGTTTAGCATTGCTCCCTCGCTAATGAGATTAAACTCTTTGATTCATGGATCTATTACAAGATGAAATAAAGAAAGAGTAACCAAATTTCTGAGAAAGTGTGTTTTGCATGTGTGAATTGTGATGCTTCCACGAAGCGACGAAATGAACGAGTTGTCAAAGAAGGAACTCAGAATAATGGGGAAAGTGACAAATAGCAAAACTCAATTATGTCACATGGACAAAATTTCGGTACATACATGCATATAGAAAGGGAGGCAAGATCCTCTGTACTGAAAATATCTGTGCCTTTGTGTCAAGAGATTTTTTGGCCATTGAATTTAAAACATAAAAAAAATTCACACAATTCAACTGCCGAAAAATTCCTCAAATTTCGGAACAGATGAGATCAAACCCTATGAAAAGGTGCTTGTATGTATTCTATCAATGTAATTTGCTGGCTGAAAAACATGGAGATTGCGTCTCCGATTTTGACCGTCCAAATGCTTCGTCCAGTCAAAATCCCCCCTTGCAATTGGCCGTGCACGCAAGTTCTTTCCTCTTGTCATAATCGGAACTAAGTTTTTTCCTTTTTACATAAATGGAATCAGCTCACACGTACTTCGATTACTCTCCGAGTCTGAACCGGCCCCAAGGATTTTTTTGTTCGGTTGGAGTAGTACCTACCCACGAATTTCGATGAATAAAAGGAATCACTTGCAACAACCTGTTCTATGACAATTTGGATTGCAATTGTGAGGGATTGTGGATGGTGCATTTGGATTGTTGTGTATCATTATTGATTTCGAAACGGAACGGAAAATTTCCCATTCTGTTGGGTAAACACCTACTATAATTCGCAATCCAAACATGAAACATGGAACAACCTGTTCTTTGAAAAGAGATCACTTGTACTCAGTAGCAAGGATAAATTCTCAGATGAAATCATGAAACACACTTTCAGTATAAAATCGCTACAAGGCAAAGGAGAAACAAAACCAAATAATCCATTTATGATCTCAGAAGCCACGTAACACAAGTCACAAATACCTTGTTTCATAATTGCTCGTAAATAAAAGTAGCTACCGACAGATAGTTTCATCATATTCGAAGTGCAAGTTGGAACAAGAATTCCAATCTAGATCAACCCTTGGTTCCATATATCTCCAAGAGGGAAGACCAAGTTCCAGACACTGCTAAAAACAACCCTAACACCACTTCGTTTCATCATATTTGAAGTGCAAGTTGGAACAAGAATTTCGATCTTGATCAAGCCTTGGTTCCAAATATCTCCAAGAGGGAAGACCAAGTTCCAGACACTGCTAGAAACAACCCTAACACCACTATTGCCCCGTCCAAAGCCATCCCACTCCAACCCATCTCTTCTTTGTGCACCATCAAGTGGAAAAGAGATGGCAAAACAAACCCCAACACAATGCAAACACTACTCCCCACCAGGGACAAGAAATCAGCAAAATTAGGCACCAGTAGTGCCACCAAACTCACCCCCAAAACCACAACCCACCTCATCCACACACAATATCTCGATTCACAAAACCTCCTCTCCATCACCTCATATACCGGGTTCATCATCAACGGGAAAGTGAAGAAAAGATTCACACACAGACCCAACTGCACCAGATTGCTCAACAACCCCTGCCCTAAATTCGTAGTGATAATATCCTTTGTTTTTTCCCCAAAAGCAAAGTAACCCAATGCCCCAAACCCTCCGTACATCAACGAAATAAAACCCATGGACAAACCCAGAATTTTCCCAAACTCTTTCTTGTCTTTCGCCTCCGATTCCAACGGCAAAACCATCCCAATCCCTTCAAATGCATACACAGACACCCCCAACCCGTACAAGAACACCGAAAAACCACCGAATGCCTGCAAAACAGGCCTTTCTCGTTGCAAGAAAATCATTACATCTTCCACCATCACAACGCCCATAGCTCCCAAATCAACAACATCAGCAAATATACTCAAGGGAGCCAAATGCGTCAAAGTGGGTATCGAATTCAAACCCAATTGAAACGGAAAACACCCCCAAATATAAACAGCTTTCAACGACATCCCCAAAAAATTTCCACTGGGGAATTTCGTCGAACAATTGAAGACATAAGTTAAGGTGTTAGCTATAAATATAAGGTAGCTGACGCAAAACCCAGCTTGGGAAAGCACGATCATCACGTCCACACTAAACCTGCCTACGGGGCCGCACACGATAAAACCCAGGTCCCCGAAGGAGGATATTTTGGTAAATTTCCCGAATTGTTCGAGTTTTCTTCGGGTGTGGACGAGGAGCATCATGCAGTGGTAGGTAAGGAGGGCGACGGCGGAGAGGGTGAGGAGGCCGAGGATCCAACCGGTGCGCTTGAAGGTGTAGGGGAGGCCGAGGACGCCGGCGCCGACAATGGCGATGAAGATGTTGGCGAAGGTCTTGGGGTTGGAGGAGAGAGGGGGCAGGGATTTGGGGAGGAGAGGGGTGGATTCGAGAGGGACGGTGATTTGGTGGGAGGATGTGGAAGCTTCCTTTGAGACTGTCATCTCTTTACGTAGTAGGAATATAGATATATAGATATATAATCTAGAGAGAGAGAGAGGGAGAGGGAGAGGGAGAGGGAGAGGGAGAGGAGAAGGATGGATGGGGGGTTTTGGGCAGTTCGCTGCGTCGAGTAGAAATTTGGAATTGGAAAGATCGGACCGACGAGTAACTTGAAGGATCGATACAAATATGAGAGAGAGAGATGGTTTTGCCCAATTCGCTGCGTCGAGTAGTAAATTTCAGAATTGGAAAGATAGGATCGAGGAGTAACTCGAGGGATTGATATAAAAACGCGCGAGCGTGTGTGGGAGAGAGAGAGAGAGAGAGAGAGAGAGAGAGAGAGATATGGGTTTTGATGGGTTTTTTGTTGTTCAATTTTGAGGTTTGAGGAGGAGAGAGGAATTGAATTCTCTCGAGGATCGGATGAGAGAGAGAGAGAGAGAGAGATGAGGGAAATGAGTTTCTCTCTCCTGATGATATAAACTTTACTTGGGGTATTTCGTCGTAATAATCAAAAAAGATTTTTATTATTATATCATTTTCTACTGGTTTTTTCTTTTGAAAATTGACTTATACACTCTCTTTTTATCACAAACACTCTTTCTTTTGTCTTTATTTAGTGTGAATTTACTCTATTGCCTCTTGATGTGTAAAAAAATGAATTTATTAAAGGGTAAAATGATAAATTCACATCAATAAGAACAAAAAAAGAGTGTAGTAAAAAAGGAAGTGTAAATGTCAATTCTCTTTTTCTCATACTACCTATTTTTGTTTGCATCAATTTTTTTTGGAATAGTAAAACTGTTCGTTTCGACAAAAGGAATAAAGGAAATGAACCTAACTAAAACCAAAATTTTAGGAAACAATAATCCAAAAGTCTTTTTTTGGAATATTTTTAAAGAAAATTTTAATAAAAATTTTGATCATAAATTTTCATTTTTCAGGTCTTTTTTCCGAGACAAATCAATGATTTTACAAAAAAATTAACGCAAAATTAACCCGTAAAATATTTTTTGAATAAATATAAAGAATAGTAATATTTTAACTTTTGGCTTTTTGGGGTAAGGAAAATTCGCAACTTTCTTCTCCACCAGTCTCAACACAAAGATGGGTAAAATACCTCTACCTATGGTGATTCTTCGCCTCGTATCTCTCTCCTCCCCTCTTCGCCTCTCTCCACACCAGCTACATCGATCAACGGGTTCGACAATGGTGATGATCGCCGGCGATCTTGTCCGGGTTCGATAACGGCAATCTTGTCTGACGGCCTCATACACGTGAATCTACACAATAAATGTGGGCACACAAGTCTTGGACAATTGTGTGGACGCATATATCTCTAATTTTTTTTTTTATCCGCATATATCACTAAATGTGTTTCCCTAGTATTTTTCTTTTTGTCAATTTGAGGCTGCTGAGACTCGGATATTGTCAACGGGCTTATATTTTAATGTCACTTCCTCACATCTATCACATGAAAGAAGATGGTTCGATTCTTACCAAGAACACAAGATCTTGGTGCGGTAGTTGATGCCCCTTTGAACTTGTCCCATCTGTATGCCCTTTAGAATAGGCTAGATGGGAAAAAAAAAAACCCGTGGATATTAGGTAACAAATTGGCCGACACTTGGTGATTATTCATTTACGTAACCTACGAATAAATAAATAATAGTAGGTTTTGTCACTATGTTAATTATTCCCTCTATTCTTAGGGTCCGTTCCGGAAACCTTCTTAAAAAATAAGTATTTATTTCTCAAACTTCTTATTCCACCTTCTTATTTTTCCCAAACAAAAAGTTTTTTTCATATTTTCAAACTCAAATATAACATAAAAGAAAAAAAAATTTTTTTTTTTTGCACCGTATTACAGATCTCAATGAGATCTATCAAACAAGATCCATAGTGATATAAAAATTATTTGCATAAACACATGATTTTTGAGCTTGAAGTTACCTATACAAAAAATAAGACTGGAACCTATATAATTGGCGCCGACGGACGAAAATCGTACCGGCGGGGCTATCTCCGACCATCGGACGGCCGATTCGAGCCGTCCAAAATTCTAAAAAAAAAAAACCAAGGGGCCCTACGCGGGAAATGGCATCCGAGGTGTGTAGGATGCTTGATCCGAACACCCTTTGTGTACTTATCAAATATCATATGTACACGAAAAATGGGTGTTCGGATCAAGCATCTACACACTCGGATGCCATTGATTCCAGCGTGTTTGGTTTTTTTTTTAGAATTTTTGACGGCTCAATCGGCCGTCCGATAACGAGACGGCCCGCCGGCCACTATTATTTTCGTCTCAAGGAACCAATATTAATTCTTCCAAGCCTTCTTATTTTTCAGGAATGCCACTTCTTATTCAACAAAAAAGAAGCTCTTTTTTGTTTTCTGGAACCCACTCTTAAATGAGAGTCCCTCTTAGAAATTTTAATTTTTTTAAGGGACATGTAATTATTACACCTACTTGATCGAGAGGACGTCGATCGCACGACTTGATCCTTGTATCTCTTGACCATCCTAACCTTGAGAGTAAGCCACAAGGCCACTACACTACCACGTGATCTGGATTATTCACCTATGTACAAACACAGATATAATTTGGGGTTGAAGAAAAATGAAAATTGGATTTTATTTATTTTTATACTCGAGCGAAAGAGAAAAACCTGGAAAATTTGGATAAAGAAAATGAATAAATACGCATAAAGAACATTTTTTTGCCAAATCCAATACTTGGGTTTAAATTTCGGTACTGTTTTCAATTTTAATCTCGAACCAGTAGATAGTGGAGTAGTTTTTATTATTTACCGAATTTCTTATATTTTCGTTTAAGTCAAAAGGTGTCTCATATGGTTCATTGTGCTTTTTGGCTTTGGAAAAGAAAGCGTGGCCCCATGTATTTTTATTTTTATTTTTATTTTTGAGATGTTGGCCCCATGTATTTTCATTTCAACATTAGATAGATTATTTTGAGACACGTGTACGACAAGAAATCCTTAATATTTTGGCTGCTAATTCCTGATTACCAACTCAAAAGTCATAGTGTAATATCCAGGCGATGAAAACGAAATTTGCAATGACTATTCACATACCATTTTCCTCATTTCTTACGTCATTCTATCATTATTAAGTCGAACTTACACGTACGTGGCTCGACCAATTCTGGAGGACTAATCGTACCATCCACTAGCGAGGAGTCCAATTAACGTCAGAGTAAAAGCCCGTATGATGCAGTCCGCTAAATATCTCATCTTTGATAAGATGAATTTTCCCCCTTCTTATGCATTCAAAGACTACAATTATAGGATGCGAGATCCGCAACAATTAAATGAAGTCTAATCGAACAATGTAAAGTATACAAGACTGGCCGTTTAAGCTAGTTCTAGTCGATTAAACAAAACACTACTCTTCTCTGTTTTCCAATGGTTATCCGCATGGATAAATGAATGTTCTCCCTTTCACATAAAGAGATCAAGAGTTCACCATTTCAAGCACACTAGCTGTTTTTTGGATCGGCGAAACGAACATTTATAAAAACACAATAATGGGTGCATCGAGGTAAAAGGGCCTCGCCTAACATAAGCAACATGAATAGCAATGTAGCAGAATGAAAGGCAAGGAAAAGAGACAAACTCCCGACGGAACGTTGAAAGAAGAAAAAGAAACTAGCATAAACTTAAAACTGCATTATTAAAATTGCCATAGGAACGTAAGAGCCATTGCTCGCTTTTGCGTTCTTGATGTAGCTCAATAGCTCACGTATCCAGTCATCAATTCTCATCGCTGTTTACGAATTGCGAATAATACTGGCTGCCAGAACTTAAGTGGGCATTAGGATTTGGATAAAAAAAATACATGGGACATTGCACTATGCCGATTCACAAATTGCTTTTCGGTTCAATACGCCTAAAATCTTAAACATAATCAGCTCATGAAATCGTAATCGATGATCTGTGAGTAAGGGATTAAGCGTTATCCAGTACTAGAAATATGAGAACACATCAAAAAGATTCCCCACCTGTGGACAACGACCACACTTCATGGCCTTAAAGCATTGGATACAACAGTCTACTACTCTACTCTATTTGTAAATTGTATGTAACACAATTTTTATTCAAAATGAGCATCAAATGGAATTCTACGCAGGAACAACAAGCTTCAAGGATTTGGTAAAGAAGACTAACGACCTAATACAAAAATGATAGTGGCATACTCAGCATGAGATGGTGACAGATCTAGTGTATAATCTAATGACATCATCTAAAACTATAACTAACCTCATCAATTTCAACAACATAGGTGAAGGATAGCCATTGCCTTTCATTTGGGTGCGGACGTTGAGCATCATGCAGTGGTAGAGGGCTCCGATGGCGCTGAAGACGTATGCGAAGGCCGGCAGGAACCCTGGGGCCAACCAGGGCAATCAATTACGATCACACATCCATCAACAACTTCAATCATAATCAAGGTACAGCCATATTTACAATTGTACACAAGTTAGAAGTGATGATGAATTACGATCACACATCCGTCAGTCAGAAGGGCGCAATACCGGGCATTCTGCAATCTCATGTATTCTGTTGGAGCGTACACAGTCTACACTGCCTTTGAAGTACTTGTTAAACCATTCTTCCTCTCTACAGTACTTATGCAGGACTTTATACACTTCCATCAACAATTTCGGAAACCGACTCCTAAAATAGCCATCAAATCCTTCAGGTACGGGTCCTAGAATTTCCTGAAATGAACACCAGTAATCAAACTAGTATCACCTACAATGGAATGACGAGACTGATCCTCGAAATCTTAAAAGATCGGTATGTGGTACCAATACCAATTTGAAAGTTTGAAAGGGAACTCAATTTGTCAAATTTTTGAACATATTTAAGCGTATAAATTCAATTTCCAAGTGTTGGCATGAGAAATGAACCTGAACTTCACGAGGAAGATCGAAGATATGATTCTGCTTGTTCCGGGTGAGTCGCAATAAGTCACGAACATTTTCATAGTTATACCGCCTGTGGTTTTCAATGTCATTAAGCAATGCTGGTTCTATCTTTTTGTCCCATTTTAGTAGTACCATCCTTTTGTTTCGTTTGGATGCTGGTTTTGTGCCTAAAACCAGGGGAGCTATGCTCTGTAATGCTTGTAAAATAGCAGATCCCCTGCCTTCCCGTTCTACCCTGTCGCTCGCATCACGAAGAAACGATAATCTTTTAGAAGAATCCCAAAACATTGGATGAATAAGCACCTCCGATGCCTTTGGCCTGCAAAAATTTAGACTCATGAAATGTGTTGTAAAAAAATGAACTCAAAGAAAAAGAACTAAAAATCCCTCAAAAGCGAATAAAATCCGTGTACTAAATGTAAAAGCTGCAGTAACTACAGACAACAACCAAGTTGGAACGTGCCTTACGTATCACTTAGGGTTACTATATTATCTGTTCATCGGGTAAAACAACTTTTACAAATTCTAAAATGGAAGCATAATGGTCTTTTAAGGTTGTAAACTCTATGAAACAGCTTAGACAGTTTTTAGTTGTCTATTTTAGTCGTGTCATTCTATCTTAGCACAAAAGGCTCTACTTTTAAGCTCAAACAGCTTAGATTTTTGTAGCCCCACTCTTGCTATAAAAAGAATACAGGACTTCTTAGCCCAAACAACCTTGCTTTTCCTTAGCCGGTGTTTTTCTCAGAATTTAGAAAGCACAAAAAAAAAAAAACTTGACTTTTGAGATATACCAAACGCAGCTGTAGTGGTCCCGCAAAAAAAAAGAAACAGCTTCGCGTCTCAATGTCTCAAAATGGCAAGGAGGACAACATATCGAAGAGGCGACAAGTCATAACTATTGTTGTGTAGTCATCATGGCAACAATCTCCTTACATCTTACCTTAATTCTGCATCCCGATCCAATAAGCGGGATAACAAATCCACAGCTTCTGGAATTTCCTCCACTAAGAAGAGGTCAGCTTTGCTCTTCACAATGTTGTTGTCGCGCTCAAAACGGTCTCCAAACGGATGTCTACCAGCGGTCATACTGTAAAAGAGGACACAGCCTATGCTAAACATATCAACAGCACGCGTTTGGCGCCCATGGAGAAGCTGTTCAGGAGCTTGCCATCCTGAACTTCCACAACCTGTAACAGCTAATGAAATTAAATACTGAGCAAAAGGATTAAAAACAATAAACAATTAGAATTAGAATAGAGAAGCTAGGTAGTTTTATGTGAAAAAATACACTACCATATATAATTTAGATGTATACCATGGGTTGGTGGTTAGCATTCATTTCCCGTATAACATACATCAACAAATTTCAAACCTTATGATTTTAGAATTGAACTATAGAACACGACACTGGCATATCTAAGACTTGAAGTGATGCTACCAGTAATTAATGGGAAACAAGTGGGATCATGCAATATTTCTACAGAATACTGGCAATTAAAATAATTTCCACGAACTAAGGGACCATTCTTTATAAATCATAAATTTCCATATTATTAGGGGTACTAGAAAATTATTAGTAATAAGTTTCTATACACAGTCAGAAATCAAAAAAATTGGTTGCAGAAAGTTTTATATTAAAATCTCACAAAGCAAACCAAGAGGCAGATTCCATCGGACCATAAGGCTTCAAATGTACTAAATGGAGGATCTATGCAGTTGCTGCCATAATAGCTAGTCAGGAATACTTGCCAGTAGCATGATGGCCTAAGGAAGACATATCCTCAACAAGACACTTGCTAATACCCATATCAGAAAGCTTTGCACATAAAGATCTTTCTTTACTTATCAGCACATTTTGAGGCTTCAAGTCTCGATGAACCATCCCCAATTCATGCAAATGCACAAGTCCGGAAACCATATCCCTGTAGTATTACGAAAGGAAATAAAAGCATATCAAGCAAATACTAAGATGTAGTCTAATTAAAAGGACAAGTTTTAAACCTGCGTGCTTTTAAAAAGATCAACAAGACAATCAAGCGTAAACTTATAACTGCATTATGAAAATTGGTACAGGAGCATAAGATTATGACAAGTGCGTAAATATGCCTATTTACGCCCCCTAACTTAGGTTTGTTATGTCCATTTAGTGTGCTACTTGGAGTTTGATACTTGTTAATTATGTTTCAGGACTCTTTGAGCCGATGAATAACATTTGGAGCTAAAGCGCAAAGTCGAATTTTAATTCGTGTCAAAACAAAACCGGTCGTCGAATTAATTAAAGCTCGAAGCGGCAATTTATGAGTATATGGCGTGGACTAGTTTTAATTGGGTCAAAACCCATTGTGACCCAATCATTCTTTGCTGGAAATTGATCAATTATGAAGTGGGCCTACTAATTACAATTGGGAACGAATGGAAGAAGCCCAAAAATCTCGGCTCATGACAACTTCAGTGGAGCATTATATAAAAAGGAAAAGAAAGGGTTTGAAGGGGAGGATTCCCACGACAGAACCGAGAACGGTGGCTGCCATCAATACCTTTTTCTCACGCACAAACCGAACGGGGCTGCCTTCAAGCTTTATTTTTCCACACGGACCACGCACGAACAGAGAGCACGGCAGTTCGACGACGCTGCTCACGGCTGAAACAGAAAAGGACTAAAGGCTTTGGGGTTTAATCTTTTACTGTTATTTAAATCGAGTCTTATACTTGCATGATTATTTGTTCTAACTCCATGCACGGCTAATCTACTCGGCTAGGGTAACGAGGAGATCTCTCCAAGTAGCGTAGTTGTTAGATTTCTAGGGTTTTATATTCAACTTGATTGTGTGACTTGATCGATTCATAACTTTTTATGAAGTTTTATATTTTTTCAATATTCGAATGTGTTTGTATCCATGGTTTCAAGTACTGTCATGCAATGGTTTTGAATGTTCCGAGATAGTCTTTGAGATAGACTATACGACGTGAGACGGGTCGTGCCGTTGGTTAAATCTAGTGAGACGATCCGTGCCGTGTTGAGATAGCCTATACGGAGTACGAATCTTGGTTATCTTTTTGGGAATTATCGATAGGAATTGCTACCCTACGGTGGTTTGGTTGAATGTTGAATATGAACCCTAGGTTTCGAAACAATTGCGTTATAAGGGGAGACTGAATCGGAAACCCTAGTCCCTTCTTTAATCAATTTACAAAATCTTTTAATCGCTTTCTAGTTTAATTTTAGTGTAATCAAATCCAAATCAAAATTCAATTTCTTTTTATTGTCCGAATTAAATTAGAAATTAATTGAAAGTACAACAACTAAGCTTTTTACTCTCCGTGGACGATCTCGGACTTGACCGCTATTCTTCGGAATATTAGTTAATTCTGTAGTGGGCCGAATATTCTGGTTCGGCCACAATCGCTACGTTCGGCGGAAGGCAACCAGGCTCGGCCCGGAGCTAAGCAACCAAGCTCGGCCTTGTCTCTCGCGATGCTCCCTCCATGCTCGACTCGGCCACGGCCATGTCACTCATGCTCGGCCACCTTCGGGAAGAGTTCTCCGATGGAAGGTTCTTCGCTTGAGTCACCCACTGGGCTCGGCCATGTGTGGGCTCGGCCATGTCACTCAGGCTCGGCCACCTTCGGGAAGAGAGCTCCGATGGAAGGTTTTTCGCTTAAGTCACCCACGGGGCTCGGCCATGTGTGGGCTCGGCCATGTCACTCAAGTTTGGCCACTTTCGGGAAGAGAGCTCCGATGAAAGGTTCTTCACTTAAGTCACCCACCGGGCTCGGCCATGTCACTCAGGCTCGGCCACCTTCGGGAAGAGAGCTCCGATAGAAGGTCCTTCGCTTAAGTCACCCACCGGGCTCGGCCATGTGTGGGCTCGGCCATGTCACTCAGGCTCGGCCGCGGCCATGTCACTCAGGCTCGGCCACCTTCGCGAAGAGAGCGCCGATGGAGGGTTCTTTGCTTGAGTCATCCATTGGGCTCGGCCACCCGCGGAGTCGCATGCTCGGCCACCCGCGGAGTCTCGTGCTTGGCCACCCGCGGAATCGCGTGCTCTCTCACGCGACTAAAGCGGTTACGCAGACAGATAATGATGAGCGCACATGGGCAATGCCAGCTCACAACAAAACGGTTACAAATGTATAATCCAGTGACGCCACAATGACGTTACTCAGCTCGTGCGGAGCACGTGTATGAACTTGGAGAGCAAGCTAGGAAGGTTCTATAAATACCAAAGGTTCACAGCCCTAAAAGGTACACAGTCATTCCACACTCAAACCCTAGCTCTCTTTTGCTTTCTCTGCACCATTCTCATCCTTGCGCCGGAGGGCCATACCGGGGCTCCTCCGGTGTGGTCTTTAGTCGTGCTTCGTGGTGCAGGTTAGGTGGAAGAAGTTAGACAACCCCTGAACCAGAGGAGGAAGGACTCGAACCAGAGATCTTGGGCCACACAAATTCCATGTTTTATAAATTATATTTTTGGTACGAAAACGACAGACCAGATTACATTGCTGGCTTTTGCATTCTTGATGTAGCTCAGTAGCTCACATATCCAGTCATCAATTCTTATGGCCGTTTACGAATTGCGAATAGTACTGGATGCCAGAGGCCCAGAATTTATGTGAGCATTAGGAATTGGATAAAAAAATACATGGGGCATTGCACAATGCCTCTTTACAAATTGCTTTTTTGGTCAGTAAGTCTTTCATGAAATCCTATTCTATCTGCACTAGCAATAGATTACTCTAATCAAATGTGCTCATGTAAATGGGATTCTGCTACAGATTCAATGCAGAGAACAATGAAATAGGTCCAGTCGATTTAAAGTCGACTGACTGAGAGATAAATCAAATTCCAACTAACCTCATCAATACAAAAATTAAACTGGCATACTCGGCATGAATAGGCCCAATAATATTTTGGGCCCTAGTGTTTTGTTTTTTGGAAGCCCAAAATTACTTGGGTCTCTTTGAACAAAAGAAAACTCTAGAACCTGGAAAAGGAAAAAGGAGGAAGTGCTCTGTGTGTGTGCTTGTGCTTTTGGTGGAGAAGAGGAGTGCTGTGTGTATAAGTGTTTCGGCCCCGTTTGATAATCTCTTTCGGCCTTGGGATTGGACTGATAATTTCAAGGGATTACTAATTCTTTGTTTGTTTTCACAATAATGGTGTGGACTATTAGTCCCATGGGCATGTGCATCCCCTCATTAGGGGGTATTACAAATACCTTGGGGGACTTGGTATTAACAATCCAATCCTCTCCTTGCCAATGCACAAATACTAAAATAGCCTTCACCAATCCCATCTCCTTACCAATTCTATCCCATGTGAAGGGCAAAAACGAAAATGTATACTATCAATCCAATCCTATCCCATGTGAAACAAACATGATATTAATAATCCCATCTCAAACAAACATACTCATCACCAATCCCATCTCCTTACCAATGCCTTCTCATTACCAATCTTAATCCTAATCCTAATTCTCATCTCCTTATGAATCCCACCCTTCTAATACTTTTATCAAACGAGGCGTCAGAGGTCAAGAGACAAAATTGGGGCAGCCATCTTTCTCCCTTGTTGAAGCAATTTATATCAGCACCTTCGTAAGATTTTGTTGGGACAGATTTGTGTTGGGTTTCGGGCTCCAAATTCAGCTGCTATTGGAAGGTTTGGAAACACTAGTTTGGTGAGATCTTTCCACTATTTTGTTATATTTGATTGGATACATTTAGGGTGTTTGTGAGATTCTAGAATCTCTTTAGAAACCCACTTGTAAATATGTGGTCAGATAGTGAAAATTGCTCACTCTCTCCCGTGAATGTACCTGAGTTTAAGGTGTGGTCTCTTCGTGCCTTGTTTATTGTGTATTTAATTTTTCCGATTACGCTTCCGTTTACGTATGGGATTGATTTAGGGAGAAAATCCCAACAATGGTGACAGATCTAGTGTATAATCTAAGGACATCATCTGCAAAATTTAAACTAACCTCATCAATTTCCACAACGTAGGTGAAGGATAGCCATTGTCTTCCCACAACTTAACTTCTGGCAAAGTGCCCTTCATTGATCGCAAACGGACTTTATCCTCAACGTTGACTTCCGTAGCTTGGTCCCCATTTGTGATTGGAGCATCTAATAAGTGCATCTGAATTAAATCATTTAAGCTGCCAGTGCAACGCTCCAGTGCCAGATACACGAAATCTTGGTCTTCTTCAACTCCATACAATCGAACAATATTTGAGTGCCTATCTGATAAACAAAGATTCTGGTATTCTTTGTCAGCAACATCGTGATAGGCCTTGACAAGACGTTTCACAACAACCGGACGAACTTCATGAGTACCCTCGAGTACAATGGTACCATTGCTTCCCTTAGCAATCTCTCTATTGGAGACAAACAATTTACCAATTGTGCATCCATCTACACCTTCGTCCACTCCTTGATCGAGTTGCTCATCAGATCCAACACCAGATGAGGTGGGGCCATTACTTTTTCCTGGCCTCTGTATTTTCTTTCTTTTTGGAGTCACGGTTCTTGCGTTTAACTCATTGGGCTGCTTATTCCTCACACCGTCTTTCCTAGCATTTAAGGTGAAAGGGATGAGGCGGTCGTAGGGCTTGAAGGTGAAAGGTAGGCCGAGTATGGTTGCCCCGAGGACGGGGACGAAGAGGGCGACGTAGAGGATGACCCGGAGGACGACCAGGAGGACGTCGGGGATGGTGACGATGGTCATGACGAGGATGCTTGGGCCAGTGACGAGGAGGGATTTCGTCGTGTAGAGGAGAAAGAAGAAGCTGGTGATGAGACAGCCGAGGAAAATGCAGATTCTAAGGTTCTCGGGGAAGTATTGGAAGCTCATGCCGAAGAATACGAAGTTAAGGATGACGTAGAGGGCATTAGGGACGTTGAGGGTGTGGGATTTTGTCGTGTACCCGTAGAGGAGAAGGAAGCTGGGGATGAGACAGCCGAGGAAAATGCAGACTCTTAAGCTCACGGGGAGGTAATAGAAGTTCGCGGCGACGAATCCGAAGGGAAGGATGAGGGCTCTTCGGAGGGTGTGGGAGGGGGAACTCAATTCTTTTGAGGATGCCGTCATATTCTGTGTAGTAGTACGGATATAATGGAGAGAGAGAAGATGGGGTTTTTATATCTGCCAATTCTGTAGGTGGACTGTGGAGTGGAGGATTTCGATTATTGAAGATCGGGCCATGGAGATGAAGGATAAAAAAAATGTATGTAATTGAGAGAGAGAGAGAGGGGGAGGAGGAGGAGGACGATGGGTTTACCAGTTTGGTCAAGTTAGAGAGAGAGAGAGAGGAGGAGGACGATGGGTTGACCAGTTTGTGGCTATGAGGATCTAGGAGTGGTCGGTCATATGGGGCCACGCCGCCGTAGTGTTTCGGACGAGGTTTCGTTCGGTTAAATAAGTCAATTGACTTATTTTTTTGTTTTTATTTAAATTTTTTTCGTATTTATTAGTTTATCGTAAATTTTTTTTAAAAATTATTGCATCGTCATAACGAGAGGAATCTGAAAAATAAAAAATTATTATTGAAATCCAAATTTTTTTGAATAAAGACAAAACTAAGCCAATAAGTCAATTTTTTCGTTTTTATTCAAAAATAATAATTTTCGATCATAATTTTTTACTTTTTAAATTTCTCTTGTCATGATGATACAATAATTCCCAAAAAATTTACGATAAACTAACAAATACAAAAAAGAATTAAATAAGGATAAAAAATAAGCCAGTTGGCTTATTTTAACCGAACGGGACCTGAGTTTTTTTATTAAAATTTAATATTAATATTAGTAATTTTTTTTAATAACACATAAATATTGTATTTTGTATTACGTGTTATTTAAATCCTTTAAAAATATGTTCTTTTTGGATTCTAAAATCTAATGTTTCTCCCTGCGCCATAGTCTACCATAAGTTTTTATTTATCTCATTCCTCTTTTATCTCTCCCCACTTAGAGTATCTCCACTCCTTACTCAGATTTTTACTCAAATTTGAGCAAAAATTTGGGTAAAAATTTGATTTGGTATTGTGTGTTCCAATGGGTAAATTCAAACCCAAGCACAAATATGCCAAAATTTGAGTAAAAACTTTATTAATGACAATATTGTAAATTTAAAGGTGTGAAATTTGCTTTCAAAAATTTGAGTAAAAATTTGAGTAGTTTGGGTAAGAAGTGGAGGAGGATTTTGAATGATTTTTACTCAAATTTGAGTTTGAGTAAGGAGTAGAAATGCTCTTACTACTCAAAAAACCTCTCAAAAATTCTAAACCAAACAAACTATAAATTTCCGAAACCTGAAATTTCAAAATCTTGTTTATAATTCGGCCCCGTGTTTACAAAATCATGGTTCCTCCCTCTCATTCACCCACCAAATCTGCTGCTAAATCAAGGGCTGGGATCCGATTTCTCCCACAAACTTCTGCCATCTACCTCTGCTTCTCTCTCTCTCTCTCTCTCTCTCTCTCTTAATTTTTTCCTGAGAGTAAGAAGCAAAACCCAGTTTGTAACTCATTCTCTCCCTTCGTCCCTTCCATGGCCTTCAGTCGTCGTCCACGTCGCGGATCAATCTGATCCTCTTATTAGGAACCGCCTGCCCACTGCCTCAATAGATTTCCTTTACATCCCTGCCTCATTTGTAACCCATACACCAAATCCCGCTCTCCAAATTAGCTCGTAATCAATGTATGCATACAAATAATAGACACAGCAATGGTTGATTTTGGTAAAGCATAGCCATTTGATGGATGGATTTGGTTGGATTTTTCAGATCATCCTATGTTCTTGCGTTAAAAATATGGAGTTGAATCAAGATAGAATGTAAGTGCTGGGTATGGTGGTACTGAAAATTGATTCAAATTGAATGAGTTTTCTGTGAACCGGAGCAGTTATTGTGTTAAGATAGGATTAAAGGATAACACAGATGGGTTGGGTTGGGTTGCCCTAATTTGCTTTCTCTGTTTTTTTGGCTGTTTAATTGGGCATAACTTTGGGGAAGAAGTGAGTTGACTAACCAAATAGTAACAAACTAACTAATGACAAACTAGTTAATCTCTAGTTTAACTAATTAACCCCCAGGTTGACTAACTAACTCGTCTTGACTTGTTGACAAGAAGTTTGTGGGAGAAATTGGTCTGGGATGATCCCAGCCCTTGATTTAGTAACAGATTTGGTGGGTGAATCATAGCCACAAACTTCACCAACACGCGTTGTGGATTCTATCGATAAAGACAATAGTACTTTCAAAATTGTTAATAATTAATAAAGTATAATGCATATAACTCATGATTTTGCCACTTACAAATTTGAACGTTATGCATTGGTAAGTGGTGGCTTTTTTTTTAATTAAACATTTCACTTCGCAAGTGTAGTGAAGTTGTTGTAATATTTGAAATAAAAAGTTGAGAATGAAATGATATACAAAATATGATAAAGTGATTAAACATATAACAATTTTCAGAAGCCAATTTATAAGAAAAAATACAGAATCTGAAGAAAAAAAAAAGTATTCAGTGGGGACCCGTGCCCCCACTCGTCCTCAAGTGGCTCCAAAACTGCCTCACTTCCCAATGATCACAACCCATTTAGGTGAATTTCCCATGGCCCTGAACTTTCATACTTAAAATCAGAATCTTTCTATATTTATGTTTTGTGAATCCTTCAACTGATTGAAATTCTCATTATTTGACAATAGTTTCCTTAATTTCGCAACTGTCTTTGGATGTTATTTTTCTGTTAGAATGCCAATTCTTTTTGTTTTGTTTTTTTTTTTTTTGGGTAATCAAACCATTTATTAGGATGCTCAAGCAAGAGGAGATCCTCAAGGGGTTACAATCATTGAGGCACAAGCCTATGCAAGAAAAAACCAAAACAGCTAGAGCACGGGGAAATATGCCAATTTTGGCAGAGCAAAGAAGATAAAGGAGTAGTTTTTCCCAACATAAATCTGTACTTATTACGCTTCTAAAAGAAGAACACCTTGATTTATAGTATTTTGTAAGGGATTAGGCGTTATTCTCTATCAGAAATATATCAGAAAATATCATAAAGATCCCCACCTACGGACAACAACGGCAAAACTTCATGGCCTTAAAGGATTGGATACATACTCTATTCGTACATTGTAAGTAACACAATTTTTATTCAAAATGAGCATCAAATGGAATTCTCGGCATGAGATGGTGACAAATCTAGTGTATAATCTAATGACATCATCTAAAATTTCAACTACCCTCATCAATTTGAACAATATAGGTAAAGGATAGCCCATGTTTGTCCACAACTTGACTTGTGGCAAAGTGCCGCGCGTCCGAACGGAGTTTAACTTCGATTGTATGGAGTTGAAGAAGACCAAGAATGGATGATCTAGACTAGAACTGTGGTAGGTTAAACAAATCACTTATACCCTTCTTTGTTTTCCACTGGTTATCCTCATAGATAAATGTAACATGTATGTTTTCCTTCTCACATAAAGAGATCGAAAATTTCCCATACCAAGTTCAAAATACTAGTACACAACTTGGTAGGACTTTGATACGTCATACATTATACCTCGTACATGTTTTCCAAATTTAAAAAATAGAAAACACTTTCTAGCCAAACAGAACCTATTTCTAATTAAACACGAAAAAAATTTATTCTTCATTGAACTTTGGTTTCTGTCACATCAAGCACCGGAAAATGTAAATGAAAGAGAAACATTTTAATCTTAACGAATTATATGTGTAGAGATGATTTTGTGACCTACAAAAATTCCAAACACCACAAATAAAATCCAGGTCCAATAATTCATTCATTCCAACAGATTATGTTCACAGAACATACTCTTATTTTTAATCCACATTTTTTTTGACAAAGACACAGAACTAATGAATTCCATGTACAAAAATCAGGAACACCACCTTTATCCACCATCTGCAGAAGTAGCAACAAAGCCTTTTGGAACTCTCCAAGATCCCATGAGTGAATCGAAAGTTGGATCTATCTTGGATCCCACCTGAATTGCCCTCTGTCCACGCCAGGGAAAAATGTTGAAAATAGGAAAAACAAATGGAGTGAAATTGTTTTGTTTTGTTTTGTTTTTCTAGTTTTATATTAGGGAAATGGGAAGGAAAATGGTTAGATATTAATCTACCGAATTATACCAATTGCTCAGAGCATCTCCAATGCACCCTCCATTCCTCTATTTCTCCATTTGAGAGGATCATTTTTGGAGGAAATACCATTCCAACCCATCCTCTATTTTCTCCTCCATTTGAGAGGATCAAGTTTGGTACTCCAAATATGGAGGATGGAGAAAAAAAATGGAGGATCTCCTCCATTTCACTATTCACCCTCACAAAATCTCATTTTGTTCATCAAATTAGTTTTGATACACTAATCCTTTATAAAATTGGTACCAATCAAAAGATACGTACAATATCTTCAAAATAAGACCCATATTGAGTATTTTTTTAATGATGTTAGAAAAATGAAATTTTGAGTTTTGGAGGGAAAGTGGGGAAGTTTGAGATTTGGGATGAGTTTTTAAAGAAATAGAAGTAGAAATAGAGTACTGGGTTGGAGTTAGATTTCCTCTAAAATCACTTTTGCAGTAAAATATATTATTTTGATACTCTCAAATGAAGAAATGAAGGCAAAAATGGAGTATTGGATTGGAGATGCTCTCACAAAACAAGTACTATCTATATTTACTAACATACAAAATGAAGATCCAAAAAACCACTTTTTAACCGGACATTTCATTGGCGGGTAGGGAGCCCCTATGGTCACGTCCAAGGGGGAGTTACTATGTTGGTCGCCCCCTTCCACCTTTTTGATAATCAAAAAAAAAAAAAAAAGTCTAAGACCCGTTCAATTGTACGTAAACGATGGAAAATGATGAGAAATCAACTTTTCCATAACTTTTTGTGTTTTCAGATACCAAAAAAGTCATGGGATTCACAATTGCAACTTTTCAACTGAAAAAACACGTTCCTGCATAATTCTTTGTAAGAGAACACACTAAAAAATAAATTCCATTTTTCTCTACTTCACCTCACGTCACTTTTTCTCGGAATTCATTTTTCAGGCTACATTTCCGACAAGGGAACGGAACTCCCAGCCAACTCTCCAGAATCAAATTATTGTCTAGACATTTTGTTCCATTTTAAGGTAGGACGAGTAGATAATACAGTTGTGTGATGTGTAGACAATCACAAATAGATCCAGCATATGCATGCTTCTTAAAATTGGTTGAAACTTCAACCCACCTAGTGGCCCCGAGAAATTTTTTGGTGCCGGATGGGTATATCCCATGTGGTATCCGCTCGGCACATCTTGGCCATCCAACACATTTTTAGACGGCTCGGATTGAAACTCTATTTCTACTCTCATTCTAACACTTTCTCTCTCCTTTTTTTTTCTCTCCAAATCTTAGCCGTCCAAAAAATACAATGAATGACTCGAGCACCACGTGATACCCACCAGACATTGAAAAATTTTTCCATGAAAACAACATATCACACATGAATCGAATGTGTTTTCACTTTTTAATCACTTGTTTTCTTGTGCAATAATTTCACACGGGGGGTCTTAATTTGGAATTCTCACACGAGTTTTAATACTTTTATTCGTGATTAGTTTGGCTTACCCTAGCCAAATAGACTTTTTTATGTCAAACTTTTGGTAATTTTTGCTCAAAATTTTTTTTTTTGATCTTCTCAATTCGCTCAACCAGAGGAGTCGATAAAGCAGAAATTATAGCCAAAAGCTTTAAAAAAAAATCTGGCTTTGTTTTGTCCTTTCAAATTTTTTTTTTTGATCTTCTCAATTTTCTCAACCAGAGGAGTCGATAAAGCAGAAATTATAGCCAAAAGCTTTAACAAAAAATCTGGCTTTGTTTTGTCCTTTCAATTATTTTTTTTTTTTGGATTCGGCCTATATTTATATACTTTTCTAATTTCTATCATTGAGAAGAATCGAAAAGAATCAAATACTTTATAAAAAAGTTTGGAAAAAATTCACGTTCTTTGTTTGTGTTTGACTGGAAATTATAGAAATAATAGGAAAGAAAGAGGAAAATTGAATCTTGTTTGATTCATTATGGAAACAAAAGGAAAGAAAGAGCCAAAGATATAATGTCCCGATTTTTCAAGAAATTTCGGAAGCGTTAATCTTAAAATACACTAAATTTTACAAACTACTAGACCCATATTTGTCGTTATACAAAATCTACATTAAAAGAAAATACAAAAAAAGAATCTAACATTTTATTTGAACATCTCAAGAGCGACTCTAGTGTTGATACAGATTCCAAGCATACTCGGTCTTCTCCCTTGGTATTCCTCCTATGCCAAACAGCTCTACTATTGAACCCTGCACCCTCTGGCAAATTGATCGCAGAAGCAATCAATTTACCAGGATACAAACGTATCCGTGAGTGATAATTCACCCAGTAGAATAATCCCAATCCTACCAACCCCTTACTCTACAATTAGCATTCAATAATAACAATAATATCACAATTGATAATACACGAGAGAAAAATAATAGCACATCGTCTTTTTCTTTATTATCCATCGTCTTATATGAAATCTAAGGATCATCTCCACGAGATCCTTTCCTCCCACATCCACTAACTACAACCGTCTCATGGGTTCACCCTTCCTCTTACTTATCTTGTACCAGGATCCTAGGTGAGCACATCTAAGTTACGTACCGAGTATGTTCTCACTTAAGACCATAACAGGAGGATTGAGTCATCCCATGACGCATCGTACATTAGGGTCGGACATCCACTACCCCACGCTAACTATAACAGTCTCATAGGACCCATTCTCTTTTTCAAGAGAAACTTCTCATGACGTATCATACTTTAACGTCTCACTAACTATAACCGTCTCATGGGACCCATTCCCTTCTTCGAAAGAAAACTTCCCTTGACGTATCATACGTTAGCGTCACAACATATCTCATCACTGGGCCCCTCAGGTAACCCATTCAACATAGGGCCTCATAGGTTACCCTTGCCATCACCATGGCTCAAATCGCAATCCACACAATCACACTTTCAACACTTTACCAATTTCCATTTACTTAACATTGTCTACGTGAGTCACTACTCGTAATCACTCAGTGAACCTAAATCCAATTTAGCACTTACAACATGATACAATCAACAATAGCTCAAACATGATACATTTCAATGAGACAACAATATAACAATTGATATGTGCAAATAATTAAATACATAAGGGATTTGGATTGAGCCGATACCTTTTCGAATATTTAAGTTTTAATGAACAAGTATGTTAATTTTATTAATTCTGAGGATTTCCGTTAGTATTTTCGAAATCCATAGGATATATATAATTTTAGGATCGTACAAGTAGTTGTTAATTCTTTTGTCCAACTGTCCTAAACATATTTCCTTTCCCGTAGCATTATTATTAGACCAGTTAAAAGGGATCCTAACTTTTATTTAGTACCAGAGTCAAAGTCTATAGTTCTTACTACTAATTAGTTAGGTTTAATTCTAACTGTAATTACCTTACTATCTTATCCTACTAAGTTTCATATTTTATACTTAACTAGTCATATTTTAATTAATGTAGTATTTTATGTGAAAAACAGTATTTTGAAACATAACGTTATAGAGTTTTATCATTCTAGAAATTATAATAGTCTATAGATATCTACTGATTGACTAACCCTTTGGCAATAAAAAAAAAAATAACGTACCAATATTTTCACAATTTGTCTCGTACATTATTTTATTATAAACTATACAATCCATTTATCATTATTCTAACAAAATCATTATTTTACGATAATAAAGTTTAATTAATGTTTATCATTCTAATTAAGTGTTTATCATTCTAAACAGTGTAAAGTAACAAAAGGGTAAAATAAATAAATAAATAATAATAATAAAGTTGTAACTAGTTTCTTCAGCTTCGTTCTGTGGTTTCGATTCCTTCGGTTATAGCTCATTTAAATCATCATACACGAACTAAATATACTTAGGAGAAAGTAGGATAGAGATTAATCTACCTTAAATCCGGTTGAAAAAACGGGTAATAGTTTGCGGACGATTTTGATAAAATAAAAAAGACGGCGGCGGTAGCGGGGGACTCGGGTTGACTCGAAATGATTGGAAGATGGTTTGTGGATGCTTGGTGATATAGTGGTTGATTGAAAACCTGATTATGATTTACAGAGGGGTGTTATGTAGAACCCGTTTCTCTCTCTAGACTCAACAGTAGAATTGGGAGTGAAATAATATACTGCTGTTCAATTTTTAGATTTATGTGGGTATATATAATGAGAGAAAATAAGTTAGTGAGTGTAGACACCTCAATCCGGACTTCGGAGAGTCTTTGTCCACTCCGATGATGAAATAGAGGAAACGATACCTTTGCGAGCTTGAAAAAGGATCTCATTTAAAGCCAAAAACCCAACAAACCCAGCCAGGCCCAATAAAAAAGGCCCAAAAGGCCCTGGATCACAGGAGGGGGTACCGTGCGGAGTCTAACTGGAGCGCACGGCACCTTGAGAAAATCCAAGGGACCGTGCGCAGCCAAACCCCTCCGCACGGCACCTTGAGCAAAAGTGTTGGCTCGAGAAGGCTTCGCCACGCCCAGTGAGCCTGGTGATGGCTCAAAAATGCACTTCGACCGGCCCGTAAAACACCTCCACCATTTGAATTCAAAATCCTTGGCCATTTGCCTATAAATTAACCCCTCCACTCAAGGGAAAGGGGTCCCTCTTAGCCCTTCTTTTGAGTCCTTTCTCTTGGCTCTCTCACTCTACTTTCTCTCTCTAAGTTCTCAAACCTCCTTTCCATTACCACTTCCATTTCCAAGTCTTAAAGGATGTCATTCCCAAAAGACATTCTTTAAGAGCTTTCACTCACTCCCTTCTCATCATTGAAGTTGATCACTCATTAACTTCAAGACCCCATCACCCAAAATACCTAACCTTCACTCACACCCATACTCCCTTTGTATCATTTAACCTCCCCTATCCACATCCGTGACGATCCATCCACATCCTTGCATCCACGATCCTTGATCAAGCTCGAAACCAAAGGTATAAACTAGTTTCCTCGGACTAGATTCCGTTCTGGTCCTGAGGGGACCTTTCTGTCAGCAGATCTAATCCCTTTTGGTTAGATCCTGACTCAAAACCTATTTTCATAAAATAAAACCAACACTGTGCTGAGGTTGGGGAACTGCGCGGTCTGTTGATCAGACGCACGGCACCCTAACTCTCAGTGCACGGCATGATGCACACTAATGCTATTGTGAACAGGCTGCCTGGATCTGAGTTTTCCTCCGCTGTGGTTACCTGTTTTTGCTGTTTACTGTTTCTGTAGCTCTTAAAATAAGACCATATCTACAAGCCATGTTCCGGCTCTTCTAAAATCTTTTCAAGATCATCCCAAGTGATCAAAAACGTTGAAAACTACTTTAAAATTACGTTTTGAGAAGGATAATGACGTTCTTGAGATGATCTGACCACTGTGAGGCTATTCGTGAGTTTTCAAAAGATCTACAGAGAAACCAGTGAATTAAATGATATTTTGAAGGACTGCAACGGTCTGACAGCAGAACAGGTGCCACGCGCGACATGTTGAGATGTCTCGCACGGCATCTCAGAGTGCCGTGAGCGGTATTCTGAGGCCCAACCATTTGACAAAGAGAGCAATCACAAGACGGCATGTGGAGATGCCTCGCCCGGCGTCAGGGTGCCGTGAGCGGTATTCGAGGCCCAAAAACAGTCTGTTGAATGTTATTTATCTCAATTTATTCATATCATTTTATCACGACTGTACAGATAGCACCACCCGCACGTCAATGTGATATATATTTCCCATGTCCCTCTCCCGTTACGTGCTTTATTAAAGAGTTTGATACTCCAAATAATATTGAAGATTCCCCCTTTTTTAAAACATTAAGTAGAGACCGGTCTTACCGGGCGAATAGGGTGCTTTTTAAAGAAAAACCTTCCTCGTTCGTAATGTGGCTCCCGAACCCAACGTCTCGATGTTTTCGCTAGACCAAAAGCCTTTTTCAAATCAAGTTCTCGGTTTCTCGGATCATCCATCTCAAAATTCCGGGTGGCGACTCTTCGGGCTTGCGCCTTTTTCCGAGCGCGGGAGCTCACAGTGAGAAGGTGAGAGGATAAGTTAGTGGGGAATGAGAGTGAAGGAGAGAGATACTAATAATGATAAGAGGGATAGGGGACAAGTGCCACATTTGGTGGGATTTTCTTTAATTCTGATGTACGTGGATGCGTGTATGTATAAGGTGATAATGTATGTGGACACGTGTATGTATAAGGTGAGAATGTATGTGGACACGTTTATATATAAGGTAAGAATGTATGTGGACACGTTTATGTATAGAGAAGTGTGAGAGAGAGGAAGTGCAAGTTTAGAGGTGGTGGGAGTGTGGGAGGATAAGTTTAGAGGATAAGGATGGATGTGGTAGAGTGTGGAAAGATAAGTGGAGAGTTAGTTCGAATAGAGTTCTAGTTAGGGTTTAGATATGAATGATAAGTGAGTATGGACGGATGTATATCTAATGTATATATCTCATATACATTTAAATAAGTAATATCAATTATACACATAATAATGTATTTTAATTATTCAATCTAACTAGTTATTAAATTAAGAATTTAATATTATAAATTTGTATTAAAAAAAATAGGGCAAAAATCCGGGTTGTTACAAAAGTGAAAAATTGAAACTTGTTTAATTACATTGTTGGAATTTTCTTTTAAAATTGTAACTACAGAAATTAAATCAATTTGACAAGTCTTTGAGCATTTTTCATTCTGGAATTGTCAGCCACGACACTCGTAATGAACTAGTTCCGGGTTCGATTAAAAAAAAAAAAAAAAACAAAGGTTCAAAATAGTACACAATTTGGTAGGACTTTTGACAAGTCTCACATTATACCCAGTAAATGTTTTCTGGATTTGGAAAACAGAAAATACTTTCTAGTCAAATAAAACTTATTTTCCATTAAACACGAATAAATATTCTTCATTGAATGTCGGTTTCTGTCATATCAAGCACCGGAAATTGTAAAAGAAAATGAAAGAAAAAAACATTTTAATCCTAAAGAATCGTAAGCGTAGAGATGGTTTTGTGACCTACGTAAATTCCAAACACCACTAATAAAATAATCCAGGTCCAATAATTCATTTATTTCAAAAGATTAAGTTTGCGGAACATACTCTTATCTTCAATCCACATTTTTTCTTAACAAAGACACGGAACTAATGAATTCTATGTAAAAAAATCAGGAACAACACCTTTATCCACCATTTGCAGAAGCAGCAACAAAGCCTTTTGGCCAGAGAGTGGTGGGGTATCAGTGTATCACGCGGTGCGGTTTTGAAGGTTGAAAACGCGTTAACGCGTTGGAGTGTGGTGTACTTTTTCCGTACTTGGGGTCTTACAGTACACTAACACGCTACGGAATTATTGCACGACCTTTTGAGATACTCTGCGAAGCAGTGGTGCTGAGCGGTCAATCCGGTTGTTCATCTCGTAAGTTAATGGCTCAAATCTTGATTGAGTAATGGACGGTTCAAATTTAAATCGAATCATCCATGCCGAGATGAAATGGCTGGATGCCGGTCGACACCCCGCTTGACATGAAGTACTTGGCGACATCTCCATTTTTATTTATTTAGATTTGTTAAAAAAAACTACTCCGTATTAAATAAAAATTATGGCGATCAGATATCAGTTAAAACAAAAAACATACATGTTTCTTAACAAATACTCCCTCCGTCCCATTTTCATTGTCCATGTTTGTCTCTTTTATGTCTTTTATCTATATCTTTTAGTGTGGATCTTGAAAAATATGCAATATAGGTCTTGTTTGATAGATTTCGATTAGTTATATAATACAAAATTTTTAAAATTATGACAAACGTTATAGATTGAAAGATGTAGGCAATTAAAAAATAACATGCAATTCAAATACGGATAATGAAAATGGGACGGAGGGAGTATGAAATAACGGTTAGTATGATTGAGAGAAAATGAATTATAAAACAAATCTATATGGATCATGTGCTAATAAATGTGTTACTATTAACTTGAATTTTGATACAGTAATAAATTCCTCGATCGAACTACGATCCGTAACATGTATGTTTTCCATCTCACATAAAGAGATGAAAAACTTCCCATACCAAGTTCAAAATAGTACACAACTTGGTAGGACTTTTGATAAGTCTCACAACCCGGTTAATGTTTTCTGAATTTCGAAAATGGAAAACACTTTCCAGACAAACAGAAATTATTTTCAACTAAAAACGAAAAAAATATTCTTCATTGAACGTCGGTCTTTCTCATATCAAGCACCAGAAAATGTAAATGAAAATGAAAGGAAAATAAAATAAAATAATATGAACGAATCGTGAGCATAGAGATGATTTTTGACCTACATATAAATTCCAAACACCACTAATAAAATCCAGGCCCAATAATTCATTCATTCCAACAGATTATGTTCGCGGAACATAATCTTGTCTTCAATCCACATTTTTTCTTGACAAAGACACAAAACTAATGAATTCCATGTACAAAAATCAGGAACAACACCTTTATCCACCATTTTCAGAAGCAGCAACAAAGCCTTTTGGAAATCCCCTTTTCTACAAAGAGCTTCAACCAAAGGATTATAGCTCTCAACATCAGGCAAGCAACCTCTTCCAACCAAATCCTCCAGCAGGTTCACTGCACTGCCAATTTTCCCCTCCTTACATAGCCCAATAATTTTTGAATTAAATGTCGTTGCAATTGGAAAATAACCGCGACTAATCATCTCATTCATAAGCTCAAATGCTTCTTTTATAAGCCCCTTTTGGCAGAATCCATGGATTAAGCTCGAATACACGAGAGCGCTTGGAATCCCCCCTTCTTTGGTCATTTGATCATAAACCCTCTTCGCGTCCTCAATGCTACCTTCTTTACATAACCCTAATATCCTAGAGCTCCTTTCAACAGCTCTAGGAAAAAGTTTCCCCATTTTAGAAAAAAAATCAAAAGCATCGGTTAATCGATTTTCCTTGTACAAACCATATATGATATGGTTGTAAGGACTAATAAGACCCCCCGATCCCCCTTTACTCTCTTCCATCAATTCCAAAATCTTAAACCCATCATTCGTTCTTCCTCCAGAACACAAACCATTGACCAAGTATCGAATGTGACAAAATTCCCGCTGATTCCAGCCGTTTTCATTTCTTGAAACATGTCCATAGCTGAATCCAACATCCTAGATTCACAGAAGCCAGAAGTCAGTACATTGTACGTCTCAACATTTGGCAAAGATCCCTTTCTCTCCATCTCCTTCAAATAGCCAACTGCGATTTTTGCTTTTCTTTTCTTACAAAAGCCCTTGATCAGGGTGTTATAAGCCACGACATCAACACTACCACCACTGCTCTTTACTCTTTCTAAAACTTCAACCGCCTCAGTAACACGGCCTCCATTACATAAAATCCCGATAACCTTAGTCACAGTGATAACATCAGACACACAGCCATTACCGATGCTCTTCTCCAACAGCACAAGTGCTTGCACTACATTCCCTTCGCGACAATATGCCGATATCAATATATTAAAAGTCACTTCATTGGGTTCCCGCATTTCATTCATCAAGCTCCTTGGTCTTCCAACCTTCCCATTCTTACAAAGAGCATGCAGCAATGTGTTGTATATAACATTATTCGGGATCAACCCGCGTGACTTCATTGCAGCAAGATGCTTAAACCCCTCGTCGATTCTATTAGTCAAACAAAGTCCCTTGATCAAAATCCCAAATGTGTAATCATCACCTTCAACCCCACTCTCCATCATCTTCTCCCTATAAAATTTACTAGCTAAATCAATATCTTCCTTGACTAAAACATCAAGAATCGAATTGTAGATTTTCAATGACGGGGTTTCATCAAATTTAGAGACTAAATCGACCACTTTAATGACATTACGGATCATTTTGGCCCGTCCGAGACCACGGACAAGTGTGATGAACATGTCCTCATCTTGGGGTGACCCAATTGAGCCTGGCATTTCGTCGAGCACTTGGTGGACGGTGTCGAACCGATGGAAAGTACAGAGCTTGTGGATCAGAGCTCTGTATGTGGACTGGGAGTGGGCGAAATTGGGGAGGTCTGAGGCCCATCTGAAGGTTTGGAGGGCTTGGGTGGCTGTCTTTTGTTCTAATATGAGATGGGCAATGTGGTCATGGGTTGGGACTGGCGTGGTTGAAATAGGTTTTGATTGGAAAGGGATAATAAGTGGTATATTCTTGTGAGTTTCGGAGGATTGGAGATTCTTTGGCATATATTATACCCTTTCAGCTGAGTGATTTTTCAGTGCGGAGCGAGTATATCCTATATGGTATCTGCTCGGTGCATTCGAGCCGTCCAATATACTTTTGGACAGCTTGAATTGAAATCCTCTCTCTCCTCTCATCCCAACACTTTCTCTTTTCAAATTTGAGCCGTTCAAACATGCAATGGACTCTGAAAGATTCGTAGATGTGGTATTTTTGTTTAGCAAGTCTGAGTTTCGATATAGGGGAATTAGTTTATATATATATATATATATATATATATATGTATATATATATATATGGGGGAATGGTTCAATGAACACCCTAATAAAACACCCAACGGGGACACCCAAAATCTCAATCTGATAGTTCCCGATTGAATTTTTATGATCCGAACCGCTCAATGTGTGCAGAATATGATTTTAAGGGTGTCCGCGAGAAATTAGCAAAAAAAAATAACTGGGAAAGGCTTGATTTGAGCAGTTTTTATTTGAACCGTTCAATAAATAATTGTTCAAAACTGTTCGGATCAAGCCCTTCCCGGTCATTTTTTTTGCTGATTTTTAGCGTGTACTCTTAAAATCACATTCTGATCACATTGAGCGGCTCGGATCATCAAAATTTGATCGGAAACCATGGGGTATTTTTTTAGGTGTCCCCGGATGTTTGAAGGTCCCATGCGGGATTTCAAAAAATTTGACAACAAAAAAAACAACACAAATCTCAATCTCATAGTTTCCGATCAAATTTTTATGATCCGAACCATTCAATGTGTGCAGAATGTGATTTTATAGGGACCCGCAAGATATTAGCAAAAAATATGACCGGAAAGTGTTTGTTTTGAACATTTTTTAATTGAACCGTTCATAAATCTAAGCTAAAAACTGCTTAGATCGCTCTTTCCGGTCTTTTTTTTGCTGATTTTTCGTGGGTATCCTTAAAATCACTTTCTGATCACATTGAGCGGCTCAGATCATTAAAATTTAATCAAGAACTATGTGTTGTTTTTTTTGTTGTCAAATTTGTTGTCCCCGGAACCGCCCCCTATATATATATATATATATATATATGAGTCCCCTTCTTATAAGGACCTCTTTATTTTAATAAAATGCGGACCTCCATTTCCCGATTGAATTTCGATGATCCGAGCTGCTCAATGTGTTTAGAACGTGATTTTAAGGGTACCGAAAAGAAATTGGCAAAAAAATGAGGGCTTCATCCGAGCAGTTTTTGTTTGTTTTTTATCGAACGGTTCAAATAAAAACTTCTCAAATCAAGCCCTTCCCGGTCATTTTTTTTTCCGATTTCTGGCGGATACCTTTAAAATCACGTTCTGAACACATTGAGCGGCTCGGATCATCAAAATTCGATCGAAAAATGGGAGAAATGGGGAGATCCTTATTTTAACTAAAATAAGGACCTTCTTATTTGAAGGAGATTGTGTGTATATATATATATATATATAAACAGAAAAACAGGTCGGGTCGGGCGAGTTTGGGTATGGCTTGACCCATATTTGATCCGACCCGTTTCAACCCGTTTACCTTTTGACCCGGCCATATTTAACCCGCGACCCATTTCAACCCGTCCAAAATCCGTCCGTTTGCCACCTCTAATTCAGGTGTTAGAGCCATCTTACACATAAATTGACTAATTCTAAAAGATCAATTATACCATCTGCTAGTGAGGGACCCAATCAAATCTGAGCCGTTCAAACATGCAATGGACTCTGAAAGGTTCGTAGATGTGCTATTTTTGTTTAGCAAGTTTGAGTTTCGATATAGGGGAATATATATATATATATAAACAGAAAAACAGGTTGGGTCGGGCGAGTTTGGGTATGGCTTGACCCATATTCGATCTGACCCGTTTCAAACCGTTTACCTTTTGACTCGGCCATATTTAAACCGCGACCCATTTCAACCCATCCAAAATCCGTCCATTTGCCACCTCTAATTCAGGTGTTAGAGCCATCTTACACATAAATTGACTAATTCTAAAAGATCAATTCTACCGTCCGCTAGTGAGGGACCCAATTAAAATTGAAGTAAAAACTGGTGCTGTAACGACCCGGATTTTCGACCCAATTTTTTTTTTAATAAAAATATTAAAAGGTATCGATTAAATCTAAAAATAATACTTTCCTTATTAAATAAGTATTAGATAATTACAAAAAAAATAGTTATTCTTTCTCATTATCTCATTTAATTATTTTTATTATTGCATGTATGCATGCAACTCGTATATCTCTCCCTCTTCTACTCCTACTCGACCTCTATCACCTCCGTAGCCTTTAAACCGAGCTAAATTCGTCCATCTCGAAACCCAATCCCGTTAGGACTCGATTTAATCCTTTTACATCAAAATTCTCTTATAAGTACATAACTATTCCGACCCTAGGACACACACAACACTCACCATCTTCCACGGAGTCAAAAATGAGAGAAAAATCAGAGAGAAACCAATTACAATCCATAGATTTTTTAGAGAGAGAAAGAGAGAAAGAGAAAAGTGGGTTTATTAGTTTCGGCCCTCCGAGATCCGAATTGATCGATCCAATTGTCTTCTACAACCTAGAGCATCGCTATTCATCAACCAATTCGACCCCAAGGTTCTCCGATCGACGAAACCGAAGTCGTCTTCTCCAACGTTCAAGTTTCGATCGAAAACAAATTCAATCCGATTCGAGGTACTATAATTCAATCCGAGCCCTCCTCTACGTATAAATATGTTCATTAGACATAACCCAACGTCTCCCGTGCCCCCATGCATCGAACCCGAGGCCATACGAACGAAAACAAAAAAACAGAGCGCGACCTCGCGGCCGCAAGGTGCGGGGTTCTTCACCGCTAGAACCAGAGCGCCAGAGTTCGCGGCCGCGAACTCTGTTATTGCCCAGCCGCGCGATATTTTTTTTACGGTTTCAAATTGATTTTTCGACCTGTTAAAATTAGATTTTGACCCCGAAATTTTTATCCTAGGTTTCTCATACTTTAAAGTTCATACCTTGTTAGTTTCATATTTTTTTTATTTAATCTTATATTTATTAAATTTCTGTTTGTAATTGTATAATCGTTTATAAACGAAAAATCAATGCGACCTTATAAACAAAGCTATAAATCCCCAAAGTATTTTTCCTAGGCTCCCAACCTGTTAAAGGTCTTAGCTTGCTGATTTCGTGGTTAATTAACATTATTAGCTATTTATTTAATATTTAACTAAAGTTATAAACAAAAATTAATAACGACCTTATAAAAAATATTTTTAATATCAAAAATATTTTTCTTAGACTCCTGACAGTTCAAAGGTGATATGTTGTTAAAATAAAATTTTATTTATTTAATTAACTATTTATTATCATTTAAGCATTGTTTCTTAATAATAATACCGTAAAATATTATAAAGAAGGTTTAAAATTCCAAATAATTTTATTTATACTTTTACAGCCCCATAATGTTATTCTGTAAATATAAAAATATTATCAAATATTTAATCATTTATTGTCTATTTATTCTTGTTTTGCCTATTAACTTGAATCTTTTATTTAAATTAATTCCGTGAGCGTTCAAACCCAACTTTTAGCACTCGAACTCATTATAGGGGGCTGTTAGGACCTTCATTAAGGTTACGATAATTATTTTAATATTTTTACCTAATTAATGTATTTAATTAGTGTTTAATTAACTTAATTACTTATAATTAATTAATAAAAGTCTAGAAAATTATTATTTAAGCTTAATTAAATAAATCTTACATTCATAATTACTTTGTGATCATACGAGATTAAGGGCAACGGCCCAGTCATAAAAAGTTACGTGATTGCATTGCTTAATAACTGTTTGATCCGTCTGTTGTTCGTTTTTAATTATTATTGAGATTGATATTGTGCCGATGCTTCATTTGACTGTTAGATTGGACCCTAGGGATATGGGGTGGTATGCGAATTAGAAATCACGTAGACGATGTTAATTAATGGATAAATTGTGAAGTTTATTTTCTGTTTAGAAGTTGCCTGCAGGCGTGATGTCGTGATATGATGAGAATTGATACTGGCGGGTGTCCAGTGATGATTTGATAGACTGGCAGAGTAAGCCCAGTGATGTTTGTGATGATTTAAAACCGGCAGAGTAAGCCCGGAAATGATTTAAGACTGGCAGAGTAAGCCCAGTGATGTTTGTAATGATTTAAGACTGGCAGAGTAAGCCCAGTGATGTCTGTGATGATTCAGAACCGGCAGAGTAAGCCCTAAATGATTTAAGACCGGCGAGTAAGCCAGTGATGGTTGTGATGATTTAAAACCTACAGAGTAAGCCCAGGAGATGATTTAAAGACGCGAGTAAGCCCGGTGATGTCTGTGATGATATTTTGATAAAACCTGGCAAAGTAAGCCCGGTGATATTTTGATAAAACCCGGAGGTGATCCCGCGATATTTTCTGTTGATAAAACTTGGCGATGGTTCAGCGATATTTTGTGATGTTAAAACCTGGCGATAGTCCATAGACGTTTTCTGATAAAACCTGGCGGTGGTCGGTGATATTTCGATGATAAAACCTGGCGGATGGTCGGTGATGTTTTATGATGATGTCCTGGCGAGAGTCGATGGAATAAATTGATGTCCTGGCGTGTGTCCGTGGTGAATTGATAGACTGGCGAGAGTCCAGTGATGATTGTAATGTGGTGTATAAGATAAGCGAACCCTAGTTGTGATTCGTGCATGATAAGCTATCCCCTTGTTGTTGTATCGTAATTTAGGTTATCTAAGACAACAGCAAAGAGAAGTGATCTCATGGGACCGAGAATGCCTAACGGTTGGGAGGAAAGATCTCGCGGGGAGATCTTAGATCACACGTCGAGGTTAATGGATAGTAATGAACCGGTTTATGTGAAAAATCCTGTTTTACTTTCTCGCATCATTTATATCCTGTTTGCTTGCTAGTTGTAATTGTAAGAGGGTGGTTGGGTTGGATTATTTCTTGGGTGATTTATCACTCACGGATACGTCTCAGTATCCTGGCAAATCGATTGCTTCGGCGATCAATTTGCTAGAGGGCGCAGGATTCAATGGAGAGGATCCCTTGATGGCACAAAATCCGGAAGAGACACTGAATTCCAAGGGCGAACAGTTCTATGCAGAGGAGAATCCAGATGTGGGAGCCGAACCCGAGTACGCGTGGGATCCGTATCAAACTTAGAAGTTGGCTCTGTTATTTTATTATCCCAAAAACTATTTCCTTAGTATATTCCTAGTGGTTTGTAATAAATAGATCTCTATGTTGAGAATTCCGTTTTGAAATTTTAACTTTAATTTGGTGAATTTTTCAAAAATAAATACTTAAATGCCTTCGATTTTATTTCCGAAAATCGGGGCGTTACAGGTGCGGCCCGCTAAGTATCTCACCCCCGCATTCAAAGACTACAATAATTACAGGATGGTATTACAAATCATGTGAGGTTCCAAACTTCTAGTCCACAACAATCTAAATAAACTACTACTAGTAAATAACGAAAAACAACTATGCAGGCCTTCGATAAAATTTGACTTCTTGACCAAAAAACGTAAAGAATATACGAGACTTGGACATTTTTTTTAAAGGAAGGGTAAGAGAGTAATTTCACTTAGTATTTAATCCAAACTCCCAATATGGGAGTCAGCCAAGATCACAAGCCTAAGAGCCTTACCCGCATCCTAGTAGGATTACAATGATGGACTAATGAGCATGAGACTTGGATCTAGCTCCCGCATGGGGGCGGGCCAAGACTATTTGTCTTTCTTTTTTTTTTTTTAACAAGGAAGGGTAAGAGAGTAATTCCACTTACCACTTCTACTAGGCAATTGCTGACTAGGGAGAGGTATGATGACCCTCTTAAAACACACACACTTAACCCAAACTCCCGATGTGGGAGCCGAAAACTGGCCTTTTTAGCTAGTTCGTAGTTTTTTTTTTTTTTTTTTTTTTCACACTTTATACATCAGCAGGGGTTAGCGAAGTGTTAGTATATTAGTTAATAGGTGGTTCAGAGGCTGTGTATAATCCTGAACTCCAAACCCGCCCCTCATGCGGCTTCAACTTAGGCCTCCATGGGGGACATGAGACAATCAATTTCGCCTAACTTGATTTCTCAGCTAGTTCAAGTTGATTAGACAAACACTAATCCTCTTCTCTATTTTACGATGGTTATCCGCATGGATAAGTGAATGTTCTCCCTTTCACATAAAGAGATCAAAAGTTTACCATTTCAAGCACATAACTTTTTTTGTGATCGGCAAAACGAAAATTTATAAAAACGCGATAACGTGTACATCGAGGTAAAAGAGCCTAGTCTAACATAAGCAGAGCCGGCTTTGGACATACGCCAGTGATGTGGCCGCATCTGGCCCCCAAATTTTCACGAATTTTGTGGGCCCCTATATATTTTGTACCCTTAGGTATAGGTATACATCTATAATATTCATTAAACTTGAGGGCCTAATTTTTATGGACCACAAAACTAAAAGGCCTCAAAAAATAATGTCAAAAGTATAATTTTAAAAACTTTTGGGTTAGATTTCATAATTATACAAAGATATATTTACATCAAAAATCCTAGAGCATTCTACATGCCGTGTGGTTGCCATAATCTTAATCTTGCCCTTTGTGACATGGCCAACTCTTGTTCTCAAGCTCGCATGTTTTTCGGTGTAGTACAACGTATATATACGGTGTTTTCTTCTTCGCCAAAGAGGTGGAAAGTCTTGAAAGATAATGTGGGAATCGCCGTTAAGTCATTGTCTCAAACACGTTGGGAAAGTCGTGTCGAAAGTGTTAAACCAATAAGATACCATGCCCCAAAAATAAAAGTGGCTTTAGATCAATTGGCAAAAACTACTGAGGATCTAAAAACAAAGAGTGATGCTGAAAACTTATCAAAACATGGAATTGGGAATTTTGAGTTCTTACTTGGCATGATTATTTGGCATAATATGTTGTTTGCTGTTAATGTTGTTAGCAAAACCCTTCAAAGTAAAGACATGCAAATAGATGTTGCAATAGATCAATTGAAAGGGCTTCTTAAATTTCTTGGAAATTATAGAGAAAATGGATTTGCGGAGGCCATGACCGAAGCGAAAGAAGTTGCAGTTCAAATGGGAATTGAGCCTATGTTTGAGGAAAAGAGAATTGTTTGTAGAAAGAGACAGTTCGATGAGAATGATGTTGAAGAGGTGAGACAATCATCTGAAGAATCGTTTAGAGTAAATTACTTTTTTTTTTATCATAGATCAAGCTCTTTCTTCACTTATCGACAGGTTTGAACAATTTCAAGAATATGAGAAGGTTTTTGGGTTTTTGTTTGATTTGGAGAAATTGAAGTCTACGAATGACGATTGCTTGATGACCTACTGTGCCAACCTTGAAACATGTTTGAGACATGGTGAGCATTCTGATATTGATGGGAGAAATTTGTTTTCAGAATTGAAAGTCATGAAGAATGTTTGTTCCAAAGAAACGAGAAAACCAATGGAAGTGCTTAATTATTTGAAGTTAATGGGTGATTGTTTTCCCAATGTGTGGGCTGCTTATAGAATATTGTTGACTATACCAGTCACGGTTGCCTCCGGAGAAAGAAGCTTTTCGAAGTTAAAGTTGATCAAATCTTACCTTCGATCAACTATATCGCAAGAAAGGTTAAATGGATTAGCTATGTTATCCATTGAAAAAGATATAGTGTCGAAACTTGATTATAATAGCTTAATTACTACTTTTGCTGCAAAAAATGCGAGAAGGGTGATGTTTAAGTAATATATTTTGGATTAAAGTATATAATGATTATTGAGTTTTGTGTTATCATTGTTTTTAATTCTTCTAGTCTTTTTTTTTTTTTTTTTTGTATTATACAATGGGCCTCAAATATAAAGTTCGCATCTGGCCCCCAAAAATTCAGAGCCGGCACTGAACATAAGCAACATGAAAAGCCATGAAGCATAATGAAAGGCGAGGAAAAGAGACAAATCTTCCAACCAAACGTTGAAAGAAGAAAAAGAAACTAGCAAATTACACCACAAGCAACCACCCTTGCTCCAACACCAAGCACTACCAGCATCTTAAAATCTGAGATTAATAAGTCTATGGTAGATTCCTGTGAATTTTTTTGAAGCATTGTAGATTCTGGGCATGGAGATATCGAACGATTGGGGTTGAAAGCTGAGAAAGAAAAATAGATTAAAATGTACGTCCTCATTTTGTCGCGATAATAAATTGATTTGGTGTGACATACTTTACCTTTCCATTTTCCCAAACCAAAAAAAAAAAAAAAGTAGAAGAAAGATAGTTATTATATTTTATTATGTACTAGTTCTTCACCAAACGAGAGATTTGAAACAGGAGGATATGGTTGTTATGCTTCAGTTTTGCATAAGGATAAATATGAAAACGTATACTTTCAATCCGATCATATTCCATCCATGTGAAACAAACATGGTACTAATAACAATCCTTTCTTTTAATCCGGTGTTAAACAAAACATGGAAATTACCAATCTCATCTCATTATCAATTCTAATCTTAATCGCATCTTCTTACGAATCTCACTCATCTGTCACAACTATCAAACAAGGCAACTAGACATTTGACGTAGAGTTTTTGTGACAGGGCTGAGTTGGAGAGAGAAGAAAATAGAAGGAAAGATAAAACTCAAGCCCTCCCAAAACACTTGGGTGTATAGTGGAGAGAAATCCTCCCTGCGGACTATAATAAGAGGATGATTATGTTTAGAGCCGATTTGGGTAATTTTGCTTAATTTCTCCAATTTTGTCCTTCGGCTGGGTGGATTCATATTGTGGGCTGACTGCTGAGGGTAGTTCTGTCTTTTTGCGTGTTCTGGTGGTGGGGGCCACAAACTGTTCATGCACCATTCATCCGATTTCCAGATTAGTAAAATAGGTTTTCGGACTCCTTCACTATTCCGTTTGCGTCCCTAAAAATTGGCTTGGTTTTCGGATTAGTAAAATAGGTTTTCGGATTTCCAGATTATGTTTTTTTTTTTTTTTCAAAACATATCGGAAATACGAGTCCGAAACCGCAGATGTTTGTGGACTCATTTGCGAATTTAATTATTGGCGACTGAGTTCTTGCTATTTCACAAATAATTCTGGTAGGTATGTTCTACTAACTAAAATAAATACTTATTTTTCGAAGGAAAGTGATTTTTGCATTCCCTTTTTTATCACTCACACTCTTTTTATGTCTTTATTCATTTGAATTTACTATATTGCCCTTTTTTAAACACACTCTTTCACACATCCAAGGATAACATTGTAACTTCATTTGGATAAAGATAAACGATGGTGTGTGAATTGTAAAACGGAGTGTAAAAATCATTTTCCTTTTCAAATAAGTACTTCTGAATTAAAAGTGACGTATCATAAGAGAATGACATGTATCGTAAAACAGAAAATAAGTATTTAAAAAATAAAAATCTTAACAGAAAAGGGCCCTATATATAGTAAAAGTGTAAAACTGCATCTTCTTTTATTTTCTCTGCTCTATCTTTCGAAAGATGATTGAAGCGGGATACTGCTACGGGTCATCATTGGCCCGGCCTGGCCCAACCTGTCAAGTCACTATCCAAGCTCGTCCGTGGGCTGGCCTGAGAGGGCTTTTTTCTTTTTGCGGGCCAGACTGTGTTTCTTCAGTTGAAGCTCAGGCCCGCCCATGGGGTAGCCTAATTGCAGGGCTGGCGGGCCAAAGTTCGGGCGGACTCACAGGCCAGACCTCACAAAAAAATATATATTATATTAGTATGATAAAAAATATATATATAATATTAGCACCCTACACTCAATACAATCACACACATTATATATTGTATGTATTATATATTATATATTATAGCATTGGGACCATAAAAAGAACTTCTCCACCCGACAAGGCTTCTACAGTCAACCACAAATGCATAGAGCACCCCACGCGCAAATTGCTTTTCCTCCCCTGACACACACCCCCGACCCCACAGCCATTTTCCACATTTACCCCCCCCCCCCCCCCCCCCGTCCCCCCCCCCCCCCCCCCATTCTTTTCTTTACCGTTTGGTTTTTTTTTTTTCCTTTTCTTTCTCTCTTTCCAGTTTACTTTTTTTTTTTCGTTTTATTTCCTTTTCTTTATTTCCAGTTTGAATTTTTTTTCTTTTTTTTTCTCTTTATTTCCTTTTTTTTCTTTTCAGTTTGAGATTCATTAAACAAAATTTTATTTTATTATAATTAAGTATATATAGTCAAAACATGAAAATACATAAAAACACAAATTCTAATCAATATTTCCTTCAAATGCTGCTCCCGACTACTTGTAAGATAATTAATAGGTTCAAATATAATTATAGGCTTTGTAAAGTAATTGAGAGAAAAAAAAAGTGTTTCAATTGATCATATTTATCCGACTATTTTTTTTCCCTTTTTGTCCTTTATATATTAAAATATATATAGTTTCAAAAATAAGTGTTTCAATTTTTCTAATGAATCCGACTGTTTGTTTTTTCTTATATATATATATATATATATATATATATATATATATATATTACAAAAATAAGTATTTCAATTTTCAATCTGTCTGAACCAGTACAAAGATATTATTTTTCTGATCATTTCATTCTAAATGGTCGTAATAAATTTTTGACTCCAAGGCCTTTCAATGGACACCCTAAGAGAGTCCTGAAATTAAATAATAAGTCTTAAGGTGTTCGTTGAAAAGCCTAAGAGCAAAAAAAATATCAGTATGACCATTTAGAATAAAATGATCAAAAAAATACGATCTTCGCCCCGGTTAAACGGAATTGAAAATTGAGCACTTAATTGTTTTGAATTATATTTTTTAATATAGAAACGGTGTATTTATAGAAATTAAATAAATAAGATAAAAATAATTAAATAAATAAAGAAATTATAAAGTGGGCACAGCCCCTACCCACACCACTAAACGGTAACGTTTTGGTTAAAAAAAAATTCTTACCATCAATTTGCAATCATGTGGAGCAGAAACGTGATTATGAGAGCCTTAGAGACAAAAATTTGATTATATCTCTTTAGAATAATATGATTAGAATAATAAGATCTTCACACCCGTTTAAACGGATTAAAAATTGGAGCACTTAATTTTTTAAGACCGTTTATATATTAAAAAATATGGTTAAAAAATTAAGTGCTCCAATTCTTAATCCGTTTGAACACGTATAAAGATTTTATTATTCTGATTATATTATTCTAAAGAGACATAATTAAATTTTGCCTCTAGAGCTCTCATAATCACGTTTCTTTTCCACAGGATTGCGAATTGATGGTAAGAATTTTTTTAAACCAAAACGTTGCCGTTTAGTGGATGTGGATGTGGGTAGGGGCTGGGTCCGTACTTTAAGGGAAGAGAGAGAAAGAGGCGCCGGGGGGGTTAGTCCGGGAAAATGGCTGTGGGGTCGGGGGGTGTGTCGGGGGAAAAAGCAGGTCTTACCCCACGCACCTCTCTAGTCTTTCAAGACCAGACTTTTGTTTCTCTCTCTCGGTAAGTGAACTTCTTTTCTTTATTTGCTTAGTGGAAAATAATAATTTAGTATAATTGGTGGTAGTGGATTAAAGTGGAGCATAATAAATTAGTATAATGGGTGGGTCAAGCAAAAATACTTAGGCTTAAATCCGCCCATTGAAAATTACGAACTGGGCTAGCCCACCCGTTGGACGGGCTCGGACTAGGCAAAAACCCAACGAGTCGTGCAGGTCTTCGGGCAAATGATGACCCTTACGGCCCGTTTGGATGAAGGATATGATTTTGGGTAGATATAGAAGAAGGGTGGATTTGAGGATGGATATGTAATGAGGGTGGATATGTAAGAAGGGTGGACCCACCTCCTAAGAAGGGTGGATTTGTAATCCAGTGTTTGGATTATTTTTTTGGAATGGGATTTAGAGGGTGGATTTGATGGGATTATATGTTAAATGACTGAATTGCCCCCACAAATGTTTAAACTTAATTTCATTTTAGAAAAATATTTTTTCCGGAAGAAATTAAAAGTAAACCATAATTTATTAAAAAAATACTTAAATAATGTGTATATATGTATTTGTATATGTCAGTATACATCTACTAGAAGTCTTTTTTTTTTTAATCCTCATCTACTGTCTAGAACGGTACAAGAAACCCACCCACGCCCCTTTTTCCAACCCCATCCGCTTCCTTCTCTGTTCTTTCAAAAAAAAACCCATCCTCTGCAACCCTCGACTTCTCCGTCGCCGTCGCCGCCGTCGATCATCACCACTCCAGCCGTCAGTCCCTTGTTCCGATCATCACTACAACTTCTACCTCTCTCCATCCACTTCTCCAGAAATGAACAGTACTTCTCTCTCTCTCTCTCTCTCCTCCTTCTTCTTCTTCTTTGTTGTTACAGAGAGGTGAGGTGCTCACCCGGATTTGTGAGGGCGTAATCGTCCCAAAACACCCGGATTAACTAACGACAGGGGGTACCCCTGTCGTTACAAATCCACCCTCCAACCGGATATGTAATCCGTCTCCATGCTAATCCACCAGCGCACAAGAAATGCCAAAGACCGGAGATGGTGCGGGGTCAGAATTGCAAATCAAGGCTCTTGCCAAATCCACCCTCATCTCCGGCGGCCGTTAAGATACTGGTATCTTTACTTTTCCCAAGCAGAAGAATATGACAGCATCCTTTCCCTTCATTTTTATCTTACTAAAATCATTAACCAGACAAATATCGGAAGATGCCAGTATCCTGCATTTTCTTTCCTTTTTCTCTCACCTAATCCCTGCTCTTTTTTCTCCTAGCTTGCCTAACAGTGACACCCATCAGTGAATCAAACCCCAGAGGGCAAGATCAAATTTTCCATTCGTTTTCGATAATCGAAAAAATCACAAAACGACTAAAAAAAAAGACGAAACAAGTACGTATTTTTCAAAATTCAAACCTCAGGTATTCTGTTAGACACAAAAACTTCAATTATAATCCAATTACAGCCGCATTTACATTTGGGCACAAGTAAGAAGTGATGATCGATTACGATCACACATCCATCAGTCAGATTCATAGGGCTGTCCACGGTCCGGATCGGATCAGATTCGTATTAATCCAATGCTAATCCGTATCTCACGGTTTTTAGAAAATGCAATCCAATTCTAATCCAAAAATCTCACGGCTCGGTTTGGATTTCGAACCTTGAGTCACGGTTCGGTCCTGTTTTATCCGCGGATTTCCTTCCAAAAAAATAAAAGGATGCTAGTACCATGATCATATTCCAAATAAAAATGCAAAAACTAATTTCCATAAACATTGTCCAAATTGTAAAGGTAGTAAAGGTATTAAAGCAATAAACATGGTAAAGACAGCAAGGTAACAACCAAATAAAACTAAGCATTGTTCAAAATATACAAATTCTGGTCAATCATGATCTATTTATTACATCCCATAAAAACCAAACAAAACATAGTAAATTACGGAATAGTTTCTCAAAACAAACAAGCAAATTAGTAAAATTATAATTATTTATATATATTACACACACATATCTATATTTTTATTTCTTTAAATATCTCACAGTCTAGTTCAGTATCCTGTTGGAGCATAAACTCAAACTACACTGCCTCTGAAATACTCTTTAAACCCTTCCTCCTCTCTACAGTACTGATGCATGACTTTATACACTTCCATTAACAATTTCGGATACCGACTCCGAAAATAGCCATCAAATCCTTCATTTACCGGTCCAAGAATTTTCTGAAAAGAACACCAATAATCAAACTAGTATCAACTACAATGGAATGATAAGACCGATCCTCGAAAACTCAATTTGTAACATATTTAAGTGTATAAATTGAATTTCAAAGAGTTGGCATTAGAAAAGAACCCGAATTTTAAGAGGAAGTTCTGAATAATGATTCCGCACGACTCGCAGCAAGTCACAAACACTGTCATACTTATACTGCCTGTATTTTCCGATCTGTTTAAGGAATGCCCTTTCCATCTTTCTGTTCCATTCTGTGCCAAAAGCCAGGGAAGATACGCTCTCTAATGCTTTTAAAATATCAGAGTCGGCTTTCCTTTCTTCCAGTTTTAACCTATCGCTCACATCACAGAGAAACCGTATTCTCGGACCAGAATCCCAAAACAAAGGATGATTAAGCACTTCCGATGCCTTCGGCCTGCAAAAAAATTAGACTCATAAAATGTGTTTAAAAAAATGAAATCAAAAGAAAAAGAACTAAGAATCCTGCAAAACCGAATAAGATCCGGGTACGTTAATGTAAGAGCTGCAATAACTATAATCAACAACCAAGTTGGAACATGCCCTACGTCTCACTTAAGGTTGCTATATTTATTTGTTGATTGGGCTAAAATAACTTTTTACAAATTTTAAAATGGAAGTATAATGGCCTTTTAAGCCTATGAAACAGCTTAGTGTCACGGACCTAACTTGTTTCAAGCAATCCGTGCGGCACTTAGACACTCACGCTCGATCTTGACCCGATCTTGTGATGCTAAGTAAGCCTTTGTGTGTAAGAAGAGTCAGACAAGTAACACTTGAGTTTGGGAGAATGGAGAGTGTATTGCACAAAGAGAGAGTACAAGTGTGATTTCTAGGTGCCTTGGCCAAATGAGGCCTCACCCCTTTTATAGGCACCAAGGGAGAGTTCTAGAACAAACTCTAGAAACTTCCCACCTCCTCAATTGGGTCTTTCTAGAATGTGTGTGGAGGGTTCTTGAATCCTCCAACACTTACAAGACTTTCTCTAGAATATACACCTTCTTTTTAGAGTATTCTACAATGTACAAGAGTATACAAGAATTCTCTAGACAAATCTAGAATATTCCGGAAGCTTGAAGATTTCTCTAGAGAATTCCGCGGGGCATAACACTCTCCCCCACCTAATCTGGCGACGTCCTCGTCGCATCTCCTTCCTTGAACCTCTGAATATGTTTTGGAAATTGCCATAAGGCGTCCTCAGCTTCCCAGTTTGCTTCGCTTTCTGGTAATCCCTTCCATTTTACCAAGTATTCAGTACTTGGCGGTACTCCTCATCGACGGATGATTCTATCGGCTAAGATGTACTCTACCTCTTTATCATAAGAGGTTATGACTGCGGTTGGGGCTCTTGATGATTCTCCTCGGCTTGGATCATCCGCATCGCCTTGATATGGCTTTAAGTAACTTGCATGAAAGACTGGATGAATCTTAAGCTTTGGAGGTAGTTGTACCCGGTATGATACTTTCCCCACCTTCTTTATGACCGGAAATGGTCCTTCATATTTTCTCACCAAGCCCTTGTGTACTTTCCTTAAGGACTTGAATTGCTGGGGAAGGAGCTTCACGAGGACTAAGTCTCCTACTTGATACTCCACATTCCTCCTCTTCTTGTCAGCCCATTTCTTCATTTTCTTGGATGCTTTGTCCAAGTAGGAACGAGCTACGTCTGCTTGCTCATGCCATCCCTTAGCAAATTTGAATGCTGCAGGGCTCCTTCCCGCGTAGCCTGTTGCCACTGTGTGAGGTGTTGAAGGTTGTTGCCCTGTAGCCAGCTCGAACGGGCTATGATTCGTCGACTCGCTTTTCTGCAAGTTGTAGGAGAATTGGGCCACGTCGAGAAGCTTTGCCCAATCTCGCTGATTGGCACTCACAAAGTGCCTCAAGTACAACTCTAGTAGCGCGTTCACCCTCTCGGTTTGCCCATCAGTTTGTGGGTGAAAGCTAGTAGAGAAGTGTAAATCCGACCCCATTAGCTTGAATAGCTCGGTCCAAAACCGCCCAGTGAAGCGTGGATCACGGTCACTGATGATCGACCGTGGTATTCCCCAGTACTTCACCACATTCTTCATAAATAACCGAGCTGCTTCTTCTGCTGTACAATCGGTTGGGGCAGCAACAAAGGTAACATACTTAGAAAACCTATCCACCACCACCATGATAGAGCCGCATTCCTCTGACTTAGGAAGGGCTGAGATGAAGTCCATGGTAACGCTGTCCCATGGTCTCTCTGCAATAGGTAAAGGCTCCAACAATCCTCCCGGGGGTTGTTGTTCAACCTTGTCTTGTTGACACACAAGACAAGTCTTCACGTATGCTTCCACATCGTCCCTTATCCTGGGCCAGTAATAAGCCGACTCTAGTAGTGCTCGTGTCCGCTTTTGCCCTGGATGACCAGCCCACTTAGTATCATGGCATTCTTTGATAAGGTTCCTCCGTAGGTTGCCCCACTTTGGAACATAGAGACGATTCCCCTTGGTAAAGAGTAATCCTTCCTGTACCTAGAAGCGTTTGGTTTTGCCATCATTAGCTAGACTTATCAAGCTCTTGACAAGAGCGTCGTGTGGCAAGCCTTCCTTTATAAGATCTATGAGTTCTCCTTGAGGTCGACTGCTCATTGATGCCAACTCTGCTTTTCGACTTAATGCATCGGCCACCAAGTTCACCCTCCCCGGTTTATACTCCAGCACATAATCAAACTCTGCTAAGAAGTCCTGCCACCTGGCTTGCTTTGGACTTAGCTTCTTCTAGGACTGGAAATAACTTGTAGCCACATTGTCCGTTTTCACAACGAACTTAGATCCCAATAGGTAATGCCTCCAAGTACGCAAGCAATGAATGATCGCCGTCATTTCTTTCTCTTGCACTGTGTACCTCCGTTCGGTGTCGTTGAGCTTGCGACTTTCGTAGGCAATTGGATGCCCTTCTTGCATTAGCACACCTCCAATAGCAAAGTCAGAAGCATCCGTGCGTACCTCGTATGGCTTAGTGTGGTCTGGTAAGCCAAGGATCGGTTCCTCGGTTATGGCTTTCTTCAAGTCTTCAAAAGCTTTTTGACACCTCTCAGACCACTCCCATGCCTTGTTTTTCTTTAGTAGATCCGTTAAGGGAGCTGCCCGAGCTGAATACCCTTTTATGAACCGCCGATAGTAGTTAACCAAACCAAGGAAAGACCTTAGTTCAGTTACCTTTGTAGGAGATTCCCACTCTTGGATGGCCTTCACCTTGTCTTGCTCCATCATAAGCTTGCCGTTTTTGATCTTGTGCCCTAGGAAAGTCACCTCTTCCGTGGCAAAGGAGCATTTCTCCTTCTTGACGTAGAGCTCGTTCTCCCTTAATACTTGAAGCACCTTTCGCAAGTGATCCACATGGTCTTCTAGTGTATTGCTATACACCACAATGTCATCCAAGTAGACCACTACGAATTGATCCAAGTAGGGGTGAAATATCTTATTCATTAGAGTGCAGAAAGTAGCTGGGGCATTAGTGAGGCCGAATGGCATTACAAGGAATTCGAATGACCCGTAACGAGTCACACATGCTGTTTTAGGTTCATCCCCAGCTGCTATTCTCACTTGATAGTATCCCGACCTTAGATCGAGCTTTGTGAAATAGCGAGCTCTACCAAGTTGATCAAATAAATCGGCAATCAACGGAATAGGGTACTTGTTCTTAACTGTTACCTTGTTAAGAGCTCGATAGTCGATGCAAAGGCGAAGTGATCCATCCTTCTTCTTTTAGAATAGCACCGGAGCGCCATAAGGAGCTTTGGAAGGTTGAATGTAGCCAGCATTCAGCAAGTCCTTCAACTGCCGCTTCAACTCCTCCAGTTCGGGTGGTGCCATCCTATAAGGGGCTTTGGCAGGCGGCGTAGCCCCAGGCTCCAAGTCGATCTTATGATCCACCTCCCTTCTTAGTGGTAACCTCTTTGGTAGCTCGGGTGGCATAACATCATCGAACTTGCCCAGAACTCCTGCAATTTCCTTGGGCAAGTTTCCCACATTGACATCTTCTTTTGGGCTTACAAGGGAAGCTAAATAAGTTACCTCGCCTCTCTTGAAACCCTTTCCCACTTGCATGGCTGAAAGTAGCGGTGTCTTAAACCCAACACTTGATGTTGCCTTCACCACGCAAGGAGTTTTCTCCTCTAAAATTGCCACGGAGCGTAGATATGGTAGTGGGACAGCCTTAACCTTGCTTAGAAAATCTATGCCAATCACCACTTGGAAATCATCCATTGGTGCTACCGTGAGATCAATCTTTCCATCCCACGATCCAATACGAATGTCTACGTCGCGTGCCACGCCTTGTAATGGTTTTGCCTCCGAATTGACAGCTTTAAGCCAACCTGCTTCCTTGGTAGGCTTCAATCCCAATCTCTTTGCCTCTTCTACTGAGACAAAGTTGTGTGTCGCCCCCGTGTCCACCATAGCGCGGGTGGGTTTCCCGTTAAGACACACCTCAACAAACATAAGACCCTGATCACCGTGGGTCTTGACGGTAGGCTTCGACTTGATGGCATTAAGAAGTTGAAGGGAACCAACATGGGCCTCTTCTGCTTCTTTTTCCTGGATCAAGGCACTGAGGGCTTGCCTCTTGGGACACTCCCTAGCCCAATGTGGACTGTTACATAGGAAGCAATTAGTTTTGGGCTTGAATTTGTCCCGTTTATCATCGTTATGCTCTTTGCCTTTGCCCTCTTTGCCTGTTGGGGGTTTGCCGAACGGCCCCTTGTACTTTTCTCCCCCACCTTTACTGGAATTTCCCTTGGATGTATTGGCCTTGTCACTCTTCTTGTACTCGATAAAGGACTCCGCTACAGCCATGGGCGGAGCAGGAGTTACGGCGTCGTGGCGTACAAGACCTTGCAACGGCTATGGCTGTAGGTTATCCATGAAGTTAAAGAGTAACTCTTCATCAGTCATATTCGGGATTTCAAGCATAAGAGTAGAGAATTCTTTCACATAATCCCGAATCGATGATGTATGTTTTAATTTCTTCATGTTCTTTCTAGCTTGATAGGCCACATCCTCAGGGTAGAACTGCTTCTTGAGTTCTTTCTTAAATTCATCCCAAGTATCTATGGTGCACGTACCTTTCTCAATTTCAGCGTGTCTCCTACGCCACCATAGTGTTGCAGTATCGGTGAGGTATAAGGTTGTTGTCCGTACCTTGGTACTTTCCTCCGTGACTGCCATCGCCTCGAAGTACCTCTCCATGTGCCACAAGTAGTTGTCTACTTCCTTGGCCTCCCGCTTTCCGTCATAAGGCTTGGGCTTTGGTACCTCCACCTTTGGAGAACCGAGTGTCGCCACAGCACCCCCGGCTACAGCCGTCTTGCATAATGCCCAATCCTTACGCATTTCCTCTAGCCGAGCTTCGAAGCTTGAAAGCATCTCCATCACCTTGGCTTGGAAGGAGTCATTGCCCTGCTGCACGTCATGCACCACGGAGTTGATTGTGCCGAGCATGCCTTCCTTGAGGTCCTTGATCTCCCCCTTGAGATTCTCCACCTCGTGATCTAGGCTTTGCTCCAACACATCAAGCCGTTCCCCTGAATCGGCCATGACTAGCTCCACCTTCGCTAGCCGAGTATCCATGGCTGCTACAGCATCTCGGGATTTTTCCTTCCTTCCCCTTGGGTTGGGATCCTTGCCATGGGCTTCCCCACTCGCTAGATCTTCCACGCCAGAAGACATGATGTCTTTTCTCTTCTGAAACCTGCTTTGATACCACGTGTCACGGACCTAACTTGTTTCAAGCAATCCGTGCGGCACTTAGACACTCACGCTCGATCTTGACCCGATCTTGTGATGCTAAGTAAGCCTTTGTGTGTAAGAAGAGTCAGACAAGTAACACTTGAGTTTGGGAGAATGGAGAGTATATTGCACAAAGAGAGAATACAAGTGTGATTTCTAGGTGCCTTGGCCAAATGAGGCCTCACCCCTTTTATAGGCACCAAGGGAGAGTTCTAGAACAAACTCTAGAAACTTCCCACCTCCTCAATTGGGTCTTTCTAGAATGTGTGTGGAGGGTTCTTGAATCCTCCAACACTTACAAGACTTTCTCTAGAATATACACCTTCTTTTTAGAGTATTCTACAATGTACAAGAGTATACAAGAATTCTCTAGACAAATCTAGAATATTCCGGAAGCTTGAAGATTTCTCTAGAGAATTCCGCGGGGCGTAACATTAGGCAGTGTTTAGTTGTCTATTTAGTCGTTTCAGGCTAAAACACAAAAAGCTTGTCGTTCTATCTTATTAACACAAAAAAGCTCTACTTTTCAGCTCAAACTGCTTAGCGTGAAGTCAACGACTGAAACAACTTTGCTATAAAAAAAGAAGGGAAAATCACTGGAGAGTGGTGTGCAGTGGAATTAATGACCACTTTGATGGTACTGAGTTCTGAAATCACAAGAGCCATGGTATGCCCAAGAATATTGACCAAAACATGGTAAGCCTTTGCAAGCTTACAATTTTACCCCTTTCTTTAACAGCCAACAACTTTATTATTCTCTCTCTTCCTTTATTACCTTGTACGTCTGTCTCCTCTTTTAACAGAAAGTCTAGGTTTACCACGGAAGCTGGGAGCGTGCTGCACAGCTACGTGCTGTGTAGCGTGTTGTGCGGCCGCCGGCGCCGCCTTGCCGGCATCGGCCCGACGATCGAAGACATCCACTGCGTAGAGCTCGTCGAGTACTACATAAGTGTTTCAATTTTCAATCCGTTTGAACCAGTGTGAAGATCTTATTTTTTCGAGCATTTCATCCTAAATAGTCGTAATAAATTTTTAGCTCTAAGACCTTTCAATAGGCACTCTAAGAAAGCTCTAAAACTAAATAAGGAGTCTTAGGGTGTTAGTTGAAAGGCCTTAGAACCAAAAAATTTCTACGACCATTTAGGATGGTGTTCGTTGAAAGGCTTTAGAGCCAAAAACTTGAAAGTAAAAAAAGGAAATAGAAAGGAAAAAAAGAAAAAAAATACAAACAGAAAAGAAAATGGTGGGGGGTTGTGGGGGTAATAATGGAAAAGGACAGTGGGGTCGGGGTGTCAGGGGAGGGGGTCGGGGTGTCAGGGGAGGGGGGAAAACGGCGTTTTAATAGAAGGGCAAAACGGTCCTGTCAATTACCTTTACCATGTATTGGTCATTAAGATAAGAGCTACCATGTACGGGTGATTTGCAAACTCGGGACCATGGATTGATAATTAATCCCGGTCAACTCCACTGTCCTGTCATTTTCCCAAAAAAGAATGCGCGACTTTTTAGCCCAAACAACTTTGCTTTACTTTAGCTGGCTTTTTCTTAGTAGAATTTAGAAAGCAAAAAAACTTGACGTTCTAGATATATCAAACGCAGCCTTAGTGGTCCCTCTTCACAGCAAACAAAGAAATAGCTTAGCGTCTCGCCGTCTCCAAATGGCACGGAGGACAGAGGCGACAAGTCATAACTATAGCTGTGAAGTCATCAAGGCAACAATCTCCTTGCGTCTTACCTTAATTTCTCATCCCGATCCAATAAATGGCCAAACAAATCCACAGCTTCTGGAATATCCTCCACTAAGGAGAGGTCAGCTTTGATCTTCAAAATGTTGTTATCGCGCTCAAAAGGGTCACCAAATGGATGTCTACCAGCGGTCATACAGTAAAACAGGACACAGCCTAAGCTAAACATATCAACAGCACGCGTTTGGCGTCCAAGGCGAAGCAGTTCGGGAGCTTGCCATCCTGAAGTTCCACAACCTGTAACAGCTAATGAAATTAAATAATTTGAATAGGAATAGTGAAGCTAGGTAGTGTATGTGAAAATTACACTACCATCTATACAATAAAACAGGACGGTGTGGGCCTCCACACAAACACAAACACATCTAAGGACTGAAATTTATTTGATCTGATGGTTGAGGTGAGATTTCCCTTTTATTAAACTTTCCAAGCTCTTTAATTTAATTACAAAATTGTCATCAATGTGAAATTACTCCAACAGAGAGAATTCGTCCGTCAGACTCCCTCAAACCCTTCCACCGCCGTCCTGTTTCATTACTCCCACAGCCCACAATCATTACTCCCACCGCTGTCCACTCCCACCGCTCCATCAGACTCCGCCGATTGACGCCAAGGGCCGCGGTTGCTACCGTCCACGATCATTACTCCCACAGCCCACGATCATTACTCCCAGCGCTGTCCACCCCCACCGCTGTCCACCGCTCCATCAGACTCCGCCGAGCTACCGACAATTTCAGGTTAGTTTGTGTTGAGCTCTGTGATTTTGATTTTGTTTGAAGTTGAAGGAAGCAAATAAATTAACTACCTGTGGAGATCTATTACGGTTCTATTTCACGAGTTCCTGTTATATCAACCACCTGTGGAGATCTATTATGTTTCCTTCCACGAGTTCCAGTTATGGTGGCCGATTTCTTCACGACCAGTTTATACGATGTTCTCCATAGTTGTTCACAATCTGCTCGACGAAAAGCTTCAATGAGAGATGGTGTTTCAATAGCCTAAAAGAAGAAGATATCGGGTAATTTCTTTTTCCAATTCGTTCCATGTTTTGAATGTTAGTGGGTTTTTAATCATTTTTTGGTACTTCAATGCATTTAATTTTCTTATGATTAGTTAATCATCCAATGCGTCGACAACGTAGTCTCACTCCATTAGGCAGTTTTCGAAATTGGAAAAAAAAGAAGAAGTGCAGAGAGTATATTGTTAGGATTTCAAAAATGTGTTCAATCAACAAACCCTAGGAATCACATAAACCACACAAATATGAAGAACGACTAAAGAAAGATAGGCCACACTGACATACGAGGTTCAACTACATTTTAATTTCTCTTGAGTCAGTGCGCATTTTAATTTCCACCAAACAATCATTTTCTATCTCCTTCTTAGCTTTATTTTTTTCTCTTTTGCTTAGCCTGCGCTCCTATCCCCCTTTTTTGGTTCGAACCATGCTTGCGACCTTAAAGTGTGCTGAAATAAGATTACCCCAAGCGTAGGGCTAGGTCGGTTGTAGCATAATAAACTCGGAAGTCCGAGGTCGAATCCACAGGGAGCCAATGGAGCTAGGCCAGAAGGTTTGCTTTACGAAGGGTTTTTAGCGTTAGGACCGCCAACCTTTAGTTCGGCTTTGAGACGGCCAACTTTTGATTGATGGAAATTCTAATTACCAAAAAGACTAAAAAAAATGGAATTTGACAGGAAATAAAAGTGGCAAGGTCTAGGGGTTCATTCCGCCCATAACTTAGGCCGTTCAATGCTTCTCTTTGATAACTCAAGTGAGAGTCATTGTCATTTGACCTCACTCGGAAGATTTAATCATGAAAATCAAGTTTAACTCATACAACGGGGTTTGGAAATGGATGAAAACTCGTTTAGGCATTTTATCGAACACAAAGAGAGCCATGGTTCCAAGCATTGGGTGTGCCAAGAGACTTGTCTACACCCAATCAAAGAAATTAACATCTCTAGGTTTAGACCAAAGATTAGAGTTCAACAAGTTCTTTGAGGCATTTTGGCAAACACTTAGGGTGACATAGCTCCAAGCATTATATGTGGCAAGAGATCAAGTTCTTGCCTACACATAATCAAAGAGGTTAACAACCCTAGGTTTTGTTACATAAAAATGAACTTAATCCATTCACAAACCACATTTAGCACAAGAAACGAGAGAAGCCATTAAACTACCTAAATCATGGGGTAGAAATCACCCCATGACCAAGCCTAAATCACTACTCACCCATAGTGGGTGTAAACACAAGGCAAAACAAAGAGAGATATGAAAACATGGGCAAAAACGAAAATGAAAGCTAGATTAATGAAAAACACAAGTATACTTACAACATTAATGAAGGAAATCTACCCCAAAACCTTTGCAATCCCCCTCCTTTGAAGAGAGAAGGAGAGCTTGAGAAGAGAGGAGAAGAGGGAGGTAGAGAGAGAAAGTGAAAAATGGAGAATGCCCTAGAATCGGGCTAAGGGTGGTATATATACCCCCTTCACAAAAGATTTACAAAAATGCCACCGAAATGTCCGCGCAGGAGTGATGGATCGATCCCTGGTCAGAGGGGGATCGATCCCTGAGGCTTCCTGATGGTGGGGGATCGATCCCAAGGGAATGGGGGATCGATCCCCATGCTGGCTGGATTCTGCAGGCACTTTTCCAACTTCGCGGGCTCGCTCCGGACACTCCCGAACTCGGATTTGGGTGTTTTTCGAACCGTTGGAAAGCTTCTTGAGTCTACTTTCTAACCCAAGAGATTTGGATCAAAAATAATTTTTACATCAAAAGTTATGCCGATTCTACCCTCAGCTGGTCGGAAAATGAGTTGCTTTGGGTAACATCCTTGCATCTCCCTCACTTCCCTTGATCCTTGGACATCCCGAATATGCTTCAAAGCTTCTTTTCATGACTTTTGGGACTTGGTCGCGGAGCGCCACATGGTCTTGGGTACTTGGACACCCACGGGGCTATCCATGGCCTTCAAATGCGCCTTATTCACGCGATTTACCTGCAAATGCCAAAAACACACCTTTCGTGCAATATCGTTCAAATCAAGCAAGTTATGCACTTGTGTGTGACAAAAATGAGAGAGATAAGCCCTATTATTTACACTATTGAGGGCTTATCAAACCACTTCAGAGAAATTTCACTTTTTTTGCCACTTCTATTACCAGCGCTTCTTGGAATCTTGAACAGAATGCCCATTAGAACAAATGGTTTCTAACTTTGAAACCTGTTTCCCTTTGCTTTTTAGGTTCCCACCTCTATGAGTTTGTTTTTGGGTTCCAATGAAAATTATTTTATCCTAACTTTTTATCCTAACTGTCGCTTTGTGTTCCAAGAACAATGGAACTTTCTAAAGGGAAAGGGAAGGCCATCTGTGTAGCCAAGGGAAAGAAATCAATGCTGGATGGTGATTTGGAGAGGACTGTAAGAAGATAAACTATAACTCTCCATTTTTCATTTTTAATTGATCACTGTTCTTCATTTTACTGTTGCATATATGTATGTATAGGTTACGTTTCTTCGAGAAAAGAATGTTGGCGTAGTGATCCGTGATGAGCGAGAATTGAATCAGATTCGCATGCATGGGGTATGCCTATTAATTACATCTGGATGTTTGTTAGTACAATATATTCTGGAATACTATTATGCAGAGCACTGGCTGGTGTGCTTATATATGCTCTTATGTAGTTAAATGCAGAGCACTGGTTGGTGTGCTTATATTTGCTCTTATGTTGTTAAATGCAGAGCACTGGCTGGTGTGCTTAGATTTTTTCTGATTTCGTTGATGCAGAACACTAACTGATGTGCTTAGTTTCCATTTTAACTTTTTTCCTGGAATTTATTTACTCGAATTCCAGAAGCAAATTGATAGTTCTTTGTAGCTAGCTTAAATGTATAGTTAGGGGAGTGCCATAAGTACGGGTAATTCTCTTTCGTGCCATTAAGAAGAGGATCACATACTACACATTAATGTTTGAGCCACTAGCTAGCAAGTGCCGTAGGCACGGACATTTCTAACCGGGGTGCGTAGTGCCGTAGGCACGGGTAAGCACTAGTAAATATATAATTCAGATGTATACCATTGGGTGGTGGTTAGCATTTCCCATATAATATATATATCAATAAAAATCAAACCTTAATATTTTTTATTTGAACTACACAACACGCAATTGGCATATCTAATACCTTGAAGCGAGGCTACCAGTAGTATATGGGAAACAGGTGGGATCAGGCAATATTTCTAGAGAATACTGGCAATTAAAATAATTTCCACGAACAAAGGGGCCTGGGGCCGTTCTATATAACTCATAAATTTCCACATTATTAGGGGTACTAGAAAACTATTAGTAATAAGTTTCTGTACACAAGTCAGAAATCAAGAAAAAAATTGGTTGCAAAAAGGTTTAAAATCTCTCAAAGCAAATCAAGTGGTGGATTCCATCTGACCATAAAGATTCAAACGCAATAAACGGAGGATCTATGCAGTTGCTGCCATAATAGCTAGTCAAGAATACTTGCCAGTAGCATGATTGCCTAAGGAAGACTTATCCTCCCGAAGACGCCTGCTGATACCCATATCAGCAAGCTTTGCGCACGTAAAGATCCTTCTTTAGCTATCAACACATTTCCTTCTTTAGCTATCAACACATTTTGAGGCTTCAAGTCTCAATGAATCATCTTCAATTCATGCAAATGCACAAGCCCAGAAACCACATCCCTGTATTACAAAAGGAAATAAAATCATATCAAGCAAATACGGAGATGCAGTCTAATTAAAAGGACAATTTTTTACCCTGCGTGCTTAAAAAGATCAACAAGACAATCGAGCATAAACTTATAACTGCATGATTAAAATTGCCATAGGAACGTAAGATTACATTGCTGGCTTTTGCATTCATGATGTAGCTCAGTAGCTCACATATCCAGTTATCGATTCTTGTGGCCGTTTACAAATTGCGAATAGTACTGGCTGCCAGAACTTACATGGGCATTAGGAATTGGATCAAAAATACATGGGGCATTGCACAATGCCTCTTTACAAATTGCTTTTTTGGTCAATAAGTCTCTCATGAAATCCTATTCTATTTGCACTAGCAATAGATTACTCTAATCAAATGTGCTCATGTAAATGGGATTCTGTCCAGAATCAATGCAGAGAACCATGAAATAGGTCCAGTCTGCTTAAAGTTGACTGACTGAGAGATAAGTTGAATTCCAACTAACCTCATCAATACAAAAATTATACTGGCACACTTAGCATGAAATGGTGACAGATCTAGTGTATAATCTAAGGACATCATCTGAAATTTAAACTAACCTCATCAATTTCCACAACCACAACGTAGGTGAAGGATAGCGGCGATAGCCATTGTCTTCCCACAATTTAACTTCTGGCAAAGTGCCCATCATTGATTGCAAATGGACTTTATACTGACTATTGACTTCCATAGCTTGGTCCCCTTTTGTGGTTGGAGCATCTAAGAACTGCATCTGAATTAAATCATTTAAGCTGCAAGTGCAATGCTCCAGTGCCAGATACACGAAATCTTTGTCTTCTTCAACTCCATACAATCGAACAATGTTTGAATGTTCATCGGACAGACAAAGATTCTGGTATTCTTTGTGACCATCATCGTCACAGTTCTTGAGAAGACGTTTCATAGCAACCGGACGAACTTCATGTTTACCCTCGAATACAATGGTACCATGGCTTCCCTCACCAATCATTCTATCGGAGACAAAAAGTTTACCAATTGGGCGTCCATGTACACTTTCGTCCACTCCTTGATAGAATTTGTCGTCAAAACCAACACTTCTCTTTCTTTTTCGAGTCACGGTGCTAGCGTCGGGAGGCACGAGGATGTTGTCGTGCTCTTGATTTTGTGGCAGCGACGGCCATGGCTGTCGCAGCTGTTCCGTCGACGACGGCCACCGTTCCACCGACTGCAGACGGTGAACCCTCGGCAACGGAAGGGAATCCGGTACGTGACTCCAAAACGGTGAGTCCGAGCCTCCGGCCACGTACGGTGGAGTCACGGTGCTAGCGATGTGCTCTTGATTTTGTGGCAGCGACGGCAATGGATGTCGCAGCGGTTCCGGCGACTACAGCGTCACCGTCGGCAACGGAAGGGAATCCGGTACGTGACTCCAAAACGGCGAATCCGAGCCTCCGGCCACGTACGGTGGAGTCACGGTGCTAGTGATGGGGCGCACGTGGATGTCGTCGTGCTCTTGATTTTGTGGCAGCGACGGCCATGGCGACAGCCACCGTGCCAGCGACTGCAGACGCTGCCGACTCCAAAACGGCGAATCCGAGCCTCCGGCCACGTACGGTGGAGTCACGGTGCTAGCGTCGGGGCGCACGAGGATGTCGTCGTGCTCTTGATTTTGTGGCGGCGGCACGGTGCTAGCGGCGGGGAAGACGAGGATGTTGTCGTGCTCTTGATTTTGTGGCGGCGACGGAGGGAACAGCAACTCTACACTGTTCGCAGGCGCAGCCATTGACACACAGTTACCGAATTCAACCAATAGGGAAAAAAAAAACACGAGATTGATAGAATACTTCGCCTAAATCAAAAGGATGAAACAAGAGATTAAAAAAGCTGGAATTTGTTGCAAAAAAGGAGTTGACTCTGCACCCCCAATTACCAAATGGAGGAGGAGGAGGAGGACGGCTGTGGGTGTGGACCGTGTGGGAGAAGGAGAAGAGAACGATCAGAAGTCGCCGTTGGGAGGAGAAGGAGAAGTGGACCAGGCTACGGAAGACCTTTTTTTTTTTTTTGTCTTTAATTAAAAAAAATTCACATTTATTAGTTTTTTTTGTTAAATTTTTATGAATTAGACGACAAAAATTTAAAAAGTAAATATTTATAATCAAAATTAGTAATTTTTTAAATAAAAATAAAAATAAAAATAAGTTAATAAGTTAATTTTTTTTATTCAAAAAAATTAAGTTTAAATCATAAATTTTTACTTTTGCTCTCTCAACACGGCCCTCGCTCCCCACCCAATTCTCTCTCTCTATCACACGGTTTTGAATTATTGTTGTCTTCTTGGTTTATTTCCTTGCATTTCTATTAAACACGCGTTAACCCGTTGGAGTGTGGTGTACTTTTTCCGGGAAAATCACGAGACAGTGGTGTGCAGTGGAATTATTGACCACTTGATGGTACTGAATTCTGAAATCACACGAGCCATGGTATGCCCAAAAAAAATATTGACCAAAACATGGTAAGGCTTTGCAAGCTTACCCCTTTCTTTAACAGCCAACTTTTTTATTATTCTCTCTCTTCCTTTACTCCTTTACTACCTTGTACTTTTCTCTCCTCTTTTAACAGAAAGTCTACGCTCGCCACATATGTCCACCTCACACATGTGGAATCTATTTCGAATCCCACAAAAATATAAAAAAAAATATTTATAAATTTTAAAATAATTTCTTATGGGACCTTGTAAAAAAAAAAACAGTTCGAACGGATATCGGTAAGTATTTTTTCTGAATTCATAGGGTAAACTGCTTAACTGCTCGTTTTTTTCTTTGCAAATCCAGAAAAAAAATACTTACTGATATTCGTTGAAACTAATTTTTTACAAGGCTCCATAAAAAAATTATTTTAAAATAATTTTTTTTGGGGTCTCGGAGTGGGTGCCACACGCGTGAGGTGGGCATGTGCGGGGGAACTGTAGCACTGTCTTCCAACATGTACAACATAAACTCTTCAAAAATCGCGTGTATCGACTATGGGTCTAATTTATGTGAACAGAATCTTGGGTCTTGTAATTTCTATCAAAAATATGTTTGAATTTGTGTTCTTCTCGTTCTTGATTTGAACAATTATGTATCTTTTATACTCGATGTAGCCCTTTATAATTAAAATAAAAGTAATGGTCTTTACTAATATCTGACGTAGTCTTTTATAATTCATAACTTGCTATTTTATACCTTAGAGGACAAGATTCTTTCAGAAAATAGGACTTGGTCCATGTTAACAGAAAAATTAGTCTTTAATAATACCCGACGTAATCCTTTATAATTAATGACTTGCTCTTTTATACCGACGGAAAACATAAAGCTTGTGGATCAGAGCCCTGTATGTGGACTGGGAGTGGGCGAAATTGGGGAGGTCTGAGGCCCATCTGAAGGTTTGGAGGGCTTGGGTGGCTGTTTTTGGTTCTAATATGAGATGGGCAATGTGGTCACGGGTTGGGACTGGCGTGGTTGAAATGGGTTTTGATTGGAAAGGGAGATTAATAAGTCTTTGGTAGATTCTTGTGAGTTCTGAAAAACACGTTCCTGCATAATTTTAATTTATTGTAAGAGAACACACTAAAAAATAAAATCCATTTTTTCTCTACTTCACCTCACGTCACTTTTTCTTGATATCCATTTTTCAGGCAACATTCCCGACAAGTGAACAGAGCTCTCAGCCAACTTCAGAATCAAATTATTGTCTAAGACATTTTGTTTCCATTTTAAGGTTGGAGACGAGTAGATAATGCAGTTGTGTGATGTGTAGACAAATACAATCACGAATAAATCCAGCATATGCATGCTTCTGGAAATTGGGTGAAACTTCAACCCACCTGGTCTCCCAATGAGAGGCCGTTTCAGTTTCCTAAAATGTTCTTTTTTTTCAAACGGAGGTAATTTCAGGCCCAAAAATTATGTGTTTACGCAAATATCTTTCCTACCGATATGGATCTTGTTTGATAGATCTCATCGAAATCTTTTAAATGGTGCGAAAAAAATTAAAAAATTATTTTTTATTTTCATTATATTTGAGTTTGAAAATTGAAGAAAAAAACTTTAAAAAAAAAAAAGGGAAACCGGAACGGCTTCTGAGAACAACATATCACACATGAATCGAATGTGTTTGCACTTTTTAATCACTATATGTCTTCTTGTGCAAGAATTTCACATGGGGGTCTTAATTTGGAATTCTCACGAGAGTTTTAATACTTTAATTCATGATTAGTTTGGCTTACCTTAGCTAAATAGACATTTTTGGTAATTATGGCTCAAAAAAATTTTTTTTTTTGATCTTTTCAACTCGCTCAACTTGAGGAGTCGGAAGAGCAGGAATTATAGCCAAAAGCTTAAAAAGAATTCTGGCTTAGTTTTGTCCTTTTGTTATTTTTTGATTCGGTCTATGTTATGTACTTTTCTAATTTCTATCATTGAGAAGAATCGAAAAGGATCAAATACTTTGTAAAAAATTCACGTTCTTTGTTAGTGTTTGACTGGAAATTATGGAAATAAAAGGAAAGAAAGAGGAAAATTGAATCTTGTTTGATTCATTATGGAAACAAAAGGAAAGAAAGAGCCAAAGAGGAAAATTGAAACTTGTTTACATTGTTGGAATTTTCTTTAAAAATTGTTTGGTTTGTAACTACAGAAATTAAATCAATTTGACAAGTCTTTGAGCATTTTTCATTCTGGAATTGTCAGCCACGACTCTCGTAATTAACTAGTTTTGTGTTCGATAAAAAAAAAAAAAAAAAAAGGTTCAAAATAGTACACAATTTGGTAGGACTTTTGACAAGTCTCATATTATACCCAGTAAATGTTTTCCGAATTTGGAAAACAGAAAACACTTCCAGTCAAATAAAACTTACTGTATTTTCCATTAAACACGAATAAATATTCTTCATTGAATGCCGGTTTCTGTCATATCAAGCACCGGAAAATGTAAAGGAAAATGAAAGAAAAAAACATTTTAATCCTAAAGAATCGTAAGCGTAGAGATGATTTGTGACCTACATAAATTCCAAACTCCACTCATAAAATAATCTAGGTCCAATAATTCATTCATTCCAACAGATTATGTTCGCAAAACATACTCTTGTTTTCGATCCACATTTTTTCTTGACAAAGGCACAGAACTAATGAATTCCATGTACAAAAATCAGGAACAACACCTTTATCCACCATTTGCAGAAGCAGCAACCAAGCCTTTTGGAACTCCCCTTTTCTACAAAGAGCTTCAACTAAAGGATTGTAGCTCTCCACATCCGGCAAGCAACCTCTTCCAACCAAATCCTCCAGCAGGTTCACTGCACTGCCAATTTTCCCCTCTTTACATAGCCCAATAATTACTGAATTAAACGTCGTTGCAATGGGAAAATAACCGCCACTAATCATGTCGTTCATAAGCTCAAATGCTTCTTTGATAAGCCCCTTTTGGCAAAATCCATGGATTAAGCTCAAATACACGAGAGCGCTTGGAATCCCCCCTTCTACGGTCATTTGATCATAAACCCTCTTCGCGTCCCCAATGCTACCTTCTTTACACAACCCTAATATCCTAGAGCTCCTTTCAATAGCTCTAGGAAAAAGTTTCCCCATTTTAGACAAAAATTCAAAAGCTTCGTTTAATCGATTATCCTTGTACAAACCATATATGATATGGTTGTAAGGACTAATACGACCCCCTGATCCCCCTTTACTCTCTTCCATCGATTCCAAAATCTTAAAACCATCATTCGTTCTTCCTCCAGAACACAAACCATTGATCAAAGTATCGAACGTGACAAAATTCCAGTTGATTCCAGCCGTTTTCATTTCTTGAAACATGTCCATAGCTGAATCCAACATCCCAGATTCACAGAAGCCAGAAATCAATACATTGTACGTCTCTACATTTGGCAAAGATCCCTTTCTCTCCATCTCCTTCAAATAGCCAACTGCGATTTTTGCTTTTCTTTTCTTACAAAAACACTTGATCAAGGTGTTATAAGCCACGACATCAACACCACGACCGCTGCTCTTTACTCTTTCTAAAACTTCAACCGCCTCAGTAACACGGCCTTCATTACATAAAATCCCGATAACCTTAGTCACAGTGATAACATCAGGCACACAACCATTACCGAAGCTCTTCTCCAACATCACAAGAGCTTGCACTACATTCCCTTCGTGACAATATGCTGATATCAATATATTAAAAGTCACTTCATTGGGTTCCAGCATTTCATTCATCAAGCTCCTTGCTCTTCCAACCTTCCCATTCTTACAAAGAGCATGCAGCAATGTGTTGTATATAACTGTATTCGGGATCAACCCGCGTGACTTCATTGCAGCAAGATGCTTAAACCCCTCGTTGATTCTATTAGTCAAACAAAGTCCCTTCATCAAAATCCCAAATGTGTAATCATCACCCTCAACCCCACTCTCCATCATCTTCTCTCTATAAAATTTCCGAGCTAAATCAATATCTTCCTTAACTAAAACATCAAGAATCGAATTGTAGATTTTCAAAGACGGGGTTTCATCAAATTTAGAGACTAAATCAACTACTTTAATGACATTACGGATCATTTTGGCCCGTCCGAGACCACGGACAAGTGTGACGAAAATGTCCTTATCTGGGGGTGACCCAATTGAGCCGGGCATTTCGTCGAGCATTTGGTGGACGGTGTCGAACCGACGGAAAGTACAGAGCTTGTGGATCAGAGCTCTGTATGTGGACTGGGAGTGGACGAAATTGGGGAGGTCTGAGGCCCATCTGAAGGTTTGGAGGGCTTGGGTGGCTGTTTTTTGTTCTAATATGAGATGGGCAATGTGGTCATGGGTTGGGACTGGCGTGGTTGAAATGGGTTTTGATTGGAAAGGGAGATTAATAAATCTGTGGTATATTCTTGTGAGTTTCGAAGGATTGGAGATTCTGGGCATGGAGACTTTTTAAGATTGGGGTTAAAAGCTGAGAGCTTTGGCATAAATTATACCCTTTCAGCTGGATTTCAGATTTTGCAATGAAATTCCGTTCTCTCGAAAAAGAAAGCAGCAGAGTTTCGAAGGATTGGAGATTCTGGGCATGGAGACTTTTTAAGATTGGGGTTAAGAGCTGAGAGCTTTGGCATGTAAATTGCTTTTCCCACCCCCTGACACCACACCCCTCGCGACCCCACACCCTTTTTCCGCTTTTACCCTCCCTCAGTCCTTTTAATTACCTCCCTCTGCACTTTTAATTGGCCCTGGACTCAGCTGCGCACAGTAGCGCCTAAACGGCAACGTTTGGGTTTAAACAAAATCATTACTATCAATTTGCAATTCTATAGAGCAGAAACGTAATTATGAGAGCTCTAGAGATAAAATTTGATTATGTCTCTTTAAAATAATATGATCAAAATAAAAAAATCTTCACACCCGTTTAAACACATTAAAAATTGAAGCACTTAATTTTTTAACCATATTTTTTAATATATAAACCGTCTAAAAATTAAGTACTCAAATTTTCACTCCGTTTGAATCGGTGCAAAGATCTTGTTATTCTGATTATATTGACAAGATCTTTGCACTGATTCAAACGGAGTGAAAATTTAAACACTTAATTTTCTCTCGAAACTAAAGAGGTTGAAAAATTGAAAAAACTAGACATTTTTGTGGTAGTTTAAACCGTATAAAGAAGTTGGAAAATTAAATGTTCCAAAATTCAATCCGTTTGAACGGGTGGAAAGATTTTAGTTTTCTGATCATTTTATTTTAAATGATCATAATTAAATTTTGACCGTAGGCTCTCGTTGATTAACCCTAAGAAAGCCGTAGAATCAAATATCTCTTAGGATTAATCAACGAGAGCCCTACAGTCAAAATTTAATTATAACCATTTAGAATAAAATGATTAGGAAACTAAAATCTTTCCACTCGTTCAAACGAATTGAATTTTGGAACATTTAATTTTTTAACCATATTTTTTAATATATAAACTGTATAAAAAATATGGTTAAAATCTTTCCACCCGTTCAATCCATTTTTTTCGTAGCTATTTTCGTCTTTATTAAAAAAAAATTGGATTTCGATCAAAATTTTTTACTTTTTAGATTCCTCTTGTCATGAGGATGCAATAATTTCAAAAAAAAAAATAATGATAAGCCAAGTGATACGAAAAAAATTTGAATTAGGACAAAAAAATAAGTCAAAGTGACTTATTTAGAAGAACACCCCCTAAGTCTCCCTTAATTATCTTACAAGAAAATAATTGAAAATTAGAAAATAAAGAGAAAAAAATATTCAAACTGGGAAAAAAAAAAAAGGAAATAAGGAGGAAAAAAAAAACTCAAACCGGAAAGAATAAAAAGGGGGAAGAAGGGAGGGGGGAGTGGGTTCTGGGGGTAATAGGAAAGTGGCTGTGGGGTCGGGGAGGGGTGTGGTGTCAGGGGGTGAAAAGCAGGCCTCCTTTGGCATGTATTATACCCTTTCAGCTGGATTTCAGCTTTTGCAATGAAATTCCGTTCTCTCGAAAAAGAAAGCAGCAGCTAAGCAAGCAATCAATGGCTTTTTTTATTTTTTACAAAAGTGAGAGGTGTTGTATTGATAAAGTTCAATGGCACTTACACAACGAAATTCCTTACTGATAACTTGGACAAAACCAAACTAATCATCTAACTGATACAAAATGAGAAAGAATGAGGCGATTTCCCCAGCCTAGGCATGGCCTGACGCACCTTCTGTTGAGCGAAAAATTCATATATCCTATAGTATTCTTAAAAAGAGATACATTGCTAGCCAAGAAAAAAAGACAACAAGAACCCAGACGATCAGATGAACTTCGACCAGAAATGAACAAACTAATGAATTTCAAGCAAACCACCAAAAGATGCATATTAATCTTCTTGAGCCTGAATAGTAAACAAACAGGCCCAAAGGCAAATTTTATTACTCTCACAAGGAGAGACAAAACTCCCACATAGAGAGACAAAACTCCTCCAGATCTTGCTCTAAATCCTGCGGCCCAAAAATCGCCGAACGGATCGCAACCTTCACTGCCTCCACCATTGTTGCCACAAGGGTTTCGGCGACGGATTACATGCGGACAAACGACTCCGGTGACGGCGGAGCTAGCCTAACAGAGAGGGTCAGATTTGAGGGAGAAGAAAACAAAAAGAAAAAACTATAGGGAAGAGGGGGAAGAAAGAGAAGAGCGGATGGAGGAGGAGGAGCCCGGGGGGAGGAGGGAGAGGGATGCCTCCCCCCCAGACAGAAAAACAAAGCGGCTGTGGCTTCTTAAAATCGCCTTAAAACTCTCAAAACCCTAAGAGAGGCGGCTAGCAATCAATGACTTAACAAGAAAGAATCTTGATATGTTGGTTTTGGAATTTTGGATTTTGAATTTGTAGGTAATAAGTGTAAAAAGAAATAAAGTAATGATTGAAATTAGTGGTAATGATTGAAGAAAGATAGAGAAAAAGAGAGTAATGATCGAAAATAAAGGTAAAGACTGAAGAAAGAAATAAAATAATAATTAAAATCCTAAATCCAAATTCCACAACCGAACAAGGTTAGAGGTATATGAAAATATGAACTAACTTCAGCCCAAGGCACTACACCTCCGTAGTACCTCAATTGTGGGCCCTCTAGAGTCTAAATTTTTGATTTGAGTAGTTGTGTTATAATGTTGAGCAAATCAAGTGTATCAAAAATTATATTGATCGGACATTGGTAGATATATTATTGAGACACATTTATTTTACCATTCATTCTCTAAATCACATCCTTTTTTTTTTTTTTTTTTTTTGTAAAATACATGGTCATACGGCTACCGATATTAGACCAATTTGATTTTTTTTACATGAATTATCTACTTTCCGACAAAAATGAACGATTTTGATAACAAATACTCTTATTGTTTATAGAGGACTCACAATTGAGGACTCTACGGGGTGTAGTGCTTTGATTACCATTGTTTTCCAAGCTAACACTCTCTTCATTGCTAAAATTGATCCCCCATCCCTTCCCTTATAATCCATGGGGAAAGAAACAAAAGAAAAGCCCCCATTAGTAATTTCTAGGATGGTATAAAGAGAAGCACATCAAATGCCCAGAAGCAAAGAAATGAACTCCAAAATGCACTGCTCTTTATCTCTAGAACTAGTGTTATCACAGGTGCGTTGAACGAAAGCACGTGCTCAGTAACATGCTCATCGATTTTAATTCTTAATTTTTGATGTAAGCCTTGGTCAATTTTTTTTTTTTTTTTAAATATTGCATGGAAGTCTTGGTCATCTTCTTACCTAATGAGGTGGTCGAAGGTTTTTAAAATTTTGAACCAACCAAAGTACTATTTCGGGTACTTTCACACAGATTTGGCCAAATAATTCATTTTGGCTTATTTTTTGTCCTTATTCAAATTTTTTTCGCATTTTGTGGCTTATTGTCAATTTTTGGGGGATTATTGCTTCGTTATGACGAGAGGAATCTAAAAAGTAAAAAATTTTGATCGAAATCCAAATTTTTGCACAAAAAGACGAAAACGTGGATTTCCCGCCAAATTTCGTCGAAAATCCAAAAAAATTGGATTCCGATCAAAATTTTTTACTTTTTAGATTCCTCTCATCATAACGAAATAATAATCCCCAAAAAATTGACAATAAGCCACAAAATGAGAAAAAAATTGAATAAGGACAAAAAATAAGCCACAGTGACTTATTTGTCCAAACAGCCAAATGGTACTTTGCTTTGAAAACATTTTGTCGTTGTTCAGTTAACTCTAGAGCTCGTGGTCCTTATTTGTGCTTCTACGTGCGTGAACCCAAATTAATAAAGGATCACTTTCCAACCTCAGGCACGATTGGGTGAGGAAAATTTTTTCAGTGCCGAGTTGGTATCATGTGGTGCCCGCTAGCTCATTCGAACCGTTCATTTCGTTTTTGAACAGCTCAGATTTAGAGGAAGAAAATGAGAGAGAAAATGTTGGGGTGAGAGAAGAGAGAAAGTTTCAATCCGAGCCGTCCAAAAGTGTATCGGACAGCTCGAATGCGCCGAGTAAATTCTACATGGGATATGCCCGCTTGGCACTGAAAAATCTCTCTTGCATAAGGGAGAATGAGGGAGTGATGTGACATTTTTTTTTGTTTTTTTGGTTTGGATGAAAGTTTTGCACGCGGATGAAACTCCTCCTCCTTATTTATTAATACTTGCACAACGGTTGTGCAACCAACCAAACACAACCAATTTCTAACCGGCCATTGTTGTGATAAATGGTCAATGATTCGCTAAAACTTTTTCCTGGAACAGTTTTTTTAAAAATCTAGACCGTCTAAACACATCTGAATGATCAGAATTTGTTACACAACACATACAATCGTTGTGTAGCGCAAAGCCGGTTTTGGGGCCAAAAAATATGGATGGATTTTGACCAGGGTCCAGGGCATAAATATCCGGCCTCCTCATCCCCTTCCCCCTTGTCCCTTTATTTCAACTACAAAACAACTTTATTCTCTTATTTTATTTCTCATCGAAGTCAAGTATTATTGTATAACCTCTTTTTTAATACCAAATAGATTACATTACTTTTTTATTCACCCTCCATAAGAGTCACGTCAATGTGAATCCATCCTTTATAAATAATACCCCAAAACTCACCCATCCAATCGGACCTCAGGGAAAAGTGTTGAAAAACCTAGGAAAAACAAGTGGAGTGAAATTTTGTTTTGTTTTGTTTATTTTCAGGGAAATGGGAAGGAAAATGGATAGATATTTATCTAAGGAAAATGACGGTCTAGGATGTATTTTGATAATTAATATCCGTCAAAAACATGCTAAGAACATTTGTTAATGTTGAAAATGTCGTTAGCGGGTCTTAATTATCAAAACACGTCATTGGCTTTCATTTTCCCATTAATCTACTGAATTACTCCTGTACCGGCCAATTGCTCACAAAACAAATAGTACTATTATACTACCTCCGTCCCATAATATTCGTCCTGTGCACAAAGCAAGAACTTAAAAATAACATAATTTTTGCAAGAAAATTTCCAATTTTTTTTCTACATTTCACTAGATATCGATGTGTTCTTTTAGTTTATGGAAAAAAAATTGAATTTTTTCTCGAAAGAAATGCATTATTTTTTAGTCTTCATTTTGTGGACCGGACAAATATTTTGGGACGAGTAACATACAAAATCAAGATCCGGAAAACCACTTATTAATTGAATTGGTCTAAGACCCGTTCAATTGTATGTAAACAATGGAAAATGATGAGAAACCAACTTTCCCTTAACTTTTTGTGTTTTTCAGATACCAAAAAAATTAGGGAAATGATTTTGCCACTTTCTTTTTTGTTAACGCTAGGGAGTGGCATTAACAAAAAAGAGAGTGACAAAATCAGCCGCCAAAAATTATGGGATCCACAATTGCAATTTTTTCACTGAAAAACACTCTCTTGCAAAATTCCTTGTAAGAGGAATGCATTGAAAAATAAATTCCATTTTTCTCTACTTCACCTCACATCACTTTTTTTTGGAATCTATTTTCCAGACAACATTCCCAACAACTGAACGGAGCTTTCAGCCAAGTTCAGAATCAAATTATTGTCCAGACATTTTGTTCCATTTTAAGATAGGAGACGAGTAGGTAATGCAATTGTGTGATGTGTAGAGACAATCACAATATAAATCCAGCATATGCATGCTTCTGGAAATTGGTTGAAACTTCAACCCACCTGGTGGCCCATGAAAACAACATACTATCACACGTGAATCGAATCTGTTTGCACTTTTTAATCACTATGTTTTCTTGTGCAATAATTTCACATGGGGGTCTTGATTTGGAAATTCTCACATGAGTTTTAATACTTTAATTCATGATTAGTTTAGGCTGCGTTGTTATATACGAACTTAATTTAAATTTAGAAATTTTGTCTTTATTTGAATTTTTTTCGTATTTGTTAGTTTTGCGGTAAACTTTTGTGGATTTATTGCTTTGTCTCGCCTAGAGGAATCGGAAAAGTAATTTTTTTTTTACTTTTACCAAGTATTTTGAGAAATAACCATTTTTTAGCAAAAAAAAGTTTTTCAATTAACGATATCCAATTAAGCTGATTTTTTGAATAGTTGTTCTACTTTGACGAGCTCTACGAAGTGAACGCTTTCGATCATCAGAGCAAGACCGAAGTGGGCCCGCTTCCACCCCCGGCGCCCCTCTTTTCTGGTTCATAACTGTTGGAGACTGCTACGTTTTCGTTTTGCCAATATAACATACATTGGTGGGGAGTTAATAAGTTAGTCCAGAGGCTGTTCATAGCTCTGAATGGACCAACCGCCCCTTCATGGGGGTTGAACCCAGTCATCTACTAAGAAAGGCGATGGGTGATGCCAAACCGAGCTAGGAGCTCATTGGCGATTGCAACTGTTTACCAAGGTGTAGTGTAATGATAACTCGAACGCAAGTAGAGTGGAGTGCAATTGGGTTCGATTTTCGTAAGTACTCCTCCCTCTCTAAGTCCCTTAACATAGAGTGCAACCCGTTCCACAACGCAAAAAAAAAAACTCTTATTTTATAAGAAGGCAATTTCAAATCCAAAAATTATGGATTTATTGAAATCTAAAAATATGTAATATGGATCTTGTTTGAAAGATCTCGATACGATGCAAACAAAATTGAAAAATTATTTTTTATTTAAATTATTTTTGAATTTGAAAATATAAAATAAATTATTTATTTTTTAAGAAGGTTTTTAGAACGTTAACGGATGACAAAAATAAAAAATATATCGGACGTTCCAGCCAGTCACACCTTTGAGTGGTGGTGGTCCACGAAAACAACAAATCAGACATGTGAATAAAATGTGTTTGTTTGCACTTTGTTTTCCAGTGCAAGAATTCCAACGGAGGGAATAAATTTGGGATCCTGACGTAAGTTTAAAACTGTATTCTTTTAATAATTGAAGGAATTACTCCTTTTTGTCTTTTTACCTTCTCTGCCTAATTTCCATGTTTTTTGCTTTTTGCTTTTTGCTTTTTGTCTGTGAAATAAACTGTATTCTTTTAAAACTCACACTAGTGCTAAGGCTCCGTTTCGAAATTTTAAATAAGTCCTTATTTTTTAAGAAGGTAATTTCAAATTAAAAAATAATGTGTTTATCTAAATAATTTTTCTACCAATATGGATCTAGTTTGATAGATCTCATCAAGATCTTTAATACGGTGTAAGAAAAATTAAAAAATTATTTTTTATTTATATTATTTTTTAATTTAAAATTGTGAAATAAACTGCTTATGTTTTAAGAAGGTTTCTGGAACGGATCCTAATGGCTCTTCTTTGGCTTTCGAATGGATGGGCAACCCTTCTCTCTCTGTAAGTTCCCTTCTTTCTCCTCCCCCACATGTCTTCACCTTTTTCTCGAGCTTCCAGAGATTCCTAATACCACCTTTTCCTTCTCCCAGGTTCATGCCTTTCCCTTCTACTTTCACATGTTTTTCTCTATTGACTTTGTTCTTTTCTTCATTACTTGTACAAAAAATGGACCTCCTTTCACACCAAGTCCCTTTTTTTTTTTTTGTGTGTGTGGACAAAATGATTGGGTAGTTCTTCCTTTGCAACCTTTACCAACATGGTTGTAATTTATCTTGAATTTTTGACTGTGGTGAAAGTTTTAAGTTCCTGTTTGCTAGGGTTCTAATGGGTATGTTCTCCTGTCAAAGTGTATTTTTCTGGTTTTCTTGCCATTTCTTGTTTCTCTGTCGAAACAAGTTTAGAGCTTAAAAGTCTTCATTTTGCCATTGTCATTACATTAGCGTATGTACATATTGTAACAATCTATGTTTAATTTTCATTTAAAGTTGTTTGGTTTGTAACTGCAGAAATTAAATCAATTTGACAAGTCTTTGAGCATTTTTCATTCTGGAATTGTCGGCCACGACTCTCGTAATGAACTAGTTTCTTCTGTGCTATTTACTTCGCAGGTTCAGATTCGGGTTGGATAATTAGACAGTTTGCCATGAATTTGATATGGCTATTGGTATTAATATTTTTAGTTTTCAGCAATGGACATTTTTCAAATGGGGTTAGTACAAATTCTTCTAATAGACCTGAAGAAGTGAACATTGGGGCTATTTTCACTTTCAATAGTGCAATTGGGAAGGTCGCGAAAGTTGCCTTAGAAGCTGCGATTGAAGATGTGAATTCCAATCCAGCAATTCTTGGAGGGACCAAGTTGAACTTAACCATGCACGATGCCAATTTCAGTGGATTTCTGGGGATGGCCGAGGGTAAGCATTTTCGTCATGTGGAGTACCTATGTTACATGGAGTTTTTGAAGTGTTTGAAGAATCAACGCCGGACACTAGGTATAGGGGGGCCGATAGTTCAGTCTTTGAAATGTTTAAAGTATCAATGTCGGTCTGTATCGGGTCCCCCCTTCCCCATACCCCCATTAATTTGGGAATACATGGGTAATGCTATTGCTGTACCAATGTCGGACACTCAGACACTAGAGTGAGGGCGTGGGATGTGTTTCCAAGGGTTTTAGTTGGACTCTAACCTAGAAAACATATTTGGCCTTTGATCTTGTGGTTTTACCATTCATAAACTTCTCATATTTTGCATGAAATGCTCTAGGACACCATGCGAACACAATTTACCTTGACAAATGCAAGATATACATTTTATCAAATATAGACATTTTGCAGGGTCCGGCGTAGTTGAGAAAAGAACCATGTGTGTCAGATATGAGAACACATACCTGTACCCGACACCCGTATAAGTTGTTCTTCTAAATAAGCCAAGTGGCTTAACTTTTTGTCCTTATTCAAATTTTTTTCGCATTTGTTAGTTTCTCGTCAATTTTTGGGGGATTATTGCTTCGCCATGTTGAGAGGAATCTAAAAAGTAAAAAATTACGATCAAAATCCTTTTTTTTTTAATAAAGATGAAAAAATTGGCTTATTGGCTTATTTTTGTCTATTCAAAAAAAATTAGGTTTTGATCGAAATTTTTTACTTTTTAGATTTCTCTCGTCATGACGAAGCAATAATTCTCAAAAAATTGATGAGAAACTAACAAATGCGAAAAAAATTTGAATAGGGACAAAAAAATAACCACTTGGCTTATTTAGAAGAACAACCATACATGTAACATAGTTTTGGACAAGTGACTCAGAATCTCAGTTTTACATAGTTATTGAGGTTGTGTTTAGATGTATTGTTTTGAAATGAGTGGAACTTCAGATGTAAGAACAAATGTAGATAAGTGACGCGCCCTCTATTTATCATTTCATCCAATTTCTATTTAGGTTTGCATTCTAAGAATGCATGTAAGAACTTTAGATGGGTGGATTGAACCAAGTTTGTGATTGTAGTTATTTTAAATCCTTCCGTAAACAATCCTCCTTTCAATTCTCCACATTAGAAGTACCAATTACCTCCAATAGTTAGACTTCATGCTATGAAGTTCAACCTCAGGTCCCTTCATTTCAAAAGCACTCATCAAAACTGAGTTATAATCCTTCATTTTGTCACTGGCAACAGCATTAAAGTTCATGGAGAGCGATACTGTGGCCATCATTGGCCCCCAATCTTCTGTTACAGCTCATGTGATTTCCCATATTGCAAACGAGCTCCAAGTCCCCCTATTATCTTTTGCAGCGACGGACCCCAGCTTGTCCTCACTTCAGTATCCGTTCTTTGTGAGAACGACACAGAATGATCAGTTTCAGATGGCTGCTATAGCAGATTTAGTTGAGTACTATGAATGGAGGGACGTAATTGCAATCTTCGCCGATGATGATTTTGGGAGGAACGGGATAGCTGCATTATCAGATGAACTTGCAGAAAAACGATGTCAGATCTCTTACAAAGCACCTTTAGACCCTCAAGCTACGCGAACCGAGATCATGGACGTTTTGGTTAAGGTGGCTTTGGCCGAATCTCGGATTCTTGTTCTTCACACTTATCCCACTTGGGGTCTAGATGTTCTTTCTGTGGCACATTATCTTGGGATGATGGACAGTGGGTATGTTTGGCTAGCAACAAATTGGCTCACTACTGTTGTGGACACTAGTTCTCCCCTTTCTTCGGAATCAATGGATAATATCCAAGGACTCATTACATTGCGTATGTACACGCCAGAATCGGAACTAAAAAGAAACTTCGTTTCTCGTTGGAAAAACTTGACAACTCACCAAATGGCGAATGGCCCTTTTGGGTTGAATACCTATGGTTTGTATGCCTATGACACTGTTTGGCTACTTGCACATGCTATTGATGCCTTTTTTAGTCAAGGTGGAAGTATCTCCTTTTCGAATGATTCAAGATTAAGTGAGCTAAATGGAGGGAATCTGCATCTAGATGCTATGACCATCTTTGATGGAGGAAAGTTATTGCTCAGCAATATCCTAAATGTCAATTTGACTGGATTAACGGGTAATGTGAGGTTTTCTTCCGACAGGTCCCTCTATCGTCCTGCGTTTGAAGTGATCAATGTGATCGGCACGGGAGTTAGAACCGTTGGTTATTGGTCTAATTATTCTGGCTTATCAGTTTTGCCTCCGGAAACACTCTATTCTAAACCACCTAATCGTTCCAGTTCAAGTCAAAATCTATTCCCTGTGATCTGGCCTGGACAAACGACACAGAAACCCCGCGGATGGGTTTTTCCAAACAATGGAAGAGCATTGAGAATTGGAGTCCCAAATCGAGTGAGTTATCGTGAATTTATAGCAGAAGTGCCGGGGACTGAGATGTTCAAAGGGTACTGCATTGATATTTTCACAGCTGCAGTGAACTTGTTGCCATATGCTCTTCCGTATAAGTTGATCCCCTTTGGGGATGGTGTCAATAACCCTAGCTGCACTGAGCTTGTGCGCTTGATCACAGCCGGTGTGAGTATGAGCATTAATATTCTCGTTGTTTTATTTGGCTGTGCTTTGATCATATAGATCAGTTGTGGTATTTACCAAGGGAAAGGAAAATATATGGAAAATCCAATAACTTTTAAATTTTCCTCATTTTTTTTGCCTTTACCTTTTCCTTTCCCTCCCCATAAGTACCTCTAAATGTCTGGTTTATGCTTAATTTCATGGTTTTTGTGCTGTTGCAGGTATATGATGCTGCAATAGGTGACATTGCAATCACCACTAATAGAACAAGAATGGTCGATTTTACGCAGCCATATATCGAGTCTGGGCTAGTCGTGGTGGCACCAGTCAAGAAGTTGAACTCTGATGCTTGGGCTTTCTTGAGGCCATTTTCTGGAAGCATGTGGATGGTCACAGGTGGTTTTTTCCTACTTGTGGGAACTGTTGTTTGGATTTTGGAGCATAGGTTGAATGATGATTTTCGTGGCCCTCCTAGGAAACAAGTCGTCACTATTCTATGGTGAGTAGCGTAAGTTCCTGAATAATATTGAGTTAATAATTTTTTTGCTCATGAGTTGTGAATATAGATAAGAGTAAGATGTTTTGAACAACATGATATATTATCGCTAACTCAAGTTCAGAGAAACGAATATATTCTCGAGATTTTACCAAAAAACCTTGCTTCGGTAGCTGTCTCTCCTTTTCTTTCTTCTGCAATGATGTTCATTTTTCCAAGTTAAATCATATTATCCAAGTCCCTTGATTGCTTTCTGCTTTCATTTTGCAGGTTTAGCTTTTCAACTTGGTTCTTTGCCCACAGTAAGTAACACGTCACTGGTTTTATGGGGCCATCTCTGGATCATAGAGTTGTGGAGAGATACAACTAGTAAAAGGGAAAAAAAATAGGAACCAAACATATAAATTTAGCTTCTTCACTTCGTTATCTTCGTATCTTTTTGTCCTCCATAAATACCTCCACAAATCCATGATCCAAAGTCCAAACATCTTAATCTTCACTTGCTTCAAGGAACTTCAGTAATACTGATTCCCATATTTTTTTTTTCATGCAGGAGAAAACACAATAAGTACTCTCGGTCGTCTAGTGCTTATCATATGGCTATTTGTAGTTCTAATAATAAATTCCAGCTATACTGCAAGTCTAACCTCAATCCTCACAGTACAACAACTTTCTTCACCCATTAAAGGGCTTGAGAGTTTACGCACGAGCAATGACCCCATTGGCTACCAACAGGGTTCATTTGCCCGCAACTATCTGAGCGGTGAACTCGGCATTCACGAGTCTAGACTCATTGCTCTTAACTCCCCTGAAGAATATGCTGAAGCCTTGAAAAAGGGCCCGAAGAATGGTGGTGTCGCTGCATTGGTTGATGAGAGAGCATATATAGAACTTTTCCTCTCTTCGCGTTGTGAATTCAGTATAGTAGGTCAAGAGTTCACCAAAAGCGGATGGGGATTTGTAAGTTTTTTCTTTATCCACCACATTGTTAGGCTGCATTTGGATAAATATGGCTTTGAAATGAAGTGATTCGACGGTGATGATTCAATAAGCACGGCTGAAAGTTAGGCTAGTCTACATTTGGATTTCTATATTGAGTTTCTAATTTTTTCATGAAGGATTTTGAAATCAATGTCTAATATGAGTAATTTGAAGTCCTTCGTATTAAGGATTGATTATACCGTAACAACAATAAGATAAACCTATTTCTAAGCCCTCATTTGAAATTCACATCTATCCAAACAAGCCTTAGTTATTTCTTTCTACCTGAGCTTGTGAGTCAGTTCTATATGCAATCTGCATCAGGATAGGGTTTTATGGGTCCTTATTTTGCCATGTAAACATGACTATTTTACCAGGATAGGTTTTTATGGGGCCTTATTGCCATGTTAACGTTAGTAGTTTTTTTTTATATGCAAAATTTTGTTCTTTTAGCTTCACTAAAATGAAATTTGAGCTTTAAATATGAAATTTCAAAACATTTTGATTCGCTACATGAATCAAAATGTCGTTTTGATATAAACTTAATTTGATTTTGATATTTGCTTCTTACCAGGCCTTTCCAAGGGACTCGCCTTTGGCAATTGACATGTCAACTGCCATTCTAAAACTATCAGAAAACGGGGAACTCCAACGAATACACGACAAGTGGCTTATTAGTAGAGCTTGCAGTTCCGAAGGCGCAAAGCTAGCCGTGGACCGCCTCCAACTCAAGAGCTTTTCAGGACTCTTCATTATTTGTGGACTGGCGTGTCTTGTTGCTCTCTTAGTGTATTTTGTGAAGATGGTGGGACAGTACATCCGCCATTACTCTGGGGAGGAGCCAGAATCTTCTGGAAGCTTGCGGTCATCCCATTTTCAGACATTTCTTACGTTTGTTGATGAGAAAGAAGAGGACGTTAAAAACCGGTCCAAGAAAAGGCAGTTGGAGAGGGATTCGAATAGGGGCAATGGTGGCAGTGTGGAATCGACAAGTGCTGCTTCCAACAGATGTACAGAAATGGTGTCAAACCAAAGTGTTAGTTTTGGTTCTGGAGTCTAGTTAACACTTCCATGAACCACAGTTTTCACAATATTTAGCAGCATATCAAGAAGTGGATGTTCGTTATACCGCAATTGTAACCATATTGGTCCTCTGGATCTGTCATTTGTAACTGGGGGAATCAGCCTGTATTTATGCATACATTCATATACGGCAAAGGAAATGTATTTATATGTATTTTTGTTCAGGCACAGATTTCATGGTGTTTGTCTGAATGGCCTGGATGAACTTTGCACCAGCTTTAATCAAATCCTCTGCTAGCGGACGTTTGAATCGGTTCCCGATGAACCAATCGAGATTAGCATAACGCAAACCGGACAGCCCTGAGTTATAATGTGAACTGGCATGTCATGCACAAGGATGTCGGGTCACCTCTGAACTTTGTAGGCAAACAACTACACTGATTAGTCTATTATCCTCCAAAGGTTGTGTTTTAGTTTCTACTGCAAGGCTCCCAAACTGTTTCTTCCTTCTGCATAGTAATGTTAAAACAATCTAGGGAACTTCACAGACAACTTATCCTCTCCCCCACCCAAATGTCCTTTCCTTTCCCAAAGGAAATTGATTTACCATCTCCCACCAGTGCCTTAATTAATATTGGATCTGAAATGGTAGAATGCAAAGGCATTTCTATTTTGAACAGCAGTAATCTCCTTCCAAATTACAGAAGACTTCACTCCTGATGCTGCATTTGGTAACCAACCATTTCAATTATCACCATTCCTGAGGCGTACAATCATTTTCCATAAGGTTTCCTTCTCCACCACCATTTCGATAGTAATCATCCATTCATCCACATAATTTTCCTGTTATTTAAACCACCCAATTCCTTGCTCATAGTGACTTTCTCCAAATCTTACCTTATGGAGTTTCCTTTCCTGATCTGAATCCCCCCCATAGGAAATTGCATTGGACTTCATCTATCTCCTTAGCCACACCTTCTGGGATTTCGAATACGAACAAGTAATAAACAAGCAGGCTACTCGTAACTGACTATGTCAATGCTACTCTACCTCCAAATGATGAGACTTTCTTCCTCGAAGATGTTAAGTCTTTTTCTGAATTTCTCCAGTCTTGAGTTGGCTCCTAGTGGCAGTCCCAAATAATTAGGGATGGTTTAACTTTGCACCTCAACACTGCAGCAAAATCTCTTGTAGAGACCTCATTTATCCCCACACTACTGACCTTACTTTTATGAAAACTAATTTTTAACCCAAACATGAACTCAAAACTCCTTGGCAGCCACTTGATAGCAGTAATTTCTTCTATATTTGCATTTCAGAATAGTACGGTATCATCACCATATTGTGGATAAGTTAATGGCATCTCCCCGTTGCCCAATTCCACACCCTTCGTGCTTTTTTGAACATCATATTTAATCCTTCTGCTGCTTCGACAAAGAGAACTAGGGATAAGGGGTCTCCTTGCCTTAGCCCTAGGATTGAAGGTACACACGTCACTGCCCTTCTTCTGTTAAGCCATTTTGGCTACAGGCGGATAATATACTGGTGAAACTAACCAAGTCGGGCTGCCCTCTCCTCTGTATCAACTGAAAAACCTCAATCTCTTAGCTTTTCCATGCATTGCATACCCACCAATATCACATTCAAACTAACCAAATTTCTAGTGCATCCTATCCAAAAAAGGACGAGACGTTTCGATCTTCCACATTTAGCATACATGTCAATCAATGCACGGCCTACGTACACATCACCAGAGATCCCACTTCTGATAGAAAAACCATGAGTTGCCTTCCCATGCATCAATGCTGCAGTGTTTCCACAACCACAAGCTGGTAAAATACAAGGGATTCTTATTGGACTTGGCTTTACTTGATATACCAGTCCCATTAGGCTTTAAACCTCGCGAATGCATCTTTCGAAATGCCAACACTAAGTCCGCATAACATTGACTCAGTTTGAATCCCGCGATCATCCCATTACAAGATACCACATTCAGTTCGATCCTTTTATTCTCCATGTCCTCAAAGACCTCCTGACGAAAACTTGTTCAGGAAACAGCTTTTTGGAAGAATAAAACCCGTCCGAGAAAGAAGTAAAGTGGGCTTGAGAAACGCGAGTACGTCCAAGAAACAAGCAAAGCGTGCTTGAGTAACGCAAGCTCGGTAGTAAAATGACCTCTCGCATCTTCAAACTGCGAAGTATCAGGAAGAACGCTTCTTCCTTTTTTTGGCAATTTTCAACCTTGTTTTGGAATTAATATGATGATCCGATTCGTCCTTATTGTATAAATTGTCGATTATAATGTTCATATAAAGTATGAATCCAGTCGAATACCAAATGGTTATTAATCGGAGACGAAAGATCTCGGAAAAAAATGAAAAAAAAAGTTAGTTGAGTACACTTAAATTACAACCTTATAAAAAAAAAAAAAGAAGAAAGCTTGTCCTCCGTTTTTTTGAATTTTTTGACCTTACTTTGGATATTTTTATGATCTGATTTGTCCACATTGTAAAACTTGTCAATTAAAATGATTTTGTAAGATATCAAGTCAATCTTATACTTTTTGGTATCTAATCGGAGAAGATATATGTCGAAAAAAATTGGGAAAAAGTGAGCTGGAAATACTTCTCTTTTTTTTTTTTTTTTTTTGATCCGCGTGAACTGGAAATACTTGATTACTGGAGTACAACTTTAAAAGACTTGCTTTTGGAAGAAAATAAGACAGTCCGAGAAATTAGTAACTCGGACGTACGAAACGCGAGTTCAATGGTGGACACAATTTCCATCTCTAACCTACGAAGAACTTTCTCCCCCATGTTTGGCAAATTTCAAACTTAATTTGAAATTAATTTGATGATCCGACTCATTCTTATTATTGTATAATAATATAATAATATAACATTGGAGTATAACATGACTATTAGAATGCTTCGGAGAAAAATGAAAAAAAGTTAGCTGGATACACTTAATTACAATCCTTGTGAAACTGGAGACCTCCTCCGGTTTTTGAAAAATTTCGACCTTACTTTTGAATTATTTTTCTGATCTGATCTGATTTGTCCACATCTTAGAATTCGTCAATTAAAATGATTTTGTAAGTTATCAAACTCAATCAAATACTTCTCAGTAATCGGAGAAGATATATGATTACAACAGACATATTTTTTCTCGTTCTGGTCGTAGTCCGTTTATCGGAGTAACAACGTTGCCGAATCCTAGTCGACCTTCACCGTCGACGATCCGAGTTCCGATGACTGAGTCAGCCGTGTTCGCGACTCGGTCGAGTGGAGCTGGTGAACTCATCCACGGGGCTGCACCCATCGTCTCTTTCTCTCTCTCTACAACAGCGGGTGTTTGCCATTTGTGCCTTGGAAGTCTCGGAAACAGAACAGCATCTGTAGCCAAGAACGTGAGGAACAATCTAAGGTAAAATGGGTGGTTGTTGCATCTAATTCAATTTCTATTGGTGCAAATTCTAATAGCTTTTCGGCTCTGGTTTTTATTTTGTATGACTTACGGCATTAGAAATCGATCCAAAGTTTATGCCTCCCACGTGTTTGACATTTGGCTTCTGAAGCCAGGATGGGATCAGGGGGTTTAGTAGAAAATGAAATTATTGTATGTAAAAAAAAAAATTATGCTCAACTTATATGGTCTCGCTACCACTAGATTTTTTTAGTATTCATTTCGCCACTGCTAGGGTAAAATTCTGGTTCCGTCCTTATTCTGAAGGAAGCCCTTTTTCGGCCTATGATTTTTGTGAAAGTCTTTTGATTCATTATTCTGAAGGAAGTACTTAGAAAGAGACTTGCATAAAATCTCAACTTCAGGAGCATTGAAATATGTGTTGGAAAGATGTGGAAAGCACAAATGCCTCGTGAGGTTTGACCAAACTTTGTGTCGTGTAAATCTACCAAGACTCATTGTAGAAGGTAAGCTTGCTGTGTGTCTGCTTCTAACTTTTTGTCTTTTCCTCCATGATTTTCTATTGTAGTGAAAAGTTGCCTTTTGTTTTTCCTCCTTTTCCCCAGGTTCAGGAGTACAATTCTGTTTTCGTCCGGTAAGCACTCTGCCAACATTCCTCTCTCGCTTCCGTTTTTCTTGAACGCACTAACTGTTTATGCTACTCTACCTTTACTATTAGACCATTTCTCGCAGATACTTCAAAATTCAACCTCAAGAGTGTATTTTGCTACCTTTGTTTGCATTTTCAAATCGGAGATTTCGTTGTGCACTCCAACAGATTCTTCAAACTTTGTAGTTATCTTACTATTTTTGTGTTGTGCTACCTTTGGTGGGGATATCAAGAAATGAGGGTAACTCTATCGGTAGTTTCATGGTATTGTTGAAACCTTTCCTCAAAATGAACCTTGGCATTCAAGCTGGTTAATTGCACATGCGTTTTATTTTCAGTTTGTCCAAAGCTTTGATATGTCAGAACACGAAGAAGGAAAAAATGTGGAACACTAATCTCTCATAGAGATCTTCGATTCTGTTGAGGTTGTCTTACTGGCTGACTGGGTTGTGTTTATTTTAGGTGTGGGCATATGTGCTGTTGTACGTTGTGCTCTTCGCACTTAACAAACTGCCCTCTTTGTCAGGGACGGATTGTGCAGGTGGTGAGGACTTCCCGGCATTGAACCTTCGTTCATAAGAGTGTAAGTCCTAAACATCTCATTCCTCTTGGCTATGGAACTTGACAATGTGCTTCAGATCATTTATTGGTTGCTTGTAATGGTTTCGCATATTGCAATGCTTGAGAAAGACATTTCACTACAGAGAGGAAGAAGATGTATGGGGATCTTAAAGGTGAAGGGCCAGAAATATAAGGACGGAGATGAGAAAGTCCATAATAGTATACACGGTAATATGGGTGGGTGGGACCGAATCTTGCTGCTGGGGTGGAGAAGAGGAGAACATCGGGGCTTTCCTTTTTATTTATAGTCTAAGGGCATCTTTTGGTCTTCATTTGGGAGGGAAAATGCTCATTGACAAAAAAAAATTGCAAACTATGCGCATATGGCACATGAACCGTTGAAATGGATGGAGATCTATAAATCAAGAGGGAGTTATGTGGTCAACTTTTAAACCTTAGGGGTAAAGCGCTGGTAAAATGGACTTTTCTCAAATTTATACGTATTGTGGTCTAGTACTTTTGCACCAATATATATTTTATTTTGCATCATTCGCTCGTTGCTTTTGATTCAGGCTACTTGTTTCATTTTTCTGCTTTGATATGCTTCATGGTGAACTACCACGACCTATAAATCTTGATTTGGGTGTACTTTAGGTTTACACCATTCTCAATTACTGCCCCACCGGCGAAATTGGTGAGAAAAGGAAAGAGGCTAGAAAGAAAAGAGCAACAAAAAACAAAATTGAAATCCCCCCTTCTTCGGTCATTTGATCATAAACCCTCTTTGCGTCCCCAATGGTACCTTCTTTACATAACCCTAATATCCTAGAGCTCCTTTCAATAGCTCTAGGAAAAAGTTTCCCCATTTTAGACAAAAATTCAAAAGCTTCGGTTAATCGATTTTCCTTGTACAAACCATATATGATACGGTTGTAAGGACTGATACGGCCCCTCGATCCCCCTTTACTCTCTTCCATCAATTCCAAAATCTTAAACCCATCATTCGTTCTTCCTCCAGAACACAAACCGTTGACCAAAGTATCGAAGATGACAAAATTCCCGATGATTCCAGCCGTGTTCATTTCTTGAAACGTGTCCATAGCTGAATCCAACATCCCAGATTCACAGAAGCCAGAATTCAATACATTGTACGTCTCTACATTTGGCAAAGATCCCTTTCTCTCCATCTCCTTCAAATAGCCAACTGCAATTTTTGCTTTTCTTTTCTTGCAAAAGCCCTTGATCAGGGTGTTATAAGCCACTACATCGACACTACCACCACTGCTCTTTACTCTTTCTAAAACTTCAACCGCTTCAGTAACACGGCCTCCATTACATAAAATCCCGATAACCTTAGTCACAGTGATAACATCAGGCACACAGCCATTACCGATGCTCTTCTCCAACAGCACAAGTGCTTGCACTACATTCCCTTCGCGACAATATGCCGATATCAATATATTAGAAGTCACTTCATTGGGTTCCAGCATTTCATTCATCAAGCTCCTTGCTCTTCCAACCTTCCCATTCTTACAAAGAGCATGTAGCAATGTGTTGTATATAACAGTATTCGGGATCAACCCGCGTGACTTCATTGCAGCAAGATGCTTAAACCCCTCGTTGATTCTATTAGTCAAACAAAGTCCCTTCATCAAAATCCCAAATGTGTAATCATCACCCTCAAGCCCACTCTCCATCATCTTCTCCCTATAAAATTTCCTAGCTAAATCAATATCTTCCTTGACTAAAACATCAAGAATCGAATTGTAGATTTTCATCGATGGGGTTTCATCAAATTTAGAGACTAAATCAACTACTTTAATGACATTACGGATCATTTTGGCCTGTCCGAGACCATGGACAAGTGTGATGAAAATGTCCTCTTCCGGGGGTGACCCAATTGAGCCGGGCATTTCGTCGAGCACTTGGTGGACGGTGTTGAACCGACGGAAAGTACAGAGCTTGTGGATCAGAGCTCTGTATGTGGACTGGGAGTGGGCGAAATTGGGGAGGTCTGAGGCCCATCTGAAGGTTTGGAGGGCTTGGGTGGCTGTCTTTTGTTCTAATATGAGATGGGCAATGTGGTCATGGGTTGGGACTGGCGTGGTTGAAATGGGTTTTGATTGGAAAGGGAGATTAATAAGTCTGTTGTATATTCTTGTGAGTTTCGAAGGTGGTTGAAATGGGTTTTGATTGGAAAGGGAGATTAATAAGTCTGTGGTATATTCTTGTGAGTTTCGAAGGATCGGAGATTCTGGGCATGGAGACTTGGGGTTAAAAGCTGAGAGCTTTGGCATATATTATTCCCTTTCAGCTGAGTATTTTTCAGTGCCGAGCACGTATATCCTACGTGATACCTGTTCGGCGCATCCGAGCCGTTCGATACACTTTTGGACCGCTTGGATTGAAACCCTCTCTCTCCTTTCACCCCAACACTTTCTCTCTCCAAATTTGAGCCATTCAAACATGCAATGAACGGCTCGGATGCACGAGCGGGCACCACGTGGTACCCGCTCGGCACTAAAATTTTTTCCCTTTCAGCTGGATTTCAGCTTTTGCAATGAAATTCCGTTCTCTCGAAAAAAAGAAAAGAAAATAAAGCAGCAGCTGAGCAAGCAATCAATGGCTTAACAACAAAGAATCTTGATCCGTTGGTTTTAGAATTTTGGATATTGAATTTGTAAGTAATAAGTGCAGAGAGAAATAAAGTAATGATTGAAATTAGGAATAATGATTGGAGGGAGAGAAAAAAATGAGAGTAATAATTGAAGATAAAGGTAAAGACTGAAGAAAGAAATAAGATAATGATTAGAATTCAAATCCTACAACCAAACAAGGTTAGAGGTAACTTCAGCCCAAGGCACTACACCTCCGTGGTACCTCAATTGTGGGCCCTCTAAAGTCTAAATTTGTGATTTGAGTTGTTGTTTATAATGTTGAGCAAATCATTTGTATCAAAAATTATACTATTGATAAGACATTGGTAGATATATTATTGAGACACATTTATTTTACCATTCATTCTCTAAATCACATCCATTTTTTGTAAAATACATGGTCATACGGCTACCGGTATTAAACCAATTTGATTTTTTTACATGAATGATCTACTTTCCGACAAAAATGAACAATTTCGATAACAAATACTCCTACAGATTATAGAGGACCCACAATTGAGGGCTCTACGGGGTGTAGTGCTTTGATTACCATTGTTTTCCAAGCTAACACTCTATTCATTGCTAAAATTGATCCCACATCCCTTCCCTTAAAATCCATGGGGGAAAGTAACAAAAGAAAAGCAATTAGTAAATTCTAGGATGGTATAAAGAGAAGTGCATCAAATCAAATGCTCAGAAGCAAAGAGATGAACTCCAAAATGTACTGATCTTTATATCTAGAACTAGTGTTATCGCAGATGCGTTGTGATCAGCACACATTATTGACACATAAAAGTCTCATATCACATATTTTTAGTCCCAAAGTACGCGTAATTAGCTATGGTTATAATATCTTTCATCACTTATGTTGGGAAGAAATCTTTTTGCTCAAGAATGTTTGGCATGCATTAAAGGAGGACTTCCCCCCAGGGAACTCAATGACGGAATACAATTGGATACCACCACCAAGCAGCAACACAAATATACGGCTTGGAGATCACTTTACGAGACAAGACCATCTCGAGCTGATACCACCACGCAGCAGCGGAGAAGGAAGGAAGCTAGGAAAAATTTCTAATCTTTGTAAGCTTTAGTTCGATGGAGTTTTTTTATTATACGATCATGTTTCTGTACTCTATGAACGGTTAAACTCTTCAATTAGGGTTGAGGATGAAGCCCTATTAACGATTATTACTTATATATTTATGAGATTTGATTTTACCCGAATATGTGGTTTCAATTATGATTAAATTGTTCTTACTCCAAATCAGTTGTTAGGGATAAATTCTGGATATGAGTTCAATCATGTTTCTCTCATGATTTGGAATTGTCTTTAGCATTCAACGCTGGTTTTTCATTGTTAAAACTATAAAACTGGATATTTATTGTGATTTGTTTAAAACAGATACAATTAATGATTTGGTTTTATGAGTGGAGAGGATGTACATTAGACTTTTTGATGAACTGTCACGATAATATTTTCCGTGGTAACAGAATTAGCTTTCAGATTATCATGAAGAAATTTTGGGTAAAATCAATGATCATGAATATCTAATGATACTAGTTAATGGGTGTGGATTCCGAAACCTTAGTATTTTCTCCTTTGGTTAAAAAAAAGAAAGCTATTGTGCATACCAATGCTCTGGACTATCAATGAAGAAAGCATGGTAATGTGCATATAAATTGAATTGAGTTTCTAGGCTTGCCCTCTCTGATGCCATTTGGCTTTGATTTGGGGGCATGGTTCTGCAGCAAAACGGGTATAGAGGGGCTACTGTTTCAGCGGTATTTTGATAGCAGTCACTTTGTGCATATTGCCAAAGGTTAGGTCTGTCTCCAATCTTCCCCCACCCATCCCCCAATGATTGGAGACTACATGGGTTCTGTTGTTGATGTGTTGTGTGTTAAAAAAAAAAAGAAAGCTTTAATTTTCTCGTTTTTGATAATTTAGTTCATTGCCTTTTACTTTTTACTTTTAGTTTAAAAATCAATCACAACATTTGTCAATTAGGTTAGGGTAAATCACTTTAAGTTTATTTAGTTTTCCTATAAAAAATTCACAAGTCCCTGTGGGTTCGACTTCGCTCTTGCATTACTATACTTCGGTACGATTCGTGCGCTTGCGAGTACATTAAAATTTCACAACAAGTTGCACGGAAGCACGTGCTCAGTAACATGCTCATCGATTTTAATTCTTAATTTTTTATGTAAGCCTTGGTCAATTTTATTTATTTTATATTGCATGGATGGAAGTCTTGTTCATCTTCTTACTTTTAAATGTGGTGGTTGGAGGTTTTTAAAATGTTGAACCAACCAAAGTACTACTACTATTTCGGGTACTTTCACACAGATAAATAGTTAACTCCTATGGTACTTTGCTTTGAAAACATTTTGTCGTTTTTCAGTTAACTCTAGAGCTCGTGGTCCTTTTATTGGTGCTTCTACGTGCGTGAACACAATTTAATAGAGGATCACTTTCCAACCTCACGCACGATTGGAGAGGGAAATCTTTTCAGTGCCGAGCGGGTACCATGTGGTGTTCGCTCGAACATCCGAATCTTCCATTTCGTTTTTGAACGGCTCAGATTTGGAGAGAGAAAAGAAAAGAGAAAGTGTGGGATGAGAGGAGAGAGAAGGTTTCAATCCAAACCATCCAAAAGTGTATCGGACGGCTCGGATGCGTCGAACGGATTCCCTATGGAATATACCCACTCGGCACTGAAAAGTGAAAAATCTCTCTTGGATGAGGGAGGGAGAATGAGGGAGTGGTGTGACCTTTTTTTTTTGGTTTGGATGAAAGTTTTGCACGCGGATAAACTCCTCCTTCCGATTTATTAATACTCGCACAATGGTTGTGCAACCAACCAAACACAATCAATCTCTAACCGTCCATTGTTGTAATAAATGGTTATGATTCGCTGAAACTTTTCTCTGGAAGAGATTTTTTTTTTAAATTCTAGACCGTCCAAACACATCTGGATGGTCAGAATTTGTTACACAATACACACAACCATTGTGTGTATCACAAAGCCGGTTTTGGGGCCAAAAAATATGGATGGATTTCGACGCAAAAATGACACTCATACAATAATTCAAACACAACTACTTACACAACCTCTCACATTCATGTGGGCTCCACACACACTACTATGTGTGGGCCCCACATGTATGTGAGAGGTTGTATAAGTTGTTGTGTTTAGATCGTTGTGTGAGTAGCATTGTCCCATTTCGACCAGGGCATAAATATCCGGTCTCCTCATCCCCTTCCCCCTTAACCATTTATTTCAACTACAAAATAACTTTATCCTCTTATTTTATTTCTCATCGAAACCAAGTATTATTGTATAACCTCTTTTTTAATACCAAACAAATTACAGTACTTTTTTTATCCACTCTATAAGAGTCACGTCAATGTGGGTCCATCCTTTATAAATAATACCCCAAAACTTATCACTCATCCGATCGGACCTCAGGGAAAAGTGTTGAAAAACATAGTAAAAACAAGTGGAGTGAAATTTTGTTTTTGTTTTGTTTATTGTTAGGGAAATGGGAAGGAAAATGGATATATATTAATCTAGGAAAAATGACGGCCCAGGACGTATTTTGATAATTAATACCGGTCAATGACATGTTAAGAACAATTGTTAATACTGAAAATGTCCTTAGCGGATATTAATTATCAAAACACGTTATTGGCCGTCATTTTTCCATTAATCTATTGAATTACTCCTATACCAATTGCTCAAAAAACAAGTAGTACAATTATACTACCTCCGTCCCATAATGTTCATCCTGTGCGCAAAGCCAAAACGTAAAACTAATATAATTTTTGCAAGAAAAATTCAATTTTTTTTCCTACATTTCACTAGATATCAATGTGTTCTTTTAGTTTGTGGGAAAAAAATTGAATTTTATCTCGAAAGAAATATATTTTTTTTAGTCTTCATTTTGCTGACCGGACAAACATTTTGAGACGAAAGATAGTAACATACAAAATTAAGATCAGGAAAACCACTTATTAATTGAATTCGTCTAAGACTCGTTCAATTGTATGTAAACGATGAAAAATGATGAGAAACCAACTTTCCCATAACTTTTTGTGTTTTTCAGATACCAAAAAAACTAGGGAAATGATTTTTCCACTCCCTTTTTTGTTAACGCCACGCCCTGGCGTTAACAAAAAAGGGAGTGACAAAATCAGCCACCAAAAATTATGGGAACTACAATTGCAATTTTTCCACTGGAAAACACTCTCTTGCAAAATTCCTTGTAAGAGGAACACATTGAAAAATAAATTCCATTTTTCTCTACTTCACCTCACATCACTTTTTTTTGGAATCTATTTTCCAGACAACATTCCCAACAACTGAACGGAGCTTTCAGCCAAGTTCAGAATCAAACTATTGTCCAGACATTTTGTTCCATTTTAAGGTAGGAGAGACGAGTAGATAATGCAGTTGTGTGATGTGTAGAGACAATCACAATCAAATCCAGCATATGCATGCTTCTGGAAAATTGGTTGAAACTTCAACCCACCTGGTGGCCCATGAAAACATCATACTATCACACATGAATCGAATGTGTTTGCACTTTTTAATCACTATGTTTTCTTGTGCAATAATTTCACATGGGGGTCTTGATTTGGAAATTCTCACACGAGTTTTAATACTTTAATTCATGATTAGTTTAGGCTGCGTTGTTATAAACTTAACGTAAACTTAATTTAAAATTTGGAAGTTTTGTCTTTATTTGAATTTTTTTCGCATTTGTTAGTTTTGCCGTAAACCTTTAATTGTGGATTATTGATTCGTCTCAACTAGATGAATCGGAAAAGTAAATTTTTTTTACTTTTGCCCAAATATTTTGAGAAATAACCACTTTTTATACTTGAGAAAAATGTCATTTTGTGGCATAAAAAGTGGTTATTTCTCAAAATACTTGGGTAAAAGTAAAAAAAAAATCACTTTTCCGATTCCTTTAGTCGAGACGAATCAATAATCCAAAAAAGTTTGGCACAAAACAAACATGCGAAAAAATTTAAATAAAGACAAAAGTTCCAGATTTAAGTTAAGTTCATAAGAACTCAACCCCCAAGCTAAATAGTCTTAAATATTTTAAACTTTTGGTAATTTTGGCTCAATTTTTTTTTATCTTTTCAATTCGCTCAACTAGAGGAGTTGGAAAAGCAGAAATTATAGCCAAAAGCTTAAAAAAAATCTGGCTTAGTTTTGTCCTTTTATTATTATTTTTTGATTCGGTCTATATTTATGTACTTTTCTAATTTCTATCATTGAGACGAATCAAAATGAATCAAATACTTTATAAAAAGTTAGGAAAAAATTCACGTTCTTTGTTAGTGTTTGACCGGAAATTATGGAAATAAAAGGAAAGAGAGAGGAAAATTGAATCTTGTTTCATTCACATTATGAAAACAAAAGGAAAGGAAGAGCCAAAGAGGAAAATTGAAACTTGTTTGATTCCTTTATTTGGGAAATGAAAATGTTTGGGCCCACTCCGATCTCGCTCGTTCACTTCGTAGGGCTCTTCGAGTAGAATAGTTATGCAAAAAATCAGCTTAATTGGATATCATTAAGTGTCTGATCGGAACCCATATGACTCTCGGTCAATGGGTTATAGTGGATTTGATCCAGTGTTTAGGATCCATTCTTTGTAAGATAAAAAGGTTCCGATCAGGCTCTTACTGATATCTAATGAAGCTGATTTTTTGAATAGTTATTCTACTCGACGAGCTCTAGAAAGTGAACGCTTCCGATCATCGGAGCGAGACCTGAGTGGACCTAGAATTCGAACACAGACGCAAACTGCTGCCCCTAACGGAACAGCAGCGCCCCGCTTCCACCCCCGGCGCCCCTCTTTTCTGGTTCATAACTGTTGGAGTATTTGACTGCTACTTTTTTGTTTTGCCAATATTGTATACATTGGCAGGGAGTTAATAAGTTAGTTCAGAGGCTGTCTATAACCCTGAAAGGACCAACTGCCCCCTCATGGGGGTCGAACCCAGTCATCCACTAAGAAAGGAGGTGGGTGATGCCAAACCGAGCTAGGAGCTCATTGGCGATTGCTATTGTTTACCAAGGTGTAGTGTAATGATATCTCGGACGCAAGTAGAGTGGAGTGCAATTGGGGTTTGATTGTCGTAAACACTCCTCCCTCTCCAAGTCCCTTAAGATAGAGTCCATTAGGTTTAGCGAATGACAAAAATAAAAAATATCTCGGACATTCAAAAACTGCTATTGAAATCCGCGTGCATGATATGAACATAAAAATCAAATGGCGTAATCAAGCCTTCCTAAAACATACGTACAAAATTTGCCTGTCAAAAAACCATTGATCAACCCATGCATAGTCCATAGACTATCAAGAGCATTGCCTCTCAAAATCAAATTTAATGCCCGACTGACTGTTTTTCCTTTTTAAGTGACTTGTCTATGCACTACGGGGTTGCTGTGAACAATTTCAGCCGTCAAAAAATATTTTCAACGGTTCAGACCTACAAAAAAAAACTCTTTCGCGGAAGAAATAACTCTCCCCTGGAAGACTTTATTTTAAATCCGAACTGTTAATTGCTTAGATAAACGGCTGAAATGCTCACTATAATCTTGTAGTGACTTTACTCACTACAGGATCTCCGAGTCCGCAACATGTACGCATGCTTATGATAATTGGTTGGAATTCCAGCCAGCCACACCTGGGAGTGGTGGTGGTCCACGAAAACAACAAATCAGAGATGTGAATAAAATGTGTTTGCACTTTGTTTTCCAGTGCAAGAATTCCAACGGAGGGAATTGAAACTGTATTCTTTTTTATAATTGAAGGAATTGCTTTTTGTCGTTTTTACCTTCTCTGCCTAATTTCCGTATTTTTTGTTTTGATTTAAACTCCTCCACACTAGTGCTACCCCTTTTCAGTGGCTCTTCTTTGGCTTTCGAATGGATGGGCCTGCTGCTTTCTTCCAACCCTTCTCTATCTGTAAGTTCCCTTCTTTCTCCTCCCCCACATGTCTTCACCTTTTTCTCGAGCTTCCAGAGATTCCTGATACCACCTTTTCCTTCTCCCAGGTTCATGCCTTTCCCTTCTACTTTCACATGTTTTTCTTTATTGACTTTGTTCTTTTCTCCATTACTTGTGCAAAAAATGGACCTCCTTTCACACCAAGTCCCTTTTTTTTGTGTGTGTGGACAAAATGATTGGGTAGTTCTTCCTTTGCAACCTTTACCAACATGGTTATAATTTATCTTGAATTTTTGACTGTGGTGAAAGTTTTTAAGTTCCTGTTTGCTAGGGTTCTAATGGGTATGTTCTCCTGTCAAGGTGTATTTTTCTGGTTTTCTTGCCATTTCTTGTTTCTCTGTGGAAACAAGTTTAGAGCTTAAAAGTCTTTCATTTTGCTGTTGTCATTACATTAGCGTATGTACATATTGTAACAACCTATGTCTATTATTGTTGGAATTTTCATTTAAAGTTGTTTGGTTTGTAACTGCAGAAATTAAATCAATTTGACAAGTCTTTGAGCATTTTTCATTCTGGAATTGTCGGCCACGACTCTCGTAATGAACTAGTTTCTTCTGTGCTATTTACTTCGCAGGTTCAGGTTCAGGTTTGATAATTAGACAGTTCGCCATGAATTTGATATGGGTATTGGTATTAATATTGTTAGTTTTCAGCAATGGACATTTTTCAAATGGGGTTAGTACAAATTCTTCTAATAGACCTGAAGAAGTGAACATTGGGTCTATTTTCACTTTCAATAGTGCAATCGGGAAGGTCGCCAAAGTTGCCTTAGAAGCTGCGATTGAAGATGTGAATTCCAATCCAGCAATTCTTGGAGGAACCAAGTTGAACTTAACCATGCACGATGCCAATTTCAGTGGATTTCTGGGGATGGCCGAGGGTAAGCATTTTCGTCATGTGGAGTACCTATGTTACATGGAGTTTTTGAAATGTTTGAAAAATCAACGAGGGACACTAGGTATAGGGGGGCTGATAGTTCAGTCTGTTGTTCCCCAGCGGTCACTCACGCACACAACACACACTGATTTCAGAGGATAAACTCCATTCTGTATATATACTCATAATATACACAAAATTTGAAAAAAACCTCTCCGGGAGCCACACCGGCTCCCCACTCAACGTCACCCACTCCAGACTACATTCTGCTAACCCACACTCTTACACTGAGCATTACACAGCATTATCTAGGCAAAGGAGGGAGAATTAGTACAAAGAGCATTGAATGCTCTTTTCATGCGTGAGGGAGAGAAAGTCAAGATTTGCGTTGCTGCAAATCTTCTGCAATCCCAGCAAATCCAGCAGCCCGTGTGGAGAAATCAGGAAAAGTCTACACAGTCTTCGAAATGTTACATGGACTCTTTCACTCTTTGAAATGTTTAAAGTATCAATGTCGGTCTGTATCAAGTCCTCCCTTGCCCATACCCGCATAAATTTGGGAATACGCGGGTACTGCTATTGCTGTACCAATGTCGGACAGTCAGCCACTAGAGTGAGGACGTGGGATGTGTTTCCAACGGTTTTAGTTGGACTCTAACCTGGAAAACATATTTGGCCTTTGATCTTGAGGTTTTACCATTCATAAACCTCTCATATTTTGCATGAAATACTCTATGACACCATGTAAACACAATTTACCTTGACAAATGCAAGATATACATTATATCAAATATAGACATTTTACAGGGTCCGGCGCAATTGAGAAAAGAACCATGTGTGTCAGATATGAGACCACATACCAGTACCCGACAACCATATCTAAGTCTATGTAACATAGTTCTGGACAAGTGACTCAGAATCTCAATTTTACCCATAGTTATTGAGGTTGTGTTTAGATGTATTGATTTGATATGAGTGGAATTTTAAACGTAAGAACAAATGTAGATAAGTGACGCGCCCTCTGTTTAGGTGACTAAGAATGCATGCAAGAACTTTAGATGGGTTGATTGAACCAAGTTTGTGATTACAGTTATTTGAAATCCTTCTGTCAACAATCCTACTCGTGCATAAATTGGAAGATATATATGTTTCGCGTCTCCTTTCAATTCTCCACATTAGAAGTTACCTCCAATATTTAAACTTCATGCTATGAAGTTCAACCTCAGGTCCCTTCATTTCAAAAGCACTCATCAAAACGAAGTTCTGATCTTTCATTTTGTCACTGGCAACAGCATTAAACTTCATGGAGAGCGATACCGTGGCCATTATTGGCCCCCAATCTTCTGTTACAGCTCATGTGATTTCCCATATTGCAAACGAGCTCCAAGTCCCCCTATTATCTTTTGCAGCGACGGACCCCACCTTGTCCTCACTTCAGTATCCGTTCTTTGTGAGAACGACACAGAATGATCATTTTCAGATGGCTGCTATAGCAGATATAGTTGAGTACTATGAATGGAGGGACGTAATTGCAATCTACGCCGACGATGATTTTGGGAGGAACGGGATAGCTGCATTATCAGATGAACTTGCAGGAAAACAATGTCAGATCTCTTACAAAGCACCTTTAGATCCTCAAGCTACGCAAACCGAGATCATGGACGTTTTGGTTAAGGTGGCTTTGGCCGAATCTCGGATTCTTGTTCTTCACACTCATCCCACTTGGGGTCTAGATGTTCTTTCTGTGGCACATTATCTTGGGATGATGGACAGTGGGTATGTTTGGATAGCAACCAATTGGCTCACTACTGTTTTGGACACTTATTCTCCCCTTTCTTTGAAATCAATGGATAATATCCAAGGACTCATTACATTGCGTATGTACACGCCAGAATCGGAACTAAAAAGAAACTTCGTTTCTCGTTGGAAAAACTTGACGACTCACCAAATGGCGAATGGCCCTTTTGGGTTGAATACCTATGGTTTGTATGCCTATGACACTGTTTGGCTACTTGCACATGCTATTGATGCCTTTTTCAGTCAAGGTGGAAGTATCTCCTTTTCGAATGATTCCAGATTAAGTGAGCTAAATGGGGGGAATCTGCATCTAGATGCTCTGAACATCTTTGATGGAGGAAAGTTATTGCTCAACAATATCCTAAATGTCAATTTGACTGGTTTAACGGGTAATGTGAGGTTTTCTTCCGACAGGTCCCTCTTTCGTCCTGCTTTTGAAGTGATCAATGTGATAGGCACGGGAATTAGAACCATCGGTTATTGGTCTAATTATTCTGGCTTATCAGTTTTGCCTCCGGAAACACTCTATTCAAAACCACCTAATCGTTCCAGTTCAAGTCGAAATCTATACCCTGTGATATGGCCTGGACAAACGACACAAAAACCCCGCGGATGGGTTTTTCCAAACAATGGAAGAGCGTTGAGAATTGGAGTCCCAAATCGAGTGAGTTATAGTGAATTTATAGCAGAAGTGCCGGGGACTGAGATGTTCAAAGGGTACTGCATTGATGTTTTCACGGCTGCAGTGAACTTGTTGCCATATGCTCTGCCATATAAGTTGATCCCCTTTGGGGATGGTGTCAAGAACCCTAGCTGCACTGAGCTTGTGCGCTTGATCACAGCTGGTGTGAGTATGAGCTTTAACATTCTCATTGTTTTACTTAGGCTGTGCTTTGATCATAGATCAGTTGAGGTATTTACCAAGGGAAAGGAAAATATATGGAAAACCAATAATGTAAATTTAGCTTCTTTTAAATTTTCCTCATTTTTTTCCCTTCACCTTTTCCTTTCCCTCCCCATAAGTATCTCTAAAGGTTCTTGATCCAATCGCACCCTATATATCAGGTTTATGCTTAACTTCATGGTTTTTGTTCTCTTGCAGGAATATGATGCTGCAATAGGTGACATTGCAATCATCACTAATAGAACAAAAATGGTTGATTTTACGCAGCCCTATATCGAGTCTGGGCTAGTCGTGGTGGCACCGGTCAAGAAGTTGAACTCTGATGCTTGGGCTTTCTTGAGGCCATTTTCTAGAAGCATGTGGATAGTCACAGGTGGTTTTTTCCTACTTGTGGGATCTGTTGTTTGGATTTTGGAGCATAGGTTGAATGATGATTTTCGTGGACCTCCTAGGAAACAAGTTGTCACTATTCTATGGTGAGTTGTGTAAATTCCTGAATAATATTGAGTTAATAATTTTTTGCTAATGAGTTGTGAATATAGATAAGAGTAAGATGTTTCAAACAACATGATATATTATCGCTAACCCAAGTTCAGAGAAACGAATATATTCTCGAGATTTTAACAAAAAACCTTGTTTCGGGTAGCTGTCTCTCCTTTTCTTTCTTCTGCAACGATGTTCATTTTTCCAGGTTAAATCATATTATCCAAGTCCCTTGACTGCTTTCTGCTTTCACTTTGCAGGTTTAGCTTTTCAACTTGGTTCTTTGCCCACAGTAAGTAACAAGTCACTGGTTTTATGGGGCCATCTCTGGATCATAGAGTTGTGAAGAGATACAACTAGTGAAAAGGGGAAAAAAAATAGGAACGCAACATATAAATTTAGCTTCTTCACTTCATTATCTTTGTATCTTTTCCTCCTTCATAAATACCTCCACAAATCCAAGATCCAAAGTCCATACACTGTAATCTTCACTTGCTTCAAGGAACTTGTGTAATACTGATTCCCATATTTTCTTTTTCATGTAGGAGAAAATATGATAAGTACTCTCGGTCGTCTAGTGCTTATCATATGGTTATTTGTGGTTCTAATAATAAATTCCAGCTATACTGCAAGTCTAACCTCAATCCTCACAGTACAAAAGCTTTCTTCACCCATTAAAGGGCTTGAGAGTTTACGCACAAGCAATGACCCCATTGGCTACCAACAGGGTTCATTTGCCCGCAACTATCTGAGCAGTGAACTCGGCATTCACGAGTCTAGACTCATTGCTCTTAACTCCCCCGAAGAATATGCTGAAGCCTTGAAAAAGGGCCCGAAGAATGGTGGTGTCGCTGCATTGGTTGATGAGAGAGCATATATAGAGCTCTTCCTCTCTTCGCGTTGCGAATTCAGTATAGTAGGTCAAGAGTTCACCAAAAGCGGATGGGGATTTGTAAGTAAAATTCTTTATCCACCACATTGTTAGGCTGCATTTGGATAAATATGGCTTTGAAATGAAGTGATTCGACGGGGATGATTCAATAAGCCCGGCTAAAAGTTAGGCTAGTCTACATTTGGATTTCTATATTGAGTTTGGAATTTTTTCATGAAGGATATTGAAATCAATGTCTAATATGAGTAATTTCAAGTCCTTCATATTAAGGATTGATTATACCGTAATACCAATAAGATAAACCTATTTCTAATCCCTCATTTGAAATTCACATCTATCCAAGCAAGCCTTAGTTATTTCTTTCTACCTGAGCTTGTGATTCAGTTCTACATGCAATCTGCATCAGGATAGGATTTTATGGGTCCTTATTTTGCCATGTAAACATGACTATTTTACCAGGATAGGGTTTTATGGGGCCTTATTGCCATGTAAACGTTATTAGTTATTTTTTTATATGCAAAATTTTGTTTCTTAAGCTTCACTAAAAAGAAATTTGAGCTTTAAACATGAATTTCGAAAAATCTTCTTCTTCGAATGAACTGCGGGTGTATTTTCCGTAGTGGCCACAAAAGAAAACTTCGCTACAAGAATCAACATGTCGTTTTGATATAAACTTATTTTGATTTTGATATTTGCTTCTTACCAGGCCTTTCCAAGGGACTCGCCTTTGGCAATTGACATGTCAACTGCCATTCTAAAACTATCAGAAAATGGGGAACTCCAACGAATACATGACAAGTGGCTTATGAGTAGTGCTTGCAGTTCCCAAGGCGCAAAGTTAGCCGTGGACCGCCTCCAACTCAAGAGCTTTTCAGGACTCTTCCTTATCTGTGGACTAGCGTGTCTTCTTGCTCTCTTAGTGTATTTCGTGAAGATGGTGGGACAGTACATCCGCCATTACTCTGGGGAGGAGCCAGAATCTTCTGGAAGCTCGCGGTCATCCCATTTTCAGACATTTCTTACATTTGTTGATGAGAAAGAAGAGGACGTGAAAAACCGGTTGAAGAGAAGGCAGTTGGAGAGGGATTCGAATAGAAGCAATGATGGCGGTATGGGATCGATAGGTGCTGCTTCCAACAGAAGATGTACAGAAATGGCATCAAATCGAAGTGTTAGTTTTGGTTCTGATGTCTAGTTAACACTTCCATGAACCTTAGTTGTCACAAATATATAGCAGCATATCAAGAAGTGGATGTTCGTTATACCATATTGGTCGTCTGGATTGTCATTTGTAACTGGGGGAATCATCCTATATTCATGCATACATTAATATATGGCAAAGGAAATGTATTTATATGTATTTTTGTTCACGTACAGATTTCATGGTCGTTGTCTGAAATGGCCTAGATGAACTTTGCACCAGCTTTAATCGGGTCCTCTGTTAGCGGACGTTTGAATTGGTTCCCGATGAACTTGTAAAGCAAACCGGACAGCCTGAGTTATAATGTGAACTGGGGGACCAACTACACTGATCAGTCTATAATCCTCCAAAGGTTGTGTTTGAATTTCTACTACAAAACTCCCAAACTGTTTCCTCCTTCTGCATAGTAATGTTAAACAATCTATGGAACTTCACAGCCAACTTATCGTCTCCCCCACCCAAATGTCCTTCCAGAAGGAAATTGATATTACTGGATCTGAAGTGGTTGAATACATAGGCATTTCTATTTTGAACAGCAGTAATCTCTTTCCAAATGACAGAAGACTTCACTCCTGATGCTGCATTTGTTAACCAACCATTTTGATTATCACCATTCCTGAGGCGTACAACCTTTTCCCGTAGGGCCCTTCGCTACCCCAAATCTCCACCACCATTTCGATAGTAATCATCCACTCATCCTCATAATTTTCATGTCATTTAAACCGCCCAATTCCTTGCTCATAGTGACTTTCTCCATATGGAGTTTCCTTTTTTGATCTGAATCCCCCCATAGGAAATCACATTGGACTTCATCTATATCCTTAGCCACACCTTCTGGGTTTTTGATTATGAACAAGTAATAAACAAGCAGGCTACTCGTAACTGACTATGTCAATGCTACTCTACCTCCAAATGACGACACTTTCTCCCTCGAAGACGTAAGTCTTTTCTGAATTTCTCCAGCCTTGAGTTGGCTCCTAGTGTCAGTCTCAAATAATTAGGGATGGTTTAACTTTGCACCTCAGCAAAATCTCTTGTAGAGACCTCATCACTGACCATACTTTTATGATGATTAATTTTTAACCTAGACATGATCTCAAAACTCCGTAGCAGCCCCTTGATAGCAGTAATTTCTTCTATATTTCCATTTCAGAATAGAACGGTATCATCAGCAAATTGTGGATAAGTTAGTGGCATCTCCCAATTGCCCAATTCCACACCCTTCGTGCTTTTTTGAACATGATATTTAATCCTTCTGTTGCTTTGATATTTAATCCTTCTCCTTGCCTACAGGTCACTGCCCTTCTTCTGTTAAGCCACTTCGGCTACAGGCAGATAACATACTGGTGAAACTAACCAAGTCGGGCTGCCATCTCCTCTGTTTCAACTGAAAAACGTCAATAGCTTAGCTTTTCCATGCATTGCATACCCACCAATATCGCATTCCAACTAACCGAATTTCTAGTGCATCCCATCAAAAAAAAGACGAGACGTTTCGATCCTTCCACTTTAGCGTTCATGTCAATCAATGCACTGCCTACGTACACATCACCAGAGATCCCACTTCTGATAGAAAAACCATGAGTTGCCTTCTCATGCATCAATGCTGCAGTGTTTCCACAACCACAAGCTGGTAAAATACAAGGGATTTCTTATTGGACTTGGCTTTACTTGATATACCAGTCCCATTAGGCTTGAAACCTCGGGAATGCATCTTTCGAAACGCCAACATTGATTCCGAATAACATCGACTTAGTTTGAATCCCGCAATCATCCCATTATAAGATACCACATTCCGTTCGATCCCTTTATTCTCCATGTCCTCAAACACCTCTTTTGCCTCACTTCCATGTCCTAGTTGAGCATACCTTGAAAACTAAAAGCACTCCAAGAAACCACGTCTGGTTTAGACATTTCATTGAGCTTCTTACGTGCATCCTTTAATAGAATGCATTTGTCATACATTTAAAGCAAGGACGACGAAACAAAGGTATAAGCATTCGTAAGAATAATCTGAGAGCAAGCGTAGATCAGAGATGGAATCCAAGAGGAGGAGGAGGTTGTTTGCATCGGTGAAATCAGAAGTGATTGACCCTAGAGCCCATTGATATATGTTCTATGAAAACCGTGTCCCGTAAACGCGAGTTCCGTATTGGTGCACGATCGCGTCTTATGCGATGTGTGCTGTGACGAAATCGTGTTCAGGAAAAACGCTTTTTGAATAAAATAAGTAACTCGGGCGTACAAAACGCGAGTTCAGTAGTGGACACACTTCTCATCTTCCACGTACCTTCTCCCCCATTTTTGGCAATTTTCAAACTTATTTTGAAATTAATTTGTTGATCCTATTTGTTGTTATTGTATTACTGGTCGATTAGAATGATTTTGTGAAGCATGAATTCAATAGACCACCAAAAAGCTATTAATCAAAGAAGAAATATTTCGGAAAAAGATGACAAAAAGTCAACTGAGTACACTTGATTATGACCTTATGATATGGTTTTTCCTTCTCCTCAATTTTTCAAAAATTTCAACCCTATTATTGAATTATTTTTATGATCCGATTTGTCCATATCGTAGAATTCGTCAATTAAAATGGTTTATCAAGTTAATCGAATACTTCTTGGGATTTAATCGGAGAAGAAATATGTCTAAAAAAATGAAAAAAAGAGTGAGCCGGAAACACTTGATTACAATTTAAAAGACTTCTGGTCGTATAGTCTTTTTATCGGAGTAACAACGTCGCCGAATATCACTGAGTCAAGCCCTGTTCGCGACTCGGGCGATCGGAGCTGGTGAGCTCATCCACGCGGCCAAACCCATCGTCTCTTTCTCTCTCTACAACAATTGGTGTTTGCTATTTGTGCCTCGGAAGCCTCAGAAACAGAACCGCATCTGCAGCCAAGAACGTGAGGAACAATCTGTTTACCAATTTTTCCCCCAATCGAAATCGACGGAGATTTCGGGAAACAATGTCAACAACAAAAATTAGGGTGAATGCGGCTATGTCTTCACAAGACGGATCCGTGGTTCCACGCCGTATTTCAGGACTTCACCGGACGAGAAATGGCGAACGAATCAAATGTGAGATTGGTAATATCGACTAGGCGGAGTGGATTGATGGTTTAATGAAGTGGGGTGGAGCGAAAGAAAAATAACAAATGGACTTTGTTATTTTTCAAGGTAGAATTACAATCAAGAAGGACGGATCCTCATCGAAACTAAGAAAATTAAGTTAATCCTACTCCTACTCCTAGTTATAACCCGAACGGGTTAGTAATTCCAAAAATTAAGACAAATAGAGATAGACTTTAATTTGTTGGAGAGAGTTTACAATGAAGCCAAAAGAAGCTATTTATAGAAAAATACAATGTGTAGGAAATAACTTCCTAACTTCTCACTACTCTTCATCATCTTCTAAGTGTCCAAATAACTTCTCACCAACTCTAAAGTGTATAGGAGCATGCCACTTGTCTAATTAACTTCTCTTCAACTTCAAAGTGTGTGGGAGCAAACCAAGTGTCCTACATGCAAATACAAACAAATAAAAGACATAAAAACTAGTTATATTATTAATACGAAATAATAAAATAGGAAGCATTCTCATAATCACCACCTTCCGGTCGATCATCGACAGGCGGTGAAATATGGTGTAAACACAATATTAAGGTCCAATGGGTGGTTGTTGCATCTAATTCAATTTCTATTGGCGCAAATTCTAATCACATCTTAGAAAGTTATTTTTGATGTAATAAGTGGAGAGAGATAGAGAGAAATTTATTGAAAATTGTTCAGAGAGTAAAAAGTTACTCTCAAAAATGGAACCAAGTGGAGTGAATAATTTTCGGGTTTTGATTTTGTATGACTTACGGCATTAGAAATCGATCCAAGGTTTATGCCTCCCACGTGTTTGACATTTGGCTTCTGAACGAAGTCCTTTTTTCGGCCTATGATTTTTGTTTAGTCTTTTGATTCATTATTGTTACTTAGAAAAAGACTTTGCATAAAATCTCGTTTCCCAGTGCATTGGAATATGTCTTGGACAGATGTGGAAAGGACAAATGCCTCTTAAAACTTAAACTTCATTTCTGAATTCATGGCTTTCGCGGTTGGATGTGCATGGTACTAGAACCTCGTATTCGAAATGTGAGGTTTGACCAATCTGTGTCGTGTAAATCTACCAAGACTCATTGTAGACTAATGAAGGTAAGCTTGCTGTGTGTCTGCTTCTAACTTTTTGTCTTTGCCTCCATGATTTTCTATTCTGTTTTTTTCCCGTAAGCACTCTGCCAACATTCCTCTCTTGCTTCCGTTTTTCTTGAACGCACTAACTGATTATGCTACTCTACCTTTACCATTAGACCATTTCTCGCAGATACTTCAAAATTCAACATCAAAAGTGTATTTTGCTACCTTTCTTTGCATTTTGAAATCGGAGATTTCGTTGTGCACTCCAACAGATTCTTCAAACTTTGTAGTTATCTTACTATTTTTGTGTTGTGCTACCTTTGGTGGGGATATCAAGAAATGAGGGTAACTCTATCTGTAGTTTCGTGGTATTGCTGAAACCTTTCCTCAAAATGAACCTTGGCATTCAAGCTGGTTAATTGTACATGCGTTTTATCTTCAGTTTGTTATTATGGCTATGAAAATTGCAGAGCAATATCACTCAATCTTGAAATGCCCAAGTCGCGCGTCCAAAGTTTTGATATGTTTAGAACTCGAAGAAGGAAAAAATGTGGAACACTAATCTTTCATAGAGATCTTCGATTCTGTTGAGGTTTCGCATTTATTGGTTGCTTGTAATGGTTTCGCATATTGCAATGCTTGAGAAAGACATTTCACTACACAGAGGAAGAAGATGTATGGGGATCTTAAAGATGATGGGCCAGAAATATGAGGACGGAGATGTGGAAGTACATAGTAGTATACACGGTAATATGGGTGGGTGGGACCGAATCTTGCTACTGGTGTGGAGAAGAGGAGAACATTGGGGCTTTCCTTTTTATTTATAGTCTAAGGGCTTCTTTTGGTCTTCATCTGGGAGGGAAAATGCTCATTGACAAAAAAATTTGCAAACTATGCGCGTATGGCATATGAACCGTGAAAATGGATGGAGATCTATAAATCAAGTGGGGGTTATGTGGTCAAGTTTTAAACCTCAAGGGTAAAGTGCCGGTAAAATGGACTTTTCCCAAATTTATACGGATTGTGGTCTAGTTATTTTGCACCAGTACATTTTTTGTGTGTCATTCGCTGGTTGCTTTTGATTCAGTCTACTTGTTTCATTTTTCTGCTTTGATATGCTTCATGGCGAACTACCACGACCAATAAATCTTGATTTGGGTGTACTTTAGGTTTACACCATCCTCAATTACTGTCCCATTGGCGAAATTGGTGAGAGAAAGGAAAGAGGCTAGAAAGAAAAGAAAAACAGAAAACAAAATTGATAATGGCATCTTTCCATCTTGTTTGGATAATTCATGAGGAAAAGAAGAGCAAGATGTGTTATTCTCTCCCTTGCTTGGAAAAGATAATGATAAATGACGGATGGTAGATAGTTTTATTTTGTGCTTATTAGGGAAAGGAATATGGTTTGTTCCTAGTTCTCTCCTCGAAAGCTATCTAAACAGGTGATTATGCAGGAGAGAATCCATTTTGTTTCCTTTCATATAAAGTTACTCCATCTTTACTTTTTTTCTACTCTCAGCACCACCACTGCAGTGCATTTGTTATTCTTCTTCGGTGGTCCATTCTAGCCGAGTTTGCATTATTGTCGATCTTATGATGCCCGATGAGAGAACAATAGTGGTCAAAGCAACTATCGAGTTATTGTGTGCATAAATTTTGGGAAAGCAGACATGAGAGGGCTATGAACATTCGATGGAAATTACGCTTAAGCTAAAGGGATTATGGAAGCTAATCACCACATAAATGGACAAAAAAAAGTATTGTTGTTTTTCTCATTTACAACGGAGAGTGCTAATCTTACCGTTTGAATTTCAAAAGATGAACCTTGCCGTAACCCTTTTCTTAAGGAATGGTTTCTCACAAGATGTGGCCTTCAACTAGAAGTTGAGAGCCATGTCTGCCTTTTTCTCATGTGTATGTTTTTACACCGACAAGTTGAAATCCAGTGTTGGTACCCAATACCTATTTTTATTCAATCTGCAATAAACTTGATGATTTTCTGTAATGTTTGTCTGGAAGTGTTAAGTCAGCTCAGAATTACTTCTCAGTGTTGCCATAAAGCTTAAAGCTATGAATACAGTTCTCTCTGAGTGACATTTTCACGAGACGTACATTGTGGTTAAGTAGTCAGCGTTATACAAGTTTTCTAACCTTGCTTGAAGCTACACTGGTTTGGTGGTTCCCTGTTGATTACTGGAGAAACCTTAAGTTTTGGGTGGTGGCTTTAGTTATGTTTAAATGCGGGACATATGACCAACAGGATCACTGATGGGCTTCAATCTCATTTGTTATTAGAAGTCGGGAAATGGCAGAAGTGAGTGCGCGAATTCAACTGAATTCGCGCTGAAGTCTTGGATGCGAGCACCAGTCCATGATTTGTCAGCCTTAGGTTACAGACTCTGTGACTCAGGTTTGGACTCCTGATTATCAATTTGAAGAACCTCATGGACAATCATCTCTATATGAAAGTGAAGTTATGTTTCTGTTAAATCTATAAGGTGCTTGTGGAAAACAAGATTGAAGTCTCTGTTATCTTTAATAACCATCACATAGATGGGATTGTGGATTTTTGTTGTACGGATTTTCTGTTTTTGCTTCTCTGCCTATTTCTTTAAATATTCCTTCTTCTTCTTTTCTTCCCCTTTTTTTTAGTTAACAAATTGGAGACATATGTTATGCTGGTATATTCATTTTCTGCCATGGACCTGCTTTTGTCAGATATGTGCACTTTCTGCCCAAGCTTTGTGTTGTCACGTATATTATTGCCAAATTTGGTTACTGTTTTGGTGTTAGTTACTGATCTAACACCAAAACAGGAGTGCTTGTCTGAGAATTTTCATTTGTTCAAAAGTTGTGGGGATTCAAAACAGGAGTTATTTTATCTCTGCAAACAGAAAGAAATGTTTCTTTCTACTGTTGTGAAAGAGCAAGTGGCAACTCTGTTTAGTTTATCTCTGCAAACAAAAAGAAATGTTTCTTTCTACCGTTGTGAAAGACCGAGTGGCAACTCTGTTGCTTGGGTAAACAGTGTCACGATGGACGCCAGCTCCACAACAGCAACCAGCTTCTGCCACCTGAAACAACAGTCACCACTATCCTAGCCAAAGCCTTCGAGTGGGAGTCATTGTGCAGCCAAACCCTACTACAACCTGTACCCAGCCCAGGCATGCCTTCTCGGATGGACCCCACCTCCGGTTGGCCTCTTTAAACTCATTGCTGATGGGAGTGGTAGCGCTATAGATTCAGAGGCTTAGTTAGGGATTGGAAAGGAAATTGGATCACTGCCTCACTGGGTTTCGCGCAAACTGGGCCCTTTCTCGGGCTTCTCAGCTGAGCTTTGAGCTATTTATCATGGACTCAAATTCCTCAGGAGAACATATCCTTGGCAGAAATCGAGTCAGATGCCGCAAAAGCAATCGCCAACTTCACGATCTCTTCACTGTTTACAGGTCCCTTCTCCAGGAGCTGGGCAATCCTCTGGTTAAGCATGTTTTGAAATCGTGTCTTGAAATTGCGAGTTTTTGCAAGGGGAGTTCGGTAGGAAACATACTTCTCATTTTCAACCTGAGAAGAAGGATTTTCGCCTTTTGTGGCAATTTTCAACCCTGTTTTGGAATTAATTTGATGATCCGATTCGTCCTTATCGTATAAATTGTCGATTATAATGTTTCTGGAAATCAGGAATTCAATCCATTACCAATTGGTTAGTAATCGGAGAAGAAGGATTCCAAAAAAAATGAAAAAAAGTTAGCTAGGTACACCTGATTACAACCCTTTTGAACGAAAAAGAAATCTTCTCGTTCATTTTTTGAAATTTTGGAGCTCAATTTGGAATCATTTTTATGATCCGATTTGTCCACATTGTAAAATTTGTTAATTGAAATAACTTCGTTAGATTTGAAGCTAATCAAATAATTCTTGGAATTTAATTGGAAAAGATATAAGTCGAAATGTTTTTGAAAAAAGTGAATCGAGAACACTTGATTACAACCTTAAGGAGACTTTTTTCCTCCGCCTTCTGGTTTCGTTATAACATCGTCGCCCCGTCCAAGTCGATCTCCACCGTCGCCAGCAGAGGTGTGTTTGCAACTCGGGCGATCAGAGCTGGTGAACTTATCCACGCGGCCACACCCATCGTCTCTTTCTCTCTCTCTCTCTCTCTCTCTACAACAACGGGTGTTTTCTATTTGTGCCTCGGAAGTCTCAGAAACAGAACCACATCTGCAGACAAGAATGCGAGGAACAATCTGAGGTACAATGGGTGGTTGTTTTTGCATCTAATTCAATTTCTATTGGCGCAAATTCTAATAGCTTTTTGGGTTTTTGATTTTACATGGCTTACGGCATTAGAAATCGATGCAAGGTATGTGCCTCTCACAGATGTGGTGCAGTGGCCCGGAATAAACGGGCTCGGTCCGACTCCGAGATATTTCCTATTCAGCGCCTCGGGGTTGGTCCCTAAAGCCTGCCAGGGCATAGCTCCGGGCGATTCTTTAAGAACTCGGGCAATCATGGAGACGTTGCTCGGTATGTAACAGCATGACGACGCGCTATGCTTCAGACAACTCCCCCATCTTCGTGCATCCAGGACGCTTGGGCATGTGCGTCATCATGACGTAGCCTGAGGCAGTTATGGCACGAGGATCATCATTAGGGCTGATTGGCTATGTGCTCCGTAACCGTCTTATCCCATACGTCGCCTATGATGTCACCTAAGGCGGTTATCCGAGCATATCCTTCACGCGCTTGCTTGGGGACCGAGTAAGCCAAGGTCTATAAAAGCAAAGGGATTCTAACTTAAGGAGGTATGCCATTCTACCCTACCATAATCCTAGACTTACATACTTCTCACTAGATCTAACTTGATCGTCGGAGGGTCGGAGGGTCACTGGGCTCTCACAGCCTTAGTGACTTTAGCCTCTTTTAAGTACCTCTAACAGCCCATTTGGATGGAGTGATTTCAAAAGAAAAGAAAAGAAAGGGTTTTCGTTCCTAGCTAAATCACTCATTTGGATTCACTATTTTGGTGAGAAATGGAGAGAAAAGTACATAAATAGAATGTTTTTATTGGCTTCTCCCGTTCTCACCTAATCTCACCGAAAATGGTGAGATTTTATGAGAAAAGGCTCATCTTTCTTATCTCACTCTTTCTCACCCTCCAAAGGGGCGGTAAAGGTTCATGATCCAATCACACCCTATATATCAGGTTTATGCTTAACTTCATGGTTTTTGTTCTCTTGCAGGTACATGATGCTGCAATAGATGACATTGCAATCATCACTAATAGAACAAGAATGGTCGATTTTACGCAGCCATATATCGAGTCTGGGCTAGTCGTGGTGGCACCGGTCAAGAAGTTGAACTCTGATGCTTGGGCTTTCTTGGGGCCATTTTCTAGAAGCATGTGGATAGTCACAAGTGGTTTTTTCCTACTTGTAGGAACAGTTGTTTGGATTTTGGAGCATAGGTTGAATGATGATTTTCGTGGCCCTCCTAGGAAACAAGTCGTCACTATTCTGTGGTGAGTAGCGTAAGTTCCTGAATAATATTGAGTTAATAATTTTTTTGCCCATGAGTTGTGAATATAGATGAGAGTAAGATGTTTCAAACAACATGATATACTATCACTAACCCAAGTTAAGAGAAACGAATATATTCTCAAGATTTTACCAAAAAATCTTGTTTCGGGTAGCTGTCTCTCCTTTTCTTTATTCTGCAATGATGTTCATTTTTCCGAGTAAAATCATATTATCCAAGTCCCTTGACTGCTTTCTGCTTTCACTTTGCAGGTTAGCTTTTCAACTTGGTTCTTTGCCCACAGTAAGTAACACGTCACTGGTTTTATGGGACCATCTCTGGATCATAGAGTTGTGGAGAGATACAACTAGTGAAAAGGGAAAAAAAATAGGAACCAAACATATAAATTTAGCTTCTTCACTTCGTTATCTTTGTATCTTTTCGTCCTCCATAAATACCTCCACAAATCCATGATCCAAAGTCCGAACACCTTAATCTTCACTTGCTTCAAGGAACTTCAGTAATACTGACTCGCATATTTTTATTTTCATGCAGGAGAAAACACTATAAGTACTCTCGGTCGTCTAGTGCTTATCATATGGCTATTTGTGGTTCTAATAATAAATTCCAGCTATACTGCAAGTCTAACCTCAATCCTCACAGTACAACAACTTTCTTCACGCATTAAAGGGCTTGAGACTTTACGCACGAGCAATGACCCCATTGGCTACCAACGGGGTTCATTTGCCCACAACTATCTGAGCTGTGAACTCGGCATTCACGAGTCTAGACTCATTGCTCTCAACTCTCCTGAAGAATATGCTGAAGCCTTGAAAAAGGGCCCGAAGAACGGTGGTGTTGCTGCATTGGTTGATGAGAGAGCATACATAGAACTCTTCCTCTCTTCCCGTTGCGAATTCAGTATAGTAGGTCAAGAGTTCACCAAAACAGATGGGGATTTGTAAGTAATTCTTTATCCACGACATTGTTAGGCTGCATTTGGGTAAATATGGCTTTGAAATGAAGTGATTCGTCGTTGATGATTCAGTAAGCCCGGCTAAAAGTTAGGCTAGTCTACATTTGGATTTCTATATTGAGTTTGGAATTTTTTCATGAAGGATTTTGAAATCAATGTCTAATATGAGTAATTTGAAGTCCACATTAAGGATTGGTTATACAGTATACAATATGGCTAATCCCTCAAAAGATTATTGGTCAAAATGAACACCTAAACCCTACATTTGAAGTTCACATCTATCCAAACAAAGCCTTAGTTCTTTCTTTCTGTGTGAGCTTGTGATTTAGTTTTATATGCAATCTGCACCAAGATAGGGATTTATGGGTCCTTATTGCCATGTAAACGTTAGTATTTCTTTTTATATGCAAAATTTTGTTGCTTAAGCTTCACTAAATAGAAATTTGAGCTTTAAACGTTAAATTTCGAAAAATCTTCTTCTTCTTTGAATGATCCCCCGGCGTATTTTCCGTAGTGGCCACAAAAGAAAACTTGGCTACAAGAATCAAAATTTTGTTTTGATGTATCGTTTAGGTTTACTAGGGAAAGGAAACTTGTTGCTGACAGATATTAACTTATTTTGATTTTGATATTTGCTTCTTACCAGGCCTTTCCAAGGGACTCGCCTTTGGCGATTGACATGTCAACTGCCATTCTAAAACTATCAGAAAAGGGGGAACTCCAACCAGGGCCGGCCAAAGGTACTTGGATGTTCTAGGCCAAATATCGAAATTGTGCCCTACATAAATTTTCTAATTTAAAAATAATAACAGAAATACTTATCTATATATTATTTTCGTTTATACTATTAAACATGGTACATATTCCGGCCTTAATAGCTTGTGCAATTGCAATAATATTCAGTGGACTCAGGTTTGAATCACAGTAGCCCCCAATTTGTGTGACAAGAGAATTTTTTTTGGCAAAAAGATACTTCAAAAAAGTATCTTATCAAGACTTGAACTCAGGCATCTTGTGTGGAAAAACAAACACTTTACTACTAAACTACCAAAGGAGTTTGTATTATAGTTGTGCACAGAAAATATATATACTTATCTGGGAAGGGTTGCCCCATTTTTTGCCCAAAATATGGAGGCCCAAGGCGGCGGCGGCCTCTTGGGTCTTCCCATTGGACCGGTCCTGACTCCAACGAATACACGGCAAGTGGCTTATGAGTAGTGCTTGCAGTTCCCAAGGCGCAAAGCTAGCTGTGGACCGCCTCCAACTCAAGAGCTTTTCAGGACTTTTTGTCGTCTGTGGACTGGCGTGTTTGCTTGCTCTCTTAGTGTATTTCATGAAGATGGTGCGACAGTACATCCGCCATTACTCTGGGGAGGAGTCAGAATCTTCTGGAAGCTCGCAGTCATCCCATTTTCAGACATTTCTTACGTTTGTTGATGAGAAAGAAAAGCAAGTGCAAAACCGGTCCAAGAGAAGACAGTTGGAGAAGGATTCAAAAAGTAGCAATGGCGGAAGTATGGAATCGACAAGTGCTTCCTCCAACACAAGATGTACAGAAATGGCGTCTATCAAAAGTGTTAGTTTTGGTTCTGGAGTCTAGTTGACACTTCCATGAACCATAGTTTTCACTTAGATGTGGCAAACAGACGGGTTTGGGTGAGTTTGAACGGGTTCAAATGGATCGTGGGTCAAATATGGACGGGTCGAATATGGGTCAAAAAGAAAACGGGTTAAAATGGGTCGGGTTGAATATGGGTCCAGCCAAATCCAAATCCGCCCGACCCGACCCATTTTCCTCTTTTTTTTTTTTTTTTTTTCCCTCCCCTTCCCCTCTCTTCTCCCCCCAATTCTCTGATTTGTCTCAATCAGGTTTTTACTTTTTTTTCTCAGTTCTAAACAGTAACGTACTTGTACTTTGACTAGGAGTCAAAGGCCGCATTAGAGAATTATCTGGAAGGTGATGATTGCACCGATTGTACAGTTTCGGTCTTCGTTGGTTTGCCGAAACCACCGCTTAGGTTTGGATTAAAAAGTCAAGTGACTTTTTTTTTTGTCTCTATTCTAATTTTTTTGTATTTGTTTGTTTTGCAACAAACTTTTTATCCCTATTAGTTCGTTTCGACGAGAGAATTGAAAAGGTAATTTTTTTTTTACTTTTACCCTAATATTGTTTGTAATATTCAAGATAAATCCCAACAACCGGCTTTTTGAGTTTTATCTTGGATGTTTTCAAAAATATTTGAGTAAAAGTCATAATTTTTACTTTTCTGATTGGAGCGAATCAAAAATTGTAAAGTAAATTTCGCAAAACGACAAACGCGGACCGGGCCTGAAACTAACAGAAAAACAGGGCCTGAAACTAACGGGAAAAAACCAAAAAAAAAAAAAAAAGGAGAGAGGGAGAGAGAGAGAGAGAGAGAGTATAGGGGGCGACGAAGACAGTGAAGTTGTTCGATTTCGTTTTGTTAAAGGGAGAAACGGCAAAAAGTCTAGGGAAAATGGTCACATCACGTGAATTAAGTAAGAGGCTTTGTTGTCTGGGTCTTTTGCATTCCAATCCATATTGAACTCATTTTTAATCCACCTAAATCCATATAAATATGGGTTGATATGGGTTCGACCCATATCAACCCATTATACAATATAGGCGGATTGGGTTGGGTTAAAAGTGGGCGAATATGGGCGGATTAAAAAATATGAGTTGAGATTACCACCTCTAGTTTTCACAATATTTAGCAGCATATCAAGAAGTGGATGTGAATTATACCGTAATTGTAACCGTATTGGTCCTCTGGATCTGTCATTTGTAATTGGGGGAATCAGCCTATATTCTTGCATACATTCATATATGGCAAAGGAAACGTATTTATGTATTTTTGTTCATGTACAGATTTCATGGTGGTTGTCTGAAATGGCCTAGATGAACTTTGCACTAGCTTTAATCGGGTCCTCCGCTAGCAGACGTTTGAATTGGTTCCCAATGAACTAATCGAGATTAGCGTAAAGTAAACCGGACAGCCTGAGTTATAATGTGAACTGGGCTCATGCACAACGATGTCGGGTGACCTCTGAACTTTGTGTACGCAACCAACTACACTGGTTAGTCTATAATCCTCCAAAGGTTGTGTTTAAATTTCTACTACAAAGCTCCCAAACAATCTAAGGAACTTCACAGCCAACTTATCCTCTCCCCCACCCAAATGCCCTTCCAGAAGGAAATTGTTACAAAGGCATTTCTATTTTGAACAAAAGTAATTTCCATGTTTTTTGTTTTGGATTTAAACTCACACTAGTGCTACCCCTTTTCAGTGGCTCTTCTTTGGCTTTCGAATGGATGGGCCTGCTGCTTTCTTCCAACCCTTCTCTCTCTGTAAGTTCTCTTCTCTCTCCTCCCCCACATGTATTCACCTTTTTCTCGAATGGATGGGCCTGCTGCCTTTTTTCTTCTACTTTTACATGTTTTTCTTTGCTGACTTTGTTCTTTTCTTCATTACTTTTACAAAGAACGGACCTCCTTTCACACCAAATCCCTTTTTTTGGACAAAATGATTGGGTAGTTCTTCCTTTGCAACCTTTACCAACATGGTTATAATTTATCTTGAATTTTTGACTGTGGTGAAAGTTTTAAGTTCCTGCTTGCTAGGGTTCTAAAAGTCTTCATTTTGCTATTGTCATTACATTAGTGTATGTATGTATTGTAACAATCTATGTTTATTATTGTTGGGATTTTCTTTTAAAGTTGTTTGGTTTGTAACTGCAGAAATTAAATCAATTTGACAAGTCTTTGAGCATTTTTCATTCTGGAATTGTCGGCCACGACTCTCGTAATGAACTAGTTTCTTCTGTGCTATTTACTTCGCAGGTTCAGATTCGGGTTCGATAATTAGACAGTTCGCCATGAATTTGATATGGGTATTGGTATTAATATTGTTAGTTTTCAGCAATGGACATTTTTCAAACGGGGTTGGTACAAATTCTTCTAATAGACCTGCAGAAGTGAACATTGGGTCTATGTTCAATTTCAATAGTGCAATCGGGAAGGTCACGAAAGTTGCCATAGAAGCTGCGATTGAAGATGTGAATTCCAATCCAGCAATTCTTGGAGGAACCAAGTTGAACATAACTATGCACGATGCCAATTTCAGTGGATTTCTGGCCATGGCCGAGGGTAAGCATTTTCATCATGTGGAGTACCTATGTTACATGGAGTTTTTGAAATGTTTGAAGAATCAACAATGGACACTAGGTATAGGGGACCGATAGTTCAGTCTGTTGTTCCCCAGGGGTCACTCACGCACACAACACACACTAATTTCAGAGGAAAAACTCCATTCCGTATGTATACTCACAATATACACAAAATTTGAAAAAAACCTCTCTGGGAGCAACATTACGGCTCACCGCCAGGAGCCACACCGGCTCTCCACTAAATTAACCTCACCCACTCCAGACTACATTCTGCTAACCCACACTCTTACACTGAGTGTTACTCAGCAATATATAGACAAAGGGAGGGAGAATCAGTACAAAGAGCATTGAATGCTCTTTTCATGCATGAGAAAGAGAGTCAAAATTTGCATGCTGCAAATCTTCTCCAATCCCAGCAAATCCAGTAGCCCATGTGGAGAAATCAGGAAAAGTCAACACAGTCTTCAAAATGTTACATGGACTCTTTCACTCTTTGAAATGTTTAAAGTATCAATGTCGGTCTGTATTGAGTCCTCCCTTGCCCATACCCCCATTAATTTGGGAATACACGTGTACTGCAACTGCTGTACCAATGTCGGACAGTCAGACACTAGAGTGAGGGCGTGGGATGTGTTTCCAACGGTTTTGGTTGGACTCTAACCTAGAAAACATATTTGGCCTTTGATCTTGTGGTTTTACCATTCATAAACCTCTCAAATTTTGCATGAAACACTCTATGACAAACGCAAGATATTTTGCAGCGTCTGGCAAACGCAAGATATTTTGCATGAAACGTTCATGTAAACACAATATATATCTTGACAAACGCAAGATATACAATATATCAAATATAGACATTTTGCAGGGTCTGGCACAATTGAGAAAAGAACCATGTGTGTCAGATATGAGAACACATACTAGTACCCGACAACCGTATCTAAGTCTATGTAACATAGTTCTGGACAAGTGACTCAGAATCTCAATTTTACCCATAGTTATTGAGGTTGTGTTTAGATGTATTGATTTGATATGAGTGGAATTTTAGATGTAAGAACAAATGTAGATAAGTGACGCGCCCTCTATTAGGTGACAAAGAATGCATGTATGAACTTTAGATGGGTGGATTGAACCAAGTTTGTGATTATAGTTATTTGAAATCCTTCCGTAAACAATCCTACTCGTGCATAAATTGGAAGATGTATATGTTTCGCGTCTCCTTTCAATTCTCCACATTAGAGGTACCAATTTACCTCCAATATTTAAACTTCCTGCTATGAAGTTCAACCTCAGGTCCCTTCATTTCAAAAGCACTTATCAAAACGGAGTTCTAATCTTTCATTTTGTCACTGGCAACAGCATTAAAGTTCATGGAGAGCGATACAGTGGCCATTATTGGCCCCCAATCTTCTGTTACAGCTCATGTGATTTCCCACATTGCAAACGAGCTCCAAGTCCCCCTATTATCTTTTTCAGCGACGGACCCCACCTTGTCCTCACTTCAGTATCCGTTCTTTGTGAGAACGACACAGAATGATCAGTTTCAGATGGCTGCTATAGCAGATATAGTTGAGTACTATGAATGGAGAGACGTAATTGCAATCTACGCCGACGATGATTTTGGGAGGAACGGGATAGCTGCATTATCAGATGAACTTGCAGGAAAACAATGTCAGATCTCTTACAAAGCACCTTTAGACCCTCAAGCTACGCGAACCGAGATCATGGACGTTTTGGTTAAGGTGGCTTTGGCCGAATCTCGGATTCTTGTTCTTCACACTGATCCCACTTGGGGTCTAGATGTTCTTTCTGTGGCACATTATCTTGGGATGATGGACAGTGGGTATGTTTGGATAGCAACCAATTGGCTCACTACTGTTTTGGACACTGATTCTCCCCTTTCTAAGAAATCAATGGATAATATCCAAGGACTCATTACATTTCGTATGTACACGCCAGAATCGAAACTAAAAAGAAACTTCGTTTCTCGTTGGAAAAACTTGACGACGCACCAAATGGCGAATGGCCCTTTTGGGTTGAATACCTATGGTTTGTATGCCTATGACACTGTTTGGCTACTTGCACATGCTATTGATGCCTTTTTCAGTCAAGGTGGAAGTATCTCCTTTTCGAATGATTCCAGATTAAGTGAGCTAAATGGGGGGAATCTGCATCTAGATGCTCTAAACATCTTTGATGGAGGAAAGTTATTGCTCAACAATATCCTAAATGTCAATTTGACTGGTTTAACGGGTAATGTGAGTTTTTCTTCCGACAGGTCCCTCTTTCGTCCTGCGTTTGAAGTGATCAATGTGATAGGCACTGGAGTCAGAACCATCGGTTATTGGTCTAATTATTCTGGCTTATCAGTTTTGCCTCCAGAAACACTCTATTCAAAACCACCTAATCGTTCCAGTTCAAGTAAAAATCTATACCCTGTTATATGGCCTGGACAAACGACACAGAAACCCCGCGGATGGGTTTTTCCAAACAATGGAAGAGCGTTGAGAATTGGAGTCCCAAATCGAGTGAGTTATCGTGAATTTATAGCACAAGTGCCGGGGACTGAGATGTTCAAAGGGTACTGCATTGATGTTTTCACGGCTGCAGTGAACTTGTTGCCCTATGCTCTCCCATATAAGTTGATCCCCTTTGGGGATGGTGTCAATAACCCTAGCTGCACTGAGCTTGTGCGCTTGATCACAGCCGGTGTGAGTATGAGCTTTAACGTTCTCATTGTTTTATTTTGCTGTGCTTTGATCATATAGATCAGTTGAGGTATTTACCAAGGGAAAGGAAAATATATGGAAAACCCAATAATGTAAATTTAGCTTCTTTTAAATTTTCCTCATTTTTTTTTGCCTTTACCTTTTCCTTTCCCTCCCCATAAGTACCTCTAAATGTTCATGATCCAATCGCACCCTATATGTCTGGTTCATGCTTAATTTCATGGTTTTTGTTCTCTTGCAGGTATATGATGCTGCAATAGGTGACATTGCAATCGTCACTAATAGAACAAGAATTGTCGATTTTACGCAGCCATATATTGAGTCTGGGCTAGTCGTGGTGGCACCGGTCAAGAAGTTGAACTCTGATGCTTGGGCTTTCTTGAGGCCATTTTCTGGAAGCATGTGGATGGTCACAGGTGGTTTTTTCCTACTTGTGGGAACTGTTGTTTGGATTTTGGAGCATAGGTTGAATGATGATTTTCGTGGCCCTCCTAGGAGACAAGTCGTCACTATTCTATGGTGAGTAGCGTAAGTTCCTGAATAATATTGAGTTAATAATTTTTTTGCTCATGAGTTGCGAATATAGATAAGAGTAAGATGTTTCAAACAACATGATATATTATTGCTAACCCAAGTTCAGAGAAACGAATATATTCTCGAGATTTTACCAAAAAACCTTGTTTCATTTTTCCAAGTTAAATCATATTATCCAAGTCCCTTGACTGCTTTCTGCTTTCACTTTGCAGGTTTAGCTTTTCAACTTGGTTCTTTGCCCACAGTAAGTAACACGTCACTGGTTTTATGGGACCATTTCTGGATCATAGAGTTGTGGAGAGATGCAACTAGTGATCAAAAGGGAAAAAAAATAGGAACCAAACATATAAATTTAGCTTCTTCACTTTGTTATCTTGGTATCTTTTCGTCCTCCATAAATACCTCCACAAATCCATGATCCAAAGTCCGAACCCCTTAATCTTCACTTGTTTCAAGGAACTTCAGTAATACTGATTCCCATATTTTCTTTTTCATGCAGGAGAAAACACAATAAGCACTCTCGGTCGTCTAGTGCTTATCATATGGCTATTTGTGGTTCTAATAATAAATTCCAGCTATACTGCAAGTCTAACCTCAATCCTCACAGTACAAAAGCTTTCTTCACCCATTAAAGGGCTTGAGAGTTTACGCACCAGCAATGACCCCATTGGCTACCAACAGGGTTCATTTGCCCGCAACTATCTGAGCGGTGAACTCGGCATTCACGTGTCTAGACTTATTCCTCTTAACTCCCCTGAAGAGTATGCTGAAGCCTTGAAAAAGGGGCCGAAGAACGGTGGTGTCGCTGCATTGGTTGATGAGAGAGCATATATAGAACTCTTCCTCTCTTCGCGTTGCGAATTCAGTATAGTAGGTCAAGAGTTCACCAAAAGCGGATGGGGATTTGTAAGTAAAATTTTTTATCCACCACATTGTTAGGCTGCATTTGGATAAATATGGCTTTGAAATGAAGTGATTCGACGTTGATGATTCAATAAGCCCGGCTAAAAGTTAGGCTAGTCTACGTTTGGATTTCTCTATTGAGTTTGCAATTTTTTATGGGTCCTTATTTTGCCATGTAAACATGACTATTTTACCAGGATAAGGTTTTATGGGGCCTTATTGCCATGTAAACGTTAGTAGTTTTTTTTTATATGCAAAATTTTGTTCCTTCAGCTTCTAAAGAGAAATTTGAGCTTTAAACATGAAATGTCGAAAAATCTTCTTTTTCAAATGAACCCCCGGTGTATTTTCCGCAGTGGCCACAAAAGAAAGTTTCGCTACAAGAATCAAAATGTCGTTTTGATATAAGCTTATTTTGATTTTGATAGTTGCTTCTTACCAGGCCTTTCCAAGGGACTCGCCTTTGGCAATTGACATGTCAACTGCCATTCTAAAACTATCAGAAAACGGGGAACTACAACGAATACACGACAAGTGGCTTATGAGTAGTGCTTGCAGTTCCCAAGGCGCAACGCTAGCTGCAGACTGCCTCCAACTCAACAGCTTTTCAGGACTCTTCATTATCTGTGGACTGGCGTGTCTTCTTGCTCTCTTAGTGTATTTCGTGAAGATGGTGGGACAGTACATCCGCCATTACTCTGGGGAGGAGCCAGAATCTTCTGGAAGCTCGCGGCCATCCCATTTTCAGACATTTCTTACGTTTGTTGATGAGAAAGAAGAGGACGTGAAAAACCGGTTGAAGAGAAGGCAGTTGGAGAGGGATTCGAATAGGAGCTTTGGCGGCGGTATGGAATCGGCAAGTGCTGCTTCCAACAGAAGATGTACAGAAATGGCATCAAACCGAAGTGTTACTTTTGGTTCTGAAGTCTAGTTAACACTTCCATGAACCATAGTTTTCACAAATATATAGCAGCATATCAAGAAGTGGTTGTTCGTTATACCATACTAGTGCGATGCCGACGCGCGTAAGCAGCGTATCAAGAAGTGGATGTTTGTTATACAGTACTAGTGCGATGCCGACGCGCGTACGTAATAGATGGTGGAATGCTTTGCCTAAAGGCATTGTGTAGATAGTGTCTGATCTAATTATAAGTCTTGTATATCGAGTGTTTGATAGATTTCTAGACATGATGTAGCTATGTATTTTATTTCTCAAATATAGTAACGAATCGTAGTGTAGAGATGGTGTGAAGGGATTGTTGCGGGCTGGGTGATGATGAGAAGTTATGTACTATAGCAGGCCTCATAAGGTGGAGTGAATCATTTACAAAACATGATGTTTGCAAGCAAGTACTGTTGTGCGTTTTTTACAATGCCGAACATATTGGATCTGTTCAACATTTTGAGAACCAAAAATCAGAACATGCAAGCATCTACCATCCATGTTGGAAATGAAGACGATCAATGATTTTCCTAACATCTAGCAAGTGAGCATTTAGGAATTCAAACCATTTTGGTCCTTTTAAGCTTCCTGTTTTGCAATTAGTGGGTCATGCCCTTGTTCCAGAAGTGAGAAGGAGCTCTTCAACGCTATATTCCTTCAAGTAGTCATAAAAACTGTAGGGAAGGTATTGCAAACACATGCAATGAGGTGAGAGGTTGATTGACAGTACTAGCCCAAGATGCGAATGAGCACCGTTTTCCTTTTTTAGTTTCTTTGTGAATTTCCTTATTGTATTATATTCCAAATGTTGAAGGGCCTGAGGGGTGTTTCTTATCCCAAACTATGTACTCTAGATTTTATTTATGCTAAGTTTCGGTTTAATAACCAAAAAAAAGTGTCACGAGGAAAAGATGAACCATCTGTACCTCTGGTTTTCATGTTAAACTCAGGGCCCGGTGGCCAACCTGCTGAGCAAATGCCAAGAAGCTGAGTTCTTGATATTCCTTATTACCTACTACATGCTATTTTCCAACACTTCCATCTCTTAAAATAATGTGCAATATATCAGTCTTGAATTCTTTTGTTGTCGTAATTTCTTTTGTTGGGGCTGTTTTTGTATGAAATTCTACTTTTCGCCAAGGAAAAAAAAAAAAAAAACCTCCTCCTCCGTAACTTTCCGCTTCTTAGGTTTTACAATAATAATATCATGTCCAAATGAGATGGCATAATATATCGTCATGCCTATGTATTGAATACCTATTTTCCAAATTATATGCAGATTGAAAACAGGACGCCGTCTTTATAAACCAATGCCAAACCAACTTCCTCCTCAAACCTATAGAACATAAGGCATGACAAGAGACAGTTATAAATTGGTACAAAATGACTAATCTTTCTACAAAAATATTCACATTTAATGTTTAATGATGAATGCAGAGATTGCTAAGGCGGATTATGACTATCCTCCCATGTCAACACCTTTGCTAAAACCTTGTACACACAACCCATTAAACTGATTAGTCAATAATCCTACAGCCTAATTAGATTCACACACACTGTAGAACCAAAGTAGCGAAACTAGAATTTAGCCCTTCAGCAATCTTACCATTTGCAAAAAAAGAAAAGAAAAGAAACACTAAAGAATTGAAGAAACAACCCTTTTTTCATAAATTTCCATGCACGTTAAATTTCCTTTCATCTTCCTCCCCTACTTTAACTGAAAAAATCATTATCAAGTATAGGTCTTCTTCTACAACTCCCTCAGTATATCTTCTGATAATTTTCAAATACTGATCACACAAGTAGTTGAATTAGTTTGTTCATGTGTCTCCCCAGTCGTCGTGAGTATTTGAGCCTCACATGGAGCAAGTTTGGGGTTCAGGATTATTGATAGTCTCTAAACCCGTTGACTAACATACTGACACTCCACTAACTCCCACTAATAAATAAACATGACAAAAAAAAAAAAAGGAAAAAAAGTAAATGAGCCGAACTCAAACACTACAAATCTCGGCCTTGTAGTGTTTGGTAGACCAAGAGTACGACGCGGGTTGGGGGACGACGGGTTTGATGGGTATGATTCAATGTGACAAAACCCATTTTGAAGAAACACAAAAATGATTTTTTAGAACAAGATTCGGAACAAATCTATATCCTAAAAATCTGATTTTTGACGTAATTATTGAATCCTATAATATCTAAAATGTGAATGTCTCGGATTATTGAAATATGTTCGATAAAAGAAGAAAAACTGCTGCGCAGTCTCCCAAGGTTCTTAGAACTATGATGGCTTCTTGAAACGATGCTGTTTCGTTACACTTCGCACGTTGACCATGCGAAGTACGTTTTAATACCACGTTGCCGTTTCATCATGTTCCGAAATCGTGTCTTGAACATGCGAGTTTTGGAAGAATAACACAGTAAAGCGAGCTCGAGAAACGCGAGTTCGGCAGTAAACATACTTCTCATCTTCAACCGGAGAAGTATCAAGAAGAACGCTTCTCCCCCTTTTTGGCAATTTTCAACCTTATTTTGGAAATAATTTGATGATCCGATTCGTTCTTATTGTATAAATTGTCGATTATAATGTTCTTGAAAATCAAGAATTCAATCCAGTACCAATTGGTTATTAATCGGAGAAGAAAAATCCAAAAAAAAATTGAAAAAAGTTAGCTAGGTACACTTGATTATAATCCTTATGAAAGAAGAAGTTTTCTCCTTTCATTTTTTGAAATTTTGAGCCTTACTTTGAAATTATTTTTATGATCCGATTTGTTCACATTGTAAAACTTGTCAATTAAAATGATTTTGTTAGATTTCAAGTCAATCGGATAATTCTTGGAATCTAATCGGAAAAGATATATGTGGAAAAAAGTAAGCCGGCAACACTTGATTACAACTTTTAAAAGACTTTTTTCCTCCGCCTTCTGGTTTTCGTTATAACATCGTCGCCCCGTCCAAGTCGATCTTCACCGTCGCCGTTCCGACCACTGAGTCAGCCGGCAGAGGTGTGTTCGCGACTCGGGCGATCGGAGCTGGTAAACTTATCCACGCGGCACACCCATCGTCTCTCTCTCTCTCTCTCTCTCTACAACAACGGGTGTTTTCTATTTGTGCCTCGGAAGTCTCAAAAACAGAACCACATCTGCAGCCAAGAATTCGAGGAACAATCTGAGGTACAATGGGTGGTTGTTGTTGCATCTAATTCACTTTCTATTGGCCAGAAATAGGGATGTATGGGGATCTTAAAGGTGAAGGGCCAGAAATAGGACGACGGAGATGAGGGAGTACATATTAGTATACGAGAGTAACTTCCATCCACTTTAGGTGGAAAAGTGGGGTTTTCCGTCACCATTAATTGTGGGCCCCACCGTGCGTATATTATAGTAATCTGAACCGTTCATCTTGTAGGGTTCGCAAAGTAGTATATATTCACTAAAAATTAGCTTTATCGGAGTTGGATAGGTATAAAAAAAATTGAAGTTTGGTTTTAAAAAATTGACGGTAGATAAGTTTAAAGTTAAACTATCCATAACCGTCTATTTTTTAAACTAAGATTTAATTTTTAATATATCTATCGATATCCGATAAATATGATTTTTGGTGTGAATGTACTACTATACGGGTCCTACAAGTTGAACGGTTCAGATTACTGAAAAAAATACACAACGGGACCCGCAATGTGTGATGGAAACCATAGGGTTTCCACCTAAGGTGGAAAGAATTTTTTCTCTGAGTATACATGGTAATATGGGTGGGTGGGATCGAATCTTGCTGCGGGTGTGGAGAAGAGGAGAACATTGGGGTTTTCCTTTTTAGTATTTATAGTCTAAGGGCATTTTTGGTCTTCATGCATTGACAAAAAAAATTTGCAAACTACGTGTATGGCACAGCACATGGACCGTTAAAATGGATGGATATCTATAAACCATGTGGGGTTATGTGGTCAAGTTTTAAACCTCAGGGTAATGTGCTGGTAAAATGGATTTTTCCCAAATTTATAGTATGCCACACACTCGTGTGTTCTCATTGCTTCTTCCTGCTTGTTTAGGCCCATCAAAGTCAAAAAGAGTATGCACAGTGTCTACATGTTTTACACCAGTCCTAGATCATGTAATAAGCCTTGATTGTTCAGAACTATGGATGATGCTTTTGTGGGTATCTCTACTTACGATTTCAGCATCTATGCTTTTTCTTTACCCTTAGAAATCCCATTTTTTATGCCCTCTATGTCAAAACAATGTCTGGAGTTTTTTTTTCTTGCAATCCTCCGATGTTTTATGTTACTGATTCCTTCTTCTTTTTTTCCCCCCTTTCACAGGGCTCTAACTTTGGATGGAATGGATCCACCTTCTACTCCTTATTACAATACTTCTGATGCGTTACCTTGAATCCTTCTTATAATGGATGCTATGTATGAAATCAAGACGATATTTACGTTGTAACTTGGAATCATGATCTATATGGTAGTATTGGGAAGGACAGTATGCCTTTTTATGTTGTCATGTTCGAGATTTTATCAAATTACTTTCCTTCTTTATGCGGATCATTTTTCATGGATTTCATTGCATTAACTGGGGGAAATCTTTTATTGTTCTTTTCTTTTTTTTCCCCGCTGTGAATAAGGTGCTTTGGGGCCAAGGCTAAGCTATGTAGTAGAGGTGGCAAATGGGCGGGTCTGGGCGGGTTGAAACGGATTGCGGGTCAAATATGGGTCAAATAGGAAACGTGTTGAAACGGGTCGGGTCAAATATGGGTCAAGTCAAATCCAAACCCACCCGACCCGTTTTTTCCCTTTCCCCTTTTCTCCCTCCCCGATACGGTTCCTTATCCGTGATATCCCTTTTTTTTTTTTTAACTTCTTTTTGTTTTTGTAAAAAAATTATGAGTTTTGACAAAAAAAAAATACTTTTCCGATTCATCTCAACGAGACGAATTAGTAAGTTTCAAAAATATGAAGCAAAATTAACAAATGCGAAAATCTTATTTGCGGACTATTCTGTAAATAAGGTTTTACGGAGACCAATCATGCATGTCCAAAGTGTTTTTGAACGGTCCGGATTGAAAATCAATTTTGTCCGGTAACAATTAATTATGATTAGTTATAATTGAAAACGAATCTCAGTCATTGATTGCGGGAATGGATGATTGAGATTTCGTCGCGTGAACACGGAGCCTCCGTGTTTAAAATAAAATTCCTTCGTTTGCATCTAAAATTCAGTTCCTCTCTCTCTCTCTCCTAATTTGGGTTTGTTATTGAGTGGTTTCTGTTAAATGGCATGACGTGTCGGAGCACATGGGAACTGATTTGGTGAAATAGAATGGCTCAGAAGTGTGTAGGCGAGGTGAAAAACGAGACTTTTCAAAATTTTCCCGGAAAATACTCTTTCCGAAAGAGTATCGAGACAAAAAAGAAACAGTAGCGAGACATTTGGGTCTTTTTAAGTCCAGCCCATATTGAACCCATTTTTAACCCATCTAAACCCATATAAATATGGGTTGATATGGGTTCAACCCATTTAAACCCATTATATAATATGGGCGGATTGGGTTGGGTTATAAGTGGGCGGGTTGGGCGGGTTAGAAAAATATGGGTTGAGATTGCCAAGTAATGGCCAGTATATACTTGTGAAACAAAATGGTCGTGATGCTATATACTCTGGGTTCATGTTTCACATCTGGGAATTGCCTTCTCTTGCCAACTTTATATAACCTGTTGTTTTGGTTGCTTTGAAGAGATATAGTTGCTTGTCACTTACCACACTAGGTGGAAAGTTGCACAGGGTCAGCTAGTCCTTCGAGTTTTTAGTAAAAAATTACAATGCACCACATAAGAAGTTTATCGGCCATATCAGTTACATTTAGGTCATGTTTTCTGTATGTATACTCTCCCGCTATAGCCTTTACCAGGGCTATTGTAAAGTGCCTAAGTAACCTGTGCGTCAGTCATATGTGAATTACTATCATCATTTCTTGTTCAAGGGAAAGCACTCCTTTAAAATCTGCCTCCCTGTTTATCCCTTCAAAAACACACTTAAGTAGTCGTTCACCTTTATAGAGGATCAGTTTGTGTGAAGGCTCAGGGTCTGTCGTGTGTGGTTCGGCTTTGGACAAGGGGCTAGGTCCTCTTGGAGGATAGTCATAATTTAGCCTTAGCAATCTCTGCATTTCGTTGTTAGACATGAATATTTATGTGGAAAGATTAGTCTTTTTGGTCCAATTTATAACTTCATGTTGTCGTGCCCTGTGTTACATGGACTCGGGTACAATTGGCGAATGCGGCTATGTGTGTGAGTGTCGGTGTCATTTAATTTCCACCTCGGACACAGAAATACGCCCAAAAATTTGCATATGGCAGAATATTTCTTTCTTTCTGGGATAAATAGAGTTTATTAATTGCCTTAAGGCATTTTGTGCATTAGATTGGAGTTTCCTGCATAGTTATGTAAATCAGAATTACAAAATATCCTTGATAGATGGATGCTGAACTAAATATGTCGAACTCAGAGTCCATATCCTTGTGAAAGTGTTGAGTGGCTGACTCTGGTGTTTTAGTTATTTAGAAACATAGTCATGCCCATGCTTCTTATCGTTGCTGAGTACAGACCCGGATCATACTCATCATTCCAAAATATATGCACCTGATTATTTTTTCTCTCTGGTAAGTTGAATATTTATGCAGATGGTGTTGCCACCAAAATCTGATTGGAGACGTTCAGCCCCTGTGGGTATGTTGATATCAGTCGAAGAGGGAACCTCGGCCCCTTCGGGGAAGACTATCTGCACTTTGGGCTGTATTCCAAAAGAATCTCAAACCTGTCATTCTCTGGTCTAATTACCTTATATGTTTTGCCACTATGCAAATCTTGAACATCTGAGATACGCAAAAGAAAATTATTTACAATAATGTAATTCCAATGACCTCGTTTCCATTTCTGTTCATGGATTTTTGATGAAGCAATCCTTAGTGGGAATGAGTTGTCCTAGCTGGTGCCATTTTATTTATATCACCTTATGTTGGAGTAGGTTTTCTAGTCATTTTGTAAACTTTATCACTTCGGTTTCCTCCAGACATCACATCCATAGTTCTCTGTTATGCAGCCAGAACACTAGACTGTATATTCGATTCATCACTGCTGTTCAGAGCTCTATCTTTGATTTTACATTGACTTTGGCATTTTGTTTGGAAGATGAGATAATATTGCACAATAGAACTCTATATTTCATCTCAGATATGCTTGCTTTGATGATTGTTGTGGGAGACAATTCAGGGAATGTATCAATAGTTCCACTTAGAGACGATATAAGTTTAAGGAGGAAGTTGGTTTGGCATTGGATTAATGAGACAGCGTCTTATTTTCAATCCAGTTATACTCTGGAAAATAGGTAATCAATACATGGACATAACGGTATCTTGCGCTCTCTCATTTGGACATGATATTATGGTCGTAAAACCCAGGAAACTGAGAGTTTCAGAGGAGAAAATGAAATTGCTACTTTCTGGAATTTTAAACTGATGCATTGCCCATTAAAGTACAACCATCAGTGAAGGCTTCAACACTGGACAACCTTAGCATAATTTAGAAGTATCAGCTCCAAGACATGCAACTTGTCTTGTTTACTCGACCCCGATGAACCTGTTACTCATTTCTGCAAGGGTTCTGTCCATCTTTCCCAGTAAAAGACCCAACTCTCCCATTCTATAAGAGCAAAGCTTTCTTGGGGAGATAAAGTGCAGCCATATCTTCGTCAGCAATTTCTCAATCCTTAAATGTTGCAACGATAAAGCCACCAGCGGTGGCCATATCATGCACAAGGATGTCGGGTGACCTCTGAACTTCTGTACTTAACTGAATTATCATAGTCGTCCTCTGGAAGCGCATTTTGGTTACTAGACATTTGATGTAGTAGTAGAATAGTTTTTGTAATTGCCAAAGTATCACCAAAAAAAAAAAAAAAAGAATAGTTTTTGTGACAAGGTTGAGTTGGAGAGATAAGAAAATAGAAGGAAAGAAAAAACTCAGCCCTCCCAAAACACTTGGTTGGATAGTGGAGAGATATAGGAGAAAAGGTAAAAAGAAAAACACAACTTTAAAATACAATTTCGGATCGGTACCGTTAGATGTATGTGGACACTTGTAAAAAGATAAAATCCACTTTTCTGAATCTCTCGAAAGGTGGACGGATTCTGGTTTTACTACATATATCGTAAAATTGCATCTTCTTTTATTTTCTCTGCTTTATCTTTCGAAAGATGCTTGAAACAATTGTGTTCCGACGCGGACAAAAGGTGTGCCGGACTGTCTGATGTGTGCTGATCTCATGTCCATTGTGCAGACCCACATGCATCGGACGGGAACAATTCTTCGTCTGTACCATTACCCTTTAATTTTCCCAAGCAAAAGAATAGAACACAATCGTTTCCCTTCATTTATCTACTAAATCATTAACCAGACAATATCGAAAGATACCAGTATCCTGCATTTTTTTTCCTTTTCGTCTACCTAATCCTTGCTCTTTTTTCTCCTAGCTTGCCAAACGGAATGGATTCTAGCAGAGTTGAAAACTAACAGTGAAACCCATCAGTGAATCAAACCCAAATGCAAGATGGAGAAATTTTCCATAACCGAAAAAACCAGAAAACAACTAAAAAAAAGGAAAACGAAACGATATTTCAAGTTCAGGTCTATAAATGTTAGTAACATTAATCAACAATTTCAATCATAATCTGATTACAGCCATATTTACATTTGTACACAAGTTAGAAGTGACGATCGATTACGATCACACATACGTCAGTCAGAAGGATGCCATACCATGCATTCTGCACTCTCATGTAGTCTGTTGGAGCATAAATTCAAACTACACTGGCTTTGAAGTACTTGTTAAACCCTTCCTCCTCTCTACAGTACTTATGCAGGACTTTATATACTTCCATCAACAATTTCGGAAACCGGCTCCCAAAATAGCCATCAAATCCTTCAGGTACCGGTCCTAGAATTTCCTGAAATGAACACCAGTAATCAAACTCGTATCACCTACAATGGAATGAAAGGACTGATCCTCGAAATCTCAAAAGATTGGCACGTGGGTACCAATACCAATTTGGTAAAGAAAGCGTACAAAGCAGAACAATTCTATGTATGCAGTTGTCAAAATTTGAAAAGGAATTCAATTCCGAAGTGTTTGCATGAGAAATAAACCTGAATTTTAAGAGGAAGTTCTCTATAATGATTCAGCTTGTTCCGCATGACTCGCAGTAAGTCACGAACACTGTCAAACTTATACCGCCTATATTTTCCGATGTCATTCAGGAATGCTGGTTCCATCTTTTCGTCCCATTTTGTGCCTAAAGCCAGGGGAGCTATGCTCTCTAATGCTTTTAAAAGATCAGAGCCAGCTTCCCTGTCTTCTAGTTCTACCCTATCGCTTGCATCACGGAGGAATGATAATCTCATCTCAGAATCCCAAAACAAAGGATGATTAAACACCTCCGATGCCTTCGGCCTGCATAAATTAAGTAGATCACATAAAATGGGTCTTAGAAAATTAACTCAAAGAAAAAGAACTAGGAATCCTGCAAAGGCAAATAAGATCGGTGTACTACATGTAAAAGCTGCAGTAAGCATAGTCAACGACGAAGTTGGAATGTGCCTTATGTCTCACTCAAGGTTACTGTATTATCTATTCATTGGATACAAAAACTTTTACAGATTCTAAAATAGATGTATAATGGTTTTTCAAGCTTGTAAACTCCATGAAACAGCTTAGACAGTTTTCGGTTGCCTATTTCAGTAGCTTTAGGCTAAAACACCACAAAAGCTTGTCATTCTATCTTTAGCATAAAAAAGCTCTACTTTTCAACAGCTTAGATTTTTTTTAGCCCCACTCTTGCAATACGCGCCTTTTTAGCCCAAACAACTTGGGCCTTGTTCGTTTACCATATTTACTTTGTTTTAACTTTGTTTTTCAATCATTACCCTACATTTTTCTCCAATCATTACCCTATTTCTCCAATTATTAATTTCATTTATCTCTCTATCTCTCTCCACTCATTATCCATCTCTCCAATCATTATCTTATTTCTCTCTCCACCCACTACCAAAACTAAAATACCCAAATAACCCAAACGAACATGGCCCGGTTTTTCTTTAGCTGGCATTTTTCATGGAAAGCAAAAAAAAAAAAAAAATTGACTTTTTAGATATCTCAAACACAGCAATAGTAGTCCTTCACAGAACCAAAAAAAGGGCGTAGCGTCTCGTTGTCTCCAAATGGCACAGAGAACAACAAATTGAAGAGGTGACAAGTATAACTATCACTGTGAAGTCATCAAGGCAATAACCTCCTTGCGTCATACCTTAATTCGGCATCCCGGTCCAATAAACGGGATAACAAATCCACAGCTTCTGGAATATACTCCACTAAGAAGAGGTCAGCTTTGCTCTTCACAATGTTGATGTCGCGCTCAAGACGGTCACCAAACGGATGTCGACCACCGGTAATACAGTAAAAGAGGACACAGCCTAAGCTAAACATATCAACAGCGCGTGTTTGGCGCCCATGGAGAAGCTGTTCAGGAGCTTGCCACCCCGAACTTCCATAACCTGTAACAGTTAATGAAATTAAATACTGAACAATAGGACTACAAATTGTATACAACTTGAAGTGAAATAGTGAAGCTAGGTAGTGTATGTGAAAAAATACACTACATATAATTTAGATGCATACCCCATTGGTGGTGGTTAGCATTCCCCAAATAATACATATGAACAACAATCAAACCTTATGATTTTAGAATTGAACTACAGAACAAACCATTTGCATATCTGATAACTAGCAGTGATGCTACCAATAATTCATGGTAAACAAGTGGGATCATGCAATTATTCTAGAGAATACTGGCAAGTAAAATAATTTCCAAAAACTTGGGACATTCTATATACTCCTAAATCATTAATTCAATAAAATTACGGGTACATAAAGGTTCAAGATGTCGCAAAGCAAATCAAATGCACTAAATGGAGGAAATATGCAGTGGCCGCTATAATAATGAGTCAAGAATACTTGCCAGTAGCATGATGGCCCAAGGAAGACATATCCTCAACAAGGCGCTTGCTGATACCCATATCAGAAAGCTTTGCACATAAAGATCTGTCTTTAATTATCAGCACATTTTGAGGCTTTAAGTCTCGATGAACTATCCCCAATTCATGCAAATGCACAAGCCCAGAAACCACATCCCTGTATTACGAAAGGAAACAAAAGCATATCAAGCAAATACTGAGATGCAGTCTAATTAACCAAGGGCAAGTTTTAAACCTGCGTGCTTAAAACTATCAACAAGGCAATCTACCATAAATTTATAACTGCGGTATTGCCATAGGAAAGTGAGATTACATTGCTGGCTTTAGCATTCTTGATGTAGCTCAGTATCACATGGCCAGTCATCAATTCTTATGGCCGTCTGAATAGAGAATAGTACTGGCAGCCAGAACTTACGTGGGCATTAGGAATTGCATAAAAAATACATGGGGCATTGCACAATGCCTCTTCACAAATTGCCTTTTTGGTCAATAAGTCTAAAATCTTAAACATAATCAGCTCATGAAATCCTACTCTATCTGCTAGATTACTCTAATCAAATGTGCTCATGGAAATGGGAATCCGTTCCAGATTCAATGCAGAGAAGAATGAAATAGGTCCAGTCTACTTAACGTCGACTGACTGTGAGATAAATCGAATTCCAGTATCAGAAGGGCTTGGGCCTAATAGTACAGATGTACTCCTTTCTGCAAATGGACCTGGAAAATTGTAGTATTTTGTATGGAATTAACTATTAAGTAATATCCACTACTAGAAATATGAGACAATATCATAAAGATTCCCACCTATGGACAATGACAAAACTTCATGGCCTCTAAGGATTGGATACATCTACTCTTTTCATAAGTAACACATTTTTTATTAAAGATGAGCATCAAACGGATTTTTACGCAGGAACAACAAGGTTCAAGGATTTGGTGGGACCAATTTTGTGGATGAAAAAGAAGAAGAATGGCAGCCTAAGACAAAACTAATAGTGGCATACTCAGCATGAGATGGTGACACATCGGTGACACATCTAGCGTAAAATCTAACGACGTCAATTTTTTTTAAACTAACCTCATCAATTTCAACAACATAGGAGAAGGATAGCCTTTGTCTGTCCACAATTTAACTTCCGGCACAGTGCCCTCCATTGATTCAAAACGGATTTTAAACTCGATCTTGACTTCGGTAGCTTGGTCCTCACCAACGGTTGGAGCATCCAAGTGCATCTGAATTAAATCACTTAGGCTGCAAGTGCAACGCTCCAATGATAGATACACGAAATCCTGGTCTGATTCAACTCCATACCATCGAACAATATTTGGATGTCTATCCGATGCAATAAGATTCTGGATTTCTTTGAAAGCAACATCGTGATGGGCCTTGACAAGACGTTTCACAGCAACGGGACGACCTTCATAAATTCCCTCGAGCACAATGGTACCATTGCTTCCCTTAGCAATCTCTCTATTGGAGACAAACAATTTACCAATTGTGCGTCCATCTATACTTTCGTCCACTCCTTGATTGAGTTTCAACCATGGTCTCTCATCATATCCATCACCAGATGAGGTATGGCCATTATTTTTTCCTGACCTCCGTATTTTCTTTCTTTTTGAAGTCACGGTTCTTGCATTTAAGTCATTGGGCTGCTTATTTCCCTCACCGTCCTTCCTAGCCATTAAAAAATAAAGGCAGGGGACAAGGCATACAGTAGTGATTACCAGAGATATAAGAGAATATCCACTAGACCCTTTAGAAACCATATTTAGTCCACCACTGCCACGCATTTTCACATCTTGCATAACAGAGATCCCCGAATTCTCAGTCATTTGAACCACTGATGGCCCTAGATCAATGTTGTTGTTGTAAGGTTCGTTTGGAGCAGGCAGTGAAAGTATCTCATCATTACCATGCAATCCTGGTAATTTATCAACCTTGGGAGGCTGCCAATGAAGCCCATGCTTTGAATTGGACTCTGGAAGCATCATTTCTTCATCATGAGCCTCAGGCAGCATGTTAGGCTTATAAAATGGTCCTAGCATATTATGACGGCGAAAGCGGTATACAACAGCCTTTGATTGACATGGCAATGGCATACTGAAGTTAACCCCAGGGGCAGGAGGAAATTCAGATTCAGAATCGGAAAGAGCCCCACGAAATGAATTCTCAGTGTCTTGACAAAGGTAAGCAGCCCCAACTTCAGCAACTGTCATGTTCCAAAGAACTTTGTCGGTATTTAGAGCGAAAGACTTCAGTGAGTAATCAGTTCTTGTGATGTAAAGAGGAAGCTCATCAGGCTCAAAGTTCAAAGAACCTGACTGTCCCAGTTCATCAAAGGTAGTACTGTTTAATAGACTGTTTACAACATTGCTCTGTGACGTGGATGGAGGATCAGACATCTTGTAAGTGTAGATTAGCCTTCCAGTCTTGGCATCAACCAGAAACACAGTAGTCTTCTTTGACCCAAGTACAACTCCTCCATCTTCTGCTATGAGTGGAGTATTGCTGATGAACTCTTCAATAGTCTCTTTGAGTTTCTGAGACAAAAAGATGGATATGAGAATTCACCCCGTTAAGTGATTATGACAAAGGTTATTCAAAACCCCATGAAGGAGGGGAAAAAAAGGAATGATAGTCTATAACCACTAGATAATATGCATTTACAGTGCAATTAATACTCCCCTTACAAGCAGATACAGAACATAAGCCACCAACCAATGAACATTTCCCCATCTAGATAAAACAAACCATCTTTATTGAGGTAAGAGCAAAATAGATGATACGGAGCTAGGGTGAATCAGGCAGTCATGGGCAAGTACTTGTTAACAAAACCCTGCCAGACGGAGTCTTTTTACCAATCTTGAATCTAAGGACTATAGAACTTCGGGAAATCATTAATGTGAAAGATAGAGACATTTGCCGACATACCCTCTTACCAAAGGCATCATTCATATACAACGCCCAGTCATCCCCGCAATCTATGAAGAAGCTGCCCAGCCGGGAAATGTTCTCCTTATCATCATCATCATCATGCTCAACAGTAGCCTGATAGGAAGAGTAAATTGATGGTCCTGATATAAATGACCATAAATCTTTCCCAGATTTAGGCTCAACTAAATGGATTGTTCCATCCAAGGCAGCAACCAATGCAGTATCATGCTCACTGTTTCAAAAAGTAAAAGAACAATAAAATAAAACAGTGAGAAAACACAATGTGGTAATCTATGAAGCACGGATACTCTATTTTGGCCTCCGTATCATGTATCGGATACCGATACTCTTTGATACGTATCCGATACGCTTTTTAAAGTATCCTGCTTTTAGAATTATTTTTGGGTATCCTGATATGTTTCGGATACGTATCCGATATGTTTTGGATACGCGTGAATATGTTTCAGATACGCGTAAGGGTAAATATGTTATTACTTAAAATATATGGGTTAAAATATCTCTCTCTCGTTGTGTGTGTGTAAATATATATATAGTTAGTTAGTTAGTTATGATCCCCTCCGGGATCCCCATTTGGAGAGGCTGGTGCGGGATTCCCATCTCAGCTGTTGGATCTAATCCAACGGCTGTCGTTTTAAAGAGCCACACGCGGATCTACACACGGGTGGGTTGGGTAAAAACTATAGGATTTGGGTTCTAATAAAACCACATCTCACCAGGCTCCTCCCATTTCTTCTGCGTTTCAACAGACCACGAAGAGAGAGAGCAATGAAACTCAGGCGATTTGGACGAAGACGACGAACACAATTTCGACGAAGAACAAGATCGAAGCTAACCCACACCAGGTATATCTCTCTCTCGAATCTCAAAATTTCTCACAAATTAGGGTTTTGAACAGTTCGACGAAAAACATGACAACCCCCAAATTAGGGACTGATTTCAAGGTCTCTCTCTCTTTGAACCTGTATTTTTTTGGGTTTCTATCAATTAGAAGCCCTAATTAGGGGGTTCAATTTTTCCCCCCCCCCCCAAAAAAAAAACATTTTGTTGATTTTTTTGAACCATTTTTTTGAATGCAAGAATGGAGATATAGCTATGTGTGTTTGTCATTTTATTTTCCATATTTCTACCTAGTGATTTTTTTGGAGGGGAATGAAACCCTACTGCTGTTTGGTTCCTGAATTTTTGGTCTAGAATATTCCAATATTGTGTTGTCCAGCTGGACTGTTTGGTTCCTGAGTTTTTTTTTTTGAACCAAGCAGCAGTAGGGTTTCATTCCCCTCTGAAAAAATCACTAGGTAGAAATACAGAAAATAAAATGACAAACACACATAGCTATATCTCCATTCCTGCATTCAAAAAATGGTTCAAAAAAATCAACCAAATGTTTTGTTTTTTTTGGCAAAATCGAACCACAAAATCAAACCCCCTAATTAGGGCTTCAAATCGATAAAAACCCAAAAAAATACAGGTTCGAAGAGAGGGAGACCTTGAAATCGATCCCTAATTTGGGGGTTGTCGTGTTCTTCGTTGAACTATTCAAAACCCAAATTTGTGAGAAATTTTGAGATCGAGAAGAGAAGAGAAATATGAGCCAGAGATTTGAGAGAGAGATGTACCTAGTGTGGGTCTGCTTCGATCTTGTTCTTCGTTGAAATCGTGTTCGTTGTCTTTGTCCAAATTGCCTGAGTTTCGTCGCTCTCTCTCTTTGTGGTCTGTTGAAACGCAGAAGAAACGGGAGGAGCCGGGTGAGATGTGGTTTTGTTAGAACCCGGATCCTATATTTTTTACCCGACCCACCCGTGTGTAAATCCGCGTGTGCCAATTTAAAACGATAGCCGTTGGATCTAATCCGACGGCTAAGATGGGAATCCCCGCACCAGCCTCTCCAAACAGGATCCCGGAGGAGATCCTAACTGTGTGTATGTATGTATATATATATATATATAACTGCATAGATACAGTTATATATATAACTATACGTGAATATATCTCTCTCGGCATGTGAAATGGTGAACTTGTGTAATGAAAAACTTTAATCATTAATGAAATTTTAGGAATTAAAATATAATATATTTTTTATTTGCTTTTATATTCAACGTATCGTATCCTTCTTTTTGGAAAAATCTTGTATCCGCATATCTGTATCCCGTATCCGTATATGTGCTTCTTAGGTGGTAATTGGCGGGAAAAGAAAAAAGAATAAAGAATAAAGCCGTTTGAGATGTTGCCATATCAATGGGGAAAATTTGTGTTGTCTTTGGAAAAAAATGTTCCAAATGGGAGTAGGAATGTGGTATGCCACCACCTCTAAAGGATGCTATGATGGAGGTAAGCTTGTAGAAATCTCATTCTAAACAATAATTGATAACATAACGCGAGATTGATATTCTGTTAATAATTGGCCCCAAGAAAGTATGCTTATTATTCCTGAAAGCAAATATGTACAAACATGTTTTAATGACCATCATGACCCCCTTATTTCATATTTTGATCTTCAAAAACTCCGCTATCCAAATTCTTGTCTCCAACACATGAGCTTTTGTTTTCTCTAGACAATGATTTTTAACAAGAGAAAGGTGACGAAAATTTGGGTTCATGTTGGATTGTTGAGTTTAGAACAGAACAATGTCACATTTTGGGACGTGCACTATAGAACATAAATCATTTAGGTATTAGGCTATTACGGTCCACAAACGTGAGGTTCTTCATTGAGCATAGCCCTCGTTCCTGTGTATAGGAGCATAGCATCATCCGAGTCTCACTGCATCAAGCTCTATCTTCCCCTCCCAATTCCCTTTCCTAGCACTCCTAATTCCTAACACATACAGACTATACACATTATTTATGGCAGAAAATCAATGCTTGAACTATGTTTTATTGCCTGATATTAATTACTAGCGACGTGGAAAGGGATCCCCCGGCTCGAACCTGGGTACATGAGAGGGATAGCTGCAATAGCGAGAACACTCAAGTGCTTGGCTTGCGCCAATGGGCTATTGTCCCATTGAACAATCAATGCCTGAATTTAGGATCACAATTGTCAATTCCTCTATTTATCTTCTCCTATTACAGACTTCCTCTGAAGCTTGGGACGTACATAGCAGCCGGCACTGCTACGTTAAGCGACAAGCTCATTCCAAAGGCATTCTTCGTGAGCTTAAAATCGAAGCGTCTCCACTGGAGTTCTGTTTGACCCCAAAGCCATATGAAATCCTTTTCGAAGCTGTTTTATGGGCCATAGTAGCACCGCATTGAGTACGAATTACACCAGCAGAGAAGTCCGTATACAAACCTAATCACGTCATGTTTGGAAGAACTGTATTCAGATCTCCAAGACAAAATATTTAGCTTACAAAAACACTTTTGCGTATACAGAAGTAAGCCGAACCATCCCGTCATCTTAATCACGGTACGTCCTTATATATTATACTCATTCTATCCCCATTGCATAAAACCCCTAAACTTAGTCACATAATCCTTCCGGAGGCCCCTCCACTCCCGCTCTCAATTCTCCCTCAGCACTCACAGTCTCGCAAATTTAGTAGTTCGGATGTTTTTCAAAGACGCGCCGCCGCTCGGGCTCGCACTATGGGATCAGCCCTTAACCCTCTATTCTACTCATATGAATAGTGAAACAAAAGAGGGAAAAACCCAATATTTATTTGAGATTTCAAAAGGAAATGGAGGCACTCACTTAGAGATCGACAACAGAGACCGCTTAGCCGGCTTAGAACTGACTCCATCGAGATCATTCCCGACCAGGCTCGAAACGCTGCCGCTCGAACCCAAAAACCCAGATACGATAACTAGAACGCATAAGAAGAGGCCGATCAATTTGCGATTCATCTGGCGAATGGAGAACAGGATTGGATTGGATTTTAGAAGGGTTTCTGGGGGACTCTGATTTGAGAACGAAGAGGTTGGATTGGAGTTCGATCCAATCCTCGATTTGGGTTTTGGATTGGCGCCGTATGGAGGAGAGATAAAATGGAGGGTTTTTGGAAACGAGGAGGAGATATCCAAAGAGATATTCGAAGCTTCGGATGGTCTACGCGATTTGGGATCTCCGATGTTGTCAGATTACTGCAATGGAGATTTTGTCGTGCGACCAACGGCTTTGATTTTGTTGGGTTTTTGGGTTACCGTTCTTATATTGTTGGCAATTAGCGCCGCCCGTTTTGGACTAATTTTTCCGGTGTTTATTCCTTCTTCTTTTTTTTTTTCATTTATTAGTTTTGTGTCATTTTTTAAGGAAATTGGTATTCATACTTTCTTTTTTGATATTCATATTTTCTTTTTTTTCTTTAAATAAAAAATACATGTACTTTAACACGAAAAACAAAAAAGGGGAGTGTGGATAACAAAAAAAAATGAGGTGTGGATGTCAATTCCCTTTTTTTTATGAATTATTGATTTGTATTAAAAAGTTTTCAAAATTTTAAAAAAAATTAAAGACAAAAATAATTCAAAATAAATAGAATTTTTTAGTAATTATTTTCTTTATTAAAAAATAATTAATTTGGGTTTATAATTTTTACTTTTCAAATTTCTCTCGTCGAGAGGAGTTAATAAATTTATAAAATTGACAACAAAAAAAATGTAAATTCTTTTGAATAAGGACAATAAATAATCTGGCTTTTTCATCAGGCCAAAACAAACATTACCAAGCGTGCATGTGTACGAACGTGAGTGCAAGTGTGGACGAGAAGCTGAAAGCTTTTTTCTTAGATCATTATAAATTATCATCATTCGCGAGAATGAGAATTGAGCACAAGAACTGAGAAGTGAGGGTTATATGACTAAGAGCATCCACAATGGATTAACCAAAGCCAAAATGTCGTTAATGTTAGTAATATTTGTTCAAAAAAGTGTTCATATTGGAATAAACAATCTTAACAACTTTTTAACCACTAACCAAATTTTGGTATTTGAATAATAAAAAAATCTAGCAACTTTTTTGCCAAAAACTAAACTTAGAGGACCTGATATTTTGTTAATTAAGTACACCCATCATTATACAAAACCTTCTCTATCTCTTTCCTCCCTTCTTTTGGTAGACAGATCTTTATGCGCAAGGCAATCCCCAGGGACCCGAGAATCTTGTAGGGCGGAATGCCTTACAGGGGTTGTAGTGCAACGAACATCCGTTGATCTCATCAATTAACGGTCCAGATTAAAAATCAATTATGACCGATAATAAATAGTTCTTACCGATCATAATTAAAAATCATATTTCAACCATTTATTGTCAACATCGATGACTTATGTGCGCTCTATAGGGTGCCTTACAAGCACTACCGAATTTCCCAATCCAATCCCAGGAGAAAACATGTAACGACCCGGATTTTTGCCCTATTTTTTTTAATACAAATTTATAATATTAAATTCTTAATTCAATAACTAATTAGATTGAATAATTAAAATACATGATTACGTATATAATTGATATTACCTATTTAAATGTATATAAGATATGTACTTTAGATATACATTCGTTCATACTTATTTATCATTTCTATCTAAACCCTAACTAGAACTCTATTCGAATTGACTCTCCACTTATCCCCCACACTCTACCACCTCCAAACTTGTACTTCCTCTCTCTCTCTCTCTCTCTCTCTCTCTCTCTCTCTCTCTCCTCTATTCATAAACGCGTCCACATACATTCTCATCCTATATATACACACGTCCACATACATTCTCACTTTATACATACACGCGTCCACATACATTAGAATTAAAGACAACCCCATCAAATGTGGCACTTATCCCCTGTCCCTCTTATCATTATCCTCTCCTTCACTCTCCTTCCCATTTTCACCACTTCCACACGTATCCTCTCACCTTCTCACTACCTTATTTTCTCTCATTATATATATCCATATAAATCTAAAAATTGAACACTAGTATATTATTTCACTATTCTACTGTTGAGTCTAGAGAGAGAGAAATAGATTTCTACATAACACCACTCCGTACATCATATTCAGGTTCCCAATCAATCACTACATCACCAAGCATCCACAAACCACCTTCCAATCATTTCGAGTCAGACCCGAGTCTCCCGTTGCCGCCGTCGTCTTTTTCATTTTACTGAAATCATCCGCAAACTAGTACTCGCTTTTTCAACTGGATTTAAGGTAGATTAATCTCTATTCTATTTTCTCCTAAGTATATTTAGTTCGTGTATGATGATTTAAATGAGCTATAGCAAAAGGAATCGAAACAACAGAACAAAGCCGAAGAAACCAGTTACAATTTTATTATTATTATTATTTATTTATTTATTTATTTATTTTTACCCTTTTGTTACTTTACACTGTTTAGAATGATAAACACTTAATTCGAAGGATAAATATTAATTAAACTTCATTATAGTAAAATAATGATTTTGTTAGAATAATGATAGATGGATTGTATAGTTCATAATAAAATAATGTACAAGACAAATTGTGAAAATATTAGTACGTTATTTTTTTTATTGACAAAGGGTTAGTCAATCAGTAGATATCTATAGACTATTATAATTTCTAGAATGATAAAACTCTTGTAGGGACGGTCAAAATAAATCAGCTGTTGACCACTTACAAGAGGCTGACCAACCTCTTACCATGCGACGCGTGGAAATAATAAAGGAGCAGCATGTAAGTAATTATTGCCGCGACAGGCCCTGCGCGCGAGGGGTAGCGCGCACACGCTTGCTGCGCGCAGGTACAGCGCGCAGACGTGCCCTCGAAAGGAAGGGCATCAGCATGTCACGAATACAAACTCATAAAGGCGGACAAGCAGCAAGAGACATTGCGAAGAGGAGCCGGTCCGCGCGGACCGTACAGGGGTCCTAGAGTGCGAAAAGGACTGAGATACCCACAGATTGCCTGGATGGCAGAGCGTGCCCTGGTCAAAGGCAGAACCAATGGGCCCAGAAGAGGTACGATCGTTGCAGGTCGCGACCTAGCTCCAACGGGAATTAAGGAAGATCTAGTGGTTTGGCGGCTAAAGAAGAGGAGGGTCCGTCGCGGTGTGGCGCGCGCTACCCGCGCACTGGGCGCGCGCGCACTGACGTCACCTCGCGACCTCGGGAGCAGGAAGGGCACATGTCAAGACTACGCTGGACCATCCGGGGGACCCCCCCAGGCCCAGAGGCCTATAAATAAGCACCGACATTGCCTTCTACGCAGACACAGAGGACATACGTACGGATAGAAACAGAAGCAGATTGTTCCTAGAGAAAAGATTGCGGGGTACTGGACTGAGAAAGAAGAACATTCTTCTCGGACTGGTGTCGCGCGATCCATTTGGGAAGAACTGTCAGTGGCACGCTGCCTTTGTCCTTTCTGCTCCCGTGCCCTCTTCCTTCTCCTCACCAGATCACTTCCCCTTTTCCCCATTTCTCTTAACAATCGACCAATCACACCTCTCCAGCTCACGTAGATTCACACGTCAACTACTTCGCGCAAAACACGACCCTAAAACAGGCGACTCTGCTGGGGAGGTGTTTTTGGTCTTTTGTGCTGCCATTCTGCTGAAGAGTCTATTCGGCAGCCATGAGCGGAAAAGGGACTTCTCAACACGATGATTTCGTCTCCGACAAGACTGCTGAAACTGCTAGCACTGACGTGGCTGCCCAGGCCCTTAAGCTTGTCCAGGCCAGCCAGCAGCAAATTAATGATACCCAGAAGCAATTGCTTGGGGCCCTGCACGAGCTCACACAGGCCATTGCTGGCACCCAGCCCAGGCCCACGCTCGACGGCGAGGTTCCCCAGCTGATCCAGGGTGGGGACAGCGGTTCGCACCAAGTTCTTGCATCGCATGCCGGTCCGTCCACGCCACCTATAGGCCTCGGCGCGGCCCCGCCACTCATCATGCAGCCCCATCCCTTGCAGGGTGTCCTAGTTGGCGGCGTCGCCGGGGGTTCGACCTCTAGTGGTCACAGGCAACCGGCCGGTGAACACAGCAGCCCAACCGCAACTGTTGTCACTCCACCTGCAGGTCCATTCCTCACCTTGGCCGATGTTCAGGCGCTCCTCCAGAAAGAGAAAGCCAAAGCTGTATTGCCGTCTCTCCCTCCTCCGAATATCTAGCCGCCCTACTCACTGGCCATCTTGTCCTTACCTTATCCAGAGGGGTATACCCCACCTAAATTCGTGAAGTTTGACGGCAAAGAGGGCAGTGCGCAGGAGCACGTTGTCCGCTTCATCGAATCCCTTGGCGCGCACGCTGCTGATGCCAACTTGCGTCTTCGCGAATTTTCTAAGTCCCTCACTTCGCGCGCGTACACCTGGTACGTCAACCTTGAGCCATACTCTATTGCCACTTGGGAGGAAATGGTCAACAAGTTCTGCGCTAAGTTCTTCCAGATGCGTGAAAAGGTGACTTCTATAACCCTCACCAAAGAAGCTCAGACGAGTGGCGAGGACATCATCGCCTACATCAAGCGATTCCAGGATCGTGCTGTTGACTGTACTGAGTCCATTAGAGAAAGCCAGCTGGTTGAAATTTGCATCAACGGCCTGATTAGTGACTTTCAGGTTCATCTTATCAACCTAAAGCTCGCTACCTTTTCAGCCTTGTTGGAATCTGCCTACAATCTGCGCTCTGTGGTTAAACCTGACAAGAAGGATACCTGGAAAGGCAAGACCACTGCTGCTGCTTCCACCGCGACTACCGCCCGGAAGTAGCAGGGGGGCAATGGAAAGCGAAAAGACAGAGATGCCTATGGGACCGCGCCTGATTACCCCTGCAGTTTAGAAGAAGTAAAGGCCTTGGTCGCCGCGTGGGTTGCTGACGGTGAGATCAAGTTGCCAGACATAGAGCACGAGCCCTCACATCGCGATCGCGAGAGCCCAGACTCTTGTATTTTTCATCGCCACACGAGGCATCCCACCAGTGATTGCTGGACTCTGAAGAGGATTTTTAGATGGAAGCATCAGGCTAATGAGCTGCGCATTGGCAAGCGCGATGTGCGCGAAGAGCCCTTCCCGAATCACAACCGTGAGGTGAACCGAGCCGAGTGTTACCCTTTCATGTACAGCGATGATGAAAGTCAGGACGACTGGATCTGCATGGCTTCCTGCCATGAGATCACGGAGGATTTCGCGAGCTACCCCGCGCCTATGGTTAACGCAGATCCGGACTCTTCCGTCCGGGCGCTCTGCTGGGCAGTACGAAGTTTAAGGCCTTATTCGACAGTTTCGGTTTTACACCAGCCGCGCGCCTTGAAATGACGAAAGCTGTCATCGACATCGCGGCGGTTCACCAAGAAGCATGCATGTCAGCTGACGGGTCGATTTCACGCACTATCAGAGACGAGTCCAATGCCATTACTTTCACAGAGGTTGACAGGCGCATCCCTTTTCCTCATAATCGGCCTCTATATGTAACCACCAGTGTTAACGGAGTGGAGTTGCGGCGCGCTTTCCTTGATGGTGGCGCCTCTATCAACCTCATGCGTCTGACGACTTTGAAGGCAATCGGAATTCCTAAGAATCGCATAGTCAAGAATCCCATCGCCATCGCAGGCTTTGGAGGCGATAAGAAGGAATCCCTGAGGTATGTAGTCGTGGACCTCGCGGTGGGACCCATTCGCGCGGCTACCAAATTCCATGTCATTGATGCTGACCCCATCTACCACATCACCCTAGGGCGCAGCTGGATGCACAGATATGCCGTTGTCCCTTCTAGCTACCATCAGTGCTTGAAGGGGATTTGGGCTAGCAGAAAAATTACCGTACGCGCCTCGGAAAGACCGTTTGATATCCACGAGGCACACCTCACTGACGCAGTATACTTTACCGAGTTGGGAGAAACTTCCCAAGCGATTGTTGCCAAGCCGAGGGGTGTAAAGCTCCCACGATAGGAGGACATCAGGCACGAGTCCGATGCGCAGAGGAGTGGCCCGACTATGACAGATACTGCTACCCCCAAGAAGATCACTAAAGTGAAAGAGGGGGGGAAAGTGGTATACTGTTTATGACGGTGCGCCGGGGCAGCGGCCAGCCGCAAAGCCGCTGGCCCCAGCGAGGTGTTCTGCGCAGTGATAAGTGCCAAAATATATATATATTTTGGCCCTCCAATCTACATTTATTAGTCCTTTATTTTTGTTAACTGATTTTTATTATGTGTTTTTTATGTTTATAGGTTGCTCGAGCCCGTTGTCCGAGACTTTGGATAAAAAGAAGATTTTAAAGAAGTTTGTGGTTAAAATTCGTAATGATTCAAAATTGAATGGTTTATTTATTATTTCATGAAGTTCAAAGGGCCTTTGTGTAATTAAGGTTGTCCATCCCTATATAAGAACTGTACCCTAGTGACTTTCGGGGGGTCTGCCGTGGGAAAAGAAAAAAACGTCAACAGCACTTCTGACACGGACGGGAAAAAAAGAAAGAACAGGGCAACGACAGAAGGCTGCGTTTTTTTTGGGACGACGACAGAAGTTTTTATTTCTTTGCAATTTCAGACTTCCGTTCTTCTTATACAGATTTTCTTTTCCCTTCAAGTTTTTGAAATTTTGTTCAGATCTTCGCACTCCGGTAACTTATATTGATTTTTGTTCTTTATTAAAGTTATTCGTTAGTATTCAATTAGTTGTTATCTTCTGTTTATTTATTTATTTGTTTTATTTCGCGTAAAAAGCATGATTAATCCTAAGGTTTTATTCCTTTTATTTTTAATAATGAGTGAGTAATTTTTCTAAGGTTTGGTCGCTGGGTAAAGGCGCACCGCGACCCAATTAGGATTTGTCTCGCAAATTTTCAGTACATTAATTTAATTAAATAATTTTAGTTGGTGAAAACTACGTTCGTTGGACGAATTCGAGGCATTGTCGGGACTCATGTGAGCGGGAATGGGGGACCAAAACCTGTTCGCCACTGTGTACGGGACCGACAACCTTAGGATTCGCATCCTTCGGAGTTTCCAATTCTCCCTAAAATTTAAATGTTTTTAGAACTGTGAAAAGCGAGCGGATTCTGATTGGGTAGTGAGCGCCGGATCCCTTACGACTGTGCCTCTCTTTTTAATCATTTGAGCAAGTTATCTGTTAGTATTAGTTAATTAATCAACTAAAAGACAAAGGGTGGCTACCTAAGAGCTAATTCTAAAACTACAACCCAAGGTTCCACAGCACACACTTCACCGTCCTTAGTGGATTCAACTCCGGTCTTACCGGGTATTGTGCTGCATCGGTCTCAGCCCTACGCTTAGGGCAACCCATTATTTTAGGTCTAGGAATCGGTCAAGCATTTTGGCGCCGTTGCCGGGGACGGTAACGTGTGTTAAGAATTCGGGTAGTTGTTTTTATTTTTGTTTCTTTTTAGTTCCTTTAGTTGTTTCGAGTCAACATAGGTAGAAGTAAGCAATCTTCCATTGTAGGACAGCAATCACCTCTGAAACCTAAGTACTATCGAGACAATACCAGGCGTCTCGTAGCCATTGAGAGAGAGCCGAGAGTAGTCGTGGAGGAAGAGTCTTTTAGTGGTGAGTCGTTTGATATTGGTGGCCTTTTCGTTGATTTAATAATCGAGCCACCAATGGCAGAGCCACCGATGTCGATGCGTGCACACATGCATCCTGAGAGGACCACTCCTCTCGGTCCAATAGTTTTGCCAACCGAGACGGTGGAAGCACGTAATGCTTTCACCATAAAGCCTGGTATGCATAATGCCCTTCCCTTGTTCTATGGGAAGGAGAATGAGGATCTGTATGAGCACGTCCGTCATTTCGAGGGGTTGGTGCGCACCCTTACCACCACTCCTCAGTGGGAGAACGCTTGCCTTAAGCTCTTCCCAGCCTCGCTCAGGGACAATGCGGATAAGTGGCTACGGATGCAAAAGCCACAGTCTCTCACGACGTGGGCTGCTGTCCGAGATCTATTTGACAAGAAATATTTCTCGGAGAGTAAATCAAAGTACCTGACTCGCCAAATTCAGTCGTATAAGCAGAAAGAGAGCGAGTCGTTTTTAAGGTGCTGGGAACGGTTCAAGGACTTACTGTTGTCCTTGCCGCATCACGGGTTCGCAAAACACCAGTTGGTGTCATTTTTGTATTTGGGCTTGAATGTTGCTACGGTCCAACAAATTGAGTACCTCTGTAAGGAGGAGGATTTTCTAGACATGTCCCCGGACGATGCGTGGGACTTCCTCGATGAGTTGGCTGAGAAATACCGAAGTTGGGAACCCTCTGACCTCGGTGATAGGGCCATGGCTGCACAGGGACCCAGTGGGTCTGGCATTTTTCCTTCGAGTGTGAGAGAGCACAATGTCCAGTCTCAGCTGGACAAGATGGCTAAACAATTAGAGGACTTGAAACTTAAACAAGTCCATCAGGCTAATGAGTCGAGGAGGTGTGTGCGTTATGTGAATGTCCAGGGCATCTTGTCACTGCTTGCCCTGCGTTTCCCATTGTTAAAGATGCATACCATAGTAATCTGGCTGAGGTGAACGCGCTTAACCAGCGTTGGGATCCATATTCGAATACCTACAATCCTGGGTGGGCCCAAAACCCACTTTTGAGTTGGAGGGATCAAAAAGCCCCAATCCATACCCAGGCACCACCTCAGCAGCCAGTCCAGCAGTTCCGGCCTCCTCAAGGCCAAATGACCCAGTTTCGTTACCCACCTCAACAGCAGCAGGGGTTCGGTCCTTCATCTTTTGGACCACCCCCTGGCATTAACCATCCCCCGCGGGATAAGCAGACTGATGAGATGATGAAGGCTCTCATGCAGTCTCAGATTAGCTTTACTGAGCAAACCAAGCAAGCAATTGGTGACATTAGGACCCAATTGACCCAGTTGACGCCGGCAGTATCCCACTTTATTTTATTTTGTGCAACTTGTATATAGTCTAGCGGATACCTCTAACCGATCTTCATATCAAACCTGAGGTGTAACGAAGCTAGATTAGGTATGGATTGCCTTTTCTTTTATTGTTGCTATAACGTGGTGGTGGCATAATCCCACGGAACTGTTTTGAGAAAGAGGTGGCGGCATAGCCCCTCTAGCCTGTTTACTTTATGTCTTATATATCTAATAGAATGGCGGCGGCAAATGGGGAAATAGCCCCCATGCCTATGTGGGAATACTCTTATCCCGATCATGCTTATCCCAAGACTTTGCGGGAGTACCTTTGTCCTGATCACACTTTCACGCCCCCTTGCATAGCCACTCATGATTCCAATGTTTTTAAAAGTCGTATGACCATTTCTAATTGGCTTGATCTTAAGAACCAAATTCAAACTTTTGCCGAAAGAGAAAATGAGTCATTTTATGCATGTTGGGGAAGATATAAGGATTTGTTCAATGCAGTCCCGTATCATGGCTATAATAATTTCCAAATTGCTAACTATTTTTATGATGGACTTTCTCAAAAGAGTCATGCTTTCATAGATGTGTTGTGCGATGGAAACTTGTTTGATAAAGACCCCGTTGCAGCCTTAGATTTCTTTGATCGAGTGGCTCAAACTTTGCAATCTCGGGTTTTTGTTAAACATTGTCCAGAGTCCACCTCAAATGCCATGGATGAGGGTATTGAAACGCCTATCTTTGTTGAAGATGTTAGCTTAGCTTATGAAAGCTCCGCAGAGTCTGAATGGAGTGATGAGCCTAATGATGACCCTATTGTCCAGTGTTTTCCCCCCATTGATCTCCCTCTATGTGATGATCTAGGGGAGAAACTTCTCACTGTTGCAGAGATGGACGTAGAGGTAGATTATTTGTACTCTTTATTAGAAGAGCAAGACAAGGCATACGAGACCAAGTGTGGGTCTCCTACCCTTGAGGATACAAATTTTGATGCGAGGGCAGATGAGCAAATAGAGTCGCTTGTCGTTAGTGAAAGCTATATGCCTTTTAAGGAGTCATTACCGATACTTGCACTGAATAATCCATTAATCTTGGCTCTAGATGGTGCCACCCCTCCTACTGAGTCTCCACTTGTGCAAGAGTTTTTAAATGTGGAACGGATTGATTTTCTTGGAGTTGATGACTTTGATTTTCTTTCTCATGCTTACATTGTGGAATTTCTCAACAATTTGAAAATTGATTTTGTTTGGGCTATGCACTTGGTGGAACTCAAGTTTATGGAACGAATTCGGCAATTGCTCTACTCAAAATATCTTTTCTTGTGGAATGGCCGAGTTCAATGTTTGGCAAACCGTGCAGTGTGGCATGCTATGTTCATACTATTGGTTTTTGCAGGCATGTTGCATATTCAAAGCCCTCGTGTGGCTGAACACTCTATCTCTCCTTCTTTCTCTCCCTCTTTCTCTCTTTTCTCTTTCTCTTTTGATGGTCCGGTATAGCCACCCATCTCTAGCTCACGCAAGGGATGGGGAGAAAAGTAGTACCCGTGCAATCGCGTGACGATTTGGTTTCATTAATTCACCCTCTCCGTGTTATTGTCTTCATGCTATGAGGACATAGCATCATTTAAGTTGGGGGGAGGGATATATATGTTATATATATGTTCATGAGACTTGTCTCATTTTTCTGCTTTTGGTAAAATTTTTAATTTTTTTTTTTTGCGTGCAATCCTCCCTTGTTAGCAGTAATTTCTTATGCTAGATACTTTGGTTATGCTCTTTTCGTTTCAATAATGGCTTCAGTAATGCATCTTGTGAAAGCCGTTTGTGTTTAACCTACATGCATGCATAAATTTGCCATTTCATGAATGAGTCTCGCCACGGGCTTAATTTAGTTAGTATTCTCTCTTAGGGTGAATTTCCACATTGTACATAGATAATAGCTTTTGACATGTTTGAGTAGTTTAATATCTTGCATGCATCTTTAAGAGTTGTTAACGTGCTTAGGAAATGATTCAAGGCATTTTTGTTTGATTAAACCACATAAGAGTCACCTTGTCCTTATTTTGAACCATAGTCCGAGTTTCTTCCATTTGTTAAACTTAGGAAACCGGATGTTTGGAGGGTTATGTGGAAGTGTATTTCAATGTTTCAAGGAGGTTTGGAGTGGTGTGAATGTAATTAGAAGTGGTTGGAATGTAAAAAGGCGAAGAGTTGGTACATGATTTCCTATCTCTCCTCTCCCACTACAAAAGCTAAAGCACCAAATGTTCATCTCCCTCTCCAAAGTTCTCACAAATTGGCCCTTCAATCTCTCTCACTACAAATCTCAATTCAAATGACCCTATTCCTCAAAGAAAAGAAAATCAAAGAAATGCTATGAAAGAGCAAAATTGAATTCGAAATAGGGTTGAATACTATGATGAGAGGATTGGTGTGACCTTCGGGCTAACATACATTCCGGATGAGAAAGACTTCAATGGAAAGGGGGAGCTCAAGGCTCAATACCATAAGGAGCCGGATGAGGATGACGACTATGTGTGGTTGTGTCGGTGGTAGAGTCTTTTTATTGTTTGTTTATATCGTATATAGTAGTTGACTTACATTTTGGTGAAAGCATGTTGTTTATTGCTTTCGGTTAGATGTAGGGGTGAGGCGGCGGCCATTTTGGGTAGTGTAACCTTGTACTAGCATAGGCCGCCGCCACTTTTGCAGTTTTTCCCTTTCTTTGCTAACCTCGGTCATTATAAGCTTAATGAAGTCCTTTAGTGATTCATTGCACGTTAATCATTCTTGTTATGCATGCGTTATATTCGACGTACTTAGTCATGTAATCACATGTTGATTTTGGTTGCTTGTGGAAGCAACCCTTCGGGGGGCTGCTGTCTTGATTTTTGTTTCGTCGGCGAGCTTGTTCATGTTTGGGTCAAGGCATGCATTCACGTGGGTTGCATGATAGTGCTTAACGGATGTTCTTTCTCTCGCCAATCTTTTGTAGAATGAGCATATCCTATGTATCTTTTATTTTAGGGCTTTAGGTTTTTAATTTTGTCGCTTAGGTTATCTTTTGTCGTTTTAGTTTTGTTTGCTAGGGACTAGCAAAGTTCAAGTTGGGGGGTGTGATAAGCACCCAATAATGTAGATGCTTGGTGCTTAAGTCCCTGGTTTTGTAGTATTTATGTCATAAAGTTATTGTTTTATTCGGTTTTACACGTAAGGTAGGTTTTTGTATGTTTCAGGTAAAACGTGCAAACAAGGGTGATTTCTACACCATGCTCGGCCCAAGTGCTTCCAAGTACCCGAAGACCCTGTCGGCCCCTTAAAATCTGTCTAAGTATGGAAAAATGACTTTCTGAAAAAGTTTCGATTTTTGAGATTAAAAATGGCGGTAATTGAACCTTGAATTTTTCTAAGAGTAACTACAAAGTTACAAGGTTTTATTCGAAGAGTAAGGTCATGTTTTGAGCCATTTTCTCTCGAGAAAAACGTACAGTTTTCCATTTTACACTAAAAGTGGGGGGATGACATTTTGATTTAAATGGAATTTTGAAATTCTGGTAATGCTATTGTTTCCAAATGGGGGGTACTTTCTTATTTTCATTAAATAAAATTAAAGTAAAGAAAAGGTAAAAGAAAGGTTTAAAATGTAGTCTTTACTTAAATTTAGAGAAATAAAATTAAAGTAAAGAAATGGTAAAAGAAAGGTTTAAAATGTAGTCTTTACTTAAATTTGGAGAATGAAAATAAGGTGCTGAGAAGCTGGAAGTTGCTGAGGAGCTGTGTGCTGAAGCTGAAGCCTGCCTGAATTCTGCAATTTCTGAAGAATGGTATCGATTACAGGGATGGATGTTATCGATTACTTGCTTCCCAAAATGAAGGTTATCGATTACTGAAGACAAGGTAATCGATACCTGTGCAAGATTCTGGTCCACAAAGAATCCAGACCTGAGGGTATCGATTACAACATGTTGAAGGTATCGATTACTGTGTGCACGAAGCAAGGGAAAGCAGAAAGGTATCGCTACCTTTGGCAGATGGTATCGATTACTTGTGGCGGCCAGAAGATATTTTTCCTGACTTTTCAACTTTCTTTTTATGGAAAGTTTCCTTTTATGGCGTGCTTTTGGGATATTTTGGGGACATTTTTGTCCACTATTTGGCTGATTTTCTAAAGCCTATAAGTACCTTTGTAAGCCATTATTGGCCATTAGCTAGATAGATGTAGATTTTTATGCTTTAAGTCTTTTATTTCCTAAGAACTCCATTTTTAGTCTTTCAAGCTTTTCTTGTCATTTCTTTCAAGAACTCAAGTAAGTTTAAGTGTTTTGATGTTTTCTCGTTTGTTAAATGTTGTAGCTACTAGTTGGATCTTCATTTAAATCAAGTTCATTTCGTTTTTATCGGTTAATCATGTTTTCCTTCCTTAGCATAATTTCTAGTCTTTTTCCAATGCGTGAGTAGTTAATCGGTTTGGTCTCGGGGTGAGGTTTACTCTATGAATTAGTCAATCAAATGGTTTCGCTTAAACTTTAGCTCGTTTTCAATGTGTTGAATGAATTAAACCCATGATTTCTTGCATCGATCATGGGATTGATGGCTTCTTTGATCAATGAAGTATATCACCCCATTCTACGCGCTTGATAATCCTACGCGTGCGAACGATCCTTTTTCGTCTCTCACTTGCGTTAAATGAGTTCAGTTTGAATTAATGCATTGAATTGAGTTACAAGTAGTCTTCAGGTTTTAATGCTTTTAGTGGAATCCGGACGGTTTCGGTCCACTCATTAGTTAGATGAAGAAACCATTTGAATGGCTAAGCCATAGGTAAACCAATCCCTCTTGACTCGACCATCTTAGTATCGTTTATTTCCAAGTTTAAATAGCGTCATTCAAATCGAATACTGAAGTTGGCGGTCTTAAACGCCGGAAACCTTACAATACCTACAATCCGAACAAGCTATATTTGAGCTCCCTGTGGATCGACTCGAACTTTCTCGCTATACTATGCAAATCGTTAGTCAAGGTCCGGTTTATAAATAATTGAATTTGACGGCCGTTTGGTAAACTTCAACGACTACCGAAAGGGCCTAAGCACCAACCCCTCGAAATGACGGACGTGCTCATACGGATCCTCATTCTCCTTCCCATAGAACAAGGGAAGGGCATTATGCGTACCAGGCTTTATGGTGAAAGCATTACGTGCTTCCACCGTCTCAGTTGGCAAAACTATTGGACCGAGAGGAGTGGTCCTCTCAGGATGCATGTGTGCACGCATCGACATCGGTGGCTCTGCCATGGGTGGCTCGATTACTAAATCAACGAAAAGGCCACCAATATCAAACGACTCACCACTAAAAGACTCTTCCTCCACGACTACTCTCGGGTCTCTCTCAATGGCTACGAGACGCCTGGTATTGTCTCGATAGTACTTAGGTTTCAGAGGTGATTGCTTTCCTACGATGGAAGATTGCTTACCTCTACCTATGTTGACTCGAAACAACTAAAGGAACTAAAAAGAAACAAAAATAAAAACAACTACCCGAATTCTTAACACACGTTACCGTCCCCGGCAACGGCGCCAAAAATGCTTGACCGGGTTGCCCCAAGCGTAGGGCTGAGACCGATGCAGCACAATACCCGGTAAGACCGGAGTCGAATCCACTAAGGATGGTGAAGTGTGTGCTGTGGAATCTCGGGTTGTAGTCTTAAAATTAGCTCTTAGGTAGCCACCCCTTATCTTTTAGTTGATTAATTAATTAATTCTAACAGATAACTTGCTCAAATGATTAAAAAGAGAGGCACGGTCATAGGGAATCTGGCGTCCGTTACCCAATTAGAATCCGCTCGCTTTTCAAAGTTCTAAGAACATTTAAATTTTAGGGAGAATTGGAAACTCCGAAGGATGCGAATCCTAAGGTTGTCGGTCCCGTACACAGTGGCGAAACAGGTTTTGGTCCCCCGTTCCCGCTCACATGAGTCCCGGCAATGCCTCGGATTCGTCCACCGGACGTAGTTTTCACTAACTAAAATTATTTAATAAAATTAATGCACTGAAAATTTGCGAGACAAATCCTAATTAGGTTGCGGCGCGCCTTTACCCAGTGACCAAATCTCAGAGAAACTACTCACTCATTATTAAAAACAAAAAGAATAAAACCCTAAAATTAATCATGCTTTTTACGCGAGATAAAACAAATAAATAAATAAACAAAAGATCTAAGTTAAACAAGAAGTAACGAACAACTTTGATAAAGAACAAAAATCAATATGAGTTACTGGAGTGCGAGTAATTGAACAAAACTTTAAATAACTGGAAGGAAAAGAAAACTCGGAAGAAAACAAAAATTATTCGGAATAAAAGAATTATACTGATAACAGCCCCGTTCTTTGTCTTCTGCGTCGAACAGTAATCGGCTGTCCTGTCATCTCTTTTTTTCTTTCGTTCCGTTTCGTCCGTGGGTAAACTGCCTCGTTCTTGTGCGCAGCTTTTTCTTTCATGTTAAAAAGTAAAGTGTTTTCCTTGAGAACGCAGCTCCTCTTTTTATACTCCATAATAAAACCTATTTCTCCACTTTTTGTCAGAGCCATGGGCCATGCCCCTGGCAGCCCTCTTTTCTCTCTTTTTTTTCTTTACTCCTTGCCGACTCCACTTTTCTTTTCCATGGCCCACATTTAAGTCATCAACTAATAAATATTGGGCCCAATGGAATTGCAAATCATTTTTCTCAGTAATGCCCGTGGACTAATTAGTGAACTTTGGACGCCATATCACCTCCCAATGGTCCGCTTCAAACACCATTTAATATTCTTAACTTCGCACGTTTTGTATCAAACCCTCCAATTACCTACAACACAAAAATAAAGCATAAAACTCCGAATAATAAAATAAATAGCACTTAACAAAGATAAATTAGGAGGCGCTAATGTGAACATTTACGCGCCTATCATACCCCCAACTTACACTTTGCTAGTCCCGAGCAAAGAAAATAAATGCAACTAAAGAAAACAAATAAAACTGATAGTTCTTTTAAACCCCCAGGCGGCCCCGGTAGGACAAGTGAAGTCTCGTGAGGGTTTTCAGCAGTGATTACCGACAAAACACCAAGAATCCTTTCACATGAAATTCGAAAAACCGTAAGACAACTCAATGATACCCAAACAAAGAACATGAAGCCATCGTAAAGAGATAACGGGCATAAGCAGTTCTAGATACTATCAAGTCAGAAAAATAAGTCATGGCACCTATACTCAGCGTGTGTGAATAAGGGCTTCGGTCACAAGTGAAAAATAACCAAAAGTTCTCTCTGGACCGAGTCTCGACTTCAAATCTCACTGTGTCATGCACTCAACAAATGAAATCACTCGAAACAATGTGCATATTACTCTCAATATGTGCGGGCGGACGTTACGTAAATGAAAGCAAAATACCTCCGCACATAATGACACGAAAAGAAAGCTCTATAAAGTGGACACACGATCTCATGAAAGGAATATCAAGTGTTGGAAACTCTCCCTATCCATCAATTCACAACCCATTGCCCTTAGGATCAAATAGGACTTCAATTCCGGTGATAACGTTAGGTAAGGGAAAACATTTCCAGGCTAGGTAAAAATTCTAGTGTCCGAGAATAAGCTAACAACAACTCAGTTAGGGCAAATATAACAATGCGTGCCCTTTTTTTCTTCTTCTTCTCAACTTCACCACATCTCTCTCTCCTACCTTTAATACAATCTCACATCAAGAACAAGTGTTTCTCCTTTTCACAATAAATTGATGTCTTCCCTTTTTTTCCTTCCTTTCTTTTTCTCTCTTTTTTTTTTTTGATGTTTGTTTTTTTTTTTTCTTATGGGAAAGATCACCAACAATCAAAGTTTAATTCGCAACTCTACTCATCCCTTCTTAATAATTCATCTTCATATCATTAACTAACCCTTCTCAAGACACAATATAGATGGTGGAACTCAACAAGAAAAAGGTTATATGCATGAGGCTCAAATGGGCGTAAAAGAGATAAATGTATAAATGAAAGAAACGAACCGGCCCAAAATAGCAAAGATGGCCTATAATCCTTTCCAATGGGCAACACAACCATGCAACTTTCCACACCCAAGAGATGAGCAGGAAATTCAAAATATTCCCAACACTTGACAATAAAAATAATGAGATCAACAACGAATTCGCTCTTTTGTGACAACAAGAGTTCATTTGACACCACTCCAAGAAAAGATAGGCTCTAAACTCACATGGGCATAAGTCTCCACTAAACAAACAATCGAAAACATTTAAGCCATAACTCACTAGCAACCAAAGCCCAAATAGACGTGAAGTGCAAATGTGCTAAAGATAAATACCATGACAAATTTTTCGCGACAAGCTAGCAAAAAGAATTACAATGCCACACACAATATTAAAAAAAATGACTATTACATCTCAAACTCTATCAATCACGAGCCAATCTCAACGGTTTCCAAGTCTCATGTAAAAAAAAAATTCCACCATAACAAAATAAAAGAACAAAGTGATCCCTCCCCCCAACTAGAACTATTCAATGTCCGCATTGAAAGCATAAAAAATAAAGATAGGACAGAACATAAAAGAGAGGAAAGATATCACCTCGAAAAAGAGGGGCTAAGCAGAATAAATGATAGAGAGAGGAAGACCCCCCAACTTAGATCGAACAACCTGCAAAAAGTTAGCCTCCAAGACAGGAAGAAAAATAACTAAAAGAAATAAACAAAGTACGAAATTAAATGAAATACAGAAAATCATCCACTTTCTTCACGCGAAAGACACAGGTACTACTTTTCTCCCTGGCCAAAGACTGTGGTTCCCTATTTGTTGGAAGGACAGTATGCATAGAATTCAACGATATTTTAAGAAGTGGTACCATCATCTAATAGGCTGTCACTCCCTCTGGGGCTGCCAGATTCCGTACCCACCACTCCGTTTGTGAAGCAATCTCCACAGAGTTTGGACATTAAAGTCAGATGGTTCAGACAGAATTCTCGCTGCTAACTACGCGCCTGCCATCAGACCCAACCTCCTAAGTACTACATACATAGCTTCGACCAGATGGCTATACCAGACCATAATGCTTAACCATTTTTTTTCTTTTCCGATTTCCTTTTTTTTTTTTGGATTTTAATGCTTACAAAGAAATAAAAGAACGAATATACAAAGATTGTGCCCGAAACCCAAGTCAATGATGGGTACCCCTATTGCTAGGGGCCGGGTCCACTCCTCAATGAAGAGAGTGGTACGCAAAAGCTACCCGTCAGAACGTAGCCAAAACGGCTACACAACAGGGTCGTTCGAATAAACAGGATCGACCAAAATCTCATCAGGTTCACCTACTTCCATATATTCCAAAAATGGTTTAAGACGCTGCCCATTAACTTTGAAAATATTATTATTCTTCGGGTCACAAACATCTATCGAACCATTTGGATAAACCTTATGCACAATATAGGGACCATCCCAAAGGGACCTCAACTTCCCAGGAAATAAATGGAGACGCGAGTTATACAACAATACTTTTTGACCAATACTAAAGGTTTTGCGTTGAATATTCCTATCATGGTACGCCTTAACCTTAGCTTTATAAATACTCGTGCTCTCATACGCATCATTCCTAATCTCCTCAAGCTCACACAATTGGAGCTTCCTATGCGCACTCGCCTCTGGTAAACGCGTGTTTAGCGTCTTAATGGCCCAATAGGCCTTATGCTCCATCTCAACGGGCAAGTGACAGGCCTTACCATAAACGAGCCGGTAGGGTGAAGCACCCAACACGGTCTTGTAAGCAGTGCGATAGGCCCACAAGGCATCGATCAACCGAAGTGACCAATCCTTCCTATTCGGGTTCATGGTCTTCTCTAGAATACCCTTAATCTCACGATTTGCTAGCTCAGCCTGACCGTTGGTTTGCGGGTGATACGCAGTAGACACCTTGTGAGAGATGCCATACTTGTTCATTAACGCCCCAAAGGACCTATTGCAAAAATGTGTGCCTTGGTCAGAGATAATGGCATGTGGCATGCCAAATCTCGACAAAATATGAGTCCTTAAAAACTCAAGCACGACCTTAGAATCACTGGTCCTAGTGGGGATTGCCTCTACCCACTTCGACACATAATCCATCGCCAGGAGGATGTACTCATACCCGTGTGACACCGGAAATGGGCCCATGAAATCAATACCCCAACAATCAAAAACCTCTATCACAAAAATGTTCTAGAGGGGCATCATATTCCGGGGGCCAATCTTACCTAATTTCTGGCACCGGTCACATGACTTACAGAAGACGTATGTATCCTTAAAAAGATTCGGCCAGAAGAAACCACACTCACTGACCTTGGCGGCGGTCTTCTTTGCGGAGAAATGACCTCCGCACGCTTCGGTGTGACAAAACTCTAAGATTCCCCGTTGATCAGCTTCGGGGACACACCGGCGCAAAATCTGGTCCGCGCAATACTTGAACACATATGGATCATCGTAAATATATTGCCGAACCTCCCTAAAAAATCGTTGCTTCTCAGCTGTAGACCAATGGGGTGGAATCTGCCCAGTCACCAAATAATTGGCGATATCTGCAAACCATGGGCACGTATTAGCAGCAAACAACTGCTCGTCAGGGAAAGTATCCATGATGGGGAGATGCGAGGTGGGGTCCTCAAACTCCAGACGAGACAGGTGGTCAGCCACTACATTTTCAACCCCTTTCTTATCCTTAATCACGAGGTGGAATTCTTGCAATAAAAGAATCCACCGGATAAGACGAGCCTTCGCATCCTGCTTGGTCATCAGATACTTCAAGGCCGCATGATCAGTATACACCACAATCTGCGAACCCACCAAGTAGGACCGGAACTTGTCTAAGGCAAACACCACCGCGAGCAATTCCTTCTCGGTAGTGGTGTAGTTCATTTGTGCCTCGTTCAGCGTCTTGCTCGCATAATACACGACGCAGGGATCTTTCCCTCGCCGTTGCCCTAAAACCGCCCCAACTGCATAGTCGGAAGCGTCGCACATCAACTCAAAGGGCAAACTCCAATCCGGAGGCTGCACGATCGGCGGAGTAGTGAGACTCCGCTTCAACGTCTTAAACGCCTCTTCACACGCCTCAGTCCACACGAAGGGCGTGTCTTTGGACAACAAATGACACAACGGCCGGGAGATAGCACTGAAATCCTTAATGAAACGCCGATAGAAACCGGCGTGACCGAGGAAAGACCGAATGTCTTTTACAGACTTTGGAGTGGGAAGATTTGCGATCAAATCAATCTTCGCCTTGTCCACCTCAATACCCTTGGATGAGACAATGTGTCCCAACACAATTCCTTGGGTCACCATGAAGTGGCACTTCTCCCAGTTAAGCACAAGATGCTTCTCCTCGCACTGTTGCAAGACTTTTCCTAAGTTCTCGAGGCATTCGTCAAACGAATCCCCAAAAACTGAAAAGTCATCCATAAACACCTCCACGATCTTCTCTACCATGTCGCTAAAAATTCCCATCATGCACCTTGAAAAGGTTCCGGGAGCATTGCACAAGCCAAACGGCATACGACGGTAGGCAAATGTTCCGTAAGGACACGTGAAGGTGGTCTTCTCCTGATCCTCCATGGCTACCTCAATCTGATTGTAGCCAGAGTACCCATCCAGGAAGCAATAAAAAGCCCGGCCAGCCACCCTCTCCAGAATTTGATCAATGAATGGGAGAGGGAAATGGTCTTTCCGGGTGCTCGCATTGAGCTTTCGATAATCGATGCAAACTCGCCACCCGGTTTGAACACGGGTCGGCACTAACTCGCCCTCACTATTCCTCACAACGGTCACTCCAGCCTTTGTTAGGCACTACCTGCATTGGGCTTACCCACTCACTATGGGCTATTGGGTAAATAATACCCGCATCTAAGAGTTTCAGCACCTCAGCCCGAACCACCTCCTTCATATTGGGGTTCAGATGACGCTGAGGTTGCCTAGAAGGCTTCACATCCTCATCAAGAAAAATGCGGTGTGTACACACCGTTGGACTAATACCCCGTAAATCTGCTATCATCCAGCCTATTGCGCCCACGTGCTCTCTCAGCAAGGCAAGCAATTTAACCTCTTGATCTGCCTCGAGAGATGAGGAGATCACAACCGGAAAAGTATCATCGCCCTTAAGGAAGGCATACTTAAGCGTGTCCGGCAGAGGCTTTAACTCTGGTTTAGGCGGCTGGACAGACGATGGAAGAGCTTTAGGAAGTGGGGCACCCAACGGCTCAGGAACTGGGTTCCAAGCGACGCCACACACATCCTCCACTGCAAGCATCTCTATTAAACTCCCAACCTCTGGAGAATCTAAAAATGACGCCTCTTCGGCGGTTAAGGCTCTCTCCAAAGGATCCTTGTATAACACACTATCGACATGCTCTTGCACTAGCATGTCGATCAGACTCACCTCATACACCTCCTCATCATCCTCAACCCGACTATCCACATTGAACACATTCACCTCCATTTTCAAGTCCCCAAATGACAATTGGACTTGTCCAGTTTTGCAATTCATAACAGCACTGGAGATGGCTAGAAAAGGACGGCCAAGGATGATAGGAGTCTTCTCAAAGACCTCTGGTATTGGGCATGTATCCAAGACAATGAAGTCGATTGGAAAAAGGAACTCGCCCACTTGAATTAGGACATCTTCCACCACTCCCTTCGGAATTCTCACACTCCGGTCAGCCAACTGTAGCGTGACCGGTGTGGCTTTCAAATCGCCTAAGCCCAGCTTCAAATATACCGAATAAGGGAGCAAATTGACACTCGCTCCTAAATCCAACAAAGCCTTATCAAATTTCTAGCCCGTGATAGCTATAGGGATGGTGGGACAACCAGGGTCCTTACACTTGGTGGGGATCTCGGCCTGGAGAATGGAGCTCACTTGCTCCGTCAGAAGCACTTTGTCCTGACTCTTAGTTCTCCGCTTTGACGTGCATAGATCCTTCAAGACCTTTGCAAACTGAGGAATTGCGTCAATGGCTTCCATCAAAGAGATAGGAAACTGAACTTTCTTAAATAATTCGAGCATTTGAAAGTTTACATTGACTTTAGGTTTCGCCACCAAGCGATTTGGATAAGGAGCAACAGGTGGCAACGGAGTCATAGGGGCTGCAGGTGCAGACACCACCACTTCAGGAGACTCTACCTCTTTCTCTACCTCAGGAACACTTCCTAAGTCTGGAATGACTACTGGTGCAGTTATCGGGACCGGGGGTGGCACCGATTTTTGCTTGGGAGGTAAATCCTTGTTGATCACCTTCCCACTTCTGAGAGTGGTGATCGCCTTAGCCTCTTCTAGACTTAGATTCGGATTGCTTGGGCCAGAAGAATCGCCCACATAATGAGTACCGGCGGCATTGACTTGAGGTTGAGAAGGGAACCTTCCCTTCTCCTGCTGGACTTGTCCAACTGCCGCCGTCAACTGGGTCAATTGGGTCCTAATGTCACCAATTGCTTGCTTGGTTTGCTCAGTAAAGCTACTCCGAGACTACATGAGAGCCTTCATCATCTCATCAGTCTGCTTATCCCGCGGGGGATGGTTAATGCCAGGGGGTGGTCCAAAAGATGAAGGACCGAACCCCTGCTGCTGTTGAGGTGGGTAACGAAACTGGGTCATTTGGCCTTGAGGAGGCCGGAACTGCTGGACTGGCTGCTGAGGTGGTGCCTGGGTATGGATTGGGGCTTTTTGATCCCTCCAACTCAAAAGTGGGTTTTGGGCCCACCCAGGATTGTAGGTATTCGAATATGGATCCCAACGCTGGTTAAGCGCGTTCACCTCAACTAGATTACTATGGTATGCATCTTTAACAATGGAAAACGCAGGGCAAGCAGTGACAAGATGCCCTGGACATTCACATAACGCACACACCTCCTTGACTCATTAGCCTAATGGACTTGTTTAAGTTTCAAGTCCTCTAATTGTTTAGCCATCTTGTCCAGCTGAGACTGGACATTGTGCTCTCTCACACTCGAAGGAAAAATGCCAGACCCACTGGGTCCCTGTGCAGCCATGGCCCTATCACCGAGGTCGGAGGGTTCCCAACTTCGGTATTTCTCAGCCAACTCATCGAGGAAGTCCCACGCATCGTCCGGGGACTTGTCTAGAAAATCCTCCTCCTTACAGAGGTACTCAATTTGTTAGACCGTAGCAACATTCAAGCCCAAATACAAAAATGACACCAACTGGTGTTTTGCGAACCCGTGATGCGGCAAGGACAACAGTAAGTCTTTGAACCGTTCCCAGCACCTTAAAAACGACTCGCTCTCTTTCTGCTTATACGACTGAATTTGGCGAGTCAGGTACTTTGATTTACTCTCCGAGAAATATTTCTTGTAAAATAGATCTCGGACAGCAGCCCACGTCGTGAGAGACTGTGGCTTTTGCATCCGTAGCCACTTATCCGCATTGTCCCTGAGCGAGGCTGGGAAGAGCTTAAGGCAAGCGTTCTCCCACTGAGGAGTGGTGGCAAGGGTGCGCACCAACCCCTCGAAATGACGGACGTGCTCATACGGATCCTCATTCTCCTTCCCATAGAACAAGGGAAGGGCATTATGCGTACCAGGCTTTATGGTGAAAGCATTACGTGCTTCCACCGTCTCGGTTGGCAAAACTATTGGACCGAGAGGAGTGGTCCTCTCAGGATGCATGTGTGCACGCATCGACATCGGTGGCTCTGCCATTGGTGGCTCGATTATTAAATCAACGAAAAGGCCACCAATATCAAACGACTCACCACTAAAAGACTCTTCCTCCACGACTACTCTCGGCTCTCTCTCAATGGCTACGAGACGCCTGGTATTGTCTCGATAGTACTTAGGTTTCAGAGGTGATTGCTGTCCTACGATGGAAGATTGCTTACCTCTACCTATGTTGACTCGAAACAACTAAAGGAACTAAAAAGAAACAAAAATAAAAACAACTACCCGAATTCTTAACACACGTTACCGTCCCCGGCAACGGCGCCAAAAATGCTTGACCGATTCCTAGACCTAAAATATTGGGTTGCCCCAAGCGTAGGGCTGAGACCGATGCAGCACAATACCCGGTAAGACCGGAGTCGAATCCACTAAGGACGGTGAAGTGTGTGCTGTGGAACCTCGGGTTGTAGTTTTAGAATTAGCTCTTAGGTAGCCACCCCTTGTCTTTTAGTTGATTAATTAACTAATACTAACAGATAACTTGCTCAAATGATTAAAAAGAGAGGCACGGTCGTAAGGGATCCGGCGCTCACTACCCAATCAGAATCCGCTCGCTTTTCACAGTTCTAAAAACATTTAAATTTTAAGGAGAATTGGAAACTCCGAAGGATGCGAATCCTAAGGTTGTCGGTCCCGTACACAGTGGCGAACAGGTTTTGGTCCCCCGTTCCCGCTCACATGAGTCCCGACAATGCCTCGAATTCGTCCAACGAACGTAGTTTTCACCAACTAAAATTATTTAATTAAATTAATGTACTGAAAATTTGCGAGACAAATCCTAATTGGGTCGCCGTGCGCCTTTACCCAGCGACCAAATCTTAGAAAAATTACTCACTCATTATTAAAAATAAAAGGAATAAAACCTTAGGATTAATCATGCTTTTTACGCGAAATAAAACAAATAAATAAATAAACAAAAGATAACAACTAATTGAATACTAACGAATAACTTTAATAAAGAATAAAAATCAATATAAGTTACCGGAGTGCGAAGATCTGAACAAAACTTCAAAAACTTGAAGGGAAAAGAAAATCTGTATAAGAAGAACGGAAGTCTGAAATTGCAAAGAAATAAAAACTTCTGTCGTCGTCCCAAAAAAAACGCAGCCTTCTGTCGTCGCCCTGTTCTTTCTTTTTTTCCCGTCCGTGTCAGAAGTGCTGTTGACGTTTTTTTCTTTTCCCACGGCAGACCCCCCGAAAGTCACTAGGGTACAGTTCTTATATAGGGATTGACAACCTTAATTACACAAAGGTCCTTTGGACTTCATGAAATAAAAAAAGAACCATTCAATTTTGAATCATTTCGCATTTTAGCCCCAAACTACTTTAAAATCTTCTTTTTATCCAAAGTCTCGGACAACGGGCTCGAGCAACCTATAAACATAAAAACACATAATAAAAATCAGTTAACAAATAGAAAAGACTAATAAATGTAGATTGGAGGGCAAAAGTATGTATATTTTGGCACTTATCACGCCCCCCAACTTACACTTTGCTAGTCCTCGAGCAAAGAAAATAAAATGCAACTAAAGAACACAAACAAAACTGATAGTTCTTTTAAACCCCTAGGCGGCCCCAGTAGGACGAGTGAAGTCTCGTGAGGGTTTTCAGCAGTGACGCAGGCAATGAAGAGATGGTTATGGAGCTAGAACCTGCCCCAGAATGCATGCAAGATGAGCCCAAGCCACAGCAAGAGCCCTTGGAGGAGATTGATCTGAGCGATGGAATAGGACCCAAAATGCCCATTTTCCTCAGTAAGACATTGAGCGAAAAATTCAAGGCTAGATTGGTTGCGCTGTTGCGCGCAAATGCTGACGTGTTCGCATGGCATTATGAAGAGATGCCTGGTTTAGACACTGCGATGGTCACTCACCGTTTGGATATCTTTCCAAACTCCAAGGCGGTCAAGCAGTCTCAAAGGAAGTACCACCCTGACTTGGAGGGTAAAATCAAAGAAGAAGTGGAAAAATTGCGCAGAGCAGGATTCATTCGCGCGACCCAATACCCAGATTGGCTCGCCAACATCGTACCCATTAAGAAGAAGAATGGTCAAGTCAAGGTCTGCGTAGATTTTCGCGACCTTAACAAGGCATATCCTAAAGATGAATTTCCGTTACCCCACATCGACACTCTGGTGGATGCCACATTAGGCCACCAAATGTTCTCTTTCATGGATAGATTTAGCAGTTACAACCAGATTAAGATGGCGCCCGAAGATGAAATGAAGACGGCGTTCCGAACTCCGCTGGGCAACTTTTACTATCTTGTCATGCCCTTCGGATTGAAGAATGCGGGTGCGACCTACCAGTGCGCGATGACGACAATTTTTCATGATCTGATCCATCGAATCATGGAAGTCTACGTTGATGACTTGGTGGTAAAATCCAAGCAGCAGCAGGACCACTTGGCTGACTTGGAGGCAGTATTCAAGCGATGCAGGAAATTCCAGCTCAAAATGAACCCTTTAAAGTGTGTTTTCGGGGTTACGGCCGGACGATTCCTTGGGTTCCTCGTCCATTGACATGGGATTGATGCTGACGAAGCAAAAATTCAAGCCATTCAGGACATGCCTTCGCCGCATTCCCAAAAGTCGCTTAAACGTTTCCTGGGCCGGATTTCTTATCTGCGAAGATTCATTCCCGCGCTGGCGGAGATCGCAGCGCCATTTGGGGATCTGCTCAAAGGCGCAGCCTTATTCTAGTGGACAACTGTTCACCAAGAAGCCTTCAAGAGGATTAAGACAGTTCTGGCATCCCTGCAGACTATGGTTGCGCCACAGGCAGGAAAGTCACTGATATTATACTTAACTTCTACCTCGAGATCCATCGGGGCCCTGTTGGTACAAGAAATAGATGGGCTGGAGCGCCCAATCTATTATATCAGCAGAAAAGTACACGGGACGGAAGAGAGGTACACGCCCATAGAGCGCCATTGTCTGGCCCTTGTCATTACAGCGCAGAAGTTGCGCCATTATTTTCTGTCCTTTCCTATACAGATTGTTACCAGGTGCGATCCTGTCAGGTATCTATTGTCAAGGCCAGCTCTGACAGAACGGACTGCGCGATGGCTGCTGGCACTTGTAGAGTTCAATATCACCTGTGTTACCCCCCATGCTATTAAGAGTTAGGCTTTGGTTGATCTGCTCGCCCAGTTTCCCAGTGGACAGTGCGAACCCCTCGCGGATTCTTTGTCGGGAGATGGTTTCGAAGCTCTAGTGACCTGCGCTGGTCCTTAAGCTTCGACGGGGCCGCAGGCGGAGGCCACAGTGGTGCTGGGATTATGCTCACAAGTGATCAGGGAGAAAAACTCTACCTCGCATACAAGCTGAATTTTCCCTACTCCAACAACGAGGCGGAGTATGAGGCGTTGGTGCTAGGGCTGCTGGCCGCAAAGGAAAGGAAAATCAATCGTTTGGAAATCGTGGGGGATTCGAAATTAGTGATTCTACAAACGGAGGGTATATACGCGCTCAAGGAGCCTGCGCTCGCACCATATAGGACGACAGTCCAGCGCTCGACGAAGCATTTTTCAGAAATAAGTATCATTCATAAGCCAAGATCAGAAAATAGATTCCCCGATGCCCTTGCCACGCTGGGCGCAAAAACACAGTTCAAAGAAGAGAGGGCATGTATAGAGATTGTGAAATTATGTGAGCCATCCATAATCGAGGAAGGGGAAGAAAAAGAAGCTCCTGAAGATTGGCAAAGTGTTGTGAGATCACAACTGGCAGGGAAAAAGGGCAGCATGGCACTCGCGGACCTGTCGTAGTTCGTCGTTTTGCACAGAGAATTGTATCATCGCGCGCCTCAGGGGTGGCTCGCGCGGTGTGTTAGCCTCAGGGAAGCTAAGGAAAGGTTGGATCAAACCCATGAAGCCAGCTGCGGAGACAATGAGGTGGCACTATATAGACGAATTCAAAGGCGAGGCTATTATTGGCCGGATATGAAGAAGGATGCGGCTGCTGTGACCGAGGCCTGCGAGCGATGCTCGCTCTATGCTGTTGAGCCAGAACATTTCGCCGCTTATCTTAATGGACAAGAGGAAGATTGGAGGCAGCCTTACATCGATTTTTTGTGGGAGGGGTCTCTTCCCGCAGGGAAAAGAGAGTCCGCGCGGATGGTTCGCGCAGCCCGGAGGTACTTTCTCAAGGATAACCTACTCTTCCGAAGGACAGTCGACGCGTTACCTTTGAAATGTTTGACGATGGAGGAAGCAGGGAAGGTACTACAGAAAATGCATGAAAACGAACACCAAGGATGGAGGAAATTGCATGAGCAAATGATTCATTTGGGCTATTATTGGCCCACCATGGGAAAAGATGCGAAGCGCCACGTCCTGAGGTGTCAAGCCTGCCAAAAATTTGGAAACCTGATTCACGCCCCGTTTGTCGAACTCCAGGCCATTCGCGCGCCGTACCCTTTTCACACATGGGCCATGGATCTGGTAGGACCAATTACGCCTGCCTCTCGCACTCACAGGTGGATCTTGGCTGCAACTGAAATTTGTACTAAGTGAGTTAAGGCTGTACCATTGGGGAAGGCAACGGGAGCAGCAGTATCGCAATTCATAAAGGAGAACATTATTTGCAGGTTTGGCATTCCCAAGGTGGTTTTGTCGGACAATGGCACTCCGTTCCTCAATAAACACGTGGGGAGACTGTTGGACAAATACTCCGTGGAGCATCATACCTCAAGCGCGTATTACCCACAAGGCAACGGGCAAGCGGAGGCCACAAACAAGACTTTGACAAGGATTCTCAGTAAGCTACAGGATGAGCGTGGGGGGACATGGACTGATCATTTGCCAATTGCCCTTTGGGCATACAGAACTTCGAAGAGAAAGTCAACCCGCGCGAGCCCTTTCAGCTTGGTGTACGGCGCTGACACAGTTTTGCCTGCGGAACTTAGTGTCCCTTCCGCGCGCATCATCCTTGCAGTGGAAAACACTGAAGGAATGAGGAGGGCAGACTTAGAAGCGTTGGAGGAAAGGAGAGATAGAGCTGCGCAGGAGCACGAAAGGTACTGGAAGTCAGTAGCAAAGTATTACAACAAGGGGGTGGTCGCGCGCACCTTCGCGACAGGCGACCTGGTTTGGAAGTCAACTATGACGGTGATGAGGAATCTGGAAATGCCTAAGTTCACTCCTAGATGGGAAGGCCCCTATGAAGTTATTATGTCTTCCAACAATGGGTACTACCATCTGGCGCGCGTCAGTGATGGGCACAAGACCGGCGCAGTTAATTCCAAATTTATTAAGAGGTACTATCCCTGAAGAGAGCCGACAAGGTTGTTTTGTTACCCGTTTATCACCTTTTGTACTAGTTCTCTCTCCCTTTTGTAAAATAAGAATCTTAATGTTTTATCTTTCTTGAGAGAACGGAGGTTGTCTTAATAACCCCTGTGTCAGAATGACCATTTTTGTGTACAAACCAGAGATGTGCGCGGCAGGCTCAGCTGCGCGCACCGACAGAGGCACTAGATGGTGTTATTATTAATCTTTTGAGAAAATAGATGGGTTTTTTCCCTAGATGCTTTAAAGCTGCGAACGAGACAATAGATAGAGTTTGTCCTTTTCTGTTCATTTCAAGATGAAAAAGAATAGCAGAGATAAAGGAAAACAGCTGTCATGACTAAAAAACAGAGCGTTGCATTATTAAAAAAAAACAGAAGAAGGAAAAGCAATAAAGTCTTAGCATCTGTTACAGAAGTACGAATGTGCAAAAAAAAAAAGAGAGAACAAATAGCTACGGGGGCAACAATCCCCCGAACACGGAAGCATCCAGATCAAACTCCTCAGGTGCTCCAGCAGCCAACTCCAAATCCTCCAACTGGGCCTCAGCAAGCTCCCCCTCGATGTCAGCAACTTGTTTCCACGCAGATTCCAGCCTGTCCGTCAGCGCGCGGATCCTCTCTCTGACCTCTCGCCTCCTAGCGCCGGTCAGCACCTGATTCCCCCGTTGGATCATCCAACTGAGGTCGAAGCCCAACGGCACAAGATCGAGGCTCACGGCTTGGAGTTCCTGCTGCATCGCTGGGGTGAAAGCCCGCACAGTTGCCTGATTCCAGTCGCGGACAGTATCGTGGAGCACCGTAAGAAATGACCCAGCAGTGGCCAAGGAGCGGCACCTGAAATTGGCGAAGGTTTCGGGATGGACCAGTGCAATGGAGTTCAGAAGAGGGAAGTACACCTCGTCCACGTGGCCCGCGGGAAAGTGGCGAACCGCCTCATGAGGAGTCGGTACCCTTTCCTCCTCCACCGCTCCCTTTTCAGCGTTCTGCCCTAGCTCCTCCACGATGTTCATACCCTCGGGCTGTTTCCCGGCGTCAATCTGCGTCGCAGGGGGGACGTCCTCCTGCATTTGATCCCCTTGGGTCCCCGCTGCCTGCATATCCCTGGTATGAGTCCCGATGCTGACCTCTCTGTCCTCTGCCTCTCTGCCCATGACACCCATAAACAGATCGTGGCCAAAATCACCCAGAGCTTCGCTGCCACGCCCATCTAACAGATCTTCACCTGGCACAAAACATGTTGCTCTTATCATGTAGGACAGTTCTAATGCTGTAAATTCTATGGCCCAAGACTCACCTCCTTCAGGCTGGGCATGTGGCTCTTGAGGAAGAATGACAGTTGGCGGTCTAAGAGAACCAGCGACAGATTAGCGAGACAGTGGGCCCCGACGCGCGGTGGGGCTAGTCGCGTCAGCAACCAGATCAGGATTGGCAGGTTGATGGGCAGTTGGGAGTGTTGAAGCATTGGATTGATCCTCAGATACCCTTTGGCCAAATCCCTCTGCGCTGGGATCTCGCGCGGGGGTGCTGGCCTGCGCGGACGGCTGCGCGCGCGATGTGTCTATTTGCCCCCTCTGCGCGACAGGAGCTGCCCGAGTTTGCTCGGTGGTAGATGTCTGCGCTCCGTTGTGGTCGCGGGGTGGTCTGGCCAAGTTCGCTATGTCGTTCTCCTCTGCATCTCAGAGACGTTCGACGGGATCCCTCATGTCCACGTCAATTCCCCCAACAGACTCATGAGTATCCGCACTGGGGGTCTCCTCGCGCTCCTCTGATGGGGTTGGTTGGGAAGGAGATCGATCTGGATCATCAGAGGAAGTAGAATCAGAATATGGGGAATCCGCGCGACTCGAAGATGAAGAAGACACGTTACTGGGCCCCCCATGAATATCATCAAAAACGGGAGAAAATTCGAGCATACCTCCCACCACGGCTGAAGTTGCTCAACAGCAGGGATGTGCGCGTGGGGTCCAAGAGGAGGCTGTATTATACCCGTCTCCACTCCCGCGTGCTCCGTGGCTAGGGAGTCTCTAATGTCTATCACCTCGATTGGTCCCTGCGTGGGAGGGGCAGCAGTCTGCACAGTAGCAGCACCCCTCGATCTTTGAAGCCCGGTTGCTAGCGTCTCTTTGTCGGAATCCTCTTCTCCTTCGGGTGCATCAACACCAGCTGTTCAGAATATACGAGGGAAAACACTTAGCGCATGAAGATGGTAATAAAGGAAGCAGGATACGTGCAGAGACTCGGATAAATTAAACCTTACCTACGGCGACCCGGCGAGTTGTGCGGACTGGAAGGGCTGCCACTGCCATGGGCTCTGGGTCTTGAACTTGTTGTCCCTGCTCGCGCGCGATGTCCCCAACCTGAACAAAAAGAATACACAGCAAAATGAGAAAGGAAAAGAGATCGCTATATTAAAGACAGAGTGTACAGGGCAGTGTTTAAAGCAATGTTGTCGAACATATCGTGCGAAGGCGCTTTCGCGGACGTCTTGCCTCAGCAGGGGGGTCTTGCGCCGCTTCCGCGACCCTTCGTGCTGCTGCTGCCCGCGCTGCCCGAGTACGACCGGCCTCCTGGGTTTGGGCCGCTGAAGGTCCAGCAGCTGCCGCAGCCTCGGGACCCAGGGGCATGCGCGATATGGGGCTCACCACTGTAACGGACCACTGGCTGTGATGACCCTGCCAATCTTGGCTCCTGGCCCTAGGAGAGCGCAGTGACATATCTTGTGTCTGCACAACGGATGGCTGGGGAGCAGGCGCGGCCCTTGAACGAACTGGAGAAAGGAATCTAAGTTCCTCCGCCATGACAGATAGAAACCAGCGGTAAAGGTGCCGGAGCAGTCGTAGTCGGGCAGGAAGGTGTTCTCATGGCCAGCAATCAAACCCCCGAGGTTGGCTGCGAGGAAGCGATTCTGGCTTTCGACGAAGCCTTGGAACGGGGGAGCCGCGCTGGAGGAAGGTTGGTCGTAGCCAAACTGTCTGGCTACCCTATCCACTCGGTACACAGCCGACCGCGACCCCTCCGCTGACAGAACAGGAAGCCAACCTGGGAGAGACATGTAGTAAGCGTTGATTACCGCTCGCACGAGGTCGTCCGCGAGCCCCGCAGTGGACAACGGCACACTCATAGGAAGGAAGAACTCATTATTGTCCGCTGTCCCCTCAAGTTGGGTCACGTAGGGGCGCGAGATGAAGTACCCCCGCTCATCGCAGTAGTTGCTGAAATATGCGCGCGAGGAGGTGCCAGACCACCTCTCGATCCAGAAGCGGCGCCTGCCCTGCGGTGGAGCTAATGGTACAGGCGCGATGGCAGGAAAGTGCTCATAGAAGAAAGCCAGAAGGAAGCTGGAATGGATCATCGAGATCATGTCGTAGCGACCCAACGACCGTTCCATGTCCGCGTGCACGCGGTCCAAATGATTATACAGGCAGCCAAGGAAGAGGGGCCCCAGCGCTATGGCCTCGCCCAGCGTGAGACAGGCCGCGAGCGGAAAGATGAAAGGGCTGACACTCTCTGAAGGGAAGTCCGGGAGAACAAAATTTGAAAGAAAATATACCAAAAAGCCCGCCAAGTATAGTGGCTGGCGATAGTGCATCCCAGCAACAAACTCTGGCTCGCGCCCTGCTGGAACAGACCCGGATCCTTGAAGAATATCCGCAACCAATTCCTCCACGAGGCCTTGCGCGGATTGGGTGGATCCCTGCGCGTCCCGCCCGACCTGAATCGGGACCCAGCTTTCTTTGCCTCGATGAAGGCTACACGCAGGCCTTGTACGGTCGAGACCTCCTCCGTGGACAGACTGTCGAGATCCAGGAGCCTCCGCCCGAGCGGGTGCAGGCGCATAAGCGCGAAGGTATCCTCCAGAGAGGGGGCAGATTCCCCCCAAGCCCATATGAACGTGTGGGTGTCCACGCTCCAGCGCGCGACCGCCATCTCAAGGTTCCCGTTACTGCGGTCGTTGCGAGGGAGAGTTAAGTCGCGGGAGATGAGCATAGCATCCAGAACCAGCGCCCTCTACAGTAGGTCGCGATATACGGGAACAGATAGAACATCATTCACCCACGCAGGCCAGTCGGTAGGAGGACTGCACCCAACATTGAAACGAGTCTCCGAGTGAGGAAAGTCTCCTCGCTCCACCCGGAGTCTCAGAACGGAGGAAGGAGGCACCGAATCTGCATCCTCAATGGGAGCTTCCGCTGCGATAAGGGCAGAGTCGCTCGGCGCAGCGCCGGTGGGCTGGAACTCGCCCACGGCAGTCCAGAAAGGGTCGCCGACGGACCTGAGGTACGGAGCCAGACGCCACTAGTCTGGCGGCAGAACAGAATTGCCGTCCATGGCACGACTACTACTATCTCTAGCGTCGTCGCGCGCCATGGGGTAGTGGGTACTGTTGATGGTAGAAAGAGGGGAGGCTAGTGATCGCCTGAAAGAATGGTGGAGGGCTGACTTCGCGTGAGAATTTAGGGGTGGAGTGCTGTCAAGGGGAAGGAGAAGATGGAAGGAGGGAAAATGAAAAAAGACAAGGGGGCCTTTTATAGGGGATGGAGAAACCCCCCCATTAAAGCCTGCCACCTCCTACAATTACTTCGGTGCACGAAGAGTCACCAGGGCACCCCAACCATTCTCGTAACTGATGCAACGGTAATGATGAGGGAACGTAGCGTATTCAAAACGTCATAACCCTTCCGCGCGAACCGTCATCAGGCGCGACCCTTCCACGCGAACCGTCATCAGGCGCGACCCTTCCGCGCGAACCGTCACCAGGCGTGACCCTTCGCGCGAATCATCAACGGTCGCGACTTATCACGCAAAACTGCTATGAGACGCCACGTGTCACTCTGAACCGTCCGCGCGGGACGCCTACAGAATTCCAAAACGTCGTATACTTAGAAGAGTAGCCCTAGCAAAGGAACGGTCATGCGCGCACAACGGTTTTTCCATCGCACGCGCGCGGGGGCAATTGTAGGGACAGTCAAAATAAATCAGCTGTTGACCACTTACAAGACGCTGACCGACCTCTTACCATGCGACGCGTGGAAATAATAAAGGAGCAGCATGTAGGTAATTATTGCCACGACAGGCCCTACACGCGGGGGGTAGCGCGCGCACACTTGCTGCGCACAGGTACAACGCGCAGACGTGCCCTCGAAAGGACGCGGACCCAACACGCAAACAAATGCCCACTCGCACAGGCGAGCAAGCAGCGAGAGGCATCACAAAGAGGAGCCGGTCCGCGAGGACCGTACAGAGGTCCTAGAGCGCGAAAAGGACTGAGATACCCACAGATTGCCTGGATGGCAGAGCGCGCCCTAGTCAAAGGCAGGACCAATGAGCCCAGAAAAGGTACGATCGTTGCAGGTCGCGACCTAGCTCCAACAGGAATTGAGGAACATCTAGTGGTTTGGCGGCTAAGGAAGAGGAGGGTCAGTCGCGGGGTGGCGCGCGCTACCCGCGCATTGGGTGCGCGCGAGCTGACGTCACCTCGCGACCTCGGGAGCAGGAAGGGCACGTGTCAAGACTACGCTGGACCATCCGGGGGACCCCCCCCCCCCAGGCCCAGAGGCCTATAAATAAGCACCGACATTGCCTTCTACGCAGACACAGAGGACATACGTACGGATAGAAACAGAAGCAGACTGTTCCTAGAGAAAAGATTGAGGGGTACTGGACTGAGAAAGAAGAATATTCTTCTCGGACTGGTGCCGCGCGATCCATCTGGGAAGAACTGTCAGTGGCACGCTGCCTTTGTCCTTTCTGCTCCCGTGCCCTCTTCCTCCTCCTCACCAGATCACTTCCCCTGTTCCTCATTTCTCTCAACAATCGACCAATCACACCTCTCCAGCTCACGTAGATTCACACGTCAACTACTTCGCGCAAAACACGACCCTACAACTGTATAACGAAAGTACTACATTAATTAAAGTATGACTAGTTAAGTATAAAGTATGGTACTTAGTAGGATAAGGTAGTAAGATAATTACAGTCAAAAGTAAACCTAACTAATTAGTAGTAAGAACTATAGACTTTGACTCTGGTATTAAATGAAAGTTAGGATTCCTTCTAGCTAATTTAATAATAATGCTACGGGAAAGGATATATGTTTAGTGCAGTTGGACAAAAGAATAAACAACTACTTGTACGATCTTAAAATTATATATATCCAATGGATTTCAAAATTACTAATGGAAATCCTCAAAGTTAATAAAATTACATACTTGTTCAATAAAATTTAATTATTCGAAAAGGCATCGGCCTAATCTATAAATCCCTTTTGTGTTTAATTATTTGTACCTATCAATTGTTATATTGTTGTCTCATTGAAATGTATCGTGTTTGAGCTGTTGTTGATTGTATCATGTTGTACGTGCTAGAATGAACTTAAATTCACTGGGTGATTACGAGTAGTGAATCATGTAGACGATGATAAGTAAATGGAAAATGGTAAAGTGTTGAAAGTGTGAGTTGTGGATTGTGTTTTGAGCCATGGCGATGGCAAGGGCAACCAATGGGACCCTGTGTTAAAATGGGTTACCTGCGGGGCCCAGTGTTAAGAAATGTTGTGACGCTAACGTATGATACGTCATAGGAAGTTTTCCTTCGATGAAGGGAATGGGTCCCATGAGACAATTATAGTTAGTGAGGCATTAATGTATGATACGTCATGAGAAGTTTCTCTTTGAGAAAGAGAATGGGTCCCATGAAACGGTTATAGTTAGCGTGGGGTAGTGGATGTCCGACCCTAATGTACGATACATCATGGGATGACTCGATCCTCCTGTTATGGTCTTAAATGAGAACATACAAGGTACATAACTTAGATGCGCTCACTTAGGATCCTGGTACAGGATAAGCGAGAGGAAGGGTGAACCCATGAGACGGTTGTAGTTAGTGGATGTGGGAGGAAATGATTTTGTGGAGATGATCCTTAGATTTCATGTAAGATGATGGATAGTAAAGAAAAAGACGATGTGCTATTATTCTGTACCTCTTGTGTATTATCAATTGTAATATTATTGTTATTATTGAATGCTAATTGTAGAGTAAGGGGTTGGTATGATTGGGATTATTTTACTTGGTGAATTATCACTCACGGATACGTTTATATCTTGGTAAATCGGTTGCTTTGGCGATCAATTTACCAGAGGGTGCAGGTTACCAGGAGACCGAAGAACAGAATCCTCTGCAAGTTGATCAGTACCAAGGTGAGGACCTCCCAGCTGAGGAAGGGGAGTTTGTCGAGTCTCGGATGTCTTACCCTTAGAAGCTCTGTTAGTTTGAAATACTGTTATTTGAATTTTCAAAAGTGTTATCGCATTAGTCAAATTTTATTTTCTTTTTGGAATTGTAAGAAAATTAAGAAATTTCGAATTTAGTATTTGAGATTTCCGCTGCTAAACTCTATTTAATAAAATTTTATTTCTTAAATCAGTTTTATGGATTATTAAATCAATTAAAAATAATTTAATTAACGTGTCCAAAAATCGGAGCGTTACAAAACAAGTTAACTCGTATTTGGCATTGCATTTTGAGGCACACTTCAAAACTAACAAATATCATCAACAAGGCACATCTGGCATAAAACGCAGAAATGGCAAATGCAAAAAAAATTTAAATAAAAACAAAACAATAAAAAGTAAAAAAAAAAAACTAAAGAGAAACAGGACCTTTTAGATCCCTTTTGTGACCCAACCGTACCCGACCCGTTTCATCAAATCCACGGACCCCTGTCATCATCATCAGTGCTATAAAAGCAGCCCGAACACAAAAAAAACTGCCGCCGTCGTAAGAAGAAGAAAGCAACCAGAAACTCGCCGGCGAAATTAACAACATTCGCCAAAAGATGTTACAGAACAAATCTTTCTCCCGGAAAACGAGGCAAGGAAAAGTTATCAAGGTCCGTTTCCACTCCCCCCGAAACCCTAGTCGCACCATCTTCTTCTCATGTTACAGTCAATTCCCTAGTTAAGTTTACTTTAGGGTTTTGCAAGATGACGTTGGTATCATATACAGGTAGTTAGAGAACACTATCTGAGAGACGATATATACTGTGGTGCTCCGTTTTGCAAAGTCTGCGATTCTTCAGCTGCTCGCTTGAGCTCCACTGCCTCCACTGTTCTAATTGTTGACACCAACGTCGTTCTTAATCAGGTCAACTTTTTTTTCAAGTCTTCATTATTTAAATGAGCTGGGTTTTGAATTCTATTGGGACGCCAAAAATTTGGTGTTTTCCAATTTTAGTGGAATTTTGAAGTACTATGTATAATATTAGGGCTGTTAACGATTACCTAGCTGTTCACGAGCAGCTTGATGGTAGGAGAGCCCAGCTCAAGGTTTAAACTCGTTTAGTAAACGATTCAAGTTAGTTGTATCTCGGCTCATTTATCCAAGTTCGAGCTTGAGTTTTAAACCCGTTTGGTAGACTGATCCAAATTCCAAGCCAGTTGTAACTTGGCTCGTTTACAAAAGCTCGGTTTGTTTGTGGTTGTTCGGCTCGTTTAGAGGCTTGTTTAGTGAACTAATTGAACTCGAACACCTTGATATTAAACGAGCCAAGCTCGAGGTAGACTAGTTTTGAACAAGCTGAGTTCGTACACTTCAAAGCTCGGCTCTTTTGCAGCCCTAATTATAATGTATGGTGCTTTTACTTAATTTTAGTAGTCGTTTGAGTCAAAAACTTCATTTGATATCAAATACTCAAATGGCCAACCCTAGATTTATTCGTATAGTTTGAGTAAAAGTTACATTAATTGTCTTGCAAAATTTGAGTGAAGAACAGACTTGAAGAAGCTCTCTTTTTTTTTTTTTCTTTTCTTTTCTTTTCTTGTAAGGTAGTCTGTAAAACTCATTCTGATATGAGTTTTGGTAGGAATGGATGAGGGGGGATTTGTGTTTTTTGTTTTTTTTTTTCTCACTCAAGTCTGAGTTTGAGTCAAGATTTTAGTAAGAGCTTGGGATGCCTGTGGGTTTCTTCTTCGTTAGTAATTTTATCGATTTTCCCCACTGATTGGCATCTCTTGAATTGTATATTTCAAATCGATCAACGAAAGGTTCAAATTGGCTTCTCCTCAAACAAAACCAACTGGAGGTCCCCTTTTGTTGTGGGGACTTTTCTCTGTCTCTTCTTCACCTTTATTCCGGGTTTATTTATTTTTAATCTTCAGAAGGTAAGTCTACATTCATGTTTTCTGGGGTAGCTGAAGTTTGAGTTTGGTTTGGTTTGGTTTCGACTGTGTGTTTTCAGATTGACTTGCTGGAGAATGAGGCAATTGATGATGTTGTCGTATTATCAGTTGTTCTTGATGAGGTCAAGAACAAGAATCTCGGAGTTTATAATAGACTTAGAGCCCTCTGCAAAAACTCTGTGAAGAAGTTCTTCGTTTTCTCTAATGAATACCACAAGTAGGTCTCTCAGTTTTCATCAACGTCCGAACTTAAACAGTTTCAGTAGCAGTAGTTGGAACAATATGAGTCAACGAAACAGCTCCTAACACTTGCTGAGTTATTTATTTTTCCTTAGGGATACCTACGTGAAGGCTATGGTTGGCGAAAGTCCCAATGATCGGAATGATAGAGGTTATACAGTTGCTTTCTTACAGTGTTTTGTTTCATTGATTTATAAGGCATGAAGTTGTTTTGCTGAGGTTGTATAGAGGGAACATAAGTGGTGAAAATTGGTAATGCTAGTTTGTAAGTTCTCTCGAATGGTTCCCAGTACTTCCCACTGTACATTCTCTGCAGGCCTTAGAATGCGTTGATAGATAAATTGTTGAGATGAAGATGCAAATGGCTGCCTAAAGAGTTCAAATTTATAAACAACTTCTTAAACATACATATCTGCGTGACACGATGCACATAGAATAGTCTTGCTAAAGAATTTTTTATTATGCGAAGTATCTCTTCAAAGTAAAAATTTCACATCCACAAAAAAAAAAGTTGGTGTGATCAATAACATATACACTCAGTTAGGCATAGTAATTGCTTCTGATCCTACTTTATGGGGTACATGTGGGATGGTATCTGTATAAAATGTAATTGCGGTGCTTAATCTTGTTCTTAGTGCATTGAGATTTGTCTCTGTTGATTTCTATTCTGACGTAGAAGAAATTGTGGTTCAGCTATTCGGGTGGCAGCTCAGTGGTATCAGAATCATCTTGGCAATGCAACTAGGGTCGTTCTAATCACAAATGATAGGGATAATAAGAGGAAGGCCGTTGAAGAGGGCATTTCTGCTGAGACAGGTATCACATCACATAATTCTTTTTTCCATCTGTACATGCATTTTTTTGGGTATAGATAATTGTCTGCAACTCCTTTATCTGCGATTGTATTTTTGTTGACCTGCTGAGTTTTCCATGAGGCATGAACTCTGTAGGTGTTGTATTGGAAAAGGATGACCAATCGATATACTTATTTGTTTCAGTTGAGGCGTATGTAAAATCACTTGGTCAACCTGGATTGCTTGACCTGCTTATTCAAGCTCCTTCAGAAGATGTAGGCATGGAGGATGTCGAAGATCTGAAACCTTCAAAGAAGAAAATTATTTATACTGAGGTATCCTTATTTGCTAGTGCATTTTTTTAACGATGATTGTTCCCCTTAATATGTGGTTATGTTTATATTACTGTCATTAGTTATGCACCTGTTTCTCCCCTCCCCCCCCAGCATAAACCTATGTCAGAGATTAATGCTGGCTTGAATCGTGGGATTTTCCATCAAGGGAATCTTCTTGTCAATCGTTACAATCCATGTGAAGCCTATGTTAGAAGTGCGAGCATTGGAGATGAGATAATTATATACAGGCGTGCAAACATGAATAGGGCTTTTGATGGTGATGTAGTGGCAGTGGAACTTTTGCCTCATGAGCAATGGCATGAAGAGAACTCACTGTCCATAGCTGATGAAGGTAAGGTAGCACAATCCATTTGGTTCTTGGCTTATTCTGTATTTCCGTGCATTGTGTTGTAGACATGAACAATGATAACTGCCCTTATTTATTCTTTTATGTGCAAGCTTATTTCTTCAATGAAATCAATGCTGAGCAATATGATTCTTTATTAGCACTCGATTGGGTAATTAAACAGGTATTTTTTTTGGGTAATTAAAAATTTTATTAACCAAAGGAAAAAGATACAAGATCAAAGGGGCATTCCCCAGTGAAAAGAGAAGCAAAACTAACTACATAGGGCATACTACATCAAGCCCTATACCAAAACATAGCAGCTATACAATCTAGACCATCAACCCACCCCCAACTATCAACAAGAATCGGAAATTCGACTGGGAAAGCACCAATGAGAACAAAGGGCTCGATTAACACCTGTCTTCTTTAATATCAATTTAAGTTCTAGACTCCAACACCTACACATCTAGGCCACAATGCTGAAAAATACGCATATTCCTTTCCCCCCAAACATGATACACTATAGCTGCCAACACCACTTTAGAAACTAAGTTTACGAACTGAGAGCCACTATGATGCTGGATCATCCATTCCACAACCCAGGGCAAAGCAGTGAAGCTAGTCGATGTAAATTGTATCAACTAATGTTTTAGTGTGAGTCAGGATTGTGCTATCTATGCTTTACAATGCTACATTCTTTCTATTAATTTTCAATTATCTTCTAGAGGATGAGGAAGAAGATGATGTTCATCTGGTTCCAAGCAGTGCTGATGATGCTCCTAGAGTTACAAATCAAATGCAAAGTTCTTTGGGAAATGCAAATCCTATATCTTCTCGTCCATCTGGTCGTGTTGTTGGGGTCATAAAACGGAACTGGCACTCGTAAGTTAACTGGGGCTTTACTAATATTGTTGGCTGGATCATGTTTAATTTTTTTACGCCTTACGAAAATGCTCCGTTTCGGCTAGTTTTCCGTCATTATGTGTTGCGCCTTCCTTGTTTGGGTTAAGGTATCAAGTTTTTTTTTTTTACTTTATTTATATCCTGCAGATATTGTGGATCGTTGGAACCAATGCCCATGCCTGCAGGCTCTGGTGGTGTTGCCCATGCTTTATTTGTCTCCAAAGATCGCAGAATTCCAAAGATTCGGATTCAAACTCGACAACTTGGAAATCTTCTGGACAAGAGGATTATTGTTGCCGTTGATTCTTGGGATTGTTTATGCCGATATCCTTCCGGCCATTATGTACGAACAATAGGAGAAATCGGTGATAGAGACACAGAAACTGAGGTTCACAATATGATTTTTCATCTCTTTATTATTGATTGTTATTTTCGACAGTGAGTTTCTTGAAGGTCAAGATCATTTGTTGAAGGTCAAGATCATTTGCTTCCCTGTTTGGGATGTAGTTGTCTCTTGTTTCAGTTAACAGCTGACAGTGACAATGTTGTAGAATGTCTGTCTTTTAGGAAATCTGGGTGATTATTGATGAATCGGTTTATTTAGCAATAATGTAAGTGGTTACTGCAGGTTGTATTGATAGAGAATGATATTGACGCCAGGCCATTTTCTTCTCAAGTTTTGGCATGCTTGCCCCCATTGCCATGGTCTGTGTCTTCTGAAGATCTGGAAAATCCTATTAGGCAAGATTTGCGTCATTTACGTGTCTTTAGTGTTGACCCTCCAGGTATGTGACCTGTGGATGTATCAGCCCTTCTTTCTTTAACTTGCTCTTCCACTTATTTTAGTTGACCTTTTAGTTTAGGCTCCGTTTGTTTGGACCGCAACATTTTTTCTGTGAAATTTTTTCCTAGTTTTCTCGTGTTTGGTGGAGCATATTGGGGTAAAATGTCTTCCATTCATAATATTTTTCAAGGAATCAGAAAAAGCCACTTACCGGTCTACTTTGGCATCAGTTTACAATTATGATCAGGATCTTTCTCCCACACTTTCTCCCTCCCATGGCTCCTCCCTCTCATGGCTCCAATAGGCCATGCTGAATAGATTTTGCGCCATATATGGATGCACCTACGACCTGTCTCTCTCTAATAATGATACGCACCCGTGATCTCTCTCTCTCTCTCCTTGAATCATCTCATGCATATACACGTATACATGTTTTCTCTCTCGAAAATATATTTGAGGAAAGATAATTAGATGGGAGGATGGTTTTGCCACTGCCAGAAACCAATCTTCTCTCTCTCTCTCTCTCTCTCTCTCTCTCTCTCTCTCTCTCTCTCGTATGTGAAATTTACCTGTTTTCGCTCTCGAAAATATATTTGAGGAAAGAGAATTAGATGGGAGGATGGTTCGGCCACTGCCACCAAAAATTTATAGTACAGTTACTAGTTTACATGTATAATGTTCTTTATGAAAATACATGTATAATGTTCTTTATGAAAATACTTGTCAGTGTAAAATGTTTTACATCGAAACAAACGGAGCTTTAGACTGTTAACCACCTTTCAACAGTAATAACTCTTTCGTCTCTGTAGGATGCAAGGACATTGATGATGCATTGCACTGTACAGCTCTTCCAAATGGAAATTTTGAAGTGGGAGTTCGTATCCTTTGATCTTCGATACACTGTATGTTTTCTTTGTTTATAACTTGGAAGTAATTGTAGCTCGTTAGTCGAAACTAATAGTATGGGGATTAACCGAACCTGAGTAGCAGCTCCTAAAGTGATGCCACTCCTACCTTAGGAGCGCGCTCTTGTGCTCCCAACTAAGGAGCTTGATGGGAGCCCGCTTCTCACGAAGATGGGAGCTTATGTATGATCCTTGTATAGAAAAACAGGGATTTGTCACTTTGCTTTATTAATTGGTCTTTGATGAACTCATAAATCAAGCCCAAGTCATGATATATTGAAAAGAAAACCATATATTGTGACGCTAGCCCATTTCTGTCAATAATGGTGGACTTGGCCAATATTTTTACTCCCCAAAATGATTGCATTTTAAAGTGTATACTCTCTGCAACATTATTTTGTTATGTATGTACACATTCCTTTCACACTCTATACCTTGGAAGCTTCTATATTCCCCCGCTCCCGCTCTGTGCAATTACGAACAGAACTGTTAATATTGCCGCTACTGTAATAATTAAACATGACAAGAGTTAACTTAGGCACCATAGGGAGAATAACCTTAGTGGAGGGGTTTACATTGAAAGTTTTTTATTTGGCTTTGAGTTTTTATTCCTTTCGAGAATTTTCCTACTGGTGAAACAATTACCTGTCTTGCTGAATACTATTGGGCAAAAACTGTCACCTGTTGCTGATTGTTCTCTGTTTCTTGATATTTAATAATAAAGTTCCATTAAGGGAGAAAATATCCCGTGCTATGGTTGAAGCTCTTACTTTGAAGTGTGAGCATTGGTTCCAGTGGGGTGGCTCTCAGTTTTTTCAGTTAGACATGGAGCTTTTCTGTCAAGCGCTTGAGCCTTAATAACATTCGCTTGAGCCTTAATAACATTCAATCAGATATTGCTGATGTTACAAATTTTGTGCACCCTGGAAGTCCCCTCAACGATGAGGCTACACAAAGAGGCACAGCGGTCTACCTCGTTGAGCGGCGAATTGACATGCTTCCTAAACCTCTAACAGAAGGTAACATGTTTTTTTTCAATTAAATTTGTTGATTGCAGATCATCCATGTGAACTAACTATATTGGTTTTTTGGCTGGTTGTTAGTTTTAGAAACATCTTAATTGTGACAAATGCTTTTGGACATTGCAGATATTTGTTCTCTTCGAGCTGATGTGGAGAGACTAGCATTTTCTGTCATCTGGGTAAATTAATTGAATTATTTGTTGTTTATGATTCTGTGACTTATGATTCAGTTTCTTCCCATTCTTTTCATTTTTACTAGTGAAGTAGCATATATCTGATCAATGTTAGAATACATTGGTTGTTGATAGTCCCCAAGGTAAAGGTGCCACCTGTCGCTGGTGAGCCATTCCCACCACCTCTATAAAGTAGCTTCCCTTGGGAACAAGAAATCAAGCCTTAACCATCTCAGGCTTAACACTCCTCCCTTGGTATCCGAAGATCTCTACTTCCACCCTCTTTCCTAAGATTGCTTGAACTCTCTCATTGTTCATCTCCGGTGATAATTGGCCATCTAAGTGCCCACTATCTTCCGAGAGGCACACGTCAGGCGATTCAGGCCACATCACCTACAACGATCCACATTTAGAAAAAAAATTATCTTCAGATCCTTACATGAGGAGCTTCTTATGTTTGTCTGTTAATTAATCTCCCTCGCCATGGTTACTTCTTACATGCTGCTCTTTTTTCCATTCTTGTTATTACACGTTGCACTTTTTTTAATCATACCACCAAATAGTGTTGGCTTGGATCTGAGTTCTTAAATTATAGGTTTAGCCATTCAGCTCATGTATCTATTGTTTTTCATCACATTGGTTTGTGCTTTTGTGTATTTGCTTGTGCACACAAGGTTGGACCTTTTGTTTAACATTGTTTATGTAAATTTTAGGAAATGACGCCTGAAGCAGAGATTATCTCTGCTCGATATACAAAAAGCGTCATCAAATCATGTGCAGCATTGTCATATGTTGAAGCTCAAGCAAGGATGGATGATAGGTGCTCTATCTGATATCTGTCTTTATATATTCCGCCTTTTTATGACTTGGGAAAGAAACTTATGTGCTAAAGATATTATTCAGTATTATTTTGGCTCTAAACGTTCGTATTAGTAGTTAAACTTTCAGCTATTGCTAGTCGCCTAAAACCACTTGACTGCCAGCTTAGTGCTAGTCCTTTCAAAAGGCAGCTTGAGATATTAGCCTTCGCATAAATATATGGTGGAAAATGAAAAAGAGGTATAATAAAAACAAATACAGAAACTACTTTAGTGTCAATTCATGCTTGCAACTAGAGCATGCGGCAAGTTTGTAAACACCTAGGTTACTCTTAGTGACAAGTTCTCCTGAGGATGTCCACGGATGATACCCAAACCATAGGGAAATTTCCCATATTATCTGAAAAGATTTCTCTCATTCAAAGGCAAAGAGTTGAAACGTCGACATGATTCTTATTCTCTTCACACGAGAATCAGGGGGAGTATAAGATTAGTAAAGATATTCCAGGATATTCGGAATTTTGGAGTGCGTCAAAGGTTCAGCCACATATGTTCAATGTTACTTTCCAAGCCAAACGTGAGTCAACTCTATATCTGAAATCTACTTTACGGGAGCAAGGAGAAAGGCAACAGGTGTCCTCTGAGACCCAAACCCTTGATTGGCAAGACTCCAACCAAGTAGACACCCCAAGAGGCCTAATTGCCCAGATATAACAAATGAAAGCGCAGAGCCCAACACCTAAAAGGCCTAAAATCCCAGATAGAAACAATAAGCACAAATGGGACACAACCCAAACACCTAAGAGGCCTAAAAGCCCAAATAAAACATTAAAGCCCAAAACCCAAACCCTAACAGAACCCCAGCAGCCACCGCGCCTTCCTCCTGACTAGATGACGCATTCAGCAATTAACTAACTCTTGGTGCAATGCTCTTGATTATACAAGCGGAATTGTGTAAATGGAATTCAAATGCTTTGTGTATTGTTTCTGTGGGAACACTCCTATGATACGACACATCCTATGAAATGACACAATAACGTAATATTCTTATGAAGCTGTCACCCTCTTCTACCATGTCTGTGCTCATTGTTCAACCTATGCCGCCTTCAAGATCAAAGAGGACTTGTGTTTGGTTGCAAGTTCATATATTTAGACTTTAGAGTCAGCTCAAGTTTGTTCTTGCAAGTAAAGTTACTGCACTTTTTTTTTTTTTTTATGTCTATGAAGATTCCTCTCTTTTGATTTCCATATTGATGCCTCTTATCCACTTGTCTACTGTAGTCGCTTGATGGATTCAGTAACGACAGATTTGAGAAACATGAATGCGTTGGCAAAGGTATGTATGCTTAGGTCGATGCTTTTGATCACTTGTTCATTATGTTGTTGGCTAATGTGAATGAATTGTGCTTTTGCAGGTAATGAGACAGAGGCGTATTGATAGAGGTGCCCTGACTCTTGCCTCTGCTGAGGTGAAATTTCAAATTGATACAGAAACTCACGATCCTCTTGATATTGGTATGTTGGCTTGACTGTTCTAAATGAAAAAGGTTGATTACATGTTGATGAAAAAAAGTTGATTATATGTTGTCGATAAAAGGTGGGCTATGTCATTTCTAGAATTAATTCATGGATACTGGATGAATTGATATACCAATTTATTAATGCGGTTTCGACCACTTAATATTCCATCATTTGGTGTGCACTGAGTTTTACTGAGTTATTCGTTTAGTTTATCTTTGTCAGCGGCATGCATGATAGATGTGACTTGACTATAAAATTTTCCTTAAGCATTTTGGGATGTGTGTTTGCTTTAGAAGTCCTTCAGGATATGAGTCCCAAAACCGGCCTAAAATTGGTTTCTACTGCCTGAGTGATGTCCATTGATGAGAATTCAGTGTAGGGCACTCACCCAAGGTATAGACAAAGGACACAAATATCTCTGATGGAAGTCAGAAACAACACTTTGAATACAAGTTAAGGTCCAAAGGCATACTCCTCATATCATTTGTGAAGTTGGAAGGTTTGTGCTTTTGGACTGACTTATACTATGATGCGTTCAAAATTAAATTATGGACTTCGTTAATAGCATTGGTGTGCTTCAAATTTGGGTTGTGATGCTTTATCTGTATGGCTTGTTTTTACTTTGCTTCTTGGTAGATGATTGAAGGATTTAGGTGGTGTTTCACTTTCTTGAAAAACCTTCCTTTTTCAAAAAGAAGGTAATTTCAAGCTCAAAAATCATGTGTTTACGCAAATAATTTTCCTACCCATATGGATCTTGTTTGATAGATCTCATTGAGATCTTTTTAACGGTGCAAAAAAAAATTGAAAAATTATATTTCATTTTCGTTATATTTGATTTTGAAATTACCTTCTTTTTGAAAAAGAAGGTTTTGGGAGAAAGCAGAACAGGGCCTTACATGCTGTACTTGTTCATGAGAATGAATGCATAAGGCATGAGCTGCAACTGCAACTGCAGGAATGTATCAAATTCGAGAAGCAAACCAGATGGTGGAGGAGTTTATGCTTGCTGCTAATAGTTCAGTTGCAGAAAAAATCCTTTCACATTTTCCATTGTGTTCGTTGCTGAGGTAAACAAGTCGCTCACTGGCCCCCTCAAGCTGTGGTGTGTGTTTTTATTTTCCTATAGTACTTTTTCTTTACCATCTCTTGGAATGATTTGATGGTGTGTATTGAAATGGAGTTTGCATTTCACTTGCACCCTCCTATGGAGTCCTAAGATTGTGCTATGGATGAAAGTGCCACAATACGTGTCGAGAATCTAAGAGTACATCTTATATACAGAAGTACAAAGAGTGCTAGTTCAATTCTTGATTTCTAAAATGCACACTCCACTAACTGTAATTAACTATACGAAGAAGTTTTGACTTAATGCCATACTAGAATTTTCTTCAAGTATATTCGAAGTTTCGAACCGCCATACTTTTGTACAGTGGATAAGTAGTATTATGTGCTTTGCATAAATCTGATGGACAGTAGATGTCTATTTTATTAGTAGATGTATGAACTCATTTATATTTTGCTTGCAGGCGCCATCCTAGTCCAACCAAAGAGATGCTTGAACCTTTGCTTCGTACAGCTACTGCGGGTGGTCTTAATTTGGATGTGTCGACATCCAAAGCATTGGCAGATTCACTTGATCGTGCTGTGGTGAGTTACTTGGTTTCATGATGGCATGGTATATGTACTGGCATGACATATAGATTCATCCTAAGCTGCTTCTGCCACCTACTTGTGGTTTTGGGTCCTCTTTTGCTTTTCTGAGGCCTGTCGAATTTATCTGCTATGTCTTAATTTCTACTTTTCCGTTAGTGTGTCAGGTTGGGTTAATCCAATACCAAAACCTGTGGTTGGAGGATAACTCGTTGCTAGGTTTTTTCTTGTTTGTTACTTTTTCATTTCTTATTGATCATTCTATCATCTATCTGTGTTCAATTTCTTTACATCTACTCAATTTGTCTTGGAAAAATTGTGATGCAGGGTGATGATCCATACTTCAATAAACTGATTCGCATCCTTGCGACTAGATGCATGCCACAGGTAATGACATCCAGCGCTATTAAGAGATTAGATTTTGTTGTTGTACGCAAAATGTATACTAGTATCTTATCATTGATTTTTGGTTCCGTCTCTTTCCAAATTCAGGCCGTCTATTTCTGTAGTGAAGATCTCACTCCCCCAGAATTCTATCATTATGGTCTTTCAGCACCTCTCTATACGCACTTCACCTCTCCTATTAGGAGATATGCTGGTGAGGAAGTCGTTTTTTTGGTGGTGGTTGTGATTTTTCTTTTCACCGATATAAAATGAAGCCGAAAAAGAAAACAAGGAGGGAAAAGAGCTTTTGACTAGAAACATCTTTCCATTGCAGATGTCATTGTACACTGGTTGCTTGCAGCAGCTTTGGGCATCTACAAGCTTCCAGGCATATTCCAAGACAGGCCCCAACTTACCAGTATCGCAGACAGTAAGGATTGATTTCTTCGCTTCGACCTATATGGCTCTATTTGTTTGATGTGACTAACAGCGGAAGGAAATATAATCCTATAGGACTGCTGATCATCTAACTTATCTTCTTGGAGTAATAGTGAGGCGATAAAGGATACCGTATCCACCAATCTGTTGTTTATGCCTTGTGTTGGGGGATGTTCTATTTGACTGATATTTAATCCTAAAAACAAAAAATTGTGGTCATCTTGGATTTATAATCCTCTCTTACACTTCTAATCGGAAACAAAGGGGCTTATGTAACGCCTTGTGCTATTCATCTTCATTTACATGTCATAGAAATATGACCGTTCAATTGAATAGGAATTTAACAACCCATTGCCGACCACATATTGCTGCTTTGTCATGGAAATGATTTTAAATTACAAACTGTATGTTGAGGGTAACACATTTCTCCCTCGTGAAATATGGGCTTGTTTTCTCTCTTAAATTGAGAAAATATATTCTAACTACATTTGCTCTTCCCTTGCATTCTAAGTATCTTGGTGCTTTAAGTAACCATATAGCCCAAGGGGCGTTTTGGCGGATAAAAAAGAAGAAGTAACCATATATGTGCCCTAAAACTGTATTAAAATGAGCCAAAATGTTTTCAAGTTCAAAACCATAGGACAAGGAATCAGTGTCCTGAAATAACTTGCACCATTGGAATGCTCAATGGGGGGCTTGTCTAACACTTTGTTACTAATGCTTGCTAGCTTCGATGACTTCTGTGTTTGTATCATGTAAGATTTGAAATCTCTTATTTTGGGTCTTGCAGATTTGAATTATCGGCATGGGAATGCCCGGATGGCGAGCCGGGCCTCAGTAGGGCTTCACACTCTCATCTACTTCCGGAAAAGGTTGGTGTAAAGACCCCTCTCTCTCTCTCTCTCTCTCTCTCATATAATTCTCTTTTTCTTGCAGGCCGACTGACACAGAGGCCAGAATTGTGAACATAAGATCGAACGGCTTTATTGTTTTCGTTCCCAAGTATGTCTTTTTGTCTCCTTCCAGCTCCATTACCCATGGTTCCATTCTCTTTTCCCAAATGGCAGCTACTGCACCAGATTGCTTTTGCTTCCCATACTTGCTTGTCAATGTACAGAGTGAAGTCTATGAATCACAAATGATTGCCATAACCAGAAATAAAAATGATATGTATCACACATTTTTTTCTAAGATGCATAATGGATTAGATTTTGATTGCACCTATCTCGTCACCCCAAATATCAAAATCGTTTGCCATCATGAATGGTGGTTGCTGCTGATGATTTTTACGATGTTCATCATTTTATCCCCTGTACTGAATTCTGCACCCCAAATTATTTGAGCAGGTTTGGTATTGAAGGGTCTGTGTACTTGGCACCAAGAAATGACAAGGGAGGTGGAGAATGGTTGGTAGACGAGCAGCAGCAGAAGGTTAAGAAGACTGACGGTAGCATTTCATTTGGCGTTCTGCAGACGGTGAGAATTCATATCAAGGTTGTGGAGCCCCAACCCAACCGGCCGAAGCTCCAACTTACCCTCATCTGATAGAATCTGTAAGGAGGAGGATTCTCACTGACTGGACCCTTCCCATTGGCCATTGGTTCATCTTTTAGAGCTCGTCAAAAATATCTACCATACCAAAAATCTTGTCGATGGATTTTGATCATTATGATTTTAGAACACATTTATTTTGAAGAAAATAAACTACTACAAGGGTTGGAACAATTATTTATATCTTAAGATAAATGAATTGTGATCATATGTTTATCAAAATACAATCGACACAATGTTTGACATGGCATATGTTTTTGACGAGGTCTAAAAGATGAAGTGGTCCGGGAAAGCCACAAATATGGCTCAACAGGATGGTCACTCCAGTTCCTTTTAGGGATTGGAGAGGACCTGGATCCAATGCATAACCTTCTCATTTTATACACATGATTTACACCAACAGCTGAGAAACCAAGTGATATCTTCTTGTTTTTTCTTGTATATGGAAAGAGTAGTACCTTAAGAGCAGATTGTGATGTAGGTATGATTTTTTTTTTTTTTTTGCGAGAAAATAAATAAATTCATTTTATTTCCATCATGAATGCTAGTACTAACTAGAAGATCGGAGCGTGTTCTCTTTTGATACCCAAGCACTTTTTTCCAGAAACCCAATCTATGTCCATATAATTTTTATGACTTTTTGAAGCTTCTAATTTTTTTATTTTTTATTTTTTGCGTCCATTGAGGCCATTAACAGCTTCTCAGTGAATCTTGATTTTGTAAAGAAATTGGTATATATTATCTTGGATACGTAGGAAAAAAGATGAGAAAATATAAGAAAGAACTGGAATGAGTATGAACATGTTTTATCATTCTTTTCCTTGTACCTCTAAAAAGTGAAAGAACGATGAAGCGAAAAAGAGAGGAGAGAATGAAGTGAGTACAAATAGAGGTGGTGGCTATTTTTAGTCGAATTTGTAAAATACGATTGTGAGGTATAGAAGAGGGGTTGTATGTATTAAACATGTGTACATATAGCTATCGATATAGATTCTTCTCCCTCCTTATTGTTGTTCTATTCGGGGCAGCGCGGGAACGAAAACCGAGCTTAGAAATAACATAGTGAGCGTTGGTGACTCGGTGGTGGTGTTTAAGATACAGTATGTGAATTGGAGAGGAAGGAGGGGCAAAATTTCCATTCATTTGTTTTTTGGTTGTACAAAATAGAAGGTAAAGAAATGAGGTTCATATTTGGAATCAATTATCTGTGAGATATTGAATTGTAGACCATTCATTTTTTAATTATAATGAGAATCTATAGAAGCAACAAGTAACTTTAAAAATGTAATCGTTCCACGATCTTAAGTACTATTGGATATTGATGCAGGGAAAGAATGTATGACAACAATTTCATGCATTGCAACTTCCCTTGGGGCACAAGAGTAGTCAATCTGGTATATGATGTACCAAATTCTGAAAACTTAATCTGACACGATTAAACCGAGAACCCCAGAAGGATTTTGAGACTAAAAAAGCAATTCAAGTCTCGAAATAGAGGGCGTTATTGACATTCCCCAGCTGTTTGGAAGTTTTGACAATATCTTGACACCCTATAACATTCACAGTTTATGACTCTATCTACAGAATTGCAAAGAGCTTGTCAGATTATCTCCAACAGATGATGCCTCAAAACCAATATATAACGACAGGGAAAGCAGCCCCGGCCACCTGGATTATCAAAAACCACTTAACAAGGAGAGCAAATTGTATACCTATAAAAACCTAAATACATCTTGCAAAAGTACCACCCAACCTGTCGTAACTGCCTTCACTTTTGCACTAATCATCTAAAGCAAGCAAATTAGGAGACAAATACAAGGAGATCAATCACAATTTGTGTCTGTTTAGGTATGAATATTTTATTGCGGGTTAAATAATGTAAATTTTTTTAGGTATGTTCCACTAACTAAAATAAGTCTTTATTTACTTGTGGTAGATCTGAGGTAAATGTAAGAATCCCCAAGCACCTTTTTCACACACCAAAATCTCAGTTATACATGTCTAAGTATTTTTTTCAGACATTTTAAAGCATTTTTTTTTGCACCCACTGAGACTAAAAACGCTTCTTACAACGCTTGGGTTGTGGTTCGATCTTTAATTTGAAAAGAAATGACAAATTATTATCTAGAAGACTATGGAAAAAAAGATGACAAAACTAAGAAACAACTTGGACGAGTGTGAATATCTTTTTCTTCATCTCCAAAAAACACTGCAAAATCATAAGGGAAACCATATAAACTAGAGCATTGTGTCCTGCAATCAAACGGGTAATTAGTCCGGATTTGGTAATATGCCACTATTAGTCTGTGGACTAATAATCCCAGGACTACCAGTACCGGATTTGGTAATACACTGCCATTTTTTCCGGCAATCAAACGGGTACTAAATAGCTTGCTAGAAAAAGAAACTACTCGCTCAAAGAATACAGCAGCTCAAGCTTATTGTTCATGTAACATATCACTTAGGCAAGTTAACAAGAAGGTCATACGTAATAAAGAGGCATCGTCTTTTCGTCATCCCAGAAACTTGATCTACGAAAGGACACATTCACAGAGAAGATTGGTTTCGAACATTCCGATCCAAAACACAACAAACATATAACAGCTTTTGGGTTACTGAAACTTCAAATAGCAAAATTGTCCTCCAAAGCCTTGTACATTGCTTCATGCGTTTTCCTTGGTTTTGGGGCATCATTACCAAGAATCAGGGCAGAAACATCTTCTAAGGCAGAGTTAAGCTGCCCAATGTTCTCAGCTAGTACTTCCCGGGTGATCTGTTCTCATCAAATCATATAAATCAGTACAATCACTCAATAGCATAAATTTGTACCAATGGCAAGAACATGAGCGAATATTAGAACCACGAATGAGTAAAATAACACATGATTGTGATATTAATATTGGAAGATAAGACATGGTCAATATGAAATTTAGCTCAGAGCCTTGGATATTAAGTCATCCCGTGACGAAATACGAATTTGACATCAATGCTACATGCAATACCAATATCTTACCTCCAAGGCATTCTCCTCTAGATCATGGATGGATTTTGGCAGCTTTTTGATCAACTCTCTCCTTTCCTCTCCTACTAGCGCCTTACTGATCTGTATGATAATTTGATGCAAGTAGAACCTGTTATTTCAAACATACCCTTGCTAGCTAGTGGAACAAATATATCAGAACCATCAGAAAGTATGATCTTTTAAGAACGACTATCAAACCAATATAAGCATAAAAATCATCCATAAACTAGAGCATGCACAATAACTGCCACGTCCAGACAGTGGCGGAGCCAGGATTTCTGATAAGTGGGGTCGAAAATTTGAACTATGTGTACTGTTTAGTTCACTTTTCTAGTTGCTAATTGAAAGAAACAATTAGGATTAACAAGTTAATCAAAAAGTAGATATATATTAATAATAAAATGTAGCTTCAATTTACAATTGACCTCGACGACTTTTCTCTTACTTTGGAAACGATGGATGATAGCCTCGTTTGTAATGGTTTCAAAAACATCTTTCTCTACATACACAACCAAACTATCATGCATCCATTGGTCACACATACGATTTCGAAGCCTACTCTTTACAATCTTCATAGCGGAAAATGCTCTCTACCGTGGCAATAGCAACCGGTAAAATAAGGGCCAAAGTAAGAAGCCTATAAACCGAGGAATATGCCATATCTCTTTAGGTCTCAACTATCTTCTGCGCAAGGTCACTAATTCCTTTCAAATTGGAAAACTCTCTCCACTAGAACGCACATCCATGGTGGAATTTTGTGGGTGAAGATTCTATTTTGACTCCTTTTTTTTTCCCAAGTACAAAACCCTTATATGGGCGGGGCAAAAATAAATTTTAAAGTGGCGTCAAATTAGTAAAAATGGGGTAAAAACTATACCTATCTCTATGAAAATTTGGCAGCCAGTGGGGTCTGCTGCCCACCCTTGTCTCTATGTCCCTCTGTCTATGCATCCAGACCAGGCAAAGATATAGTTCACCTAGGCAAATAGTTAATCATAACCTTCCCTTCAACACCAAGAAGATCAACAGGGTAATGGCAGGAGATGCAGGAGAGTGAATTAGCATTCACATTTTGGAGAGAGGCAAATAACAAGTATCATTCTCATCGCACCAACTTTTAAGGCAAACGATCTCACAGCAACTACGTTGTCCAATCAAATCGTACAAAAGTTCATATGCCAAGATCAAGCAAATACAAAAGGAAGACTTAATTCCATACAGCTGAATAAAATTCGATGATTATTTGACACAGTTTTTGATGCTGTGCATCTCGTCGGTGGTTGGAGCTACCAGTTATCTTGGTAGAAATTTGTTCTTTATTTCAGCCCCAAGAAATCAGTTTTTTCCCACAAGGCTGGTAACGTCTTTCACCGCAATTGCGGGCCTCTTTACTAGTTCTATCCGTATTGACCAAGTAAATTCAACTCTAGTGGACAAAAGAAGAGTTAACGAATTACACACATACCTCGGGTGCATATTTACAACCCAATGTTCCAACGACAACTCCACCCAATAAAAAGCCACCAACAAAGATACTTGCACTACTTTCACCATCCCTACTGCACAACCACAAAAAGCGATAATTGTCTCATCAAAAACAACTATTTGCGTGCGCGTGTATGAACCTAAGCGCAAGTGTGGACGAGAATTTTAAAGCTTTTTTCTTAGATCATTATAAATTATCATCATTCGCGAGAATGAGAATTGCGCGCAAGAGGTGAGGGGCAAGGGTTATATGAGGAGAGCATCAACAATTGATTAACCAACACCAAAATGTCGCTAATGTTAGTAATATTTGTTTAAAAAAGTGTTCATATTGGAATAAACAATCTTAGCAACTTCTTAGCCACTAACCAAATTTTAGTCTTTAAATAATAAAAACTTGTAATCTTTTTTTGTCAAGAACCAAACTTAATGGACCCAATATTTTGTCAATTAAGTACACCTCTCATTATACAAAACCTTTTCTATCTCTTTTTTTCCTTTTCTTGGTAAACAAATATTTATGCGCAAGGCAATCCCCGAGGGAAAACAAGTTATTTGACATTGCATTTTGAGGCTTTGTACACTTCAAAACAAACAAACAATCCTTAACAATGCACATCTGTTATTAAACGCCAAAATAACAAATGTAAAAAAAAAATTAAATTAAATAAAACAAGAAAAAGCCACACACACAAAAAAAAAAAAAAAAAAAACTATAAAGAAACAAGACCTTAGATCCCTTTTGTGACCCAACCGTACCCGACCCGTTTCATCAAATCCACCGACCCCTGTCATCATCATCAGTGCTATAAAAGCAGACCGAACACAAAAAAAACCCGCCGCCGTCGTAGAAGAAGAATCAACCAGAAACTCGCCGGCGAAATTGACAACATTCGACAAAAGATGTTACAGAACAAATCATTCTCCCGGAAAACGAGGCAAGGAAAAGTTATCAAGGTCCGTTTCCACTCCCCCCGAAACCCTAGTCGCACCATCTTCTTCTCATGTTACAGTCAATTACCTAGTTAAGTTTACTTTACGGTTTTGCAAGATGACGTTGGAATCATATACAGGTAGTTAGAGAACACTATCTGAGAGACGATATATACTGTGGTGCTCCGTTTTGCAAAGTCTGCGATTCTTCAGCTGCTCGCTTGAGCTCCACTGCCTCCACTGTTCTAATTGTTGACACCAACGTCGTTCTTAATCAGGTCGACTCTTTTTTCAAGTCTTCATTATTTAAATCAGCTGAGTTTTGAATTCTATTGGGACGCCAAAAATTTGGTGTTTTCCAATTTTAGTGGAATTTTGAAGTACTATGTATAATATTAGGGCTGTAAACGATTACCTAGCTGTTCACGAGCAGCTCGAGGCTCGGCTTGATGGTAGGAGAGCCAAGCTCAAGGTTTAAGCTCGTTTAGTAAACGATTCAAGTTAGTTGTATCTCAGCTCATTTATCCAAGTTCGAGCTTGAGTTAAACCCGTTTGGTAGACTGATCCAAATTCCAAGCTAGTTGTAACTTGGCTCGTTACAGAAGCTCGGCTTGTTTGTGGTGGTTCGGCTCGTTTAGAGCCTTGTTTAGTGAACTAATTGAACTCGATCACCTTGATATTAAATGAGCCAAGCTCGAGGTAGACTAGGTTTGAACAAGCTGAGTTCTTACACTTCAAAGCTCGGCTCTTTTGCAGCCCTAATTATAATGTATGGTGCTTTTACTTAATTTTAGTAGTCGTTTGAGTCAAAAACTTCATTTGATATCAAATACTCTAATGGCCAACCCTAGATTTATTCGTAGAGTTTGAGTAAAAGCTGTATTAATTGTCTTGCAAATTTTGAGTGAAGAACAGACTTGAAGAAGCTCTTTTTTTTTTCCCCTTCCTGTGAGGTAGTCTGTAAAACTCATTCTGATATGAGTTTTGGTAGGAATGGATGAGGGGGGATTTGTGTTTTTTCTCACTCAAGTCTGAGTTTGAGTCAAGATTTTAGTAAGAGCTTGGGATGCCAGTGAGTTTCTTCTTCGTTAGTAATTTTATCGATTTTCACCCCTGATTGGCATCTCTTGAATTGTATATTTTGAATCGATCAACGAAAGGTTCAAATCCGCTTCTCCTCAAACAAAACCAACTGGAGGTCCCCTTTTGTTGTGGGGACTTTTATCCATGTCTTCTTCACCTTTATTCCTGGTTTATTTATTTTTAATCTTCAGAAGGTAAGTCTACATTCATGTTTTCTGGGGTAGCTGAAGTTTGAGTTTGGTTTGGTTTCGACTGTGTGTTTTCAGATTGACTTGCTGGAGAATGAAGCAATTGATGATGTTGTCGTATTATCAGTTGTTCTTGATGAGGTCAAGAACAAGAATCTCGGAGTTTATAATAGACTCAGAGCCCTCTGCAGCAACTATGTGAAGAAGTTCTTCGTTTTCTCTAATGAATACCACAAGTAGGTCTCTCAGTTTTCATCACGTCCGAACTTAAACAGTTTCAGTAGCAGTAGTTGGAACAATATGAGTCAACGAAACAGCTCCTAATACTTGCTGAGTTATTTATTTTTCCTTAGGGATACCTACGTGAAGGCTATGGTTGGCGAAAGTCCCAATGATCGGAATGATAGAGGTTATACATTTGCTTTCTTACAGTGTTTTGTTTCATTGATTTGTAAGGCATGAAGCTGTTTTGCCGAGGTTGTATACAGGGAACATAAGTGGTGAAAATTGGTAATGCTAGTTTGTAAGTTCTCTCGAATGGTTCCCAGTAGTTCCCACTGTACACTCTCTGCAGGCCTTAGAATGCATTGATAGATAAATTGTTGAGATGAAGATGCAAATGGCTGCCTAAAGAGTTCAAATTTATAAACAACTTCTTAAACATGCATATCTGCGTGATACGATGCACATAGAATAGTCTTGCAAAAGAATTTTTTATTATGTGAAGTATCTCTTCAAAGTAAAAATTTCACGTCCAAAAAAAAAAAGTTGGTGTGATGTAATTGCTTCTGATCCTACTTTATGGGGTACATGTGGGATGGTATCTGTATAAAATGTTATTGCGGTGCTTAATTTTGTTCTTAGTGCATTCTATTCTGACGTAGAAGAAATTGTGGTTCAGCTATTCGGGTGGCAGCTCAGTGGTATCAGAATCATCTTGGAAATGCAACTAGGGTCGTTCTAATCACAAATGATAGGGATAATAAGAGGAAGGCCGTTGAAGAGGGCATTTCTGCTGAGACAGGTATCACATCACATAATTCTTTTTTCCATCTGTACATGCATTTTTTTGGGTCTAGATAATTGTCTGCAACTCTTTTAGCTGCGATTGTATTTTTGTTGACCTGCTGAGTTTTCCATGAGGCATGAACTCTGTAGGGGTTGTATTGGAAAAGGATGACCAATCGATATACTTATTTGTTTCAGTTGAGGCATATGTAAAATCACTTGGTCAACCTGGATTGCTTGACCTGCTTGTTCAAGCTCCTTCGGAAGATTTAGGCATGGAGGATGTTGAAGATCTGAGACCTTCAAAGAAGAAAATTATTTATACTGAGGTATCCTTATTTGCTAGTGCATTTTTTTAACCCTTAATATGTGGTTATGTTTATATTGCTGTCATTAGTTATGCACCTGTTTCTCCCCTCCCCCCCAGCATAAACCTATGTCAGAGATTACTGCTGGCTTGAGTCGTGGGATTTTCCATCAAGGGAAACTTCGTGTCAATCGTTACAATCCATTTGAAGCCTATGTTGGAAGTGAGAGCATTGGAGATGAGATAATTTTATACGGGCGTGCAAGCATGAATAGGGCTTTTGATGGTGATGTAGTGGCAGTGGAACTTTTGCCTCAAGAGCAATGGCATGAAGAGAAGTCACTGTCCATAGCTGATGTAGGTAAGGTAGCACAACCCATTTGGTTCTTGGCTTATTCCGTGCATTGCATTGTAGACATGAACAATGATAACTGACCTTATTTATTCTTTTATGTGCAAGCTTATTTCTTCAATGAAATCATTGCTGAGCAATGTGATTCTTTATTAGCACTCAATTGGGTAATTAAAGAGGTATTTTTTTTGGGTAATTAAAATTTTTATTATCCAAAAGAAAAAGATACAAGATCAAAGGGGCATTCCCCAGTGGAAAGAGAAGCAAAACTAACTACATAGGGCGCACTACATCAAGCCCTATACCAAAACATAGCAGCTATACAATCTAGACCATCAACCCACCCCCAACTATCAACAAGAATTGGAAATTCGACTGGGAAAGCGCCAATGAGAACAAAGGGCTCGATTATCACCTGTACTCTTTAATATCAATTAAAGTTCTAGACTCCAACACCTACACATCTAGGCCACAATGCTGAAAAATGCGCATATTCCTTTCCCCCCAAACATGATATACTATGGCTGCCAACACCACTTAAGAAACTAAGTTTACGAACTGAGAGCCACTATGATGCTGGATCATCCATTCCACAACCTAGGGCAAAGCAGTGAAGCTAGTCGATGTAAATTGTGTCAACTAGTGTTTTAGAGTGAGTCAGGAGTGTGCTATCTATGCTTTACAATGCTACATTCTTTCTATTAACTTTCAATTATCTTCTAGAGGATGAGGAAGAAGATGATGTTCATCTGGTTCCAAGCAGTGCTGATGATGCTCCTAGAGTTACAAATCAAATGCAAAGTTCTTTGGGAAATGCAAATCCTATATCTTCTCGTCCATCTGGTCGTGTTGTTGGGGTCATAAAACGGAACTGGCACTCGTAAGTTAACTGGGGCTTTACTAATATTGTTGGCTGGATCATGTTTAATTTTTTTACGCCTAACGAAAATGTTCTGTTTCGGCTAGTTTTCCGTCATTATGTGTTGCACCTTCCTTGTTTGGGTTAAGGTATCAAGTTTTTTTTTTTTTTTTTACTTTATTTATATCCTGCAGATATTGTGGATCGTTGGAACCAATGCCCATGCCTGCAGGCTCTGGTGGTGTTGCCCATGCTTTATTTGTCTCCAAAGATCGCAGAATTCCAAAGATTCGGATTCAAACTCGACAACTTGGAAATCTTCTGGACAAGAGGATTATTGTTGCCGTTGATTCTTGGGATTGTTTATCCCGATATCCTTCCGGCCATTATGTACGTACAATAGGAGAAATTGGTGATAGAGACACAGAAACTGAGGTGCGCAATATGATTTTTCATCTCTTTATTATTGATTGTTATTTCCGACAGTGAGTTTGTTTAAGGCCAAGATCATTTGCTTCCCTGTTTGGGATGTAACTGTCTCTTGTTTCGGTTAACAGCTGACAGTGACACTGTTGTAGAAGGTCTGTCTTTTAGAAAATCTGGGTAATTATTGATGAATCGGTTTATTTAGCAATAATGTAAGTGGTTACTGCAGGTTGTATTGATAGAGAATGATATTGACGCCAGGCCATTTTCTTCTCAAGTTTTGGCATGCTTGCCCCCATTGCCATGGTCTGTGTCTTCTGAAGATCTGGAAAATCCTATTAGGCAAGATTTGCGTCATTTACGTGTCTTTAGTGTTGACCCTCCAGGTATGTGACCTGTGGATGTATCAGCCCTTCTTTCTTTAACTTGCTCTTCTACTTATTTTAGTTGAGCTTTTAGTTTAGGCTCCATTTGTTTGAACCACAACATTTTTTCTGTGAAATTTTTTCCTAGTTTTCTCGTGTTTGGTGGAGCATATTGGGGTAAAATGTCTTCCATTCGTAATATTTTTCAAGGAATCAGAAAAACCAACTTACCGGTCTACTTTGGCATCAGTTTACAATTATGATCAGGATCTTTCTCCCGCACTTTCTCCCTCCCATGGCTCCTCTCTCTCATGGCTCCAATAGGCCATGCTGAACAGATTTTGCGCCATATATGGATGCACCTACGACCTGTCTCTCTCTAATAAAGATACGCACCCGTGATCTCTCTCTCTCTAAATCCTTGAATTATTTGCATTTCTTCTCTCTCTCTCCCTCCTTGAATCATCTCATGCGTACACACATATACATGTTTTCTCTCTCGAAATTATATTCGAGGAAAGATAATTAAATGGGAGGATGGTTTGGCCCCTGCCTGAAACCAATCTTCTCTCTCTCTCTCGTATGTGAATGTTACCTGTTTTCGCTCTCGAAAATACATTTGAGGAAAGAGAATTAGATGGGAGGATGGTTCGGCCACTGCCACCAAAAATTTATAGTACGGTTACGAGTTTACATGTATAATGTTCTTTATGAAAATATTTGTCAGTGTAAAATGTTTTATATTGAAACAAACGGAGCCTTAGACTGTTAACCACCTTTCAACAGTAATAACTCTTTTGTCTCTGTAGGATGCAAGGACATTGATGATGCATTGCACTGTACAGCTCTTCCAAATGGAAATTTTGAAGTGGGAGTTCGTATCCTTTGGTCTTCGATACACTTTATGTTTTCTTTGTTTATAACTTGGAAGTAATTGTAGCTTGTTAGTCGAAACTAATAGTATGGGGATTAACCGAACCTGAGTAGCAGCTCCTAAAGTGATGCCACTCCTACCTTAGGAGCGCGCTCTTGTGCTCCCAACTAAGGAGCTTGATGGGAGCCCGCTTCTCACGAAGATGGGAGCTTATGGACGATCCTTGTATAGAAAAACAGGGATTTGTCACTTTGCTTTATTAATTGGTCTTTGATGAATTCATAAATCAAGCCCAACTCATGATATATTGAAAAGAAAACCATATATTGTGACGCTAGCCCATTTCTGTCAATAATGGTGGACTTGGCCAATATTTTTACTCCCCCAAATGATTGCATTTTAAAGTGTATACTCTCTGCGACGTTATTTTTTAATGTATGTACACATTCCTTTCGCGCTCTATATCTTGGAAGCTTCTATATTCCCCCGCTCCCGCTACTGCCCTTGTTCCCGCTCCCGCTCCGTGCAACTAAGAACAGAACTGTTAATATTGCCGCTACTGTAATAATTAAACATGACAAGAGTTAACTTAGGCACCATAGGGAGAATGACCTTAGTGGAGGGGTTTACATTGAAAGTTTTTTATTTGGCTTTGAGTTTTTATTCCCTTCAAGAATTTTCCTACTGGTGAAACAATTACCTATCTTGCTGAATATTATTGGGCAAAAACTGTCACCTGTTGCTGATTAGTTCTCTGTTTCTTGATATTTAATATTAAAGTTCCATTAAGGGAGAAAATATCCCGTGCTATGGTTTAGGCTCTTACTTTGAAGTGTGAGCATTGGTTCCAGTGGGGTGGCTCTCAGTTTTTTCAGTTAGACATGGAGCTTTTCTGTCAAGCGCTCGAGCCTTAATAACATTCAATCAGATATTGCTGATGTTACAAATTTTGTGCACCCTGGAAGTCCCCTCGACGATGAGGCTACACAAAGAGGCACATCGGTTTACCTCGTTGAGCGGCGAATTGACATGCTTCCTAAACCTCTAACAGAAGGTAACATGTTTCTTTTCAATTAAATTTGTTGATTGCAGATCATCCATGTGAACTACCTATATTGGTTTTTTGGCTGGTTGTTAGTTTTAGAAACATCTTAATTGTGACAAATGCTTTTGGATATTGCAGATATTTGTTCTCTCCGAGCTGATGTGGAGAGACTAGCATTTTCTGTCATCTGGGTAAATTAATTGAATTATTTGTTGTTTACGATTCTGTGACTTATGATTCAGTTTTCTTCTCATTCTTTTTATTTTTACTAGTGAAGTAGCATATATCTGATCAATGTTAGAATACATTGGTTGTTGATAGTCCCCAAGGTAAAGGTGCCACCTGTCGCTGGTGAGCCATTCCCACCACCTCTATAAAGTAGCTTCCCTTGGGAACAAGAAATCAAGCCTTAACCATCTCAGGCTTAACACTCCTCCCTTGGCATCCGAAGATCTCTACTTCCACCCTCTCTCCTAAGATTGCTTGAACTCTCTCATTTTTCATCTCCGGTGATAATTGACCATCTAAGTGCCCACCATCTTCCGAGAGGCACATGTCAGGCGATTCAGGCCACATCACCTGCAATGATTCACATTTAGAAAAAAAATTATCTTCAGATCCTTACATGAGGAACTTCTTATGTTTGTCTGTTAATTAATCTCCCTCACCATGGTTACTTCTCACATGCTGCTCTTTTTCCATTCTTGTTATCACACGTTGCACTTTTTTTAATCATACCACTGAATAGTGTTGGCTTGGATCTGAGTCCTTAAATTATAGGTGTAGCCTTTCAGCTCATGTATCTATTGTTTTTCATCACATTGGTTTGTGCTTTTGTGTATTTGCTTGTGCACTCAAGGTTGGACCTTTTGTTTAACATTGTTTATGTAAATTTTAGGAAATGACGCCTGAAGCAGAGATTATCTCTTCTCAATATACAAAAAGCGTCATCAAATCATGTGCAGCATTGTCATATGTTGAAGCTCAAGCAAGGATGGATGATAGGTGCTCTATCTGATATCTGTCTTTATATATTCCGCCTTTTTATGACTCGGGAAAGAAACTTATGTGCTAAAGATATTATTCAGTATTATTTTGGGGCTAAATGTTCATATTAGTAGTTAAACTTTCGGATATTGCTAGTCGCCTAAAACCACTTGACTGCCAGTTTAGTGCTAGTCCTTTCATAAGGCAGCTTGAGATATTAGCCTTCCCATAAATATATGATGGAAAATGAAAAAGAGGTGTAATAAAAACAAATACAGAAACCACTTTAGTGTCAATTCATGCTTGCAACTAGGGCATGCGGCAAGTTTGTAAACACCTAGGTTACTCTTAGTGACAAGTTCTCCTGAGGATGTCCACAGATGATACCCAAACCATAGGGAAATTTCCCATATTATCTGAAAAGATTTCTCTCATTCAAAGGCAAAGAGTTGAAACGTTGACATGATTCTTATTCTCTTCACACGAGAATCAGGGGGAGTATAAGATGAGTAAAGATATTCCAGGATATTCGGAATTTTAGAGTGTGTCAAAGGTTCAGCCACATATGTTCAATGTTACTTTCCAAGCCAAACATGAGTCAACTCTATATCTGAAATGTACTTTACGGGAGCAAGGAGATAGGCAACAGGTGCCCTTTGAGACCCAAACCCTTGATTGGCAAGACGCCAGCCAAGTAGACACTCCAAGAGGCCTAATTCCCCAGATAAAACAAATAAAAGCGCAGAGTCCAACACCTAAAAGGCCTAAAATCCCAGATAGAAACAATAAGCACAAATGGGACACAACCCAAACACCTAAGAGGCCTAAAAGCCCAAATAAAGCATTAAAGCCCAAAATCCAAACCCTAACAGAACCCCAGCAGCCACCGCGCCTTCCTCCTGACTAGATGACGCATTCAATAATTAATTAACTCTTGGTGCTATGCTCTTGATTATACAAGCGGAATTATGTAAATTGAATTCAAATGCTTTGTGTATTGTTTCTGTGGGAACACTCCTATGATACGACACATCCTATGAAACGACACAATAATGTAATATTCTTATAAAGCTGTCACCCTCTTCTACCATGTCTGTGCTCATTGCTCAACCTATGCCGCCTTCAAGATCAAAGAGGACTTGTGTTTGTTTGCAAGTTCATATATTTAGAGTCAGCTCATGTTTGTTCTTGCAAGTAAAGTTACTTTGCTTTTTATTTTTATTTTTTATGTCTATGAAGATTCCTCTCTTTTGACTTCCATATTGATGCCTCTTATCCACTTGTCTACTGTAGTCGCTTGATGGATCCAGTAACTACAGATTTGAGAAACATGAATGCGTTGGCAAAGGTATGTATGCGTAGGTCGATGCTTTTGATCCCTTGTTCATTATGTTGTTGGCTAATGTGAATGAATTTTGCTTTTCCAGGTAATGAGACAGAGGCGTATTGATAGAGGTGCCTTGACTCTTGCCTCTGCTGAGGTGAAATTTCAAATTGATACAGAAACTCACGACCCTCTTGATATTGGTACGTTGGCTTGACTGTTCTAAATGAAAAGGTTGATTACATGTTGTTGATGAAAAAAGTTGATTATATGTTGTCAATAAAAGGTGGGCTATACCATTTCTAGAATTAATTCATGGATAGTGGATGAATTGATTTACCAATTTATTAATGCGGTTTCGACCACTTAATATTCCATCATTTGGTGCGCACTGAGTGTTACTGAGTTATTCGTTTAGTTTATCTTTGTCAGCAGCATGCATGGTAGATGTGACTTGACTATAAAATGTTCCTTAAGCATTTTGGGATGTATGTTTGCTTTAGAAGTCCTTCAGGATATGAGTCCCAAAACCGCCCTGTATAAAATTGGCTTCTACTGCCTGAGTGATGTCCATTGATGAGCATTCAGTGTAGGGCACTCACCCAAGGTATAGACAAAGGACACAAATATCTCTGATGGAAGTCAGAAACAACACTTTGAATACAAGTTAAGGTCCAAAGGCATACTCCTCATATCATCTTTTAAGTTGGAAGGTTTGTGCTTTTGGACTGACTTATACTATGATGCGTTTGAAATTAAATTATGGACTTCGTTAATAGCATTGGTGTGCTTCAAATTTGGGTCGTGATGCATTATCTGTATGGCTTATTTTTACTTTGCTTCTTGGTAGATGATTGAAGGATTTTACACGCTTTACTTGTTCATGAGAATAAATGCATAATGCATGAGCTGCAACTGCAGGAATGTATCAAATTCGAGAAGCAAACCAGATGGTGGAGGAGTTTATGCTTGCTGCTAATATTTCAGTTGCAGAAAAAATCCTTTCACATTTTCCATTGTGTTCGTTGCTGAGGTAAACAAGTCGCTCACTGGCCCCCTCAAGCTGTGGTGTGTGTGTTTATTTTCCTAGAGCACTTTTTCTTTACCATCTCTTGGAATGATTTGATGGTGTGTATTGAAATGGAGTTTGCATTTCTCTTGCACCCTCCTGTGGATTCCTATGATTGTGCTATGGATGAAAGTGCCACAATACGTGTTGAGGATCTAAGAGTACATCTTATATACAGGAGTACAAAGAGTGCTAGTTAAATTCTTGATTTCTAAAATGCACACTCCACTAACTGTAATTAACTATATGAAGAAGTTTTGACTTAATGCTATACTAGACATATTCGAAGTTTCGAACCGCCAAACTTCTGTACAGTGGATAAGTAGTATTATGTGCTTTGCGTAAATCTGATGGACAGTAGATGTATGAACTCATTTATATTTTGCTTGCAGGCGCCATCCTAGTCCAACCAAAGAGATGCTTGAACCTTTGCTTCGTACAGCTACTGCGATTGGTCTTAATTTGGATGTGTCAACATCCAAAGCATTGGCGGATTCACTTGATCGTGCTGTGGTGAGTTACTTGGTTTCATGATGTCATGGTATATCTACTGGCATGACATATATAGATCCATCCTAAGCTGCTTCTGCCACTTACTTGGGGTTTTGGGTCCCCTTTTGCTTTTCTGAGGCCTGTCGAATTTATCTGCTAGGTTAATTACAGGGTTAATCCAATACCAAAACCTGTGGTTGGAGGATAACTTGTTGCTAGGTTTTTTCTTGTTTGTTACTTTTCATTTCTTATTGATCATTCTATCATCTATCTGTGTTCAATTTCTTTACATCCACTCAATTTGTCTTGGAAAAATTGTGATGCAGGGCGATGATCCATACTTCAATAAACTGATTCGCATCCTTGCGACTAGATGCATGACACAGGTAATGACATCCAGCGCTATTAAGAGATTAGATTTTGTTGTTGTACGCAAAATGTATACTAGTATCTTATCATTGATTTTTGGTTCCTTCTCTTTCCAAATTCAGGCCGTCTATTTCTGTAGTGGAGATCTCACTCCCCCAGAATTCTATCATTATGGTCTTTCAGCACGTCTCTATACGCACTTCACCTCTCCTATTAGGAGATATGCAGGTGAGGAATTCATTTTTTTGGTGGTGGTTGTGATTTTTCTTTTCACGGAGATAAAATGAAGCCGAATAAGAAAACGAGGGGGGAAAAGAGCTTTTGACTAGAAACAGCTTTCCATTGCAGATGTCATTGTACACCGATTGCTTGCGGCAGCTTTGGGCATCTACAAGCTTCCAGGCATATTCCAAGACAGGCCCCAACTAACCAGTATCGCAGACAGTAAGGATTGATTTCTTCACTTTGACCTTTATGGTTCTATTTCTTTGACGTGACTAACAGCGGAAGGAAATATAATCCTATAGGACTGCTGATCATCTCACTTATCTTCTTGGAGTAATAGTGAGGCGATAAAGGATACTGTATCCACCAATCTGTTGTTTATGCCTTGTGTTGGGGGATGTTCTATTCGACTGATATTTAATCCTAAAAACAAAAAGTTGTGGTCATCTTGGATTTATAATCCTCTGTGATGCTTCTAATCGGACACAAAGGGGCTTATGTAACGCCTTGTGCTATTCATCTTCATTTACATGTCATAGAAATATGACCGTTCAATTGAATAGGAATTTAACAACCCATTGCCGACCACATATTGCTGCTTTGTCATGGAAATGATTTTAAATTACAAATTGTATGTTGAGGGTATCACATTTTTCCCTCGTGAATATGGGCTTGTTTTCTCTCTTAAATTGAGAAAATATATTCTAACTACATTTGCTCTTCCCTTGCATTCTAAGTATCTTGGTGCTTTAAGTAACCATATAGCCCGAGGGGCGTTTTGGAGGATTAAAAAAAAGAAGTAACCATATATGTGCCCTAAAACTGTATTAAAATGAGCCAAAATGTTTTCAAGTTCAAAACGATAGGACAAGGAATCAGTGTCCCAAAATAACTTGCACCATTGGAATGCTTAGTGGGGGGCTTGTCTCACACTTTGTTACTAAAGCTTGCTACCTTCGATGACTTGTGTGTTTGTATCATGTAAGATTTGAAATCTCTTATTTTGGGTCTTGCAGATTTGAATTATCGGCATAGGAATGCCCAGATGGCGAGCCGGGCCTCAGTAGAGCTTCACACTCTCATCTACTTCCGGAAGAGGTTGGTGTAAAGACCTCTCTCTCTCTCTCTCTCTCTCTCTCTCTCTCTCTCTCATATAATTCTCTTTTTCTTGCAGGCCGACTGACACAGAGGCCAGAATTGTGAAAATAAGATCGAATGGCTTTATTGTTTTCGTTCCCAAGTATGTCTTTTTGTCTCCTTCCAGCTCCATTACCCATGGTTCCATTCCCTTTTCCCAAATGGCAGCTACTGCACCAGATTGCTTTTGCTTCCCATACTTGCTGTCACTGTACAGAGTGAAGTCTATGCATCACAAATGATTGTCATAACCAGAAATAAAAATGATATGTATCACACGTTTTTTTCTAAGATGCATAATGGATTAGATTTTGATTGCACCTATCTCATCCCCCCAAATATCAAAATCGTTTCCCATCATGAATGGTGGTTGCTAATGATGATTTTTACGATGTTCGTCATTTTATCCCCTGTACTGAATTCTGCACCCCAAATTATTTGAGCAGGTTTGGTATTGAAGGGCCTGTGTACTTGGCACCAAGAAATGACAAGGGAGGTGGAGAATGGTTGGTGGACGAGCAGCAGCAGAAGGTTAAGAAGACTGACGGTAGCATTTCATTTGGTGTTCTGCAGACGGTGAGAATTCATATGGAGGTTGTGGAGCCCCAACCCAACCGGCCGAAGCTCCAACTTACCCTCAACTGATAGAATCTGTAAGGAAGAGGATTCTCACTGACTGGACCCTTCCCATTGGCCATTGGTTCATCTTTTAGAGCTCATCAAAAATATCTACCACATCAAAAATCTTGTCGATGGATTTCGATCATTATAATTTTGGAACACATTTATTTTGAAGAAAATAAACTACTACAGGGGTTGGAACCATTATTTATCTTAAGATAAATGAGTTGTGATCATATGTTTATCAAAATACAATCAACGCAATGTTTGACATGGCATATGTTTTTGACGAGCTCTAAAAGATGAAGTGGTCCGGGAAAGCCACAAATATGGCCCAACAGGATGGTCACTCCAGTTCCTTTTAGGGATCGGAGAGGAGCTGGATCCAATGCATAACCGCATAACCTTCTCATTTTATACACATGATTTACACCAACAGCTGAGAAACCATGGAATATCTTTTTGTTTTTCCTTGTATATGGAAAGAGTAGTACCTTCAGAACAGATTATGAGGTATGAAATTTTTTTTTTTTGCGAGAAAATAAATTAATTCATTTTATTTCCATCATGAATGCTAGTACTAACTAGAAGACCGGATCGTGTTCTCTTTCGATAAACCAACCTTATGTTCTAAACAGTAAAGCAGACATCAACCATAGGTTAGAAAGAGCAATGCTGTCTGACCATAATTGTTCGATACACTTGTATCTCACATGATGAATGTTGAATTGACACGCATTGTATGATTACGGACATGTTTGTGTCCCTATGGCAATATTGGATCTAAGAAAAATGTAAGAATACCCAAGCACTTTTTTCCAGAAACCCAAGCTATGTCAATATATTTTTTAAAAGGGCAAATTTTAGTATTCGTCCTTGTAGTTTTATGGTTGTCTCATTTTCGTCCCTCTAGTTTTAAAGTGCTCCAATTTCGTCCCTGTAGTTTGTTTTACGCTCCAAATTGGTAAAATCGTTAACACCGTTAACGAAACTAACGGAAAAATATGATTAAAAAATTAAGTGCTCCAATTTTCAATCCGATTGAACTGGTGCGAATATCTTATTTTTTTGATCATTTTATCCTAAATGGTTGTAATGAATTTTTCGCTCTAAGGTCTTTCAACGAGCACCCGAAAACTCCTTATTTAATTTGAGAGCTTTCTTAGGGTACTCATTGAAAGGCCTTAGAGCCAAAAATCCATTATGACCATTTAATATAAAATGATCAGGAAAATAAGATCTTTGCACCGGTTCAAACGGATTGAAAATTAGAGCACTTAATTTTTAATCATATTTTTCCGTTAGTTTTGTCAACGGTGTTAACGATTTTACTAATTTGGAGCGTAAAACAAACTACAGGGACGAAATTGGAGCACTTTGAAACTAGAGAGACGAAAGTGAGACAACCGTAAAACTACAGAGACGACTACGAAAATTTGCCCTTTTTAAAACATTTTGAAGCAATTTGTGTGTGTGTGTGTGTGTGTGTGTGTGTTGCCAAGTTTCTAGCTACTCATATCAATGTGTAATCAGTGATTTTACCAAGCTTACAGACAGTGAGCTACTAAGTCCTGCAAAGAGCTTCATGTTGTTAGTGCATATTGTCTTATCCTACCTGTATTAGTAACCGTGTCTGCCAAGAACTAAGAGTCCTAATTTCCAAAAGAAAAAATAATCGTTCAGTTGCATAAGCTCCTAATTTCCTCAATAAAGTACGATTCCTCAAACTTCTATTTCAATCGCCATTGCTTATGTTTCTTGCAACTTGCAAGATGAGTAGCCATGAGTTGGGGCTCCAATCACTCCTCCACACTTGAGTTGTCTATAAGCCAATTGCAATTTGCATAAGCATTGGGCCACCTCTCTCTTTTCCTCCTAGCAACCAATCCAATAAGAGGATCGAAAAGGCACCTAGAAATGATCACCACAGAACCAAGAGTCATTTTAAGGCAATTAAATCACATGGCTAGCTGAAGAACAATTTCTGATGCGTATCGATCCCAAATTCATTATATTGAGCATCAAAAGGAACCCAAAAAAAAGACCATAGCATTGCAATATATATTTGACACGCAATATTTCAAGATGATGTCTTCTATGCTAGAAGATCATTTTCTACATCACATCCTGAAAAAGAGCTGAAATAGCCCTCAAAATTAGTCAGTGCCAATTCCCAAGACAAAAGCTAGAAGATCGTCGTGTTCATCACAAGATGCCTCCAAGCCTTAAGAGTCAAATTTAAACCTGGATAGCAAAACGTATTCCAATTTGCATGTGTACTAGCTGGGAAATTTATCTTTTGGTTACTCATGGAAAAATGCACATGACAAAAATTGAATTGAAACACAGATCTGCCAATTCACTCACTCCATCCAAACAAGACAGGCCCTAAAACTACACAACAGCCTTTTGAATATGTGCCAGTTGGAATGTTCCTTGATCCTTGAACTTACATGCATGGAAATACAAATGAAAAATGGCCTTCCCAGATAAATAAATCGGCCACTTTTGACTCACTCCATCCAAAAAAACACGAATTGATCTTGGTTAGAAAAATGACTAATGAGAAATCAAGGGGTACCAAAAAAACAAGTAACGTAGGAGTAGTAATTAGTAGCAATGATTTGGAATCCACTTCGTACAATTCTTGATAGGTATAGGTATTTTAATCTAGCAAATAAAAAACACAACTTGCAAGCAAACATAATCAACTCCCTCGACAAGGGGAAAATAAAGATAGCGACTGAGAACCGAACCTCGACTTGAGGTATCAGATTGTCCTTCATATCAATCTGGAACAAAATCTCGGAGTGGGATGATATTTTCCAGATGATAGGAAATGCAGATCGTGGCCTGCTGATAATTAGTGTTGAATACAGTTGGAGGAAACTGGTCAACAATTTTGATCCTGTGCCACTTATCCCGACGCATATCGCAAGAAAATATTGGCATAATACAAGCCGAAGAATGTGAGGATGATAATTTAGTCGATGTGAGTAAAATTTCACCATTAGGGAGGGCACCAACAACAGCAAAACATCCAAGCTCCCGTACAACAGGGGGGAAGCGAGTTCTGTCCTTCACCCATGAGCCCAACCCATCCTCCGCAAACGTCCAAAGACCCAGATCCCCACCGAAAAGGCACTCCGTTGTTTTTGCGACAGTCAGCATCCCCGGGACTTGCACTAGGTGGTGGTCTCTGTAGGATAGGTCCGATTTCTGAATGGATAAATACTCCCAAGGAATAGAGGTGCCGGAGAGGTTAGAATAGCATATGGAAAAGAATGAGAGGAGCGATCTAGAAGGGTGAAGAAGAGAGCAGGGGTGAACAGAGAGGGTAGGCAGTGGAGACCCTAACCCAGAGATCCCCAAGAGGAAAGACAATAGAGCCCCTGAAAGAGGATAAGACCTCCTTTGAAATCAGTGCTCACCAACTTTCTCTCTCTAGGGAATGTTCACAAAGCTCTATCTCTGGAAATTAGTGAAGAGACGTTCATATTTATAGCCCACACGAGCTAATGCTCGGGCACCAAGTGGCGCGCTAATAAAATGACACGTGTCCCTCCTGTTTCCCCTGACCGCGGAGGCGTCGCTACCCTCGCGATGACCGCGAGTATGACGGTAGGCGCGTCCTCTTATCCGCGGAGAACCTCTTCTTCTTTTACAGCCACCAAGCCACTAGATCTCCTTCATTCCCGTAAGGGCAAGGTCGTGACCTTAATCGATCGCGCCTGTACCGCTGCCAAGCCTCAAGGGGCCCCTCGGGTCCTGCCTAAATGCCGGAGCAGACTTAAGAGTCTGGGCAAATCACTGGTGCGCCTTGGTTAAACCGCGTTATCGTCTCCGTTAGATCGGGACCGCGCCAAGCATCCTCCTGAATAGGTATAACTCTCTCCTTAAGGGAGGAATTTGGGCTCGCGACCTTTACATAGTCACTGCAAAGCGATGGGTAGCGCGAGGCTCCCTCGCGCGGGGCCACGTGTCGCGCGACTGAGGCGCCACGTGGCGAGCTAGGGTTCGTTGGTCAAATCGTCAACCCCGCGAGGACGAGTACACGTGTCACATGCTTATTGGATGGTCAAACGGTCAACCGCCGCGCCCTTTGACCTTTCCTACAGTCTCTTGTCAGCTCCCACACCGGAGGAAGTAGGCGAAACGTTTCTTGGTCGAGATCAAAAGCCACCACCAAAAAGCGGAAAGCTTGAGCAGTGTCTTCTGATGTGTCCTTAGCCATCCAGTGTAAAACTCCATTAATGTAGACACTTTGGCCGTGAAGTACATGCGGCGGAGCAGGATCAAGTCTTCTCCACGACGAGTCTTTTCCTAGAGTGAGAATCTCGCACTTTGGGACCACCCCCCTCCTGCCTCTGCCACGTCGTGTGCACATTTTAAGCACCTTGTACTCCTTCTCAACCGGATCGAATCCACAGTAGTAATGAGGGATGGTGCCTCTGAGGTCGTCTTCTCCTTCTTCCCCATGGAAACTCGATACGGGAAGGCTCCTGATTTCCTACGTAAAAACGTTGCAAAGAATACCCATCAGAGTAGCCAGAGACAACTTCACAGGGCCCGACACACCAGCAAAATACATAGAGCTCTTAAGAAGATTAGGCTGCATACCTGAGAAACCATGGAACTCCTTAAAGTTGCCAAAATAATCTGCAAGGATTCTTCCTGAGCTCCACTTAGGATAAAAAGATCATCCGCAAAAATGACATGAGAGATTTCCAATGCATGACATTTAGGATGAAATTGGAATTCCCCATGAGCAATATTATAGATCAAGAGAGAGGAAAAAGCTTCCATGACCAGTAAAAATAAGTAAGGAGAAATGGGGTCTCTGATGCAGATACCATAGCAGAGGAATACCACCGCAAGCATCACAAGAATGGCCCAAAAAATGATTTCTACTAGTCGGTTTTTTCGTAATTAACCGACCGAGAGCTTTGGCGTTAGGCCCACTTGGGTTCGATCCGAAACGGCCCAACGGTCAAGACACATGGCCTTTGGCCATGTGGTCTTGGTTTTTTAGCCGTTTTCGGCCGTTTAGGGCTCCGAAAGGCCAAATTTGCCGTTTTAGGAAATAATCTATTTGCTTATAACTTTTGTTAGGAAAGTCCAATAATCTCCGTTCTTGTTGGAGAATTCTTTTTTTTTCTTATATTTTCAGAATATGTAATAATTTCGGAACTTTCCGAAAATGGAATTTTTTTCCTTTTCGTAGTAAGGTTAGGGTTTGCGTCGTATTTAAGGTTTTGTAAGCCTTGCGGCTGAGGGAGATTGATTATTATTGAAATTAAAGAGTCTAGAGAGCGTTTTCTCTAACTTCTATCGTTTGTGATCTTCTTGTTGCACGATTATTACCGTAGTTCATACGGTTCCCTGCATCAGTCTCCCTGCCTAAGACCTCGAGCCCCAGGAAAGTAACCAACCAACCCACCATTAATCATAACAGAAAACATGGGAGTGGTAATACAAGCTCTGACCCAACCAATAAAGGTTGCAGGAAACTCCATAGCAGCCATGGTATCTAGAAGAAAGTCCCAATCAACCGAATCATACGCTTTCATAAGATCAACCTTAATAGCACATCGTGGAGGGCCTTCATCCCTGTGATAGTTCCTGATCAACTCATGCATTAGCAACACATTGTCGACGATACTCCTGCCTTTAACAAAGCCGATTGAGCGGAGCTAACAACATGTTCTAAAGTACCTTGCATCCGATTAGCTAAAATTTTAGTAATCACTTTATATATCACATTACAACACGCAATAGGCCTGTATTCTTTAACAAAAGAGGGATTAGGAACCTTAGGAACCAAGGTTAGAGCAGTAGAGTTCCATTCTCTGAGTAAGAAACCTTTATCAAAGAATGACAGGACAGCATTCACTAGATCTTGGCCCACAATCTCCCAGTTCTGTTGAAAGAAGCTAGAGCTATAACCATCAGGGCCAGGGGCCTTGTCTCCCTTAATGGATCGAAGGGCCCCTTTAATCTCTTCAACAGAAACTGGTTTGATTAATTCCGAATGCAAAGGACCAGGTACCTTTTTCTTTATCACTTGCTGAAGGTAAGCTTTAGCATCTTGTTTTTGCATAAATCTAGTGCCCAATAATCCTTTATAGAATTGCAATATCTCTTCCTGAATATCTTCTTGCTTCTCCAGCCTCACACCATTAGCATTGACCAAGCTCAAGATCTTGTTCCTCATCCTGTTGCTACTGACTTCATGATGAAAAAATTTCGTGTTTTGGTCCCCAAGGCTTAACCAATTGACCCTTGATTTCTGCTTTTTAAAAGATTCTTCAGCAGCACTCAACTCCATGAACACCCTAACAGCCTCTTTCTCTTGATTCCTAAGATTCTTATCCCCAATATGTTGTGTGCATAGACCTTGGAGGGATTCCATATACTGTCTAGCCTTCACTACTCTTCCAGAAATGTTTGAAAAACAGTTGGTATTTAGATCCCGGAGAATAGGCTTCAACCTTTTAAGTTTCAAAGACAATCTCAACATAGCAGATCCAGAGATAGGTTTGAGCCAAGAGTCAGACACCAAATCCTTAAAACTGTGATGCTTCATCCAAAAATTAAAAAATCGAAAAGGTTTCTTGCAACTATCTTCTTTACAAACTGTCATTATAAGGGAGCAGTGGTCAGAAATACCTGGAGAATGAGCTAGAGAGCTTCAGAGTTAGGGAAAGCATCCATCCAAGCAGCATTAACCACGACTCTATCAATTCTACTCATATTAGCCCCTCCACCACCTTGTCTGTTAGTCCAAGTAAACCAAGCCCCTCTGGTAAGCAAATCCTCCATATTGATGTCAAACAAACATTGACTAAAATCAGAGGCAGCAGAAGCATCAAAAGATCCCAGTCTCTCAGAGCTCCTAGTAACAACATTAAAATCCCCCAACTAGAGCCAAGGTGAATCCCCAAAAGAAGAGTGCAACAGCCTCATAGAAGACCAAAGAGACCGTCGATCAATCACAGAGTTGGCACCATAGACTACAAAAGCATAGAACTCCTTATGAGAAGTGAGACACCTCACTTGAACACAAAGAAGTTGAGCAGAACTATACACCAAGGACATCCAACATGCTGGGATCCCAACCAACAACAATCCTTGCAATGCCTTGAGCCCCTGAATTATCAACCATCAATCAAGAATTAGGAAAACATCTTGCCCTGACCCCATCAAGATTCTCCTTCCTAACCTTAGCTTCCAACACCCCGCAAAGACTTAGCCTTTGAAAACAAATGAGAGACCTAACTTCTTGAGTAGTTGTAAGCCATTCTAGGGCTGGAAATCAAAGCAAAAGCTGCCATTGAACAAAGAAAAGAGTGGAAGAGAGTATAAGTGGATAACCAGACATTGACGCTGTGCTTGGAAGTAGGGAGAGGAAAGGGAAAAGAGGGCTAATTTCATTTTTATCCCCCTAAACTTTCTGTGTTTTCTTTATTTCATCCCTATGCTATTAATTTGGTTTACTTAGGCCTGGTTCTGATAAGATTCTTATCTTTTATTAAATACTTATTTTTCGTTTTACGAGATAGGTCATTCTGGTACAATACATCACTTTTAATTCAAAAATAAATTTCAAATAAGTTTACTTAGGCCCAGTTCTGATAAGGTTCTTATTTTTTACTAAGTACTTATTTTCCGTTTTCCCAGACAGATAATTTTCTTACAATACATCATCTTTAATTTAAAAAAATAAGTTTCAAATAAATTCTTATTTCCCTTACTGGAACGGGACCTTAGTCACTAAAGCATCAGATTTGTGACAATTAAGTCAAATCACATACCATTGGCTTTGGAATTAGAAAAGGCTGTTAGACTGAAAAAATGCACAATTCAATTATCCAAGTTCGACGTTCAGAAATGAAATTACCCAAGTCCACAAAATCATCTGGCATGTCATAAATCTTGTGGATCGATTACGATTGATATGATTTTGAAACACATTTACTTCAAAGAAATAAACTCTTGAAATCATTATTTTTTTTAAAATAAATGAGTTGTGATTGTATGTTTATCAAAATCCGATCGACACAATGTTGTACAGGGTAGGTGTTCATAATGAGTTTTAAAAGGTGAATTGGCCAGGAAGGGCCACAAATATGGCCCCAACAGGATGGTCCATTTAGGTATGAATATTTTATTGCGAGTTAAATAATGTAAATTCTTTTTAGGTATGTTTCACTAATTAAAATAAGTCTTTATTTACTTATGGTAGATCCGAGGTAAATGTAAGAATCCCCAAGCACTTTTTTCGCGCACCAAAATCTCAGTTATACATGTCCGAGTATTTTTTTTAAGACATTTTAAAGTTTTTTTTTTTTTTTTTTTGCACCCACTGAGACTAAAAACGCTTCTTACAACGCTTGGGTTGTGGTTCGATCTTTAATTTGAAAAGAAATGACAAATTATTATCTAGAAGACTATGGAAAAAAAGATGACAAAACTAAGAAACAATTTGGACAAGTATGAATATCTTTTTCTTCATCCCCCAAAAACACTGCAAAATCATAAGGGAAACCATATAAACTAGAGCATTTTGTCCTGCAATCAAACAGGTAATTAATATCCCACTATTTTGTCTGTGGACTAATAATCCCAGGACTACCAGTACCGGATTTGGTAATACACCGCCATTTTTTCCGGCAATCAAACGGGTACTAAATAGCTTGCTAGAAAAAGAAACTACTCGCACGAAAATACAGCAGCTCAAGCTTATTGTTCATGTAACATATCACTTAGGCAAGTTAACAAGAAAGTCATACGTAATAAAGAGGCATCATCTTTTCGTCATCCCAGAAACTTGATCTACGAAAGGACACATTCACAGAGAAGATTGGTTTCGAACATTCTGATCCAAAACACAACAAACATATAACAGCTTTTGGGTTACTGAAACTTCAAATAGCAAAATTGTCCTCCAAAGCCTTGTACATTGCTTCATGTGGTTTCCTTGGTTTTGGGGCATCATTACCAAGAATCAGGGCAGAAACATCTTCTAAGGCAGAGTTAAGCTGCCCAATCTTCTCAGTGAGTACTTCCCGGGTCATCTGTTCTCGTCAAATCATATAAATCAGTACAATCACTCAATATCATAAATTTGAAACAATGGCAAGAACATGAGCGAATATTAGAACCACGAATGAGTAAAATAACACATGATTGTGATAATAATACTGGAAGATATGTCATGGTCAATATGAAATTTAGCTCAGAGCCTTGGATATTTAGTCATCCCATGACGAAATACGAATTTGACATCGATACTAAATGCAATACCAATATCTTACCTCCAAGGCATTCTCCTCTACATCATGGATGTATTTTGGCAGCTTTTTGATCAACTCTCTCCTTTCCTCTCCTGCTAGCACCTTACTGATCTGTATGATAATTTGATGCAAGTAGAACCAGTTATTTCAAACATACCCTTGCTAGCTAGTGGACAAATATAACATAACCATAAGAAAGTATGATCTTTTAAGAACGACTATTGAACCAATATAAGCATAAAAATCATCCATAAACTAGAGCATGCACAATAACTGCCATATCCAGTCTGGCGGAGCCAAGATTTCCGATAAGTGGGGTCGAAAATTTGAACTATGTGTACTATGTAGTTCACTTTTCTAGTTGCTAATTAAAAGAAACAATTAGGATTAACAAGTTAAACAAAAAGTAGATATATATTAATAATAAAATGTAGCTTCAATTTACAATTGACCTCGACGACTTTTCTTATTTTGAAAACGATGGATGATAACCTCGTTTGTAATGGTTTCAAAAACATCTTTCTCTATATACATAACCAAACTATCATGCATCCATTGGTCACACATACGATTTCGAAGTACTCTTTACAATCTTCATAGCGGAAAATGCTTTCTCTACCGTGGCAATAGCAACCAGTAAAATAAGGGCCAACGTAAGAAGCCTATAAACCGAGGAATATGCCATATCTCTTCAAGTCTCAACTATCTTCTGCGCAAGGTCACTAATTCCTTTCAAATTGGAAAACTCTCTCCGCTAGAATGCACATCCATGGAATTTTGAGGGTGAAGATTCTATTGACTCCCTTTTTTTTTTTTTCCTAAGTACAAACCAAACCGAGCCTTATGTCCCAATCACTTGGGGTCGGCTACATAAATCCATGTCTTCTATTGAGCTCTATCAAGTGCCACTTGTTCACACAGACCTAATATACTCATATCTTTGCGCACCACAACATCTAATGTCAATTTAGATCTACTTCTCCCGTAGCATTGCTATTCAAAGCTATCATATCCGCTCTCTTAACTACCGCATCTTCTGGTCTACAGTAGACATGCCCAAACCACCTTAGCCTATTTTCCCTCAACTTCTCTTCTATAGGTGTTACACCTACCATCTCACGAACCATTTCATTTCTAATCCTGTCTCGTCTAATCTTACCACACATCCATCTCAACATTTTCATTTTTGCAACACTCATCTTGTTCACCTGTTGTTATTTAATCGGCCAACATTCCGTCACGTAAAGTATCGCTGGTCTGATGGCAGTTCTATAAAATTTTCTCTTCAATTTTGTGGGTACCTTCTTGTCACACAGTACACCCATAGCGCTCCTCCATTTCAGCCACCCCACTTGGATCCTATGGGTTACATCATTGGCAATCTCCCCATCACAACTAATAATTGAGCCTAAGTACTTAAAATAATCATTCTTAGGTATCTCCTGGTCTTGGATAATCACTCTTTCTTCATGCGCACTGCTGGTACCACTAAACTTGCACACCATATACTCAGTTTACTCCTACTTATTTGAAAACCCTTTGACTCTAATGCTTTCCTCCAAATTTCTAGTTTCGTATTAACACCTTTAGCAGTTTCATCCATGAGGACAATGTCATCTGCAAATATCACACACCATGGGATATCCTCCTGAAAGTTTCTAGTCAATTCATCCATAACTAAGGCAAAGAGGTACGGGCTCAAGGCTGACCCTTGGTGCAATCCTACAGTGATTGAAAATTCACTCGTTTCCCCTACAGGTGATCGAATGGTAGTGATGGCACCTTCATACATATCTCTAATCACTTCGATATACCATTTGGTCACACCTTTCCTCTCCAGGACCCACCATATGATGTCTCTAGGACTCTATCATAAGCCTTTTCTAAATCTATAAAAACCATATGAAGATCCTTCTTCTTTGCTATGTGTTTTTCTACCATTCTCCTTAATAGGTAGATAGCTTTCATGTTTGATCTTCCAGGCATAAACCCGAACTGTTTCTTTGACACCATAGTCACCATCCTCAAGCGATGCTCAATAACTCTTTCCCACAACTTCATCGAATGACTTATCAATTTAATACCTCTACAGTTGTTGCAGCTTTGAATATCCCCTTTATTCTTATAGATAGGTACTAGCGTGCAAATCCTCCATTCGTCGGACATCTTCCTAGTCATAATAATCTTGTTAAACAACTTTGTCAACCAAGGCGCCCCCAGGTCACCTAGACTTTTCCACACTTCAATAGGGATACCATCTGGTCCTAAGGTCTTACTCGGTTTCATCATTTTCAAAGCTTTAACCACTTCGAACTTTTGTATTCTCCGATAAAATTCATATTCTATGTTCTCGCCAGGTACATACACTTCCTCCTCACCAAAGTCTCCTTCATGTTTCTCATTTAACAGCTTCTCGAAATACGACTTCCATCTATCCTCGATCGCTTCGTCTTTCACCAACACCACCTAATCAATATCTTTTACACACTTAACTTGAGAAACAACTCTAACTCTCTTTTCTCGTAACTTAGCAAGTTTATAAATAATCTTTTCTCCATCTTTATTATCGAGTCTAACGAAGAAACTCTCATAGGCTTTCAACTTAGCATCCCTAATGGCTTTTTTGGCTTCCTTGTTAGCTTGCTTATAGTTCTGAAAATTTTCTGCATTCCCGTCCTTTTGCCACTTTTTAAAGCACTCTTTCTTGGATTTTACCATGGTTTGAATTTCGTCATTCCACCACCATATCTCTTTAGAAATCGGACCTTTTTCTTCGACTCCCCAAGAACTTCTTTCGATATTCTTATAATACCGTCAGCTATGGTATTCCACATAGTGTCACTATCGTCTTCCACTCCCCACCGTACTTCTTGAGACATTCTTTCCTTAAATACTTCTAGTTTCTCCCTATTAGGCCCCACCATTTAGTCCGTGAGCATTCAGTTTCCTTTCTTCTTCTAATATTCCCCTTGAGACAAATATCTAACACTAAAAGTCTATGCTGTGTCACTACACTCTCCGGATAACCTTACAATCCTTACATGTCAAGCGGTCTGCACCTCTAGCAAGAAAATAGTCAATTTGGCTTCTATTGGCTCCGCTCTTAAAGGTAATTAAATATTCTTCTCGCTTCCTATAGAGAGTATTTCCCACTATAACGTCAAAAGCTACTGCAAAATCTAAAATTCGTCGACCACCTTCTTTAAGATCACCAAATCCAAAGCCACCATGCACCTCCTCATACCCTTGCTTATGCACTCCCACATGGCCATTGAAATTGCCTCCTATAAATAGCTTCTCCCAAAAGGGATCTCTTGAACCACATCATCCATCTACTCCCAAAATTGCTCTTTAGTAAGATCATCCAAGCCTACTTGGGGTGCTTAAGCACTAATAATATTAACTATGCTCCCTCCGATCACAAGCTTAACTAAAATAATTCGATCTCCTTTCCTCGTGACTGTAACTACCGAATCTTTTAGGTGTTTATCTACTACGATACCTACCCCATTTCTATGTCTATCCTTACCCGTATAGTAAAGCTTATAACCTGTGTCCTCTATCTCCCTAGCTTTCTCCCCTACCCACTTAATCTTCTGAAGGCAAACTATACTAATCCTCCTCCTAAGCATGGTGTCAACTAGCTCCCTAGTCTTTCCTGTTAATGACCCTATATTCCAAGTTGTTAAACAAATCCTATAATCCTGGGCTAACTTCTTTACCCGCGCGAGAACCCTTGCTCACTTATCACCACACCCGGGCGCCGGTGTGGCGCCCCTTGCTCATTTTTTGAAGCACCCAAAGGCAGGCACAACGCGTCGCTTAAAGGGAACGCCCTAGCATGTCTCGTTTTCATTTTTTTTTTCCTAAGTACAAAACTCTTATATGGGCGGGGGCAAAAATAAATTTTAAAGTGGGGTTAAATTAGTAAAAATGGGGTAAAAACTACACCTATCTGTATGACAATTTGGCAGCCAGTGGAGTCGACTACCCACCCTTGTCTCTATGTCCCTCTGCCTAAGCATCCAGACCAGGCAAAGATATAGTTCACCGAGGCAAATAGTTAATCATAACCTTCCCTTCAACACCAAAAAGATCAACAGGGTAATGGCAAGAGATGCAGGAGGGTGAATTAGCAATCACATTTTGGAGAGAAGCAAATAACAAGTATCATTCTCATTGCACCAACTTTTAAGGCAAACGATCTCAAAGCAACTACGTTGTCCAATCAAATCGTACAAAAGTTCATATGCCAAGATCAAGCAAATACAAAAGGAAGACTTAATTCCAGCCAGCTGAATAAAATTCGATGATTATTTGATACAGTTTTTGATGTTGTGGATCTCGTCGGTGGTTGGAGTAACCAGTTATCTTGGTAGAAATTTGTTCTTTATTGCAGCCCAAGAAATAAGTTTTTCCCCCACAAGGCTGGAAACATCTTTCACCGCAATTGCGGGCCTCTTTACTAGTTCCTATCCGTATTGACCAAGTAAATTCAACTCTAGTGGACAAAAGAAGAGTTAACGAATTACACACATACCTCGGGTGCATATATACAACCCAATGTTCCAACGACAACTCCTCCCAATAAAAAGCCACCAACAAAGATACTTGCACTACTTCCACCATCCCTACTGCACAACCACAAAAAGCGATAATTGTCTCATCAAAAACAACTATTTGCATAGCATAAGAAGCACAAAATGCTCAAGAACTGAAACAGAAAACATTGAGCTCATGGTCAAATAGTTAATTTTGAAACTATAATTTATTTAGAGAACTAAAAAGCCCATTCATCATACAATTTCTGAGCAATCTTCAATGGACCAGAACCATGCAGCCATTAAAGAAGGCAACTTGTGTGGGTGTGCATCTGTATGACCATATGACAGAGAGAGAGAGAGAGAGAGAGAGAGAGAGAGAGAGAGTGAGTGATTTCTTTCAGACAAACAGGAAATGGAAGTCCATACCAACTTCAAACACTCTTTCGATGAAAATAAAAATTTATTCCCTCCTTTCTAGGATTAGAAAACAGAAAACATGTTACGCAACCAAACAATCCCATAGGCCTTAGCTTCTCCGACCAACAAAAGGCAATGGGGCCGAACAAAGAAACATGTCACTGATGCACGAAACAGAAATTTACCTTGCTTGCACCATCAATGGCTTTCTGTACTTCAGTGATTTTGCCTTTCCCTGGCAAGTAGTGCTGACAAACAAGTTTCTGCTGCCAATAGATTGGTCCACTCGCATTAATGAAGAACCTAACATAATATTTGGAGTAGAGTGAGAAAGTATTAAGCACCAACCCCCGAAATACATATACTAAGAATTGCATCAAAAGTTTATCTAATCATATCTTATTTGGCTGCCACAGCATGGACCATTACATTCAATGCCTTAAAAAAAACACCCAAATGGACATTCAAACAACATTTGTATGAGCAAGACAGATCAAAGGCTCTCATACTGTCAAAGTATGGTAGAGAGAGAGAGAGAGAGAGACTAGGTTTTAGACATGTTTTGACTTGTGTGAAATTACATGCGTTATGGACCATGAGACGACCTCTATTGTGTGTGCGTGCATGGCATGAGTGGCCGGAAGCCTAGAACTGTGGAGATGAAACAAACTACTTCTGTGCAGAGTACCTTTCTCCATAAACTACAGAACAACTAGTTTTGACGTCAAGAAAAGAACTATTTTTTCCCAGATTAAGGAAGAGATTAGATGGCTTGAACAAGCATGTACAAGAAGCCTGCCAGTTTTTTACGGAGTTGTCTTATCACACACCAAGTTGCAAAATGTTTACTCAACTTACTCACCCTACTACGGATGTAAGTGACTGTTAAAGATTGTAGAGAGATGCCAGGTGGATAATGGTTAGAAAGGAGCTCGGACTAAAGCAAAGAGCGGTATGCTATATAGCGTGGTAGGATAGTTCCATCTGTCTTAGTTTAGTCAAAATCCAAAATTAACCGAAGGGGTTGCTAGGGCTTGAATTACTGATTTGATGGGCGGCAATTAACTTGCCCGACCACTAGGCTATATGCTAGGCTAAAATGTACACTGCTATCAAGTTTGATATGAGCTGGGAAAACATGAAATAGCCAACCATCATTAAGGAGAGGCCTGAATTTTACAAAGCATAGAATGTGTGGTTCCCTTCTCCATCATTAGTAAGGGGATCTATGAAGCTTGATTTGGTTTGGCTTGCATTCATTAGCTATTTGGGGTTTGAACTAGACATGGGTATTATACTATTACGGTAATTGGTGATTTGAACACCCAACTATAAACAATTGCAGTAGCCGATGCAACTTCTATATGATCTTATGGAGAAAAACTGATGTAAGCCGTGGATGCATTCAATTACACAGTTGGGGAACCACGTTGTGTCCGTACATTTCTTGTTTCTTGCTAGATTGTTTTTCGCTCTTCGTGTTTGTTTCTCAACCCGTATTCAATAGGTTTCACTATCAAATGACCTTCAAATATTCACATAGAACACTTAGGGAGCAATTCGAAAGTCAACGGCCCTTCAAAGCAACCCCTGACCATAAATTGCAACCCGGAAAAAACCGCAGCTTGGAATATAAATTATATAGACTGGCGATCTGTCTCTTTCTCAGAAGAAATTCCACCAAAATAGGCCGTGATATAGAAAATAAGGAAAAACTTACCGGACGATGAGTGGGTTTGTGGGATTCTGACTGATACAATTGAAGTCGAAAGAGAAGCCATCCTGTGGGGAGAGAGAGAGAGAGAGAGAGAGAAGTTGAAATGTATTCGATGATAGTATCAAAGAAGACGAGTAAAATTGAACTGTTTTTCAACTTTTCGATGATATCAAAGGCTCATTTAAATAAGATAAGATCCTTATTTTCAGATGAACTTGAATTACAGCAAAATAATTAGTACTAGTAAAATTAATTGGAAACATAATTAAATATTGTTTGACTTTTTAAATGAATAAAATTTCTTTTTTACCCTTGCTTTTCTAAAATAAAGTAATTGACGAGGGGAAGAGAAGTGAAAAAAGAAGAAGGGAGAAATAGGGATGGCAAACGTACCCGCCCCGCTCCGAACGGGGCGGATTTTCCACCCCATTTTCGGGTATCGGGTCGTGGTCGGGTAAAAAATCCCAAACCCGGCCGGGTTCGGGGCTAAGATACCCCTCCGAATTACTCCGACTCGCCCGACTTATGTATGTATATATATATATATATATATATATATATATATTTATTTATTTATTTATACTTATATACATGTCATTTTATTTTTTTTAGCATTAATCCAAAAAACAATGTCTCTTTACTATCAAGTAGCCTAATTAAATTTAAAAAAAAAAAGATAAATTGATATTTACGGGTGTTTAGTGGATTTTTTAAAAAGTTTTCTTCAAATATTTAGAATAAATTCTACACATAAAGAAACGGAATGAGGTATCTAAAATATTGATTGCAATTAAAAGTTTAGATAAAACCGCGATACCAAAAGACATAAAAATAATTTCAAAAGTTTTATTTTTTAGATAATTTTTATACTTATTTAGCATTTTTTTTTTACTTTTTTACTTATCATTTTATTATTTTAATTTTTATTCGCGGGGCGGGTAAACCCGTTCCTCGATCGGGGCGGGGTACCCAAAAAATACCCGGTCGGGGTCGGCGCGGGGGAGGGTAATGATTTTCGGGTCGGGGTCGGGGTAGGCAAAAACCCGCCCCATTGCCATTCCTAGAGAGAAATGACGAGGGGACCCCTCATTTTGATGTCCGGGCTAATGGCATTCCCACTTGGGGACTAGAATTGGTACAAATTTGAGACATTGGGGACTAAAATAAGATGAAGTCAAAATACTTTTTTTTTTTGTCATTAGTTGAGCCTAAGCATGATAATGTGCGTATAAATTGATTTGGATCTCTAGGCCTGCCATTTCTGATGCCATTTGGCTTTGATTTGAGGGCATAATTCTACAACAAAACGTCCCGATAGCTCCTCGGTTCTTGGAGGTTTAGGGGGGGTTTCAGTGGTATTCTGAGAGCAGCCACTTTGTGCATATATTGCCAAAGGTTAGGTCTGTCTCCAATCATCCCCGCCCATACCCCCAATGATTAGGGACTAGATGGATTATGTTATGTTGTTTGTTATTGTATAAGTTGAACCTAATCTTTTCTATCCTGGAGGACTTGGGAAGGGAGATGGTTGCTTACGGAAATCGAACTTTGTCCACATGATATAAGTATAAAGGAGACCCAAGTGCACTCTACTCCACTTGTAAGTCACAGTACTTTGAGACTAAAAAGGTTAATAAGCCAAAAAGGAGGGGCATGAGAGAATTTTTCTTTCTTCCACCAAGGTTTTTGGGGTTTTATCTTATTTTGTCCTCATTCAATTTTTTTTTGTGTTTGTTAATTTTATGCCTAATTTATTTTTTGCCACCCTAGATAAATAACCTTTGTTAATTTTACGCCTAATTTATTTTTTTGCCACCCTAGATAAATAGCCTGAGTCCGTTCCTCATTTCCCATGCCAGTTTAGATAAAGGATTCACTTTGACCTTTGGATTTCATAGGGATTGGAGAGAAACCGGACTCAGATTTTTAGACTCTGCATTCTGCAGTTCATTACTGATTATGCATTTTGACAGAATCCACTCTAAAAAAAAACAGTCAAAACCCGAAAAATGCAAAATCCAAAATGTATTAACAGAGCAGCCAGACAGGCCCTTAATACAAGCAATGAAAGCTTCCAATCTGGTCGAGAAATGTGAATAAGAACCCCAATCACATTCCTAAAAATCAACAGCCTGAAATTTCTATCATCGTTTTACTATGAATAACCCAGAGAGAACACTCATAACAGCTTACAATAAAACAAACCACTCATGACTACAAAAACCACAATTGTTCAAGGCTTCAAAGCATATGGTTTGTGTAAAAAATTATTCAGGCAAATCAATAAGAAAATGTGAATAAAGAGGCATCATCCCAGAAACTTGATCTGCATAAGGATACCTTTTGGTTTCATACATTCCCATCCACAATACAGTAAACAGAGACCAACTTTTAAGTTCCTCGAAACTTCACACAATATAATAGTCAGTGGTATCCTCGACTTCTTCTTCTGGTTTAATTCTTATTGGGGCTCTCTTTGATTTCGTTGATTTTGGGGTATTATCGCCATGAATCTGTGTAGCAACTTCATCTATGGCAGAGTTAAGCTGCTCAATCTTCGCGGTCAGTATTTTGCGGGTCTTCTGTTCTCGTCAAATCATTAAAAGCAAGAAAATGAGTGAATAGTGAACCAATGGCAAGAACACGTACATATTATAACTACCAACTATGTATACTTAAAACAAGAGATGATAGCAAATAGCCTGTGGTGGTTTCAAACCCCACCCGCCCCATCCCCAATCCCATAGGTTAGAGTAGAATAGGTTTAAAAGATTAACTTGGCCAAGATAAATCTCGGCCAGATGCTCTAGTCATCAGCTCTGAGAGGAAATACACATTTGATATCGACGCTAAATGGAATACTGATGTCTCACCTCCAAGGCTTTCTCTTCATCATAGATGAATTTTGGTAACTTTCTCATCAGCTGTTTTCTTTGCTCTCCGACTAGCACCTTACTGATCTGTAAGATAATTTGGTATCATTAGAGCATGTTCTTTCAATCACATCCTTGCTAGCTAGTGGAGAAAGTATACTAGGACCAACAGAAAGGATGATCTTTTTGAGGAAGATTATCTAACCAATCCAAGTACAGATCAACAATTGAGTAAGATGAGTGTACAAATCAGCATGTGCCTGTACTTCTTAGATTGAAGGGAAGGTTGTCATTCAATCATTACCCTAGGTGAAGCTTATCTTTAGCTGGTCTGGATAAAGCAATTATTGTGCATGCGCTAGTTCATGTTAATTTGTACTTGTAAACCAAATCCAACCCAACAGAGCCTTAGAGCCTTAAGTCCCAATCAAGTGAAGTCAGCTACATAAATCCCTTCGGCATTGTGTCAATTTGGGTATACCCTCCCCTTAGGATTACCCTCAACCGGAAGTCCGTAACCATATCACTCTTCCTAATTACCGCATATGTCCAAACCACCTTTTTCTCCCAACTTATCTCTTATCCGTGCTATATCTACCATTCAGCGAATGTTCACGTTTCTAATTCTATCTCGCAAAGTCTTACCACATGTCCAACTTTGATGTTTTATTTTTTTTACTCGGACACATTGTGGACATGTTGAGGACACTCTCGGGACACATTAGGGAGTAATATTTAAAACTTGGTCCCAAGTCAAAATTTCCACGGATGTTTAGCTTATGAACACAAAACACATCATTGATTTGTATGTTCATAATGGTAATCCTATCCGCAGGTTCTATCTTAATGTGTAAGACAGAATATTTTTGGTCTTTTATATAAATTCATAAGATACATCAACAATAAAAATAAATGATATTCGACATGTTCACAAGGCGTCTGTGTCCTAATTTTTGAAGAAATACGTATCTGAGTGTCCGTATCGTGTCATGTTGGCGTTCGTTCCTGTTTCCATGCTTCTTATTCTCCAACACCGAAAAGGTCAACAAAGGCGATGATAGGAGACGATGAAGAGTAAACCAGCATTTACATATGGAGAGCGTGGCAAATAGTATGTCTTGTAGCAGGAAATTTAAGGTAAATGAATCCCACAACCATATTGTCCAATGACTCCAGTCAAATTGAAGTCCATCTCAAGAAATAATTTTGTCCCAAAAGGGCTCATAATTTCTTGCTCTGGGATCGTGGGCCTCTTTACTAGCACCTATCCGTATCATTCAAACTAATCCATCTCAAACGGGAAAACAAAAAAAAAGGATTCAATAGTTACACACATACCTGAGGTGCATATATACAACCCAGTGCTCCAACAAGAACTCCTCCCAATACAAAGCCACCAACAAAGATACTTGCACTACCTGGTCCTCCACCATCCCTACTGCACATGCACAGAAATTGATAATTGTTTAATCCAAGATAATTACTTTATAGCGTGAGAAGCAGCTGATGCTGACAAGTGAAACAAAATGCTCAAGAACTGAAACAGGATTCATCGAATTTCTGTGTGCAGTCGTATGTCCATATGAGAGAGAGAGAGAGAGAGAGAGAGAGAGAGAGAGAGAGAGAGAGACGCAGCTTGCTGTGCATGAAGTGATTTCTGCCAGACTAAGACAGGACATAGAGTGCATTCTGACTAGGAAAGGAATTTCAAACTGGTACTGCTGCAATTGTTTCCTATGATCACATTCACAAGCTATCACTGACAATTTTTTCCCAGCTGTATGCATGATTCATAAGTTTACAGACTTCAACAAGCCTAGTGACAATTTGCTGTTCTGTTTCATACATAGACATGTTTGGCACATTGTTTCTCTTCTCTAATTTTCAGAAAACAGTTTCAAGGACAAAGCTGAAAAATGAAAACCCAAAAAAGATCTTTTACTTATGCAAAACATTCAGATAAACAGGAGATGGAAGTCCATACCCACTCCGAACTTTCTTTAGACGAAAACAAAATAATTGTTCCCCCCTTTCTGGGATTACAAAACAGAAAGTATGGAACCCAAGTTACCAATGAAACAACCTCATAGCTTCTCCAGACAAAACAATGCAAGGGGGCCGAAGCCAAGAACCAAGACATCAATGCTCAAAACAGAAGTTTACCTTGCTTGCACCGTAAGTGCCTTCCTGTACTTCAGTGGTATTGCCTTACCCAGGCCAGTTGGACTGACAAACAATTTTCCGCTGCCAAGAGATTGGTTCACTCGCATTAATGAAGAACCTAACATAATATTTTGGTTAGAATGAGAAAATATTGAGCACCCCCCAAAAAAAATTGTCCTAAAGAATTGCAGGGAAAGCTTATCTAATCATATCTTATATGGCTACAACAGCATGGAGCATTGCGGTAAAAATCTATTCATAAAACAGTAAAACACCCAGATGCAAAACAATTTGTATAAGCGGGGCAGTACAAGACTCCCATACTTTCGCAAGATATAGTAATAGTATCAATTCAGGACAAAATCAAAACTTGTTCAAACAATAAAAAAGGTTTTCTGTGCACCAGCCAAGGAAGAGTAACCCCTACATCTCATACCATGCTTCCCCTTCCCTCCTTCTAATACTTCCCTTCCCTATCATTCCATCCAAACAATATCAATACAAGGTCCTTTAGTTACTTTAAAGTGCCAATATTCAACATCGACCAAGAATAGAATCGTTGTTGACAAATAGGACAACAGAGAAACTGTCGAGAACCAAATTTGAAACACATGCAAAGCTTATGTTGATGTATAACAGGATTGAACATTTGCACATAAACACAGAAAATTATAGCCACTACCAAGACCACTTCTGAACATGGAAGTTATATATTAAATAAGAGAACCCACACCCCTAAATTGGACATTTCATAAATAATTTCTAGCAATGGCACCTAGCTAGCTCTTATGAACGAAGCAAACAGCCCGAGTATGAGCTCGTTAAAAGCTCGTTTGAGATCGGATTGTTACATAAACAAATCAAGTTTAAACATTTTTAATGCTTGTAAAGCTTTTGACCCAAGCCAGAACAAACTGCTACTTGGCTCGTTCCTCTTATGATCTTTAACAGAATCAAGCAACTTGACATCTCTTCGTGATCGGCTCAATTAAAGCTTGTTTCCCATTGGTTCGTCTCATAAACAAGTCAAGCTCGAACATATTTTTCAGGAAAATGCTAACATCCACCCTAAAGGTGGAGGATAATAGGTAAAAGATGCATTGTTATCCGAAAAAAATGTATTGATATCCGTTAAAGTATATTAGTATCCGTGAGATTTGTATTGATATCCGAACTTGTTTGAAATTATTGGCATATTATCCTCTACTAGCAGGAGGTTAGCGAGACCATATTTTTAAAACTCATTAAGCTTTCAAACCAAGATTGAACAATCAATTGTTCGGCTCATTGGGTTTATCAGCCCTATTCTTAGCTATTCCGTAAGGTTCATAATCGTCAATAAATGACCTTCCAATATCCACTTACAAAAAAGAACAAACGCAGTATCCACACAGAAAAAACCGCAGCTTGGATTCGCAATTCATCAAAATCATGGAACCAAATAGACAAAATTAACTCGCAGATCAATATACATGTGTAATGTACAGGTATAGGAACATAAATTAAATTACTACATAGAATGGAATGTCATGTACATTTGATAACACTGTAGGAGATACGATCTGTCAATTTCCCAACAGAATGCCAAGAAATTTCAACATAATAGGCCATGTGAAAAAGTTAAGACGGTGGAATCGATCGTATCAAATTGGCAACAGTGATGATGGCGACGACGATACATGGAAAAAGTTGACGAGGAAAGTTAGGTAAAGCTTACCCGACAATGAGTCGGTTCGTGGGATTCTGACTGAGACGATTGAACTCGACAGAGCAGGCATCCTGTGCCGATGTTGTGTGTATGTGTGTGTGTGTGAGAGAGAGAGAGAGAGAGAGAGAACTGTTCTTCGATATCACAGAGAGAGAGAGAGAGAGAGAGAGAGAGAGATGTTCTTCGATGATATCGAAGCAGCTTATCCCACCCAGATGGTTGGGAGAAGGTAGTATTTATTAGTGGTCGTCTCACAGCAGAGGTTGAATTTTTTTGTACATAATTAGATAGAGCCCGAACCATGTAAGATTTGTCTACATCTAGGGATAGATGAGCCAAACGGGCCAAGCAGGTAGCTAATCAATCTTGATTTGATAACTTAACGAGTTTTAAAAATATATTCAAACTCAGTTTATTTATGAGACGAGTCGATCTTAAATGAGTTTTAATTAAATCAAACACAAGTTAATCTCAAATAGCTTGAATTTTTATGCATAATAAAGCCAAACGAGCCGGGTAGTAGGTGATTTAAGCTTGGCTTGAAATCTTTAACTAGTTTCAAAAATATGTTCAAGTTTAGTTTGGTTATGTGACAAACCAATTGTATGCAAGCTTTTAATGAACAAACACAAGCTCATACTTGAATAGCTTGGTTCGCTATCTACGTCGCCTTCTTCATGAAAACGATGCCGTTTACCTAGACATCGCATCTTCAAAGCCTGAGGGTTTCTGTGAGACAACGTGCATCAAACGATTTTAGAAGCAGTTTGTGTTTGACATATATGAGACGATGTGAATCGAACGATTGTGAAAGCACCTCCGTTTTCAGCATTGCTTTTGTTAGATTAGGCCAACATCCCTCCTGTCTATATGGGAATCGAACCCTATACGGTTATACCTCAGCGTTCTAGAGGAGGCGCTACATCGGACCAAATTTCAACGTCAAACTCCATAGTCCGGATATAATTATGGCCGAAACTGTTCAATTTGTACAAACTTACTCGCATTCAACAACTTCAGGCACAATTGTATCTAGAGTAATATTCTAACCCCCCGTCCCACTAAAATTTTTATGGTTTAATAATTACTCATTTCTCGTTTCACAAGTCAAGCTATAATAGTTATTTTTAATTCAAAAAATATGTATTTATAAATTTCTCTGAGTGGAACTGAGAGTCTTCGTGCTGGTACTTCATAGAACTTTAGATAAAGTAACTTTTCTACTTTTTCTCTCTCTAACTTTTCAATCATTACTTTCATTTTTCACTCTATCTCTCTGCTTTTTATACCTCTCCACAATCATTACTCTCATTTCACCCACAACCGAACAAAGATGCTGGTACTTCATAGAACTCCTCCCCTATCATGAAGGACCGCCTGGCCACTCCAATGTCCATGTCAATTTCTCCCTTAATACCTCTCACTGGAACCATCAATGGAGCCGCCTAGTTCACTGCCAGGGTACCGGCCTCTTTCACCGGCCACCGGCGCTGGGATGATGCAAACTCCGGTGACATAAACTGTCCCCCAACACGCTTCGGAAAATGACTTACCCAAGTTGGATACGTAAGGTAGTTTTTCTTTTTCGGCGAAAGTATGTTGTGTTTGGATCACTGTACTCGAAACCCGGTTGTCCTATTCCATTATTCTCTTAGTTTCCGTCCCACTATTATTTCCTCCATGCATGAATCCCTATTCCCTACACAAGTTCGTGTCCAAATGTTACTTTGTATCCAATACTATTAGCCAAAGGGTTCCCAACATGTTAAGTGATCATCAATTTTATAACTCACCTAGGATTTATTCTTTGACATCCCCTCGCATGCAGTTGCGTTTGAGTTCTGTCAAAGTCGAGCCTTTTTCAGGTCTATAATTGTGAAATTTTCGGGGGTTTTCGTCATGCTGGTGTGTATAGTAAATGTTTCAAATGTGGGATGGAATGAGTTCTGGATACCATATAGAAATTTATGTCCAACTTAAATGTGGGGAGATCTCAACATTATATTATACTAAGCGATGGAGACTGAATATATTTTTTGATGCAGTATTTGTTACTACTTAACACATTTTTGGACAGACAATAAGATTTGAACCCAGAGGCCAAGATAAGTCTCCTATGCTTCTTATGCCTTTATACAGTGTCCAGCTCAAGCCTTTTCGGGCGGCTGATTTATTCTTACATAGATCTTATTGATTGGGTCAATAGTTAAACCACAGCAGTGAATATTAGGACATCATTGACCAGAATTTAAGTGCTAATCATTCAATGAAAGCAATTTTGATGTGGAAAATTGCATTTCACCCAAACAATCCCAGTTGGTTCCCTTTGTTGGAGAGTCATGTATATGATCTTTGAATTTTGATAGCTCGTTATCTAGCCCGATGACCAGACTAATCTGAGGACCAATCCCACCATCCTCTTGGGGCCTGATTAGAGCCGGGCCAAAGTGCAGCATGGACTTGCCCAACAAGGAATTGATAGCACGTAGGTGGCAGTTCGAATCCCAGACCAAAGCCTCCTGAGGCCCCTGGTTGCCAGATGACTACCACTGCACCAACCTGGGGGATTTTTTATATTTTGTGACTTGAATCTGAATCCACGTCTAAGTGGAGTCAATCCAGCAAATTCTTTATGAGAAATGTTATCCATGAATTCTAATGTGTACTTATCAGCTCATACATTCCCAAAAGAAAATTTGCACTGAAACATTGTGAGTTCGCTTAAAACAGTCAAATTGCATTATAGTAGCCTAGGACCAAAGACAAAGTCTTGGGTTCTCAAACAACAAAACCTGAGAATATCACTTTGACAAGGGCTGTGGACCAGTTAGGTGGTGCTGTAGTGGATTGCTCAAATTTGGCTTGAAAGTTTAAAAGTTTCAGTACGCGTTCAAAACTTAATTGTTTATCTTCTGACTTGATCTTAAACGCAACCCATCAAGACCAACTTGGTCTTAGATTATTATAGTATTATACGCTTAAAGAGTGCAGTTAAGTTTATTGAGTAAGCTCAAAATATTATTGAGTTTCAAAATTTGTCCATGCTTGGCATGTTTACCGAGTGGCCCCTCCTCGATTAAGCTTTTAGCGAATCAGCATCAATTAAACTTAAGTAGCTTGGTTTGTTAGCAATTTACAACAAGTGGTTCCAAAGGGGGAGAATTCAGAAAGACATTTTGCTAGAAATCGACCATTATTCTCTTAAGTGTCCACGTTTGCAATAAGAAGCCAAAAGTGGTGGGGAGCAATGCATGAAAAATACAATTTACAACTACTGTGACATATTGCCGGTTATCGTTGGGATTTTCTGGAAGGTGACTATCTCAGTTACATGTAGATGATGTATACTGTCTTTGAACCATCGCTAAAACAGTCTTGGTAAAATAAAAGTTGTTAGGCTGAATCAAATAACAGTCTTTGTAAAATTGGAGTTAACAGGAGTAGATTCATGAAGTTTGGTTCTCCCTAACTTTTAGTATTGTGATAGTTAGCTCTTGTTCCAATTTCAGCATACCCTTATAGCTCTTTCTTGACCAAAATTTCCCTTTCCTTTCATAGTAGGTGGCACCGTCTTTCTGTTGATACATTGAAAGTTAGGGATACACGCAGATGTGCCATCATATAAACTGGGTATAGCTTGACGTAATAGACTGTGTTCATTTTTCTCAATCAATTTTTGATATATATGTTGTCAAGGTAGGCACTGCAATGTCTGGGGCTTATGGAGATCGGTCCCTGAAGGAGACACCAACATGGGCTGTTGCAATGGTCTCTGCAGTTTTCGTGATCATCTCTATGCTTATTGAACATGGGATTCATTCTCTGGGAAAGGTACAATTTTTTTGGGTGTCTTTTACAGTCCTGTTCTAATTAGTACTTTGTAAACCTTCTAGAGTCCTTGGCAGGGTATTTTCATGGCCTGACTAATTACACTTGCATTAAAAAAATTGGTGGATTTTGTAAACTGTGATTTGAAATGTTGGGAGGGATTTGTTCTGAATTGGTAACTTTCATTTCTTCATAATGATACAGTGGTTTCAAAAGCACAAGAAGAAGGCCATGACCGAGGCTTTGGAGAAGATTAAAGATGGTCTCTTCCTTTTTCTCTCATTCTCTGTCCCTTACCATAATCCATTATCTTCTGAATTCCTGATCGTGTCCATTCGCTAAATAAAATGGGAATGCTTATGTTAAAATTGTAAGATTATTAGCATAAATGACTAGTGACTATCAATGACCATGAGCTTCCATTTTTCATGTCTTTACCGCCTCCAAGCATTACACTTGATGTCATACTATGCAAATTTCGGGGACACAGATGTATCCACAATTGTCCGATGTGTGTGGGTTTCACGTCCATTGGTAGTGTGGGTTTCACGTTCATTGGTAGGATTCACGTGCATTAGACGGTTCCAGATACATCTCTATCTGGATCATGTCCAAACATCCTTGTTTGTTGTAGTGCCCATCATAGTATCATCTGAAGCATCCTGAAGGGATAAAGGGAGGGGTATATCCTCTGTCACCAAAAACCCTATCTCGTGTTTACATTTTTTTTCTCAAGCAAAGAGCATGGGATAAGGATTTCCCACCCCAAAGGAAAAAAGAAATGCTACATACATATTTTTTCGAATTTATTAGTTGATAGTGATGATTCTATTCTCATCAACAAAAAAAGAAAAATTTGCAGAGTTGATGCTTCTAGGATTCATATCCCTCCTCATAACTGCTGGTACAAATCCAATCTCTAAGATATGTATCTCTCTCAAATTTGGAGATATCATGCTTCCTTGTAAGCATGAGTCCAAGAAGTTATTATATAACACAGATGGCTTTAGCAGAAGAAAGTCGTTGTGGTATGCCGGAAATTCTGCTCCCGCTGGTGGTGAAGGCTACTGCTCTAAATATGTAAGTTCGAGTACTTTTATCTAGACAACAGGCTTTACACACATGATGCATGTGGTACAAAAATTCCAGAGTTAGAAAATGAGGAAATTAGATGAGGAAAGAATGAACATTAGTTTCATTACAAATGTAGGAGGTTGATGTTAAAAAACTGTAGCTGTGTTGTATGGAAAATTCGACACTGATATATCAGAAAACCTACATGCGCAAAATCTGCACACAGAGATCATTCTCACAGGGGCTACACAGCTGTGAGTATGATGTGCATTTTTTGGGTGCTGCAGCAAAATCTGCGTAGCGAAAACAAACACACTCACAAGGGGTGGGCCTGCAGAATTATGGGCTTGCATCATTGTGAGTAGGATGTGCACCTTTCTGGTGCTGCAGCAAAAAAATAAAGTCTTTTTTTTTTACGCAAAAGGTAATGAATTTTGTACAATAAGTTTTAGGGGTTAGAGGTGTTTTTGGTTGTCAAGAATTGAACCCTTGATATAGATGAAGTTAGCCAAGCACCCAACTGAGTCAGCTTGCAACTTCCATTAGATATTAAGTTGGGCGGGTTCACTTTGTTTTCTCACCAACTGACAGATTTCGGTTCTAATACCATGTGTATATAAGTATATCTACCATTTTTCACTTAAAAGATCGAGAAAAATAAGTACTTCACTTCCCATGCATGTCTTGTGTTATGTGATCCTTGTTTGTGAATGTGCAGGGTAAAATACAATTGATTTCTCAATCAGGGGTGCACCAACTGCACATTTTCATCTTTCTGCTTGGAGTTTTCCACATCCTATACAGTGTAATCGGAATGGCTCTAGCACAGGCCAAAGTATGTTATAATTGTGAACTTTTCTACTGTGAAGAAAAAATATAAGAGAGACTCGTTTCTAATTAATTTAAAAATTTTACTGCTAAGTAATTAGTTGTGATTTACCATTTGTTTTGTCGGTATTAACAGATGAAGAAGTGGAAAGCATGGGAGCTAGAAACTACTTCACTGAATATCAATTTACGAATGGTAACTAACATTGAAGCATATCATTTATTTTATTTTTTCGACGAAAATAAAGTGTCCAAGTAAGATGATCAATCTTGATCTCGCAGATCCTTCAAGATTTAGGTTCACTCATGAAACCTCCTTTGTTCGGCGACATACTAGTTTCTCTAAACTGCCTGGCCTCAGATGGATTGTAAGATTATCTTCTTTTTGGTTATTCTGTGGAACTCTTCCCTTGAATTTGTACACTGTCTTGTATTATGCAGGACTGGTACAATACTTTACATGTTTTGGGGTTTTATTGTGTGTAGGATATATTGTCCTAATCCTAATGGCACACCTGTTTCTGGATATTTTGAATCTTGTAATTGTACTATCTATCTCCCTCGCATGTACATTTCCGTTGGTTTTCATCAAACCACGTAAGAAACAAGTTTGCTCAAAGGTTCTATGGTTCTTGAGCATGTCCATGCTCTATAATCTATATAGTGGATTTATCTTGAACTTGAAGATAGGGGAGGTTTCATGAACCACGTAAACTTTCTGTTTTGTTCTATTTAGTGTGTGCGTGGGTGTGCTTCCATTGCGTTTGGGGTTTAAGGCTCCCGACATTGTCGACTATGCCTCTTCATCATTTCCCCTTCCTGGTCACACGAGGCTGATTCCTGCGTGCTATGCCCAAGTTCCACCACATGACTTCTATATTATCTTTCCACTTGCTAACAAAATTTTTGAAAAGTTAAAGTTTTCCCCTTTCCCTTTAATTTATATCAGAATATGAATATAACAGAAAGTATTTGCAGGTGGCTTTCTTCAGGCAATTCTTTGTCTCAGTAACAAAGGTGGATTATCTCACAATGCGACATGGATTCATCAATGTAAGTAATAATCAGTGTGTTATGTCACTTGGTCAGATACCGAGATATCAAAAAAAATTATTTTTTAGCGTGTTAATTTCATTTCTTAATATAACAAATTTTGGACTAGATTGTGCTAACATTAATTGGGACTTAAACGCTCAGTTTGGTTTACATTGCCAACCATAGCCCTTTTAGTTGGATACTTGGATCAAATAATGTTCTGGATAGAACTAAAGCCAGAGGCTCTATCTACCCAAACTAGCCTAGTATTTGATTTGCCTTGGGCCACTCCTTCTATCTCTCTCTTCATGCTCAAAACCCATTGGTCATTATCACTCATTTTTTCACATGAGTTCTAACTAGAGCCTAGATGTTTTGTACACAACTGCAGGCTCATTTTGCTCCAAATAGCCAATTCAATTTCCACAAGTATATCAAAAGATCTATGGAAGATGATTTCAAATTGGTTGTTGGTATCAGGTCTCTCTCTCTCTCTCTTTGCATGCATGCATGTAATTGTCCATGGCTGTGTAGATGAGGTGTGGTGTTGAGGGCTACCGATTAATAAATTATTACATGCACTAACCACTGATGTCCTTTTGGCAGTGTACCACTATGGATATTTGCAATCCTCTTTCAACTACTAAATGTCTACAGTAGGCCTCTCTCTCTCTCTCTCTCTCTCTCTCTCTCTCTCAGCTTGAATCCTTAGGGCCCATTTGATTGGCAGCTTTAGGTATGGGATTGAATTATATGATACGGGACCACATTTCTGGTGTTTGATTTTAGTATTTAGTGGAGGGATGTCCGGATGTGTAATCCATTGATAACCAAGTCCACAAACATGGGATTTCCAATACGTTGAGGAATGTGGTATTAGTAGTCCCCTCAGCTTTAATTTGGTAAAATTACGCGTCCGTTGGAGTAGCTTATCATCCCATTGTTAGTCTGACCAACAAAACATAGCCTCAAGGCCTCAACATACTCGTGTTCGTCTTTTGGAATTTCAAATCTGAAATGATCATTTTCCATTCTCTCCTTTTGCAGGATGGTACACACTTTTCGTCATATCCTTCCTGCCACCCATAGTACGAAATACTTTTTGGTTGTTTGCTTGTTTTCCTTTCGAAGCACTAAGATGTTGAAATGTTAATTACAACTTATAAGCATATAAACTCACTGAAGCCCGTTATGCAACCAGATGATCTTGATAATCGGTGCAAAGCTTCAAATCATTATAATGGAAATGGCTCAGCAAATCCAAGACCGAGCAACCATTGTGAAGGGAATTCCAGTGGTAGAGCCTAGAAATGATTATTTCTGGCTCAACCAGCCTGATTTGATCCTTTTCTTGATGCATTTTACGTTGTTCCAGGTAATTCATTTGAATTGATTTTTGTTTTGGTCGAACAAATGCATGCTTATTCAGAGTGTTACATTCACGCATTCATTCTCGTTTATGTGACAAGTGCGCGTATGATATGTATGTGTTTTGAATATGTATGTGCAAAGGAAAGAGAACGCTAGTGGTGCCAAAATCCAATCGTTGGAAAGCCATAGATTGGCAATTTGGCACCACACTGGTCTCAGTTCGATTATCTTTTGTGCCTCTTAGGTGTTCAGTCTTGGTCTGAGCCCATGGCGATTTCACACTATCAGAAGGGAAAGGAAAGGTCACATAGAACTGTGGAACCTTAATAATCAAGTTTCTTTTGGATTAGGAAAATGAGAAGAAACGAATGTGTAATTGTCGAATATGGTATCCTTTCTTTTAGTCACGATACCAAATTTATTTCCATTTCATATTGTTTTAGCAGACAAATTCAGGATCCAAATATAGCATTTAGAGAAATCTGAAATGCAATGCATGATACTAAACTGATTTTTGTTCCTAAACCATATCGTCAAACATTTTGCACCAACTTTCGGAGCAATGTATCATAAGCTGATGTTAAGATTTTCGTTTTCAATTTTGCAGAATGCATTTCAGATGGCTTACTTTCTGTGGACATGGGTAATAAAAAACCCTGCATGCAGCTCTATTTCCTTCTGAATCCTTGTTAAATTTCTAATCTCTTTTTTGGGTTTGGTCTAATTTTTCACTGACTCTGGATTTTTGATGCAGTATGAGTTTGGGCTAACATCATGCTTCCATGAAAACTTGCCTCTAATTTTGACCAAGGTTTTTCTTGGTGTAGCTTTTCAAGTTTTATGTGGCTATATCACCTTCCCTGTCTATGCCTTGGTAGCCCAAGTGAGTAGTTCTATTTAACATGTACAACTACATTAGGTACTCTTTTATGTTTTTTCATTAAACCCAAGTGTCCGGACCACCTTACGTGTACCTCTACTAATCTTGAGAGACCAATCCCACCATGCCCTTGCAGGGCTTCTCAATTGAAGTCAAAGCAAATGACACCTAAGAAGTTTCGAACCTTAGATAATGTAGGTGATAATGTAGGAGGGAGCAAAACTCTAAGCATGGGCCTAGGCCTTAATCAGTAGGCCAATCCCTTGGGGTAGAATTGTGATTTCAGGCCTTTTTCGTAGTTTGAAAATTAGATAGGAAATTGATTCATTGTAGACACTCAAGGTGGAACTATTTTTCTAATCATTAAGCAATAAGCGGTGAGCATGAACCAGATTGGTTCTGCTCTTTGGTAAAACTAATTGTAATTTTGAGAACCAAACCAGAACATTTTTTTGAACAAATTTCATAAGTCTTTGAAATCCATTGAAATCACAAATCAAAGTCTGTTTTCAAGGCGGTATTTCAATATAGTCATCAAATATTCGTACATGTGTAAATATGCGTAATTGCAGTTTAGATCGGTTTGAAACCAAAACCGATAACTTAAATCCGCATACCAAACCTTTTGAGTTAATTTTCGTAATTTTTTAGACATTGACCAAACCACGCCTCTGAAAAACCGAACCAAATCGCTTGGCTTGGACTAGATTCATGGCTCTACGGGTTTGTTTCCCACTCCTATTCCAAAATAACTAGTCACTTTATATCCACACCCCCCACACCCCTATGTAATCTTGGATTACAATCAACGTTACTCCACAACATTCGACGTCGTTTTGCGTATTAAAAGCATTGTTTTATTGGCATTTCCATAGAGTCACTCAAATGTGGTAGAAAATTTTCCAGATGGGATCCCACATGAAGAGATCCATTTTTGAAGACCAGATAGCAAATGCTCTAAAGAGATGGCAAAAGAAAGCAAGGGAGAGGAAGAAGTTGAGGCAAATTACGGGGGCAGAAGTGTCAAATTTCAGGTTCTTAAGTGGGAAGCCAACTCCAAGCCATGACTCACCACCAATCCAGTTGCTCCACATCTACACACACAAGTCCATTGGTGTTGAAAACAATTTCTATTCCCCTAATGCCCATTGCTCTGAAACTGAGGATTCAAGGGTTGAAGGCCCTTCAATGGCTTCATGTGGTGATCATCAAACAAGACGACCCGAAAATAGTGCAAAAGAAGATGATGAAGATCTTAATTATGATGTTGATTTCTCACTTAATCTGGCTTAGAAGTGTTGGAGCTTTGTAAGGTTTTAAAATTCGAAAGCTATATTTGTATTTTTTTTTTTTCACGGCAGAAGTTAGTATTGTTACAATAGTTAGATAAGGACCTTAGAGGGGTTGAACTCCTGACTCCTTTATTCCTAGCACCTATGTGCACTCCATGATGATGTTGAGCCAAAGGCCTCTTGCGAAATATATGTTGTATTAGAGGTGCGACTTTTAGTTTTAAATGAAAAAACATGTTTATTAGCGATCGATGCATAAAGGTGTGACTTCTATTTTTGAATGGAAGGACATGACTTCCATTTCTAAGTTAAAATTGATAAAAATTTACTTTCGAACTACCATTTCACAAAAGCAATTAAGTTTATTGACTATGATGTGATCTTAATGGAAAATGAGTATTTGGATAAATTAAAGTATGATGACTTAATTAAAGAATTTGCTTCAAAAAATGCAAGGAGAAATTATTTTGTTTGAATTGGATCTTGTTAATCATAAAGCACTACAATCGGAGTTATATTGTGATTTTGATTTTGAATTTTTTTTTTGACGTAATTCAAGCCAAAAGCACAGTGTTAACCTTGAATATTTTTTGGCTTGTATGTCTTTTTTTTTTTATTTATTTATGGGCAACCAAGTTTGAGATCGGACTTGAACAATCCAAACAATAGAGTCGGCATTGGTCTATCTCCATTATTTTACACACACTAGGGCAATTCGGTTAATACTTGGCACCCCGTGTTTCACTGATCATGGAACGTGGGTCGTGGAGACAAATTGTAAAATTTATGGGATGAATCTTAGCTAGAGTCGTATTCGGTTCAGATTGAGGACATCAACACTGAGACTCCTTATGTTAGATCTCACATTTCAACTCTTCCATGTTTCAGCAGCATATTGTTCCATTCGAGCTAAGGTCCAAAATGAAAATTTATGACTGGAGAGAGAAAATGCAACCAGAGATGTGTTTCTTTGATTTCGTGTGTTTCAGAAGAAGCACAAAAGCCTTTATACAACACGTCTCAACGTTAATCGACTTTTATTCACAGAGGGGTTGGGATCAGTGGCTCCGCCACCCTAGGTCTACGGGGGCACGGCCCCCACTGCAATTTTTTTTTTTTCTATTTTCAGTTTCAGTTTTTTTTTTTTTTTTTCAATTGGTAGTTTAAGTTTTGCTTTTAACCAAATAATATTGCTTTTAAACAGTTGAGCCAACTGGCTAACACAATTAGATTCATATCAAAGAATTTTGGCAATAACTGAAAAATAAGATGAACATTATCTATTTTATTTAGAATCCATACTAGGTCCCACTTCAAAAGTCAAAGTCATTTTCTTAACATTTTAACCTTTTAATCATTTTCTAAAAATATACTATCTCAGTTATACATTCCTAAGTATTAATCAAACTATCTAGCTTCTTGTTGCAAGACCATTTTATTCGATAAAATACTTATCAAAAATGAAAATGGACTATTGTACATTTTTCTTCCGGAATATTATACAGGGGAAATTACAGAAACCCCCCACGAACTACCACCCGCCCACACATTGGCCCCTCATACTACAAAATCCAACACTTAACCCCCTCTAACTACCATAAACTGAAAATGTGAGGATTGCCGTTTGCAATCTGTTAAAGTTTTGGATGGAACCCAATTATTGGACAACTTTGCCCCTTCTCCCCTTTTATCTTTCTATACACCCTTATATCTATTGACAGAACTGCAACTGCTCCAGATCTCTCGATCTCTTTCTCTCTTACAAAAAGTTCACAACAATGGGAGTAATTTATCTCCTACTACTCACACTTCCCAGAATACAGCCTCTTCAACAGCTACCACACCCAAACAAAGCAGATCGATGGCGAGATCAACAGCCGCGAGACCCTCACCGTCCTCGTCCTCACCAACGCCGCCATGTCCGTGCTCGCAGCCAAACAACCGCTCTCGGTCATAAAAAAATGCCCTCAGCCTCCACGTCCTCCTCGACTACTTCGACGCCAAGAAGCTCCACCAGATCTCTGACGGCACCACCGTCTCCACCACCCTCTACCAGACCACCGGCAACGCGCCCGACCAAATCAACTCCGTCAACATCACCGACCTGAAGGGCGGCAAGGTCGGGTTCGGCTTGGCCCCACAGCGGCGTCTGGGTCGGCACTCGATGCGACGTACACCAAGGAAGTGAAGCATATTCCGTAAAAGGTGAGCTGCATTCTTGTAATCAAGTTGTTCTTCGTTTGAGCTGAAACCCTAACTTGATGCTATTGTAACTTTTTTTTTCATAGACGAAATGGGATTGTGGGTTCTTCTACTGGTATGAACCTTCTATTTGGGTAGAAATGAGTGATTTGGGGTCAATGAGGGTTCAGACAAATGCAAAAGCTTTGAGGACTCTTGAACAAGGATGTGAGAGTTCATCATCCATGAAATACTAGTGTATTCAATTCAGTTTTTCAGGAAAAAAAAAGGGGACAAAAGGCACATTCCTTTCCGCTTTCAGCTGGAGCTAGAGCAGGGTTAGGAGCCCTTTATTCCTTTAGATACTAAGGAAAGTGGAGGAGCATTTTGGAGCCATTTTTTTCCTGAGGTAATGGGGATTTGGTCCTACAGTGTATACTGGACAAGAAAGAGGGGTATTAAGGTAATTTCATGACTTCTGTTAACAGAGTTAGTTGCGTTTTCAGTTTATGGTAGTTAGAGGGGGTTAAGTGTTGGATTTTGTAGTATGAGGGGGCAATGTGTGGACGGGTGGTAGTTTGTGGGGGCTTTTTGTAATTTCCCCTATTATACAAGATTGTAAAAAACTCTATTACATGCTTAGACTTGTGTGGAGAGTTCTGAAATATTTTGGAGATGTAAAGAAAGAAATATATTTTTTAGGAGGACTCTAAAAGTAGAATGTATGTGGGTTGTTGGATGAAAATAATCCTAGCCGTTTATTGAGGAGGTGGATGGCTATAAAAAGAAAGAATGTGTGCATTTCATATGGGGTAACACTATTTAATATTTGTTTTTCCAATATTAAAGTCATTCGTCCATCCTCACCTGAACTTTTCCGAACAATGAACACCCTTCCCCTAGAATCCACCCTAGGTCGGAGGAGCAACTAGTCCAACTTCCCTTCCCCTAGAATCCACCCCAGGTCGGAGGAGCAGATAGTCCAACTTCTTGAGCAGTCAAGACATATACTGAACAACGAACATCTGATTGTATTCCTTGCCTCACCTGAGAAAATCGATCCCACAAGATATTGATTCCAAAGAGGGAGGTCCCCGTGATGCATATTCTTGGCTATGCCATTGGTCGGGATTTCCTTATTCACGAAGCTGTGTGTTCTCAGCTGTCCATTTTGGTTAATTTTGGACGGTCCGGATTTAAATAAAAAAAATTTCGAAAAAAGTTACTCTTCTCCGGAAAAGTTCCATTTAAATCCGGACTGTCCAAATCTGGAAAAAAAAACCCATCATTCTCTCCCTCCCTCAATGACATACACATCCGAACAATATTTTGATGTCTATCCGATACAATAAGATTCTATATTTTTTGTTAGCAACCACATCCGAACAATATTTTGATGTCTATCCGATACAATAAGATTCTATATTTTTTGTTAGCAAGAACAATATTTTGATGTCTATCTGATACAATAAGATTCTATATTTTTTTGTTAGCAACATTGTGTTAGGCCTTGACGAGACATTTCACAACAACTGGACGACCTTCATAGGCTCCCTCAAGTACAATGGTGTTGTAGCTCCCCTTAGCAATCTCTCTACTTGAGACAAACAGTTTACCAATTGTGCGGCCATTAATTTTTCAAGAACTCTATTTTTTTTTCTTTTTGGAGTCACGGTTCTAGCAATTAAGTCATTGAGCTGGTTATTCCCCTCACCGTCCACACTAAAGCTACCGCTGCGGTTGAGTTTCTTCGGCTGTGGATGATGAGCATCATGCAGAAGGTTTGTATAGCGATGACAAAGTGGTTGAGGAGGTAGAGGGACCCTATAGTGTGCCGGACGAAATGGAGGTTTGGGGTTTGGATGAGAGAGGGGAGTGAAGTTCAGAATTGGCAAGGATGTTCGGGAGGGTGTGCGAGGAGGAACTCACTTCTTTTGAGAATGTCATATTCTGTGTAGTAGTTATAAATGTATGTATATAATCGAGAAGAAGAAGGAGGAGGGCATGTGAACGGTTCATATTAGAATAAAAAAAATCTTATGGAGCCCATAGCAGTGGTGAAAACCATGGAATTTCCACCTTTGTTGTAGAGAACATACTCTCCTCCAGAATTGGCATCAAGTGTGCGCCAAACGACAAAGTGACTTTTTCGGATTACCGACAAAGTGACTTTTTCGGATTACAAAAAGGGGTGCAATTTTGTTCACCCTCCTTAAAAGAGGGTGAGCATTACCTTCTATCTTATTGGTTGAAATGATGTGGATCCCACCACAAAATGATGTCATGCTTACCATACACTAGACTTTTTGGTAAGCATGACATCACTTTGTGGAAAAAGTGGCGTTTGGTTTTTCAAATTTTGAGCACAAATTTGACACCATGATAGGAGAAAGAATGTAACGGGTGTCAAGTTTGAAGGCATTAAATTGCCAGATCAGCCTTCAAAAAATTTAACTTTTCTTAAGTAAAATATTGGAGATTCTCTTAAAGAATACATTTTTATTCCTTTTTTCAAAAGAGAATTGACTTCTAGCTACACTCCTCTGTTTAACACATATACACTCATTTTTAATTTACCATTTTGCTCTTTCATAAATTCATTTTTTTACACATTAAGGGGCAATAGAGTAAATTTATACCAAATAAAGACCAAAAAAAAAAAATTTGTATGTGGTAAAAAAGGGAATGTAGAAGTCAATTTTCTTTTTATATTTCCTTCCTTATGTTATCGTTGACTTTCTTCATGCATGAATCTGGTCATAGATACATCACTCTACAGAGACAAACATTACATATTCAAACACATGCAATTTATTCACAAGGAGTGTGATCTCTCATTCAAAAGTTTTAGTTCAAGGATCGGGGCTGCTGTGTCTGGGGTGCAGCAATTCTGGTTGTGCGCGAGCCTCATGTAGACCCTATTTCGAGCCAAAAGAAATGAGACGAGTCGTTGTTCTCTTGTTAGGATCGTTGAATTTGTCGTGTATACAAAAAAATAATTTTTCGTCTTAAAAAAAATTCAACGGCCAGTATGATGTTGGAACGGATTTAACGAGCAAAGAAAGTAAAATAAACGGTACAAATTCCTTGATGTTCCAACCTAAAGACTAAAGACGCTAGAATTCTCGTGTTGTCTTTATCGATCAGATAACCTAGCTTCAAGGATGCCTCTTCGAAGAATTTTTTTTTTTTTTTCTGTTTTTGTATTTTTATTTGAATTGGGACTTCAGTTTTACGTACTCTGTAAACTCAAATTGGGGCCCTCGGTAACGTTTGAAAGTTTCAATTAAGTTATTCAAATTTACGCAAATCTGAATAAATCTTTTATTTTGTATGAAACACATCATTGGACAAATTAAAATATAAGCATAAATTTGAATAAAAATTCATTAATTAATGACGTAGTTGCGAATTCGAGAAGGAGAAAATATATCCTTAAAAATGACGGAAATTTTTGAGTCTCCCTTTATCTGAGTAAAATTTAATCTCAGCAATTCGGCGTGTTTTAATCTATCTGCAGATCGATTGGCTTAATTTTGTCATACATAATTTAAACAGATATTGAAACAATTCATCCCTTATGGATGATGATCGATTAGCATTTCTGTAATAAAATACACCCACTAGTTTATGTGTACTACTTCCTCCGTCCATTATTCCATTCTATATTGACATAGAATTAGTACACATAAACTCCCGAACACCTTGAGTTCTACTAAATTAAGTAGTACTTTGGTGTTATTTTTCTATTTTAATTGATTCAAATAAGATCTGTAATTCCTAGCAAAAGAGAAAAAGAGTAGGGGTAAACTATTCCCACCCTTCCTCAATGGAGACAGGGTTCGAGCCCCGCGAGGGACGGTTTGGGGTTCAAGGCTATGGACAGCCTCTGAACCTCCTATGGACTAACATACTAGCTAATATCTTGCTGACACCTGCTGATGTATACAATATTGGCACAGGGAAAAAAACCTAGCTATTCCCACCAAGTAAAAATTATTCATCAATGCTCTTGCAGGAGTAGTAAAAGCCGAGTAGCACATGTCTAGCTACCTCGTCATTACTCATCCCAAAAAACCACCTGTGAGGAGTAAATATTCAGTAGTTTCGGAGCACAATGACATGATGCTTCGGATTATTCTTGCACCGCATATTTATGTGCTTTCTGTTTTCAACACGTTTAGTCGTGTACGTGTGTGGCGTGAAAGTGTCCGGGAACACCACGTAGCCGTGCTTCGGGAGCACTAAATAATTAGACATTTGCCAGACATCATGCGTGTACTGTTGTTTCTTAGGACGGGGGGACCTGCTGACCAGCAGGGTTGGCATGTGTGCGAGCCCTTCAATATGGCCCCGTTTTGCTGCAGCAAATCCATCCTCTTTGTTCCTTGTGGTACCCATTAAATTGACAAGATGGTTAATGATTTATTGTTTTTTTTTGGACCCATTTTAGATCCCACAAAAATGATTCAAACCACTAATTCTTCTTTAAAATGTTTTTATGGGTTTTTTTTTTCCAAAAAAATGGACTCAATTCGATATCGCTTAGGATTTTTTCAGAATTCGTAGGGCACTCTATGAATTTTGAACTACGAATTCTTCTGAAAAAATTCTTACCGGTATTGCCCTACGAATTCTTGAAAAGTCATAATAGATATCGGATTGAGCCCATTTTTTTTTTTTTTTTTTGCAGAAATCCACAAAAATACTTTAAGAATAATGAGCTATTTGAATCGTTTTTGTGATTCCCAAAATGGGCTCCATAAATCATTTACCATCTTGCCAATTTAATGGGTACCAAACAAGGAACAAAGAGAAGGGGTTTAGTAGCAGCAAAACGGGGCCGTATCAAAGGGCCAGCAGGCCTAGCACACATAACCCCAGTCGCTTTTGTTTATCATACTTAATAAAATAAAAATAAAAAAGATTCTTGCATTGGAGACCAGTATTAATATTTTCTTTAGGACATACAAGAAGTATAAGTTTTTAAGACATGCAAAAAAAAAAAAAAATCGTCACCCCGCGACAAAAAACATGCAATCTGTGACGATTTTCATTCATCTTTGAGACCAAATTTCTTGTAGTGATTGTTAGTGGGATTTGGCCAGTATTAATCCCTTTGTAATCATGTTTAATTGCGCGCCTTGAAAAGGTTAAAGACAAATGCTAACCAGTGCGTTCAGGGCACAAGTTAAGATATAATATATATCGAATATTTCTCAGCATTTAAGGTCATCTTCTAAAAGAAAATCTGCCCCTTTTGCCATTTTCCATTTCTAAAGCTTTCCCCTTCTTCCGTGAAAAAATAAAAAATAAAAAAATCTAAAGCTTTCCAAAAAATCACAAGGGCTAACATTCCCTTTTATGTCTTTTTCCGACCCTAATTGTTGTTGCATTTTTTGTCTTCAATTTAGTTTCATTTTCTATATTTTCCCTTTTCTCTGTCTTCAATCTATTGCCCAACATTTAATTGCCCAACATTGCAATATCAATGTTTTCTCTACTTTCTTTATTTTTTCTTTTGATTTTTTCTTAGTCATGTGATCACCTTGTTTTAGATATGTAAGAGGAACTTATTTCTCTAGTAGGATTTTGCAAAAAAATTAAGTGAGCTGATAATGCCAAAACCACTTTTGTTCATGAAAAATCCTAGCTCGCCTAGGTTTATAGATTTTCTATTTTTAAATCTCAATTAACGATTCACCAATCAATAACTAAACAAATCACACAAACGAAAGCAACCAAACAACGAACGCAACGATATACGTGGAAAACCCTAAACGGGAAAAAACCACGGGAAGGAATCAAACACTACTAAACACGAGGTTATAAGAACTCTTACGATAAGTTTGAACTCCACAAACCTAAACCTAGACGTTCTTGCCGAATCCACGTACACCTCTCTGAATGCTTGATTGCCGCTGCCTTGAATCCACAAGCCTTCCGTTTGCCTCCCGGAAATCCACCGAAGGACTTTGCTCAGAGATTAACTGAGTTGATGTTGTAAACTTCCTGAAGTTGTATTGAACGTTCAATGATCCATCAATCTCATTGTACTCCAAGATTCAAAGCAAAACCACTTGAGACTTTTTCTCTTCAAAAAATAACCCGTGTATATCGTTGCTCTGTTTTTCTCATCTACGTCTCCTATATGCGTGGCTGCCTCTTCTTTCTTATATGTGGCTGCCTACTTTTTTAATTTCTTTTCGGTCCCCCAGGAATGAAAGCATCTCAGCCTTTTATAGCCTTAGTCCACATGAGCTTCTAGGTCATGGAGATATGCCGATCAATCACTTCCCATGCAAAACTTTCCATGAGCAATTTCTTTCCTCCCAAGAACAATCTTTCCTTTTTGATCTACCCATACGAAATCTTCACTCTCAATTACATAAAAAGATTCCTTCCACTATAATCCTATACAGACTCACTATGCTTAGAAAAGATAAAAAGAAATTACAACTCGATAATTAGGGATACAATTAAATGTGTGTTTTTGTCTTGGAATTTGCCAATACAGAAAGACCATGACCCGCGCGTGGTCCTAACAATCTCCCCCTTTGGCACTTCCATGACAAAACACACTCAACGTGAAAAACCTATCCCCTAACACAGATTGTGATTACGACCTGTGAAGCTGCAAAAACACTAAAAATGCATAATCTGTTAGTCAACAAATTACTCCCCCTTTTTGTCACGGAATGGCAAAGGTAGAGCACACATGAATAAGCTCAAAGCAAAACACCAAATCGAAAGATCATACACCCAAATTAAGCCATAGTAAAACTAAAAACAATTTAAGCCAACTAAAATGCCATGGGAAAGAAGTCTAGAAAAGCAATATACATCATGGTAGCATGAGTCAAGAAAACATCCAGTTGGCGGTACATAGACCAAAAAGAGTTCTTTTATTGTAAAAATACTCAAGCAACTGTTGAGAGAAAAATAAATTGCATGTCCATACCCCCCTTTTTTTTTCTTTCTGTAAAACCGGTAAGATGAACATATTCAATCGAGATGTCAGTTTGCAACCATGAGGCCCAATGTGCATCACTATATTTTAAAAATGCATGAACAAATTCGTATAAACCCTATGCATGAATGAATCTGGAATTAAGTGCAACATGCAAAATAAGTCTATGACAATAGTGGGTGTGTGACACGGCAGAAAATATTAAGATCACCATCCTCAAATTCAAGAGTTCTCATGTACCCTAAGAATGTCATACACACTTCCTCCCACGAAGTCAAACCAGGCATGATGACACGAATTATATCCAAGGCTTAGACATATCTCCCCCTCAAATAATAACTACTCCCCCTCAGCCAATGAATATTTTGAATTGTTTCTACCAAACAGATATAACATGTTCCCTTTTTTTTTTTTTTACCCCTCTGCCTTTTGACGCGAATATTGGGAATAAAAGTACCTCATACACAATCCCCGGTTACTTAGCAAGTGGTCCAACACGGATGCCTTCACAAGGTCTATCCATTTTGTGACACAAACGCTCAGAGAGAGAGTACCTCACCCCAATTGTCCGGTACTCGATGAGTGCCCGGATAAGCATTTTTTTTTTTTAACAAAACCAAGAGAATACCGTATCCAAACAAGATGCCAAAAAGTCAATCGCTGAGGAAAAAATGAGCCATACCCATAGACATGAGAGTCAACAATCCTAATTAAGTAATCTCTCTAATCCTGACGTGTAAATGTGGCGATCACAGAGTCATAAGGCATGGTGCAACTAATGTCCGAATGTATCACATGATAGGAATGAACACGAAATATGCATGCATTAAAACAAATGTGCAGCTATTCGAATCCCATGACTGACTACTCACACTCGAAACATATGCTTAGCCCAAAAGTTTTCACTGATTTTCTTTTAAAAACAATGAATGTTTTTTATTTTGTATTTTCTTTATAAATCTTGAAATAAGCATAGAAGCAAATAAGCACCAAAAAAAATAAAGCAACAAAACGAAATAAAAGACTGAACCCATAGCTCTAGGAACATTATAAGCAATGTAAACCAAACCTAGATTATGGAAACGAGACCAAGCCTCAAAAGGCAAGGTCAACGCCTCCAGATGAGCTCGTCATCTAGAGAGTTGGTGGACAAATCCGCATGTGGTCTCAAGTCCGACTTCCTCACCCATATAGCTCGAGTATTGACCTTATCAATTTTTTCAGCAGTTTACACAAATGATTAGGGTTCTCATTCATATTTTTTCTATGCAAAGTCACCCTACACTTGGGTTTTTGGTTTCTACCACAACCATATCCAAACAAATCATACATGCCCTCATTGTTATTAAAATGATGATAATTGGGAGGAGCATTAGGGAGCTCACGAAGCTTAAAGCAATTAGGTCTAATATGACCCTTCATTCCACAAAAATGGTAGATAGAGATAAACTTGATAAAATCATGAGAACATACTAAATGCGAGTGTGAAGTATTTGACGAATGCAATTTCCTACAATGAGGTCTAGTGTGTCCTTTAACTTGACAATAGTGGCATGTAGAGACGAATTTTTTATTATTTGTCTTCTTGATGTCATGTGCCTTCCTAACGTTATGTCGAACAATAGGAATAACTGGGGGTTTAAATATTACCTTTGTTGACTTCGTTTCATTTACTTTACCTCCACTTTGCTTCTTTGTCTTTGGAGAATTGGGTTTTTTGTGAACATATTTGACGTTGTTCTCTTTAATGGGCAACCTGGCTTTATTTTCCATGAGAGGAATGGGAGCACTGCTACTCGTCTTGATAGAATCCGTTTCTCCGTCCACCTTATGTTTTGAAGCTCCTCCCACATATCCAAGCCCTTCTCTATTTGAAGTTACCTTTTGGACACGTAGCATTTCATTCAAGACTTGTGTACCTGTATTCAATTTCTTAAAAATAGCATTGGCCTTGTCAAGTTCAACTTGCAATTTTGCCACTTTTGATTCAAGAACCTTGTTAGTCTCAAAAAGACTATGCATATCATTTTTAAGATTCATATAATTGCATTTAAGCACATCAAGTTCATGCAATACATCAATTTTCTCTTTCTCACACTGTTTTAGCTTCGTGGCAAGTCCTAAATTACCATTTTTCTTAAAAAAACATTTAAATTTTTCCTCAAACAAAGCTATATCTCCTATATCATTTTTATCCTCACTGTCTGAAATGTCACTTATATTCTCACAGTTCGATGTAACACTATTCGCACCAGGAAACATAGATGTAGCACATGCAACATATTTGGAGCTATCAAAAATTGGAGGTTTTACAGTAAATTTTCCTTCTCTTGGTGAATCCATAATAGCAAATTAAAAAAAATAAGGATCCGCTCTAGGAATAAACCTAATATTATGAGCGACCCGTTTTGATACCAATTGAAAAATCCTAGCTCGCCTAGGTTTATAGATTTTCTATTTTTAAATCTCAATTAACGATTCACCAATCAATAACTAAACAAATCACACAAACGAAAGCAACCAAACAACGAACGCAACGATATACGTGGAAAACCCTAAACGGGAAAAAACCACGGGAAGGAATCAAACACTACTAAACACGAGGTTACAAGAACTCTTACGATAAGTTTGAACTCCACAAACCTAAACCTAGACGCTCTTGCCGAATCCACGTACACCTCTCTGAATGCTTGATTGCCGCTGCCTTGAATCCACAAGCCTTCCGTTTGCCTCCCGGAAATCCACCGAAGGACTTTGCTCAGAAATTAACTGAGTTGATGTTGTAAACTTCCTGAAGTTGTATTGAACGTACAATGATCCATCGATCTCATTGTACTCCAAGATTCAAAGCAAAACCACTTGAGACTTTTTCTCTTCAAAAAATAACCCGTGTATATCGTTGCTCTGTTTTTCTCATATACGTCTCCTACATGCGTGGCTGCCTCTTCTTTCTTATATATGGCTGCCTACTTTTTTAATTTCTTTTCGGTCCCCCAGGAATGAAAGCATCTCAGCCTTTTATAGCCTTAGTCCACATGAGCTTCTAGGTCATGGAGATATGCCGATTAATCACTTCCCATGCAAAACTTTCCATGAGCAATTTCTTTCCTCCCAAGAACAATCTTTCCTTTTCGATCTACACATACAAAATCTTCACTCTCAATTACATAAAAAGATTCCTTCCACTATAATCCTATACAGACTCACTATGCTTAGAAAAGATAAAAAGAAATTACAACTCGATAATTAGGGATACAATTAAATGTGTGTTTTTGTCTTGGAATTTGCCAATACAGAAAGACCATGACCCGCGCGTGGTCCTAACAGTTCATGCCAAAACTCATTCATTGCTTGACTTAATTGCCCTTCAATACACTACTTACTTTACGAAAATGCCCCTTCAAATCCATGGGATTATTTTTGTTTTCGTCTCTTCTCAAATTACCTCTAGTTTTGCTCGTGAATTGCATTTTTGCTTGATGTTTAATTTTTGTTTGCTTCTCTTCTAAAATTAGCTCTAGAATTTGCTCATGAATCCTTGCATTTTTGCTAGAAATGTGGAACTAGTAAATGCATTGCACTTATGGGATTTTAAGGAGTATTTTTGTAACGTGATGTAGTGGAGGGCAATTAAGTCATGCAATGAATGAGTTTTGGCAGGAACAAAAAAGGTTTTGGCATTATCAATTCCCAAAATTAAATTATGAACGTTTCAGTTAGTGTATGTCGTGCCACGGTATTGGGTTAAAGCAAAACTATGATTTACATTTTGTTAGGACAATTTAATTGAATATCTGTTATTTGCAAAATACCCAATATGTCATTATGGTAAGATATTTAATTACATGCTAAAATAGTGGAGTAAGTCTATGTATGTATATTGTTGTTTACTTTCTTTTTAGAAAATGACATTCATAGTAATGAAATCTTATTGTTGGAGATTATTTCTTATTTAATGTATCTTAACTAGTGCTTCGGGGGCACTTGTTAGCAGAACCGAAAATTAAAATAAAGGCTTCTATCCATATAATGGACAAACAATTAGGAACGAAAGAAGTAATACACATAAACAAGTGGGTGTATGTATTCAATTATTCTATATCAGTCCCTCTCTACAAAGATGAATGGAGTAATATATACGGATACGTATGTATCATTATTTAATGCATGATTGGCCCCATACTCATAGGTGACAGAGACTGACGCGGAAATTCTAAGTCGTCATAATGGACATTTGACCTCTACGACTACGTGTACAAAAATTCACTCGCCATCTATGCCATGATTGAAGGGTTCTTCAACCAACTTTCCATCAAGATTATTTTTCATGCCCCAACGTTCTACGATTCTTCCAAGTGAAGGAAGGATTTAACACATTTTTTGATCACCCTTTCCTTATTCACTTGTCATTTGATTAAGGAAAATTTAAGGATCACTAGAGTATATACATATGCTCGTGTCTGAAGGCACAATTCGAAAAAGTCGATACTCCATATGGTTTTGAGTGTTCTTTTTTAGCAAAGTGCGAGCTGCCTAAAAGCACGGATCCACATACTTTTTTTTTTTTTATCACCACGGAACACCAGCTACTCGTTACGGTTGATTACATTGATTAATCTAGTATTCAACAGCTCCATCGATAGTTTGTTACAGTATGTGAAGGAAAGAAAATCAATTATAGGGAAACTATTTTCACCATTCCATAAAATGCTCTTCCACGCATGAAAGGAAAGTATAAACTCCATAGCAATTTCTAAATCACAAAATAAAGCTTTTAAGCTCAAAACTAAGAAAATAGTCTCTTAATAAATGTGCTTTCTCTATAAAAAATAACTTTTTGTTCTGATCATGGATCTATGGTTGTTTAATTGCTCTATTTATATAACATCTATTGTTTATATTGTGTTTTCTTTAGAGATTTAGAAATTTGATTCATAATTTAATTGCTGGGCATTTCATTATATGGTTTTGATATCTTCAAATTTATGCGTTGATTGCATGTGAAATTTGTAATTTTCAATATAGCTAGCTAGAAAACTCATCTAAGAGCAAGTTTACCAACATAGCTAAAATGCCTTTTCGAGCTATTGTTCCGAAGAAAAACAAAAAAATACCAAGTGCTAAAAGTGAAGGTAAAATGAATTTGATAAAACGGCTAGGTATTAAGAAACACACCTATAAGCACTGTTCATCCACTACCCTTTAAATAAATAGTTTCTCTCTCCTCCCTCTCTCATGCACCCTAAGCGCTGTTCCTCTTCTCTCTCACACCCTCCCTCTCTCTCTCTAAAAGTAATTAATTATTTTAATAAAGAATATGATAAATAGATAATGTTGATGTAGTGTTGAAAGATATGTAAGCAGATAAAATGAAAAAATTGCATTGTTTACTAGTATTTTTACCTAACAACTACTAGTAAACTTGTTCTCAAGCCTCTAAAACTTGGACTTCAATTAATTTCGTGCTTAATTGGGAAAAAATATTTTCGAACTTACAATTAATAGTGTCATCCCGTCTCCACTTTCTGGCTCCGCCATGGGCCATATGCATATACCGCACTACTATGTCAATCTACGAGCGTCAGATGGTGTGTTTCTTAAACTGCATATACCAAAACACTATTATGTCGGTCTATGAGCATTAAACGGTATACTTTCTTAAATCCGAAGAGTGAGCGAGGCACGGGAAAATTTTTCAGTGCCGAGCAGATACCGCGTGGTGCTCGCTCGGCTATCTGAGCCGTCCATTTCATTTTTGAACGACCCAAATTTGGAGAGAGAAAAAAAGAGAGAAAGTGTTTGGGGAAATGAGAGAGAGTGTTTTAATCCGAGCCGTCCAAAAGTGTATCGGACGGCTCGGATTCGCTGAGCGGGTGCCGCGTGGGCAATACCCGCTCAGCACTGAAAAATTCCTCGCCCCATAAACTAATCACGCGGCGGTTAAGCCATTTATTCAATAATCCTAGTTCAAAAGCAATGAGAACCCAGCACATTGTTTTCCCATGATATGGAGGAATTTTTCAATGCGGAGCGGGTGTTGTCGACGTGACACCCGCTTGGCACATGTGAGCCGTCCGGTATATTTTTGGACGGCTCGGATTGAAACTCTCTCTCTCCTCTCTCCCTAACATTTTCTTTCTCATTCTTCTCTCTCTAAATCTGAGCCGTTCAAACACAAAATGAACGGCTCGAATGTGCGAGCGGGCACCACGTGATACCCGTTCGGCACTGAAAATTTTTCCCATGATATGCCTAATCTTTTCACATTTTTTCAAGTTTCAAAGACAAAACAACAACCGTGGACCCTCGTCAAACCAAGAAATCTAGTTTAATGAGGACTACAATAAAGAAGAATTAGCCCCTAAACCCGCGTTTCTTTCAACTGGTATAATAAAGGAATTGATCATATCTCTTGTCTGTTGACTCTTTAAAACATCCTGAGCTCCTTTTCAACAGCCCACCATTTCCCGTCAGACTTTCCCACCTCAGATTCCTTCGCAATCCAATAATTCTTTTTGATCTATTTAATAAAACAGAAGGTTGTTTGTCTTATGTGGCATTTTTGTCTTATGTGGTATTCATTATGCACATGCACACATATGTTCACATACGCCGACGCAATTCCAACCGGCATGCGTAATGCCGTAGGCACAGACAAATATTAATTTTTTTTAATAATTTAAGTGTCGAGGCAAGTTTTTGCGCACCTCATTAATTCTGAGATACCAATCACACCACTTATTTGCGAAAATCCAAATTAAAGTTAAAACTCTGTATGGACCGATCTCAAAAGAGTTGACAGTACTTGCCAGATTTCAAACCCGAAACTTTTGTGGAGAGCATGTCCTCGTTCATTTTTTGATCAAATCAAACCCATAATTCTTTCTTCCCTAATGAGGGCTTCTTTCACACCTACACAAGGAATGGCCAATGGGAGGGGCTGTATATATATTATATAAACATAAATCTATGTAGATAGACAAGGATTTTACTGCATACCCATTTTCTTCTTATATCTTCTGCTGAACTCTGAAGCTCTTATCCCCTCTCTCTCTCTCCCTCTCTCTCTAGATTTGTGGTATACGTACATATATATTTGTTGTGGTTTGTGGGTATCTGGAATTATGGCGGGGGATACAATTGGTACAGCAAGAAAGCTTGATCAAACGCCTACATGGGCAGTTGCTGGTGTGTGTGCAATCATCATCATCATCTCACTTTTATTGGAAAAGATCCTCCACAAACTTGGAGAGGTACTTCTAGTTCATACTCCAGCAGTGGAAACCCAGAATAGGATTCAACTATTTGTGCTCCACTTTGGGTATTCTTGTCTGTTTGGGAGGAATCTTTAAGTGCTATTGTTGCTTTTTCTTGATTTTGATCTCAGTTCTTTTATGTCAGTAGTTGGATTTCGCTTTATTTTTCTTACTTTTAGTTCGGATTGCTTAACAAACCACGAAAAGATATGCAGTTAAAGTAAAGAAGATTCGTGTTTAATCTGGTCTCAAGAAATTTTAAAAATTAAACATTGAAGTACTGTTTTTTTTTTAATCTAAAAATTACACAGTTTGGTAGTGGTCTATCTTTGCGGAAGGAGGGAGCAATTCGGAACCGATCCCACTAACTGCATCTTTGGATCGCGTGCCGCACCATACACTGACTCCCTTCCATAGCTATTTCGTACAAGCTTTCGCTTGCAAGAAAGATAGCTCAAAGGATTTTGCTTTTAATGGGAGTCAAACTGGAAACCTGTGCTTGTATTACCTTCTCCGCGCTCGGCTTGATGCTCCAAATCTTGTTCTGCCAAGAATGGTTCTGTTTCCATGTATGGAAAATCATTAATTGGGTCTTTTCCTGATTTTTTTCCATTCTTGCTTGCTTCTTTATTTGCGTATTCCTGTTGATGAATTTATTACCTAATTATATTTCAAGTTGCATGTGGGTTGTTCAAAGTAAGAGTTGGGAATTGATTCTTAGGTTTTTTACGTGATTTTTTGTTCTTATTGGTTGAGTAAATCACAAATTGACTCATGTTACTTGCTGTGGACTGTATGGAAGCAGTGAGTTTGTTGTTCTACTTGGTCCCTTTGTATATACTAGGTTATGATATTATGTGTTCCTCTTGCTTTATTCAGTCAAGAGCTGAAATTTCTTCTTCTGGTCACTTCCTTGGTTCTTCTGGCTTACGTAAGGGTGATTGGGCATCTTCCGTGGTCTTGTAACCGAGCCATATATTGTAGCGATAGCAAAACTCCCATATATCTCTTGTATTCTCCTTCGTCACAATGGAACAGCTGGCTCGATAGTGGCTGTAGCCCATATTGGGCAAACCAAGCAAATCCGGTGTTCTTGTGTTTTTGTGATTTGATTTCGATATCCTTTATTTTCTGCAATCGGTAATGCAGTAATGAATATACATTTTCATTTCAGTGGCTTACGGAAAAGCACAAGAAAGCTCTGTATGAAGCTTTGGAGAAGGTTAAAGCTGGTAAGAGAATGGTACCTTTTTTTTTGGCATTATATTTTTGGAGGTTTCTGGAATTTTCTTCGAACTAAAAATAAGCATCTCATCTCTTTTTTGACTTTTGTTCTATTACTGCAGAGTTGATGGTTCTTGGTTTCATATCGCTGATCCTGGTATTTAGCCAGTACTACATTGCCGAAATCTGTATTCCCACTAAGGTTGCGAATACTATGTGGCCATGTAAAAAAGAAAAACTCAGTGAGACAGGTGATAATCGACGGAGGCTTTTGTGGTATGAGCACCGAATGCTAGCTAGTAAAGAGTCCAAATGCAAGGAGGTAACTAATTCTATCGGTGATCGAACAGCTTACTTGACAACATGGTTGTAAATACGAATTTGTTATCTGGAGCCTATTATTGGTATTAAAGAGTGAATAATTTTGTTAGCTAGGCGCCTGCTAGATATACATCTATGTGTCTTGATGTTTATTTTAACGGTACTCTCTCAAGTCTCAACCTAATCGTAACCATAGAATTATTTGAAACTTAAAGCTTCACATTCCTCTTATTTCGGTATCTCTATAGAGCTATATGTACTTCATTGTTTGAGCAGGATGTTTACAGCTTCCATTGGTGAAATGATGACATGACATGCATTGTTCCCTAATCAACTTTTTTTCTTGCCAACAGGAAGACGGTAAGGTGCCAATCATAACTGTCGATGGACTGCATCAGTTACATATCCTCATATTCTTTTTAGCAGTCCTTCATGTGCTGTACAGTGCTGTCACGATGGGGCTTGGGCGACTAAAGGTAATCTAAATTGCGATTGTATTTGTTTTCGAGACATTTCAAGCCATTCATAGAAGCCTGGCTCCAATGAATTTTCTTGAAGTTAGGTTGGCAAAATGCCCTTTTGCCAACCTAAGCCAGTACCGTATCAAAATGATGAGTTGGTTTGCTGATTGTGAGAGATTAGTGTAAAATACTCAACCACAAGTTAAGATGGGCTTGGCACGTTTTCTTTTGAACTAACCCAAACAAGCTGTAAACAAGTCAACCTCAGTTCGAACCTTGTACTTTATTTTGTTGCGTTGGAGAGCCAATTGTTGAAGCAAAGTCCCTCAATGTATGGATATGGAAATATTGTGCAGCATATAAGTGTTACAAGCTTGAGGGCATCCTCACCTCAAGAGCAAGCTTTTGGGGTTGAGTTCTGCTCATCATTGTGTGACAGGAGTAGGAAGGGAGCGTGCCTCGCTTGCATGCGGGGAGTGCATTATACAAGGTTGAGCGAGGTGTCAATCGAAATTGCACATCGTCTGGGTATGAAAATAATGTTCCAAAACAAGCGCAAGAGAACCCTCACGGAGGGATGGAATAAGAATTTCTGGGTGATGTTATGAAAACCTAAAATGGTCAAGGCAATGTAGGACTTCCAGTGATTGGGATTGGGGCAATTTAGGACTAAAGCTGGGCGTGACAAAAAATGTTAAAATCGATATGGAAAATGCAAGATGTTTTGGCAACACTTCAATTTATGTGGTTCAGTTGACCCCCTGGGTATCAACCTTTCTCCATCCTTCCCATCACCTAAATAAATAGCTTCTGGGATTGAATTCTCACCAAGATTGTCTTTGAGCATTAACCCGCTATCTTATGTGACAAAACTTGAATTGAACCGAAATAGATCTGGGACTTGTGTTTTCCAACCTCAGAGCAATAGGGGAAAGCACATGCATAATTAGCTGGATTGAATGACCTGAATCAAAATCTCCCCCAAAAGTTCTCAAGCTAAAGTGTACACTCCTTTTGGTATTTTATTGATCTGATACTCTTCTAATGGTTATGTTTAGATTCTAGATGATATACCCAACACTGAATACCTTTAGTTGCCTGATGAAAGCTACTTCATGTAGATTCGAGGGTGGAAGCAGTGGGAGCAGGAGACTGAATCCCATGACTATGAGTTTTCAAATGGTATTATTGCAAGATGTGAATTTTTTGTGTTTTAGTTTGAAATTTTCTATTTCTTGGTCCCAAACATTGGTATCACATTGATATTTTGTTGGCAATTGTAACACGCAGATCCCGCAAGATTCAGGCTTACGCACGAGACATCTTTTGTGAGAGCACACACTAGTTTCTGGACTCGGATTCCATTCTTCTTTTATGTTGTAAGATATTGTTCTCTGTACCTCACTTATTCATTTGAACTGATCTATTTGTTTGACATACTTTGGAAATTCAAGTATCTTCAATCTCACTTGCTGGTGTTTCTATCACACCCTTCATTTTGCGTTTGGAAGTTCTGGAAAAGAAGGTAAAAGATGAGAAAATAAGACGGAAGTTTTAGGGGATGTGTATTTATTTCCCCTCGCTTGTTTAACAATGAAGAAAGGGATGTTGAAGGATTTTCCCCTTGTTTTGACTGTAAAGGAAAGAGGAAAGAGAATAAGTGAAGCGCGAAGTGAAAAGAAAAAGAAGAAAAATATGAAGTCCAATTCGATTAGTTTATTTGATTCTTCCCTTCCTCTTTCCAAATTAGGAAATAGCAATTAGATGAGGGAAATTTTGTGTCTCTTCTTTTTCCTTCCTGAGTTCAAACCAAACCCTTAGGCAAATGGTGCTTTTTATTTCCTCTTGTAAACAAATGGTTAAATTTAGGAAACCTACACTAGTATGTCAGTGGGAGTGAGCAATGGCTCGTGAACAACCTTGCCATTGGTTTTACTTTTCTTTTGGCTTACATCATACTTTGTGGGTGCTCTTCCTTATGTTTCATTGTCTCTTAATTGGTTAGGACACCCTACTCCCTAGTTCATAGCATAACCAAAAAGAAAACAAAGTGACCATAAGTAGGCACGGTGTTTTGAGTATAATTCTCTCATGGTTTAAGCCCTAAAAGTTGCGTTATCATCTGATTAGCTTGAAATAAGCCTACTGTTAGACAACTTTTTTTTTTTTTCCCCTAAACAGCTATTAGACAACTTATTTATTGTTGATTTTTCTTGCAGGGATGTTTCTTTCGACAATTTTTTAGGTCTGTTAGTAGGTCGGACTACTTGACCTTGCGCAATGGATTCATCAGTGTAAGCTTTATTGGTGGTAAAAACCTGTACACTGTTGTAGACTATCTTCCTTTTATCTAACCATGGTGTTTTTATAGGTTCATTTGGCTCCGGGAAGTAAATTTAACTTCCAAAAATACATCAAAAGGTCATTAGAGGATGACTATAAGACAGTTGTGGGAGTCAGGTAATATAACCTTTTAAATCTCTGCTTTTTTGAAATAGATTGAGGTTTGCGACTCCTCTGTAGCCTATTTTCAATATAAGTACTCCTATCCTATGTTCTGTCTCCTGAATTTCTTGATGATGTTGACAGTCCGGTCTTGTGGGCATCATTTGTGGTTTTCTTGCTCCTGAACGTCAGTGGTGAGGCCCTTTTTTCATTGGAATATGATTGCTATTAATAAATTCCGTGGGCCGATTTTAGTCTCTAATTTTCATCCTTTTTATGAATGTTAATATCAATTTCAGGGTGGCAGGCGTTGTTTTGGGCAGCACTAATTCCTCTATTTGTAAGAATCTAGTCTCCGTCATGTAGGTTTTTTTTTCAGATTAAGAGGGAAGGCGATTCTTTATCAATGCATATGCTTATACATTTATATTTTGTTTTTGAATGATTTTCAGATAATCTTAGCTGTTGGAACAAAGCTCCAAGCCATTTTGACTAAGATGGCCCTTGAAATCACAGAAAGACATGCAGTTGTCCAAGGAATTCCTCTTGTGCAAGGCTCGGACAAGTACTTTTGGTTTGGTCGGCCACATCTAATGCTTAATCTGATCCACTTTGCTTTATTTCAGGTACTAAATGTACTCTGTTGTGAAAAACCTGAAGTAATATCCGGACTATAGAACACAGACTAGCTTATGTGATTGGATGAACGTTCAAAATCTACACTGGAGAAAGTTGTTCAAAGCCCACACATTCTTTTAAAGTGGTTAAGAGCATCTCACCTAGAATGTTCAATATCAAATGAAAATAGCTTTGGCGTATTTTGGATAACATTCGAAACAAGTTTATTTCATCTTACGCCTATAGTGAAGGGACGAATGAACATGTGGAATTTACAGATGGAGAATTTATTGCTCGATATACGTGAGATTAAGAGGTTTTTGTGAATCTAATATGCAATCAAGGGTGCATGATGCATTTAGCTATGCTGATTTTGAAATACTTATTTTGGTACTTGGTCTTTGATCTCAACATTCGCTTTGTAGTTTGCTGTTTGTACTTATCTTCTTTCTACAAATCATTGTTTACTAACCGATATCTATCGCGTTGTACTGTGTGCAGAATGCATTCCAATTAACGTACTTCCTGTGGATATGTGTAATGATCTTTTTCTCTCTATCCTCACTACAAAATTTCAAATACTGTCTTTATATTTTTTTCGTCCTTCCTAAATTCCTAATAACCTTGACAAAGTTGACACGGAGTTTTCTTTCTATGCAGTATGAGTTTGGGATAAACTCTTGCTTCCATGACAACCTCAAGGTTGTGATTGGGAAAATTGCTTTGGGGTGAGCTTTTCTTCCATAATTTCTCATTACAATTTAAATAGTTGCCTTATGCTTGGACTTGAATTTTTACTGAAGCTCTGAAATTGACCTGGACTTACTGGAATGAACTTTGTTGGGTTCGCAGGGTTGGAGTTTTGTTGTTATGCAGCTACATCACGCTTCCTCTGTACGCCCTTGTAGCTCAGGTACTTGAAAAGTCTGCGGCATTTAACAAGCCTTTTCTTGTATATTGATAAAGAAAAACAAACAACCAAACAAACAAAAAACAGGCCTTTGATTCTAAATTTTGTTGACACAAGCTTTGGGCAATGCCACATTCTCGTGCTCTATGTCAAACGATCGATCCAAATCAGTTTGAACAGCACTGAAAGTTGTTATCATGCAGAAGATTTGTCCTACGAATTTAGATGCAAAGTCTTGTATTCATGCTGGAGGTGACTTAACGAGCTTAATTGGGTCGACCACTGGATTGTTCTAGGTGGCTTAAAAACATAACAAGTTTCAAAATATGTTCAATGGTTATTCATCAATTGAGCTGATTTTGTTAACGAGCTTCAACTGAGCTGATCACTGGCTATCTGGCTGAACTTGAGAAGCTCGATATCCATTATAACAAGGCATCATCGAAGTATAACCGGAAATAACAAAATAAGCATTGTGATTTGCTATTGAAAGTATGTTCAGATGGTTGGAATTCCATAAGCTATAAGAATCTACAAGCTTCAAAATGGGGTCACTTGGCTTGTTTGCATTACGAGTCAATCTCGAACGAGCTTTTAACGAGTAGAACACGAGTTGAGTTACTTGGTTCATTTCATTCCCGTCTGATTTTGTTTAATGATTGATTGCTGACGGCTTTATGATGGAATTTCAGATGGGCTCACACATGAAAAAATCCATCTTTGATGAACATACATCCAAGGCCCTTAAGAAGTGGCACAATGCAGTAAAGAAGAGGACCGGCAAAGGAGGGAAGTCTCCGGCACGAGCACTAGGAGGCGGAAGCCCGACAGCTTCCATGAGCTCAACCTTGCACTCAGCCGGAGCTACCCTCCACCGGTTCAAGACCACCGGTCACTCCACCCGATCCTTCACCTACGAGACAGACCCGGAGCAGTCCGACTATGAAGAACCACATTCCCCCACATCATCGGCAACAACCAACTTGATCGTAAGAGTTGATAACAATGTTTCGGAGATTGAACCGAGCGCACCCAACGGCGTAGACGAAAATAGAAACGTGGATGACTTCTCATTCGTGAAGCCCGCTCCGTTGAAGTGAAGATTATGCGGATGATCATCCCACTGTTTTTTCCTTCAAATCGGGGAGTTATATTTTGTTCTTTGTATTTTGATGCAATAGTACCGTTGTTTGAATGTCAGCTAGGCTAAGTATAGTGCCATTTCTTGTAAATTTGACATTCATGTCCAAATATTACAAATTTTAATTCTCATTTTTTTGCTTTTGCTTCAATTATTAGGATAAGATTGGCTGGCTTTACTTTATCCAAGTTTATAGTGTGGAGTGGTGTTCTGGTTGGATCTCCGGATCTAGATCTAGACTGAGCTCCTCCCTACCTAACTCTGCAAGACAGGGAACCATGTTAGTGCCTGGCCAGCTGGGTATGACTGGTAGGCACTCGGATGGCTAAGTCAGTCCCAGTCGAAGTAGAAGTAAAGTACAAAGATAAGAGTGGAAAAAGACGACGTACCTCTTCTATGATTTGTACTGTTCCTTACATAGGGAGTCCCCTGCTTGGGTCTCTAAGGTAGCTCGTGTCGAGCACATGCCCCATGACTATTACGATTGACACACTGCCGGGAGCACGTGTCTGGACCGCAAGGGGTGCCACATGACCGGACCGGACAACTCAATGCCAACATGTCACAACCAATCCGTATGCGATCCATCAAGATTCCGACCAAACACTTCAGCCCGCCTTCGAAGCCCCAGCTATGGAGGAGCATGTGGTCGCAAATGGGCGTTGGCTGTCCAGTCTGACTAGGCTTTTCCCATATTGAGCCCGCCGGAAGCCCAATTGACCGACCCGCGCTCCGGCCCACTACAAATAGCCTTGTTTGTTTGTAGAGGTATAAATGTCGGTGTTGAACTCTTCCTAAATGCGTAGACAAGGATGGCAACGGGACGGATTTGGGCCGGCTTGCACTCATTCTGTCCCGTGTCCAGGAGGAGTAATTGGGCGGTATTATGGATGGGAATGCAGCGGGTTCAGGAACAGATCCAGGAATCTATCAGGATGGGGGCATCTTATTATTTACAATGAGAAAAGTTTATTTTTCTAGTAAACTACAATAAGATCCTACAAATTAAGACAAACAGTAATACTAGTTGCAAAAGTTTACAAGGCATAGTTTCGATAAAGCTATTTGAAAATGAACACAAAACCCTAGACAAGATTTTCAGAGTTACGTTTTACATGCACATCGACAAGTTTTTAGAATGATCAAGATTGTTTTGTTAATGATTTTATTTTAAAGTATCTCTTCTGGACGGTTGAAAATAAAGAGAATCGAGTAAGATGGCTCCAAATAGACATAAATGTTCAATCCAAGTCCTACAATATTAACAGTATGGATTAAATTTTTGATCTCAAAACACAACCCATTTTGAAAGCACAATAGAGAAGCCACAAGAACAAGAAAATAGCGCCATAATATTGCCAAGGGGTCGGTTTGGTGGTATCCTCCTGTGAAAGATCTCAGGTTCGATTCTCATTGCCAGCAATTCTTAGGACCGTCTCACCTCACGTGTAAGCATGAAAAGAGTTGGGACACCTCCATTACCAAGAAAAGAAGAAGAAAATAGCCTCATATGTATAGCTCTCATAAGAGCGGATGTAAAGGGGTAATACAAAAAGGCGACAGTTCGAAAAAGATGTAGCCAGTAATTGGATAATGCAAAATAGAAAAGAAAAAGGAGGAGAAGAAAGGATTTGTGTTAGGGCCATAACCACGGTCTTTTTGTATTGGTAAATTCTATGACAAAACACACATTTATTTGTATTCCCATTTATCGAATTGTATTTTATTTTTGTTTCTAGAGTGTCTGTTTAGAAAAGTGGAAGGAAATCAATGATATTTTGTAATCAAGTGTTTGAGTCTTTAGGAAGTTGTAGTGGAAGATTATTAAGGCAATCAAGAGATTTGATATTCAGTGGCAGGAAGGAAATATGGAAAGCTTGAATCGTGGGAAAATCAATTGGAGATGTGCAATTAATTGATTTGATTATTAAGGAAATAAGGAAACAACATTATTGAAGTCTGCCTATAAATATCGACCTATTAGGTCTTATTATAAAGAAGCCACGAGATAAAAAGGCGGAGATTGTATTCTTCATATTCCATCTCTTTTGGTGGCTAGGGTTTCTGCACCTCGAAGACTAGTGAAGGTATATCATCACCTATGTTCTAAAGGATCATCTTCAAGGGGTTTTGTTCTACAACAATATCGATCAATCAATTTCGGAGTAAAGTCTTTCGGTGGATTCCGAGAGGCAAACGGAAGGTTTAAGGATTCAAGGCGGTCAAGCATTCAGAGAGGTGTGCGTGGATTCGGCAAAAACGTCTAGGTTTAGGTTTTTGGAGTTCAAACTTATAGTAAGAGTTCTTGTAACCTCGTTTACCAAAAAAAAGAGTTCTTGTAACCTCGTGTTTAATAGTGCTTGATTCCTTTCCGTGATTTTTTCCCGTTTAGAGTTTTTCACGTATATTGTGGTGTTATCTTTTGATTGTTTCTCGTTCCTGCATTTGGATTGATTGGTGGTTTATTTATAAAAGAATTCATACATAGCAAATATTTTATAAACTTAGGCGATCTGGGGTTTTTCAATTTGAAGTGGAGAAAGGATCTTGTCAGATAAGAGGGGCCAACTTGGCAGTCAATTTCACATGTTTGGCATGGCTTTTTTTTTGTGCATTCGGTTGTTGGATTATTATTTTTTTATTATAAAATTTAAGAGCTAGGAGTAAAAATGAGATAACGAGGACATTTGGGTTCGTACGTAAGAGATACACGAGATTGTATGTAACATAAAATTTGTTTAGTGTTATATAACTGTGCAAATTAGGAATTCGAAAACCTTTGACAATATGTATCCAAGGCTCTAATCCTCCTCCTTAAATTCCCCTAGCTCCTTCGCAGTTATCTTATTTAATTCGATGTAGGAGAGTATAACCTCAACGATAGATATAACTTTTGAATAAATTGACAATCTCTTATCACTTACTGTCACATTTCTGAAATTGATTAGTTTAGATTATGGGAATAGAAGAAAATGTAAGAAATTAAGGAAAAGGGAGAAAAGTGTTAAGAGAAAAGGAAAAATTGACAGATTTATATATTCATGTTATATTTGGTTAGTGATGGTGTTCCCCCCAAAATGTCTTCCACAAGGAGAAAGAAATTAAAAAAATGGATTGGTTTTTTCATGGTGGTCAGCTAACAAAAAAAAAAAAAAAAATGGTTCACTACATTAAATTTGATTTTCCGAATTATGTAGACGAATTAAATTCAATGGTATTCCTTCACTTTTTTATCGGCAAGATGGTATTCCTTCATTTGGTGTAGATCTTTTACACAAAATTCGATAATCTTACAAAACTGGTCCTTTTGTTTGTCCATCGTTTTTTTCTTGTCGAGAGATTTCTTTAATGAATGTTTACTTCACTTTGAAAACTCCAAATGTAAAGTTTCAGAGTTGTGTTGCAACACAGAAGCTGTGACATGGAGTAGTACTCGTCAAAACGTATATAGATTTTTTGAAAAAATCTAACTCAATTTCAATAACTAGGTTAATGTGGCAAACAAACTAATACAAATATATATTGTAACGCCTTTGATTTTTGGGAACGTTAAATAAATATTTTATTGATAAAACCAAATAGAGTCTGACTTATTATTACATCAAAATTTCCACAAGAGTTCAATATTTACACAAAGGAGGGGTTCTAGGATTCCTAACTACAGCTCCGTCTGCTCCTCCTTTCTAGCCAGCTCCTTAGCTTCCAAGGTGTACAGCTCATCCTGTTCATCTACAAAGTCTGATGCACTATACCGGCGTCGCACTCAGTATAATATGTCAGGGTTACAGCAATATCACCATGAGTTATGAAAGCTCAGCAGAGTAATCTCACACCCGCTAACCCATAACTTAACACATAGCTCATATAGATAACGATTTCCACATGGAATATGCTTATTAAATAAAACAGTTAATAATGACACATCCACATTCACTATCTTAACTAACGTTGGTGTCCATGATTTTCTGAGCTTCTCCTACGTGACTCATCATAGACCATGTCACCATATTCATCCACATTTCTAAAATCCTTTTCATTTATCAAATTCATATTTTGAAAATCACATTTAACACCCAACCTCAGCTCCGCCGCGCCGGATTCCTGAGTATCCTCATAATGGTTCCACCGCGCCGGGTTCCCATTGGCACACACTAGCATTGGCTCATTTCCACGGATAACCAAGCCATACCTCACCATGGTTCTACTGCTCTGGGTTCCCATGGGAACGCACACAATCATGGTTCCGCTGCTCCGAATTTCCATTGGAACACACACACACATATACCACTCACACTGGTATATGTAGTTTCAAAAATATTTTAAAAAGTCTTATCCACACCCTAGGTGTCATGTCTCTATTTTTTGATTTCTGTGTCTCGTAATATGCATAGACTCTGCGGTAGAACTTCTCATGAGAGTATAAATCATTCATGGTAATTTTGAAACTAAACTAGTAAGGTCATTCAACTCTATAGTACTTATCATGCTCAAAACATCTACTTAAAGCATAACGCCACATGTACGGACGCCTTTAGATTGGATACCACTTATGCTTTCACACAACAACAAGTAATGCAAGCAACGGTTCAAGCTATCATGTATTCATACTCGTAACCATTTCAAAGATCAAAATACGAACACTTCTAATTACATTAATACTTTCTAAAATCCGTTCTTTCTTCCTTTGTGGGAAGTACAAAACAACATATATTTTTCCGAAAAATAAAGTCGGGATATACAACTGTAGACACCCTATTTTGGACTTTCCTAAATAGTTTATTTACGGTTTTTGATTCCCCGATGATGAATATGGTCAAGAACATCCCGAGATTGTTGGAGTGTTTGAGCTTTGAGCATTCCGAAGCTCATCCAAGCCCATTCGAACCCCTTTTTCAAACCCTTTCTAGCCAGAACCAAATGGCCTCAGCAAAACCCTACTAGCATACGCCGGTACTGTGCTGGCGTGCGCTGGTAAATTGCCACGTGTTAGTCATCGGCCAGTGGACCAGTTGTCATTGGCGCACGCCAGTCATCTATAGGCGTAAGCCAGTCCAATCCAGTCAATCCATCCCTGTTCACCCACGTGCACGAGACTTTTGCGGCCATCCCAGTACCGTGAATAGTTCCTGATGATTGCAAAACAGCCGGGCTGTCTCCCCTTCTCTCCTACAAACCCCATCAAGCAAGGCCCATGCATTTAATGCATGAAGACTACCCCTCCAAATCCAACCAGCCCCTAACTAAGCTGGTTACCAGCCCCCTCTCGTCTATATATACTCCCTCTCGCAAGGGTTCACCAAGTTACAAGGAGGTTACTTCCATTAACACTCCCCAAGCTTCCATTTCTCTCTTTCTCCCAAGTTCCTTGCTCTCTTCTTTCACACATTGAAAGAGCAAGTAAGGGACACCTTCCCACTCACCATAGCACCCTTCCATTGATCATCCATCCATCCAACCTCAAGCTCTAAGCTCAAACATTCCATCAACCTCAAAACCAAAGGTATACCATCTTTTATAACTCTCTGTTCTGACCTCTGAGGGAGGCTGGCAGGGTCTAGACTGGTAATCAATACCAGTCCTGGCCTTAAAACTGGCAAGGTTTCAAAGCCGTGCATAGCTACCAATGGCGCACGCCAGTCACTGTAAGCCGTACGCCAATTATGGCTGTACGTGCACCACTAGCATGGGGATCACTGATCAGCTATTTTCTGTTTTATTTCTATTATGTCACCTTATAGCATGATAAAAACCAGTCTATTGCTTTCTGTACCTTAGAACTTCGTAGTTATTTACATGTCATTAGTGCATTAGAAGGCCTCTGAGATCCTTCTGGTCATGTTCCAGAGCTCAGATGATGCAAAGCCAAGCACGGGATCAACAATGTAACTGGCGTGCGGTTCCTTCGGACTGGCGTACGACAGTCTTATGTGATCCAGTGGCTGGCCCTTGCATGTTAGTTCAGTCTTGGCCTTTGCTTTTGTCCCTTCACTGTTTAAGGGGTTCGCTGTTCATTTAGTGGCTCTAAAACCCCTCTAACTGTCTGTGACTGTATATTCTGCTCCATATAAACTACGTGGTTTGTTTTGGGTGTGCACTGGTCCTTTCCAGAGCTCAGAGGGTTGAGAACAGGGTATGTGAGTTTAGATCTACTGGCGCACGCCAGTACTGTAATGGCGCGTGCGGGTCATCTCTGTATGTGGTGGAATGTCCAGTGCATATAGGTTTGTTCCTGTGCGCCTCATTTCGCATCAAGTGTGCTCCAGTTTGTTTAAACACTCACAGGTTCTTGTTCTCAATCTATTATACTTATTTAGATCAAACATCCATCACATTTTGTCATAAATGCAAACTTGTTAAGGTGTTAATCCCCTTTTAACTGTTCCTCCGCCCTAACTGGCTAAAAAAATGATCAATGAGAGAAAAATGCAAACGTTTTACAAGAGTAGAGACCGATCTCCGAATTGGGCGAGAGGGGTGCCATAAAACCCTTCCCCTCTCGTAACCTGGTTCCCGAATCTCAGATATCAAAGGTGACGACGGTCCAGTCTACAAGCCTTTTTCAAGTCAAACAAACGTGGCAAAACGTTTTCAAAACCGATTCTTTGGGTGTTTTCCGCAAAATCCGATTGGCAACTCTCATATTTCAGCGAGGTCCAACGAAGCTACTGTTTGACGAAACTACTGTTTATCGGCTTTAAAATGGTGCAACGCAGCTACTGTTATTTTTTACCCTTTTTTTTCTAAGGATATTTTTTAGCTTTAAAATGTAAGATTGGTCTGTTTGTTAGGCTATCTTTTTGAATTTGGGTGGACTTGCTTGCCTCAGATTGGTCTGTAATATTTAAACTTGGAGGATGTGATCGTAACCAGGAGGAATTGAAAACATAGGTTGTTAGATGGGTTACTTTGCTTTGAACTTATATGGGTTGTTTTCACTTGGGATCAAAATTGAGAAAAACTTATTCACAGCTTCACGGTGGATTCACGGTTCCGCACAATTTCAACCGTCCATTCGCGTAATTAATGGTTGAGATTGCTTTTCAATTTTGACCGGTAAAAATTATTTCTTACCGGTCAAAATTGGTTTCAATCCGGACAGTCCAAAAACACTTTGGACGCGCTCAATTGAGCACCGCAAACACTTGTTTACGGAACACCCCGTAAAAAAGTTTTTCTGATCACAATTTTGCTTGAAATCATGGAATTAAAAATAGTTGCTCTATATGCAGCCTCCCCCTCTCTCAAGTTGAAGCTTTGGTATTCTCGAAAAAAAAAAGTTCACGCTCAGTGGAATGCCAAAAAAACGTTAAAATACTCGGGATTTCAACTATGATCAATGATTTCCTAATACACAGAAGAAGCGCAAAAGCCATTATACAAGAAGCACAACTCACTGCTATTGGATCCCCTAACATGTTACAGAGAAGAAGCTACCTCCTTAGGCACTCCGTCGTCGCTATATAAACCTTCTGCATGATGCTCCTCGTCCACAACCGAAGAAAACTCAACCGTAACGACAACTTTAGTGTGGACGATGATGGGAATAACCTGCCCAATGACTTAATTGCAAGAACCGTGACTCCAAAAAGAAAGAAAAAACAGAGGTCAAGAAAAATTTATTGCCGCACAATTAGTAAACTGTCTGTCAAGAAAAAACTATATTTTGTAGATGATTAAATACAAAAAAAATTATTCCATTAATCATTTATGATAATTTTCATGTTGTGGTGAATATTTTGTATGTTTTTATGATTAGATAAGACAAATATATGTGCTTCATATATGAATTTACATTTATCGCATGTACACAAATTCGTTTAGTGCATAGCACATGCATTGCATTGATTTTTGCTAGTTCTTTAAATTTCAAAGCCGAGTTTTGGTAGTTTTTGGGATTCTGCAACACAAATTCTAAAAGAATGAATGAAATTCTATAATCTCGCAACTACAACTTTCAAGTTTCTCAACTTCTGCTAAAATTTAGAATCTAAAAGCTACAGCAAAATTTGAATTTAAAATCTAAAATCTGTATTCACGTTCGTTGTGTTTTTTCACATTTTATATTGCTAGATTACATCACAAGATATCATTTGATCGACTTTCCTCAGTACTCCCTCCGTCTCATACTCATAGTTCATAATGACAAGTAATTGTGTTACCTTTCGGTTTAATATTTAGAGCACATTGGCACATTTTCTCTCTCCAGCTAATTGAGATATTTGAATTAGAGCTAAACATATTTCAAAATTATGCATCGAATTGCTTTATTTTTTTAATCCTAAAATATAATATGACTGGAAAAGTAATGAGTATTCGAATAGGCGATGTTCAACGAAAATCGTAAATATCCTCATTAATCAATGAAGAATGAGCTGATCGATATCTTGGCAAAAAATTGTTTTCCAATTTTGATGGTGGAAACTATTTTTGGATTAATACATCACCACCGCTACCACTCAACTACCACCACCGTCCACCACCACCACTGCTATAGCCTCTATCTCACCATTCTTCTTTGTTGTTTGTGTTTTTTCTTTGTTGTTTGGACCTTTTGGGTCCTTTGTATTGCTTGGTCATAAATATATGTTTGTGTTTCCTAAATAAAAAGAAATTATTCTTGATATAAGAAATTTTCTACGACAAAGTATATATCCTACCTCTCTTAAAGAAGATCACGTTTGGGCTGATTTCTGCTTGCCATTTTTGTCCAATTTGGACAACTGTACCCCTGGATTGGTTGGACGTTTTCCTTGGTCGGTTGGCTATAATGGTCATTTTACCTCTTGTGCTTAGTGGGCAACGTGGCCTCCTCTCCTTTTCTTCCTCTGCTCCACGCAACACACATGCACATATACACAAGCAGAGGAGATGAACACGTTAGAGAGAGAGAAAGAGGGAGAAGAAGAGAAGCGAGATTTGAGGCGGACTCGACGAGGTGATCCCTCCTGGACATCACGTAATACCCCCCCCCCCCCCCTCTCTCTTTCTCTCTTTGGTTTGGAATTTTGAAACTTTCCCTTTTTCCACTTCGGGGAGAAGAAGAGAAGCGAGATTTGAGGCGGACTCGACGAGGTGATCCGTCATGGACCTCACGTAATACCCCTCTCTCTCTCTATGATCATCCTCCCTCCCTCTCCTGGACCTCACGTAATACCCCTCTCTCTCTCTATGATCATCCTCCCTCCCTCCCCCCCCGCCCCCTCTCTCTCTCTCTGGTTTGGAATTTTGAAACTTTCCCTTTTTCCACTTCGGTGTGTTGCAGTGTTGGGTTCGTAATTTGATCAGTCTTTGAAGTAGGTTTAGTCACTTAGTTTTGATTTTTATTTAGGGTTTCTCATTTTCTTGGTTTGGATTATTGGATTTTGGGTCTGGGAGAATCATATATTTTGAGATGGGTTTCTATTTTCTAGGATTTGTGGTGTTTGGTCAGTGGTTTCAGGTTTTGGTGTTGAGAATTAAGGCGGACTCCTCCACAAACTCGATCCAGGATTCCCTTGGAACTTGATTTTTAAATGTGAATTTTCTATCCTTCGGGTTAATTGTGATTGATGCTAGATTAATGAGCTGTGCATGTCTGATGAGTGTTATTTCCTTGTAGAATGGTAATTGAAAGGGAATCATTTGATTTTTTTAGGTGGGATCCGAAGTTGTATGTAAGAAATGGACAGAATTCAGCCACCCCTGGTAAGCATTTTTCCTTCCTTAGCTTATTTGTTCAGTGCTCTCTATGGTTTGGAAATGTGTGACAGTTTCATGTTTGTCTTTTGCATGCTGGGATAACCTATATCATATGTGTTGAGTGGTGGTTCTTTCTCTTTTTTGTAGCAATAATCCTTGAATTATCTAGCAATGTTATCTCTTTTTAGTTCTTTTATAGGTTGTCAAATACTGGTGTCGAGAACGCATGAACAGATCTATAGTTTACTTGTCAGCTGCTATTTTTAACCTTTCTGATGGATACTTGGCTGTTGTAGGCACTTGAAGCTCCAAAAGAGCCTTGACGCCCTAAGTTGCGTTGGTATCATGTTTTAAAAGAGATGGTTTGGTTGTCGAAGGTAGTAAATTAGTCTTTGGATAATATCTGGCTTATGTATAAGTGGGTAACCAGCATGTTCAAATTTATTCTCTTGCCCATTATCTGCTGTACAGATTACACACTCAAACTAAATATCAACATCAGATTCCCTCTTTCTTGAGTTGATTCTAACATTTACTTGACATTGTTACTTTACCAACTCATATTTATCCACTAGGAGATGCAGCATACTGCGATGACCATTGATAATTAGGGAGAATAAAAGTGTTTAGGGTTTTCAATTAACCCTAACACACAGATGTTATGAATATACATAAGATTGAATACAAATCACAATACTTCCTCCACTAACTAATAGCAAACACTGTAACTCCTAAGTACTAACCACCACAATATGTAACAACCCGAATTTTCGATCATATTTTTTTTTTCTTTTCCTTTCCTAATTAACCCGTAATTTCTATTATTAATAATAACATTTAAAAAGTATTATTAGTACTAATAAAATTATTTTCCTTAATAGATATATACCAATATAATTATCCTATTCTATTTATTTATTTTTAGTTGCATGCATGCATACAACTCTTCCATCTCTCCATCTCCTACTTCTACTCGATCTCGACTTCTCTTCTGATCTCAATTCGTCCTTAATCCCGTCCATATCAAAGCCCTATAGAATACAACTTCTTTAAATCCAATTTTAATTGGAACTCTTCAAAATTCTCCTATATATACCCCATTATCTCGACCCTAGGGTTCACCACGAAATCCCTTACACCCTATCAGTCCAAAAAAGAGAGAGAATTCGAAGAAAACGAAGCTCCAATCCATGGAGTTTTAGAGAGAGAAAAGTGGGTTTCGTACCAAGACCCAATCGAAATCCGAATTGATCATTCCAATCTCTTCCCTCAACCCCAAGCATCCCCAAACATCATCCAATTCGAGCCCAAGATCCCCCGATCGAAGAACCCGAAGCCTTCTTCTCAAATATTCAAGTTTCGATCGAAAATCAATTCAAACCAATTCGAGATATTATAATTCAATCCGAACCTTCCTCTAAGTATATTTAATGTTTTTAAGCATAACCCAATAGCCCTTAGGGTCCCATGCATCAAAAACAAGCAGGAAAACGAAGGAAAAAAAAACAAATCTGGGCCGAAGTTTGCGGCCGCAACCTGCGGGCCTCTGGAGTTTGCGGCAGGGGCAGTTTTGGTTCGAATGATGTTTTCGACCTCCCGAACTCCGTTTTTGACCCCCGGACTATTTTTCTTAGACTTTTCATACTTCAAAGATCATAACTTGTTAATATCATTTTTATTTTATTTTGTTATCTATTTATTAAATTTCTTTTTGTGTTTCCATTCAAAGTTACGAACGGAAAATCTTTACGACCTTCCAAACAACGTTTTTAACACCCAAACTATTTTTTCTAGACTTCTCACACTACAAAGATGATATGTTGTTAATTTCATATTTTTTTTATTTAATTAGCTATTTATTTATTTTTCTTACAAGGTTTCAATCATAAATACCTTTTGACTTGATAAAATATATTATTCATGCCCGATTAATTTTTTTTAGACTTTTTACAGTTCAAATATGTTACCTTGTTAACCTCAATAAAATTTTAATTATTTAATTATTTATTATCTATTTATCTTTCTTTCGCCAATTAGCTTAATCTCTTTATTTAAAATAATCCCACGAACTTCCAAACCCAACTTTTAACACTCGAACTTGTTATAGAGGACCTTTAGAACTCTTATTAGGGTTACAATAATTATTCTAATAGTTTTACCTAATTAACGTATTTAATTAGTATTTAACCAATCTAATTAATTAAGAATAATTAATAAAAGCCTAGAAAATTATTTTTAAAGTCTTATATAAAATTTCCTACCTTGTTAGTGATATTGTAGTCATACGAGATTAAGGGCAATGGCTCATTCATTAAAGGTTACGTGATTTCTACGTTTATTGTTTATTTCAATTACTATTGTGATTATTTGTATATTGCTCCGTCTCTTGATTATTGTGCTAGATCGGACCCTAGTGACATGGGGTGACTTATGAGTAGGTTTTCGTTTAGATTATTAGACAATGGTTATTTGGGAGAAAGAGATGTCAGTAGATGCCTGCAGGCAGATTGTGTGATGTGAATTGAAACTGGCAAAGTAAGCCCAGTGATGATATAAAACCTGGCGGTAGTCCAGAGATGTTTTCTGTTGATAAAACTTGGCGGTAGTCCAGCGATGTTTTCTGTTGATAAAACCTGGCGGTGGTCCAGTGACGTTTTATGTTGTTAAAACCTGGCGGAGGTCCAGCGATATTTTGTGACGATAAAACCTGGCAGAGGTCCAGCGATATTTTGTGATAATAAAACCTGGCATGTAGCCCAGTGATGTTTGATGATAAAACCTTGCAGGTAGTCCAGTGACGTTTTATGTTGATAAAACCTGGCGGGTGGTCCAGTGACGTTTTATGTTGATAAAACCTGGAGGAGGTCCAGCGATATTTTCTGATGATAAAACCTGACGGGTAGTCCAGAGATGTTTTCTGTTGATAAAACTTGGTGGTGGTCCAGTGACGTTTTATGTTGATAAAACTTGGAGGTGATCCAGCGATATTTTCTGATGATAAAACCTGGCGGGTAATCCAGAGATGCTTTCTGTTGATAAAACCTGGCGGTGATCCAGTGACATTTTATGTTGATAAAATCTGGCAGGTGGTCCAGTGATATTTCTGTGATGATAGAACTGGCGAGAGTTTATTGGTGATTTTGGTATAGTGATTAAGGTAGGCGAACCCTAGTTATAGTCTGAGTATGACTAACTTACCCTTGTTGTTAGGCTATTGGACAGAGGAGTAAATTTATGTGTGTTACTTCCGTTTTACTTTTCCGCATTGATTATATATGGTTATCGGCTAGCTGTAATGTAAGGAGGGTGGTTAGGTTGGATTATACTACGGGGTGAACTCTTTCACTCAGGCATGGATTGTCTGGCATCCGTGTCAGATTTTGCAGAAAATCAGGAGGAGACTCAGGACCTTGAAGGAGGGCAGTACTATTCTGGGATGAATCCGGGGATGGAGACTGAGCTAAAGTATGCTTGGGAGCCGTATCAGACCTAGAAGACAGCTCTGTTACTTATTTATTTACGCAAAGACTATTTTTAATATTTTCGCAGTGGTTTGTACTAAATAAATTTTTATGTTGAATTATCTGTTTTAAGTTTTGAACGTTAATTTAATAAATTTTTCAGAAATTAATATTTAATGCCTCCGATTTTATTCCCAAAAATCGGGGCGTTACACAATACATTGGCAATGAGAATTCATTAGCAAGCTATTACTGGGATGCTACCCATAATTAATTTGTTGAGTATGAATCATTGTTGAAATATTTCTTAATCTGTTTCATATACTCCGTGTTTCAGATTTGTAGGATAAATATCAGAGAAATAATTAGATAAAGTGGTTTTCACCTGCAGATAATTTGTTTCCTTGTTTCTTTACTCATATTTTCACTTAACTGGTATTAGCATGGTTCTAGGCAATTCATTCAACACGTTTGGACATTATCCTGGATTTCGATGATTTCAATTGTTCTTTGTTGTTTTCTGATGCAGAAATGTATGGCGCAGATGATTATTCTTGCTGGGCCTGGTGTTCTCATTCAACCTTCTGCCTTGGTTCTGCCTTAAAGGTTTAGAGAAACTCTTTTGTTTATGTTCAATAAGTATCAGTCTTATGCAATAACTCCGCTTCAAAATTCTGCAGCTTACTTTTCCATATGATTGGAGCTGGAAAACATCATTGTTACTTGGGGGACTTCTTAGTGCCACTGATCCTGTGGCTGTTGTAGCTCTTCTAAAAGAGCTTGGTGCAAGCAAAAAACTTTGCACCATCATTGAAGGAGAATCCTTGATGAACGATGGGTAGCGTTTTCAATGTTTCTGTCTACAATGTTTTCTTCAAACAAACTGCCTACGCAATAAAAATAGTACTCATTTAGTATTGTCCTGTGCATGGAAGAGCGCCTACCCACACATTGTTGGGCATAAAAGCACATAAATATGTAGATTACCATCTTGGCACCCTCGAAGGGCTTAAACTTTGAGACAAGTTGATGGGCTGAAATTTAACAAGATGAAATGGTCCTTATCTTTAATTCCATGCTTAATATGGAGTCTTAAGAAGTCGGCTTCTAATTTCAGGATGGCTATCGTGGTCTATCAGCTATACTATCGAATAGTGTTTGGGGAGAGCTTTAGCTTTGGGGCTATAGTAGAGTTTCTTATGAAAGTTTCTCTTGGAGCGTAAGTATGTTTTATACTCAAGTTGCAGTTGTAGAATGTGGAATTTGTTTTAAAACTCCTTCCTTTGTTTAGTGTAGGCATATTGGTCTTGCTTTCGAAATAGCATCTGTTTTGTGGCTTGGATTTATTTTCAATGACACTGTGATAGAGATTGCGCTGACGCTTACAGTGAGCTACATTGCTTTCTTCACGGTATGCATCTTCTTCAACTTGGGACATTTGATTTTGTATTCCTTAGTTCTTCTATATATATGTATATCTAGCATATCTCCTTGTTTTTGTTCAGTTGGTACGTGTATCCCTCATGAAGTATTTTCACATCAAGTGGGCTTAGTTTGAACTGAAACAACGACAACAAATAGTCAGTCACTTCCAACATCTGCAGACCTATCCAAGCTTTTGGCATGAACAGCTTGCAAGCCATAGACATTTGCTGTGTCCAAAGGAACACAAAATCTACTTTAGTGCTAGCCCTTTTGTAATCTACTTCACTGCTGGCCCCTTTTCGGATAGTCACGGAACTACTTATGTTAATGTAGCAAACTTATGTAACCTACTGTGGATGAGCCTTTTGCAAGCATAAATATAACCTACTTATATGCAGCTATATCCCAACAAAATTTAAAACCGATCAATTCAACGGGCATGGCACACGTGCCATGCACGTAGCAAAGTACCAGTTTCTCAAAAGACTTTCTAACCGAAACCAGCAGAACTTTAATATGCTTTGTGTTGTCAAAAGGAGGAGGGAGTTATCAACCAGATGAGGGGGACCCATTAAATAGAAAATTAGAGACGTTAGAGTTTGGTGATTATCCATTAACCTAAATAGTAAAAGAAAAATTCAAAGTGGCTGCTTCATGCAAATGCAATTGTTCTTTTGGAATTGGGCTGCGAGTAGTAATGGCTGATTACCCAACTCAAATTTGATGAGCAAAGAGCATCTCCCGCAGTGGTAATAAATGTAAAAATTTAAGATTTTAAAATTCAATTACGTTTTAATTTGGAGCGACAATAGAACTTTCGAGAGTTAACCCACTCTTCAAATTAAAGTCAAATCACAAGTGGAGCACCACTTGTCATAATTGACATCACAAGTACGTCTCCAATCTTATTTTCAAATCAAAGTCAAATCCTACATGGATCTTCACAATTGGTATCAAGTGCGCGCCAAACGACAAAGTGACTTTTTTGGATTACAAAAAGTGGCGTTTGTTTTTTCAGATTTGGAGCACAAATTTGAGACCATGATAGGAGAAAGAATGTTATGGGTGTCAAATTTGAAGACGTTAAATTGCCAAATCAGCCTTCAAAAAAATTTGGCTTCTCCAAATTTGAAGCAAAATATTGGAGATTCTCTCACAGAATACATTTTTATTCTTTATTCTTTATTTTATTTTGTACTTCTTTCCTTTTGTAATCGTTGATTTTCTTCATGCATGAATCTGGTCATAGAAACATCACTCTGCAGAGACAAACATTACATATTCAAACACAATTTTTTCACATGGAGTGTGATCTCTCATTCAAAAGTTTTTGGGAAAATGACGGCTAAGGAAATGTTTTGATAATTAATACCCGTCAAGAACATTTTCAGCATTGACAAATGTTTTTAGCATGTCCTTGGCGGGTATTAATTATCAAAACACGTCCTGGACCGTCATTTTCCCAAAGTTTTTAGTTCAAGGATCGGGGCTGCTGTGACTGGGTGCAGCAATTCTGGTTGTGCGTCCGCCTCATGTAGACCCTATTTAGAGCAAAAAGAAATGACAGGAGTCGTCGTTCTTTTGTTAGGATCGTCGAATTTGTCGTGTATACAAAAAATAACTTTTCGTCTTCAGAAAAATTCAACGGCCAGTATGATATTGGAACAGATTTAACTATCAAAGAAAGTAAAATAAACGGTTCGAATTCCTTGTTGTTCCAACCTAAAGACTAAAGACGCCAGAATTCTCATGTTGTCTATATCGATCAGATAACCTAGCTTCAAGGATGCCTATTCGAAGTTTTTTTTTTTTCTTTCTGTTTTTGTATTTTTTATTTGAATTGGGGCTTCCGTTTTACGTACTCTAAAAACTGGAATTGAGGCCCTCGGTAACGTTTGAAAGTTTCAATTAGGTTAAGAACTCAATCTAACTTTTTTTTTTTTTTTTGCTCGGCAGACGAACGATTTTATAGATCTTGAAGGGGTACATCGAGGACGCTACAACTTAGCTCACGGAGCCAAAGAAAACCAGCACAACCATAAGAAAAACAAAACAAATCATCCAACAAAAGGTTGAATGACGCCCCTACGGATTAAGTTACAATTTTACTTTCCGAATACCATCTAAAAACACCTTAAAATCCTCCACATTGCGACCCTTGTTTTGATTAGGTCCCCCACCTCCCAAGCCTGAGTTGATGCATTATTGAAAGCGTAATCATTCCGAATCAGCCATAAAGACCACAGCTTAGCAAAGAAACATGCTTCTCATATGTGTCTTTCCAAATTGTGGAACCCATGAATGAACCACCAATTAGCCAACTCTAGAACCGTATAGAAAGACCATTTCCGGCCCTTATACTAATCTGAATAAAAATCTTTTATTTTGTATGAAACACATTATTGGACAAATTAAAATATAAGCATAAGTTTGAATAAAAATTCATTAATGACGTAGTTGCGAATTCGAGAAGGAGAAAATATCCTTAAAAATTATGGAAAATTTTGAGTCTCCCTTTATTTGAGTAAAATTTAATCTCAGCAATTCGGCGTGTTTTAATCTATCTGCAGATCGATTGGCTTAATTTTGTCATACATAATTTAAACAGATACCTTATGGATGATGATCAGTTAGCATTTCTGTAATATTAAAATACACCCCCTAGTTTATATGTACTACTTCCTCCGTTTCTAATAATTGTTAGTCCATTATTCCATTCTATATCGACATAGAAGTAGTCAAAGTACACATAAACTCCCGAACACCTTGAGTTCTACTAAATTAAAATTAGTACTTTGGTGTGATTTTTCTATTTTAATTAATTCAAATAAGATCTGTAATTCCTAGCAAAAGAGAAAAAGAGTAGGGGTAAACTATTCCCACCCTCTCTCAATGGAGGCATGGTTCGAGCCCCGCGAGGGGCGGTTTGGGGTTCAAGGCTATGAACAGCCTCTGAATCTCCCGTAGACTAACATACTAGCTAACATCTCGCTAACACACGCTGATGTATACAATATTGGAAAGAAAAAAAGAACCTAGCTATTCCCACCAAGTAAAAATTATTCATCAATGCTTTTGCAGCAGGTATTCTCCCCAACAAAGAGGAACCAATCGTTTATGAGATACTCCTACCTTATAGGCCAATACAACATAAGTATTTACATTTTTAGTAGGAGTGGTAAAGTCGAGTAGCACATGTCTAGCTACCTCGTCATTACTCATCCCAAATAACCACTTGTGAGGAGTAAATATTCAGTAGTTTTCGTAGCACAATTACATGATGCTTCCTATCATTCTCGCACTGCATATTTGTGTGGTTTCTACTTTTTATACGTTTAGTCGTACGGTACCCCATGTAAATGTGTGGTGTGAAAGTGTCCAGAGCACCATGTAGCTGTACTTCGGGAGCACTAAATAATTACATGGTGCTTCAGTAGTTTTGGAGCACAATTACATGATGTTTCGGATCATTCTCGCACCGCATATTTATGTGGTTTCTATTTTCTATACATTTAGGGCGTGTTTGATTGCAGATTTCGTTTTGGGGGGATTCGTAATGAGATGGGATTAGAATTGGGGTTGAGAATGAGGTGGGATTATTAATGAGGATATGAATCATTTATTCATGTTTGTTTAATTTGCACAGGATTAGGATTGAGATTGAGAATGAGAATAAGGTGGAATTGTAAATAACATATTTGTTTTAGCTAGGATTGGGATTGGGATTGGGATTGGAATTGGAATTGGGATTGAGGTGGGTTTTTTAACTTGTTTTGATCAATCCCATGGGAATGGGATTTGTAGTAATACCCCTCCATGGATTGACTAATCCCATCAAATGGGGAGATTGGTAATCCCATGGGATAACTATTCCCACTCCACAAATGCCAACCAAACAAAGTATTACCGGTCCTATCACCTTTTTCAATCCCCATCCCTCCCTCCAAGAGGGTTATCAAACACGCCCTTAATCGTGCACCCCATGTAGGTGTGTAGTGTGAAAGTGTCCAAAAGTACCACGAAGCCGTGCTCCGGGAGAATGGAATAATTAGACATTTAATTTGCCAGACATCATCTAAAGCGTGTACTTTTGTTAGGACTGGGGGACCCTGCAGGTCAGGGGCAGAGCCACCTTGAGATAAGGGGTGGCATCCGACCCCCCTAACTTCCAAATTACAATGGAAATAGTTATAGTTTTCACTCCAAAATTGCTTACTTGACCCCACTTTTACATTACAATTTGCCCCAATCCGTTTAAAAGTTTGGAACTTGAGGAAAAAAATGGGGCAAAGTAAAATATCATCACTTCTCCCCCAAAAAAACCCCCAAAAATAGCTACTTAACTCTTTTTTGTTTACCATTTCAACGTTTTTTTTTTACTATCAAGTAGTATGAAACAAATTTTTTTTGTGCTATAGAAAATTGATTCCACTGCCAAAAATTTCTGGCTCCGCCCCTGCTGCAGGTAGGCATGCGTGCTAGCCTTTCATTACAGCCCCGTTTTGCTGCAACAAGCCAACAAATCCATCCTCTGTTTCTTGTGGTACCCATTAAATGGGGGTAATGATTTCTTAATTTTTTGTGGGGCACATTTTAGATCACTCGAAAATGATTCAAACTGATAATTATTTTTTAAGATAATTTTATGGGTTTTTGCCAAAAAAATGGACTCAATCCAATATCGCTGAGGGCTTTTTCAGAATTTGTAGAGTATGCTATGAATTCTGAAAAATATTTACCATATTCTATTGAGCTTATTTTTTCTAGGAACTCATAAAAAACATTTGAAGAACAATGAGAATTTTGAATTATCTATGGGACACAAAATAGGCCCCGCTAAAATTCAATAAATCATTAATATGAAATTAATTAGGTGTTTTGCCCTACGAATTCTTAAAAATCCCTAACCGATATCGGATTGAGCCCATTTATTTGCAAAAATCTATAAAAATACCTTAATTATAATAAGCGATTTGAATCATTTTTGTAGGAACCAAATGAACCCCTTACAAAAATACGAAGTAAATCATTAACCATCTTGCCCATTTGATGGGTACCAAACAAGAAACGAAGAGAAGGGGTTGGTAGCAGCAAAATGGGGCTGCGCCAGCACACATGCCGACCCCCTAGCGGGGTCCCCCAGTCGCTTTTGTTTATCATACTTAAATAACAAAAAAATTATTCTCCCAAACTTAGTGGAGAGGAGTATTACTCCATTCGTTTTAAAAAGAATGATAATTTTTAAAATTTGTGTCATTTTTCATTACTTATATCTTTCAATTTATAGTAATATTTTTCATGAGTTTAAAAACTTTGTATAATAGAACTAATCGAAAACTCTCAAACAAAATCTATATTACATATTTTTTGAGATTCATATTGAAAGATATAAAGATTGACACGAATATCAAAAATTGTGATTCAATTTGGAACGGAGAGAGTAATATTTTTTTTCAGGACATGCAAGAAGTATAAGTTTTTAGGACATGCAAAAAAAAATTCGTCACCCATACTTATTTTTTGTCACCCAAAGTATTTGTGACAAAAAATCATACAATCTATGATGATTTTCATTCGTCTCTAAAAAACAAAACAAATTACTTGCAGTGATGTTAGTGGGATTTGACCAGTATTAATCCCAGGCCGAGGGACTGTGCTGCGCAGCCCCATGCTGCGCAACATGTTGTATGGGGCGAATCGTCGCCGCTCCGATCTCGCTTCAATGATAAAAACGTTCACTTCATAGAGTTCGTCGAGTAAAACAAGTGTATCAAAAATCAGCTTGATCGCATGTCATTAAGTGCCTCATTCGGACATTATTATCTTGAAATGAATGGATCCAAAACACTAAATGAAAATTTACTATTTTTTAGTACACTTAATAACTTCATGATAATAATGTTCGGATGATGCACTTAATAATATCCGATTGAGCTGATTTTTGATACACTTGTTCTACTCGACGAGCTTTACGAAATGAACGTTTCCAATTATCAGAGCAAGACCGGAACGGCGGCAATTTATCCCGCACAGCACGCTGCGCAGCACGAGACCGTGCAGTCCATTAATCCCTTTGTAATCATGTTTAATTGCGCGCTTTGAAAAGAATAAAACAAAGTCTTCTATCCATATGATGGACGAATAATTAGGAGCGGAGGAAGCAGTACACATAAACGAGTGCGTGTATGTATTCAATTATTCTAGATCAGTCCCTCCATACAAAGATGAATACTACTCCCTCCGTCCCTAAATAAGTGTCCGGCGCGTAAAATTAAACCTTACAAAATATGCATATTTTTCGTTAAAAAATCTAATTTTTTCCACAATTTAATAGAATCCATTACCATCTATTGATTTGTGAAAAAAATTGATTTTTTTAATAAAGCAAATGAATTTTTTTAAAGGCTTAGGTTTGCGCACCGAATACTTATTTAGAGACGGATGGAGTAATATATATGGATACGTATGTATCATCACTTTTAATGCATGATTGGCCCCATACTTATAGGTGACTAAGACTGACGTGGAAATTCTTCAGTCGTCGTAATGGACTTTTGACCTCTACAAATACGTGTACAAAAATTCGACCTCTACAACTACGTGGAAATTCTTCAGTCATCTATGCTATATGATTGAAGGGTTCTTCAACCAACTTTCCATCAAGATTATTGCCATGCCCTAAAATTCAAGGATTCTAGGAAGCATTTAACACATCTTTTTTCACCCTTTCATCATTCACTTGTTATTTGATTTGGGAAAATTTAAGAATCACTAGATTATGCTCGTGCCTGAAGGCACAATTTGAAGAATTCGATACTCAATTGGGTGTTTTCGGTAGTGAATAAGTTGTTAAGAAATGTTAAGTTATTTTCGGTAGGGAATAAGTTATTGATAAGTTTATGAGTATAGTTACAGTAGCAAAAACAGTTTTTGTTAGTGGAAACAAGATAATAAAATGTTAAAACTTTTTTATTAGTGAAAACAAGATGGTAAAATGAATTAAGTTTTTGATATTTTTTGTTAATGAAAACAAGGCCTCAATATAGTTCTGAGTGTCTTTGGCAAGGCGTGAGTAAACTGATTGTGTCTAAAGGCACGAATCCACATACTTTTATAACACGAAAAACCAACTACTCGTTACGGATGATTACATTGACTAATCTAGTATCCAATAGCTCTATCGTAGTTTGTCACGACCAAGGAAACAAAATCAATTATATATAGGGAAAATATTTTCACCATTCCATAAATGCTCCTCCATGCATGAAAGGAAAGTATAAACTCCATAGCAATATCAGCATCACCATCCATTGTTTGAGTGCTCATAAACCATAATAAAGCTTTTAAGCTCAAAAACTAAGAAAATAGTCCCTTAATAAATGTGCTTAACTCTCTTTATAAAAAAACAACTTTTTGTTCTGATCATGGATCTATGGTCAATCGTTTAATTGCTCTATTTATATAAAATATATTGGTTATATTGTGTTTTTGAGAGATTTAGAACTTTGATTCTTAATTTAATTGCTGGGATTTTATTGTATGATTATGATATTTTCAAATTTTTGCGTTGATTGCATGTGAAATTTGTGATTTTCAATATAGCTAGAAAACTCATCTAAAGCCTCTAAAACTTGGACTTCAATTAATTTCGTGCTTAATTGGGAAGAAATATTTTCAAACTTACGATTAATAGTGTCATCCTGTCTCCACTTTCTGGCTCTGCCATTGGCCATATGCATATACCACACTACTATGTCAATCTATAAGGGTCAAATGGTATGTTTCTTAAATTACATATACCACGCTATTATATCGGTTTACGAGCGTTAAACGGTATGATTTCTTAAAACCCAACATCGGGCGAGGCACTTCAAGAGTTTACCCATACACTAATCACGCGGCGGTTAAGCCATTTATTTCATAATCCTAGTTCAAAAGCAATGAGAACCCAACACCATTGTTTTTCCCATGATATGCCTAATCTTTTCACATTTTTTTCAAGTTTCAAAGACAAAACAACAACCGTGGACCCTCGTCAAACCAAGAAATCTAGTTTAATGCGAACTACTACAAGAAAGAAGAATTAGCCCCTAAACCCGCGGTTCTTTCAACTGGTATAATATAATAATAATAAAGGAATTGATCATATCTCTTGTTCGTTGACTCTTTCAAATATCCTTGAGCACTACTTTTCAACAGCCCACCATATCCCTTGATTGATTTGGACGCTGAGTCCCTGCCGTGAGTAACACTCAATGCAATCAGCAGCCCCCAAAAAAAAACGACATAGTTTCTGGGCAAGTGATCAGGGCTCACTTTAATCCAAGACTTCAAGGCTATACGCGGTTGTATGGGGTCCATTTAGGAATTTCACACAAATAATTTGAATCGTTCAATAATTATTAAATAATTATTCGACTCATCTTGAGAAATTTTGGGACAGTTGGATGTTTGTAAATAATTGATCTAATTCATTAAATTTTTCATTCAGAATTCGGAAACCTAAACTCTAAAAGAATCTTGAAAAAAGCAAGATAATTGTATGTTCAACATCCCCTTGAACTGAACTGTAAATATCGTAGGGCTTGTTGAGAAAAGCATTCAATAAAAAAAAATTATCTTAATCAGACATCGACAGATTTGAAAATGCAAAGATTATACTAATCGTAGGGGTTTCACCGAACCCGAAACTTTTGGAGACAGCATGTCCTTTTTCATTTTTTTGATCAAGTCAAACCCATAATTCTTTCTTCCCTAATGAGAAGGCTTCTTTCACGCCTACATAGATAAAACATAAATCTATGTAGATAGACAGGATATTACTGCATACCCATTTTCTTCTTATATATATCTTCTGCTGAACTCTGAAGCTCGTATCCCCTCTCTCTCTCTCTCTCTCTCTCTCTCTCTAGATTTGTCGTATACGTACATTTATATTTGTTGTGGTTTGTGGGAATCTGGAATTATGGCGGGGTATAAACCAAGAAAGATAGATGAAACGCCTACATGGGCAGTTGCTGGTGTGTGTGCAATCATCATCATCATCTCACTTTTATTGGAAAAGATCCTCCACAAACTTGGAGAGGTACTTCTAGTTCATACTCCATTTTGCAGCGGAACCCAGAATAGTTTTCAACTATTTGTGCTCCACTTTGTGTATTCTTATCTATTTGGGAGGAATCTTTAAGTGCTGTTGTTGCTTTTCCTTGATTTTGACCTCAGTTCTTTTATGTCAGTAGTTGGATTTCGCTTTATTTTTCTTACTTTTAGTTCGGATTGCTTATCAAACCACGAAAAGACATGCAATTAAAGTAAAGAAGATTCGGATTGCTTATCAAACCACGAAAAGACATGCAAATTAAAGCTGAAATTTCTTCTTCTGTCATTTCCTTGGTTCTTCTGGCTTACATAAGGGTGATTGGGCATCTTCCGTGGTCTTGTAACCGAGCCATATATTGTAGCGATAGCGAAACTCCCATATATCTCTTGTATTCTCCTTCGTCACAACACAATGGAACAGCTGGCTCGATAGTGGATGTAGCCCGGCCATATTGGGCAAACCAAGCAAATCCGGTGTTCTTGTGCTTTTGCGATTCGATTTCGATATCCTTTATTTTCTGCAATCGGTAATGCGGTAATGAATATAAGTTTTCATTTCAGTGGCTTACGGAAAAGCACAAGAAAGCCCTGTATGAAGCATTGGAGAAGGTTAAAGCTGGTAAGAGAATGGTACTTCTTCTTTTTTTGGCATTATATTTTTGGCGGTTTCTGGTGTTTCCTTCGAACTAAAAATAAGCATCTCATCTCTTGTTTGACTTTTGTTCTATTACTGCAGAGTTGATGGTTCTTGGTTTCATATCGCTGATCCTGGTATTTAGCCAGTACTACATTGCCGAAATCTGTATTCCCACTAAGGTTGCGAATACTATGTGGCCATGTAAAAAAGAAAAACTCAGTGAGACAGGTGATAATCGACGGAGGCTTTTGTGGTATGAGCACCGAATGCTAGCTAGTAAAGAGTCCAAATGCAAGGAGGTAACTAATTCTATCGGTGATCGAACAGCTTACTTGACAACATGGTTGTAAATACGAATTTGTTATCCGGAGCCTATTATTGGTATTAAAGAGTGAATAATTTTGTTAGCTAGGCGCGTGCTAGATATACATCTATGTGTCTTGATGTTTATTTTTAACGGTACTCTCGCAAGTCTCAACCTGATCATAACCATAGAATTATTTGAAACTTAAAGCTTCACATTCCTCTTATTTCGGTATCTCTATAGAGCTATACGTACTTCATTGTTTGAGCAGGATGTTTACAGCTTCCATTGGTGAAATGATGACATGACATGCATTGTTCCCTAACCAACCTTTTTTCTTGCCAACAGGAAGAGGGCAAGGTGCCAATCATATCTGTCGATGCACTGCATCAGTTACATATCCTCATATTCTTTTTAGCAGTCCTTCATGTGCTATACAGTGCTGTCACGATGGGGCTTGGGCGACTAAAGGTAATCTAAATTGTGATTGTATTTGTTTTCGAGTCATTTAAAGCCATTCGTAGAAGCCTGGCTCCAATGAATTTTCTTTAAGTTAGGTTGGCAAAATGCCCTTTTGCCAACCTAAGCCAGTACCGTATCAAAATGAGTTGGTTTGCTGATTGTGAGAGATTAGTGTAAAATACTCAGCCCCAAGTTAAGATGAGCTTGGCACGTTTTCTTTTGAACTAACCCAAACAAGCTGTAAACAAGTCAACCTCACTTCGAACCCTGTACTTTATTTTTTGCGTTGGAGAGACCATTGTTGTAGTTGTGAAGCAAAGTCCCGCAATGTAGGGATATGGAAATACTGTGCAGCATATAAGTGTTACAAGTGTGGGCACCCTCACCTCAAGAGCAAGCTTTTGGAGTTGAGTTCTGCACATAATTGTGTGACATAGTATCAAACCCTAAGTATCAGGAATAGGAAGGGAGTGTGCCTCACTTGCATGCGGGGAGTGCATTATACAAGGGTGGGTGACGGTGTCAATCAAAATTGCACATCGCCTGGGTATGAAAATAATGTTCCATAACAAGCTCAAGAGAACCCTCACAGAGGGGTAAGAATTTCTGGGTAATGGTATGAAAACCTAAAATGGCCGAGGCAATTTAGGACTTCCAGTGATTGGGATTGGGGCAATTTAGGACTAAATCTGGGTGTGACAAAATATTAAAATCGAATTGGAAAATGCACTATATTTTGGCAACACTTCAATTTATGTGGTTCAGTTGACCCCTTGGGTATCAACCTTTCTCCGTCCTTCCATCAACTAAATAAATAGCTTCTGGGATTGTATTCTCATCAAGATTGTCTAAGAGTATTAACCCGCTATCTTATGTGACAAAACTTGAATTGAACCGAAATAGATCTGGGACTCGTGTGTTCCAACCTCAGAGCAATAGGGGAAACCACATGCGTAATTAGCTGGATTGAATGACCTGAATCAAAATCTCCCCCAAAAGTTCTCAACCTAAAATGTACACTCCTTTTGGTATTTTATTGATCTGATACTCTTCTAATGGTTATGTTTAGATTCTAGATGATATACCCAACACTGAATACCTTTAGTTGCCTGATGAAAGCTACTTCATGCAGATTCGAGGGTGGAAGCAGTGGGAGCAGGAGACTGATTCCCATGACTATGAGTTTTCAAATGGTATTATTGCATGATATGAATTCTTTGTGTTTTAGTTTGAAATTTTATATTTCTTGGTCCCAAACATTGGTATCACATTGATATTTTGTTCGCAATTGTAATGTGCAGATCCCGCAAGATTCAGGCTCACGCATGAGACATCTTTTGTGAGAGCACACACTAGTTTCTGGACTCGGATTCCATTCTTCTTTTATGTTGTAAGATATTGTTCTCTGAACCTCACTTATTCATTTGAACTGATCTATTTGTTTGACATACTTTGGAAATTCAAGTATCTTCAATCTCACTTGCTGGTGTTTATATCACACTCTTCATTTTGCGTTTGGAAGTTCTTGAAAAGAAGGTAAAAGAAGAGAAAATAAGACGGAAGTTTTAGGGGATGTGTATTTATTTCCACTTGCTGGTTTAACAATGAAGAAAGGAATGTTGAAGGAATTTTCCCCTTGTTTTGACCGTAAAGGAAACAGGAAAGAGAATAAGTGAAGCGCGAAGTGAAAAGTGAAAAGTGAAAAGAAAAAGAAGAAAAGTATGAAGCCGAAATTCAATTACTTTATTTGATTCTTCCCTTCTTCTTTCCAAATTAGGAAATAGGTATTAGATGAGGGAAATTTTGTATCTCTTCTTTTTCCTTCCTGAGTTCAAACCAAACCCTTAGGCAAATGGTGCTTTTTATTTCCTCTTGTAAACAAATGGTTTGATTTTGGAAACCTACACTAGTATGTAAGTGGGAGTGAGCAATGGCTCGTGAACAACCTTGCCATTGGTTTTACTTTTCTTTCGGCTTACATCATATTTTGTGGGTGCTCTTCCTTGTGTATCATTGTCTCTTAATTGGTTAGGACACCCTACTCCCTTGTTCATAGCATAACCGAAAAGAAAACAAAGTGACCTTAAGTAGGCACGGTGTTTTAAGTATAATTCTCTCATGGTTTAAGCCCTAAAAGTTGCGTTATCATCTGATTAGCTTGAAATAAGCCTACTGTTAGACAACTTCTGTTTCCTAAACAGCTATTAGACTCCTTATTTATTGTTGATTTTTCTTGCAGGGATGTTTCTTTCGACAATTTTTTAGGTCTGTTAGTAGGTCGGACTACTTGACCTTGCGCAACGGATTCATCAGTGTAAGCTTTATTGGTGATAAAAACCTGTACGCTGTTGTAGACTATCTTCATTTTATTTAACCATGGTGTTTTTAAAGGTTCATTTGGCTCCGGGAAGTAAATTTAACTTCCAAAAATACATCAAGAGGTCATTAGAGGATGACTATAAGACAGTTGTGGGAGTCAGGTAATATAACCATTTAAATCTTTGCTTTTTTTGAAATAGATTGAGGTTTCGCGACTCCTCTGTAGCCTATTTTCAATATAAGTACTCCTATCCTATGTTCTGTCTCCTGAATTTCTTGGTGATGTTGACAGTCCGGTCTTGTGGGCATCATTTGTGGCTTTCTTGCTCGTGAACGTCAGTGGTGAGGCCCTTTTTTCATTGGAAAATATGATTGCAATTAATAAATTCCGTGGGCCGATTTTAGTCTCTAATTTTCATCGTTTTTATGAATGTTAATATCAATTTCAGGGTCGCAGGCGATGTTTTGGGCAGCACTAATTCCTCTATTTGTAAGAATCTAGTCTCCGTCATGTATTTTTTTTTTTTCTCAGATTAAGAGGGAAGGCGATTCTTTATCAATGCATATGCATATGCTTATACATTTATATTTTGTTTTTGAATGATTTTCAGATAATCTTAGCTGTTGGAACAAAGCTCCAAGCCATTTTGACTAAGATGGCGCTTGAAATCACAGAAAGACATGCAGTTGTCCAAGGAATTCCTCTTGTGCAAGGCTCGGACAAGTACTTTTGGTTTGGTCGGCCACATCTAATGCTTAATCTGATCCACTTTGCCTTATTTCAGGTACTAAATGTACTCTGTTTTGAAAATGAACCTGAAGTAATATCCGGACTATAGAACACATACTAGCTTATGTGATTGGATGAACATTCAAAATCTACGCTGGAGAAAGTTGTTCGAAGCCCACACATTCTTTTAAAGTGGTCAAGAGCATCTCACCTAGAATGTTCAATATCAAATGAAAATAGCTTTGGCGTATTTTGGATATCATTTGAAACAAGTTTATTTCATCTTACGCCTATAGTGAAGGGACGAATGAACATGTGGAATTTACAGATGGAGAATCATGTTTCTATTGCTCGATATCCGTGAGATAAGAGGTTTTTGTGAATCTAATATGTAATCAAGGGTGCATGATGCATTTAGCTATGCTGATTTTGAAATACTTATTTTGGTACTTGCTCTTTGATCTCAACATCTGCTTTGTAGTTCGTTGTTTGTACTTATCTTCTCTCTACAAATCATCGTTTACTAACCGATATCTATCGCTTTGTACTGTGTGCAGAATGCATTCCAATTAACGTACTTCCTGTGGATATGTGTAATGATCTTTTTCTCTCTATCCTCACTACAAAATTTCAAATACGTCCTTACATTTTTTTCGCCCTTCCTAAATTCCTAATAATCTTGACAAAGTTGACACGGAGTTTTCTTTCCATGCAGTATGAGTATGAGCTAAAAAACCCTTGCTTCCATGACAACCTCAAGCTTGTGATTGGGAAAATTGTTTTGGGGTGAGCTTTTCTTCCATAATTTCTCATTACAATTTAAATAGTTGCCTTATGCTTGGACTTGAATTTTTACTGAAGCTCTGAAACTGACCTGGACTTACTGGAATGAACTTTGTTGGGTTCGCAGGGTTGGAGTTTTGTTGTTATGCAGCTACATCACGCTTCCTCTGTACGCCCTTGTAGCTCAGGTACTTGAAAAGTCTGTGGCATTTAAGAAGCCTTTTCTTGTATATTGATAAAGAAAAACAAACAAACAAACAAAAAACAGGCCTTTGATTCTAAATTTTGTTGACACAAGCTTTGGGCAATGCCACATTCTCGTGCTCTATGTCAAACGATGGATCCAAATCAGTTTGAACAGCACAGAAAGTTGTTATCATGCAGAAGATTTGTCCTACGAATTTAGATGCAAAGTCTTGTATTAATGCTGGAGGTGACTTAACGAGCTTAATTGGGTCGACCACTGGATTGTTCTAGCTGGCCTAAAAACATAACGAGTTTCAAAATATGTTCAATGTTTATTCATCAATTGAGCTGATTTTGTTAACGAGCTTCAACTGAGCTGATCACTGGCTATCTGGCTGAACTTGAGAAGCTCGATATCCATTATAACAAGGCATCATCAAAGTATAACCGGAAATAACAAAACAAGTCATTGTGATTTGCTTGCTATTGAAAGTATGTTCAGATAGTTGGAATTCCATAAGCTATAAGAATCTACAAGCTTCAAAATGGGGTCACTTGGCTTGTTTGCATTACGAGTCAATCTCGAACGAGCTTTTAACGAGGAGAACACGAGTTGAGTTGCTTAGTTCATTTCAGTCCCGTTTGAGTTTGTTTAATGATTGATTGCTGACGGCTTTATGCTGGAATTTCAGATGGGCTCACACATGAAAAAATCCGTCTTTGATGAACATACATCCAAGGCCCTTAAGAAGTGGCACAATGCAGTAAAGAAGAGGACCCGCAAAGGAGGGAAGTCTCCGGCACGAGCACTAGGAGGCGGAAGCCCGACAGCTTCCGTGAGCTCAACCTTGCACTCAGCCGGAGCAGCCCTCCACCGGTTCAAGACCACCGGTCACTCCACCCGATCCTTCACCTACGAGACAGACCCGGAGCAGTCCGACTATGAAGCTGAACCACATTCCCCCACATCATCGGCAACAACCGACTTGATTGTAAGAGTTGATGACAATGTTTCGGAGATTGAACTGAGCGCACCCAATGGCGTAGACGAAAATAGAAACGTGGATGACTTCTCATTCGTGAAGCCCGCTCCGTTAAAGTGAAAGATTATGCGGGTGATCATCCCACTGTTTTTTCCTTCAAATCTGGGAGTTATTTTTTGTTCTTTGTATTTTGATGCAATAGTACAGTTGTTTGAATGTTAGCTAGGCTAAGTATAGTGCCATTTCTTGTAAATTTGACATTCATGTCCAAATATTACAAATTTTAATTCTCATTTTTTTGCTTTTGCTTCAATTATTAGGATAAGATTGGCTGGCTTTACTTTATCCAAGTTTATAGTGTGGGGTGGTGTTCTAGTTGGATCTCCGGATCTAGATCTTGACTGAGCTCCTCCCTCCCTACCTAACTCTGCAAGACAGGAACCACGTTAGTGCCTGGCCAACTGAGGATGACTGGTAGGCACTTGGATGGCTAAGTCAGTCCCAGTCGAATGGAAAAAGACGACGTACCTCTTCTAGGATTGGTACTGTTCCTTACACAGGGAGTCCCCTGCTTGGGTCTCTCAGGTAGCTCGTGTCGAGCACATGCCCCCTGACGATTGCGATTGACACGCTGTCGGGGAGCACGTGTCTGGACCACAAGGGGTGCCACATGACCGGACCGGACAACTCAATGCCAACATGTCACAACCAATCCATATGCGATCCATCAAGATTCCGACCAAACCCTTCAGCCCGCCTGCGAAGCCCCAGGCTATCGTGGAGCTTGTGGTTGCAAATGGACGTTGGCTGTCGAGTCTGACTAGGCTTTTCCCATATTGGGCTCGCCGGCTGCCCAATTGACCGACCCACGCTCCGGCCCACTACAAATAGCCTTGTATGTTTTTCGTTGAACTCTTCCTAAATGCATAGACAAGGATGGCAAAGGGACGGATTTGGGCCAGAAGGAAAACCCGGGGGATGGCGCATGGGTGGAACGAACATCTGGAAGCATTGGCGCCTCTGCACGACTTGCATCAAGATCACTCAAAGCAGTTGTTCAAGCTCGAGTCTAACCGTTGGCTCCCCTACTGCCGGCTTGCACTCATTCTATCCCCATCTCCAGGAGGAGTAATTGGGCGGTATTACGGATGGGAATGTAGCAAGGTCCAGGAATCTATCACGATGGGGGCACCTTATTAATTACAATGACGAAAGATCCTACAAATTAAGACAAGTAGTAGTACTAGCTGCAAAAGTTTACAAGGCATAGTTTCGATAAAGCTATTTGAAAATGAACACAAAACCTTAGACAAGATTTTCAGAGTTACGTTTTACATGCACATCGACAAGTTTTTAGAATGATCAAGATTGTTTTGTTGTTGATTTTATTTTAAGGTATCTCTCCTGGATGGTTGAAAATAAAGAGAATCAAAAAAGATGGCTCCAAATAGACATAAATGTTCAATCCGGCCAAGTCCTACAATATTAACAGTACAGATTAAATTTTTGATCTCAAAACACAACCCATTTTGAAAGCACAATAGAGAAGCCACAAGAAGAAGAAAATAGCAGCATAACACCAAGGGGTCGGTTTGGTGCTATCCTCCTGTGAAAGATCTCAGGTTCGATTCTCATTACCAGCAACTTTTGGGAACCACCTCATCTCACGTGTAAGCATGAAAATAGCCTCATATATATTTATAGCTCCCATAAGAGCGGATGTGAAGGGGATAATACAAGAGGAAGGCGACAGTTCGAAAAAGATGTAGCTAGTAATTGGATAATGCAAAACAAGAAAAGGAAAAGGAGGAGAACAAAGGATTAATTTGAAGTGGAGAGAGGATCTTGTCAGATAAGCGGGACCACGTTAGCAGACAATTTCACATGTTTGGCATGGCTTTAGTTTACAAAGGGCCACGAAAGTTTTACGCGCGTTCGGTTGTCGGATTATTTTTTTTATTAATAAAATTTAAGAGTTAGGACTAAAAATGAGGGAACGAGGACATTTGGGTTCGTTGGAGATACACGAGATTGTAATGCAACATAAAATCCATTAGTGTTTTATAACTGTGCAAATTAGGAATTCGAAAACCCTTGACCATATGTATCCAAGGCTCTAATCCTCTTCCTTAAAAACCAAAACCATAATCACGGGTTAAAAAGATCGGTTAAAAATCATTTCGAATGAATTTGGTCCGGTTCGGATGAGAATGTCATCCCTAATCAAACAAGGAGAGAGAGAGAGAGAGATATATATGGGGGACCACCATGAAAAAACCAATCCATTTTTTTCTTTCTTGTGGAAGACATTTTGGGGGGAACAACACCATCACTAACCAAGTATAACATGAATATATAAATCTGTCAATTTTTCCTTTTCTCTTAACACTTTTCTCCCTTTTCCTTAATTTCTTACATTTTCTTCTATTCCCATAATCTAAACTAATCAATTTTAAAAATGTGGCCCCCCAGGGGTGTAGTGCATTTGGTCAAGGATCGGGCCACAAGTTGAGGTTAATTTCAACATACCAAGGCTTTGCGCGTAGGTTCGATCTCTGGCAGCTGTATACTCTGAACTTAACCGCTGCGCGGTGTGTGGGGTCACTGCGCGCAGCACAACCAAGGGAGACTCTCCCAATGTGTAGCCTATGGAATATTCTCCCCTGGGTTACGCCCCCAATTTCAAAATCGTGACAGTAAGTGATCAGAGATTGTCAATTTATTCAAAAGTTATATCTATCGTTGAGGTTATACTCTCCTAAATCGAATTAAATAAGATAACTAAGAGGAGCTAGGGGAAACTATAACACGTAGCTAACACACACACACACACACACAAAAACGTTCACTACTTTAAATTTGATTTTCCGAATTATGTAGACGAATTAAATTCGACGGTATTCCCTCACTTTTTTTTTTATCGGCAAGATGGCATTCCTTCATTTGGAGGTGTAGATCTTTCACACAAAATTCGATAATCTTACAAAACTGGTCCTTCTGTTTGTCCATCGTCTTTTATCTTGACGAGATATTTCTTTAATGAATGTTCACTTCACTTTGAAAACTCCAAATGTAAAGTTTCATAGTTGTGTTGCAACACAGAAGCTGTGACATGGAGTAGTACTCGTCAAAACGTATATAGATTTTGAAAAAATCTAACTCAATTTCATTAACTAGGTTAATGTGGACTAATACAAATATATATATATATATATATATATATTAACTTTAAAGAAAGGAAGAGGCAGAAACTATCCTTTTATCTTTGACAAATATCCTCCATTTTGGGGAGTGGGATCAAGTTTCATCCAATATTAGTCTATTTTTTTGTTAAAGAATTACGGAAAAAATTACAATAACGGGACACTACAGCATGTGAGATTCCTAGCAATCTAATCTACTATAAACGAACCGAAAAGAAATAGCCTCATACGTGAAAAAGATAATTACAACAAAAATTTCTTGCACATAAAGAACTAATAATGAGCTTTTGCTCTCGACAAATTTTTTAACCACTTGACTAGAGAGCATACAAAAGGGGCTAGCAAGGCTAGACATATATAGCTGGTTAACCTATTTCGAAGGGTAGTAGTAATTTATATCAATACTCTCTCTCTCTCTCTCTCTCTCTCTCTCATATGAATTTATCATGTTACCATTTCTTTAATTCAATTTCTCATAGAATAATGATACATGAAGAGTAACGATAAAAATAACAAAGAGTGTGAACAACGCTAAGAAGAGTGCGAAAATTGATTCTTTTGGAAAAGATAACGAGTACCGAAAAGACAATACCTTGCCTTAGCCAAGTAGGGAGTAAGAGACGATTTGAACTAAATTGATTACTACTTCTAAAGACGATGAATATGTTTAATTTTCATTGAACTGTTTTTAGTTATTATATTAAATAAAATTTTAAAGCAGACAGACAAAAAAAAAAACACTTTAGACAGCCTCAATTCATGACAAATTCCAGGTCTGGGTATTGAAGAGAGAGTAGAGACTAGGCAGGGAAGCTTCATTTTGTCGCAATCCTCACACCACATGTCTACTTTTTCATCACTTAATTAATTCGTATGGCTAATTCTTCTTGCACGCTTCTTAAAACACCTCTGTGTAACACACCATCCAGAAACTCAATACATTTTGGCAATCTGAACGGTTCATTTCTTAGGTCTCAAGACAAAAACCCTTAATGCAATAAGATAAGATTGATCGGATATCGTTGAAGATTTCAGAAGTTCAAATTTTTTTCGAAAAAAAATGAATCTGTAAAAATGCTTTTTTTTTAACTAACTGATTTGAATCATGCATTTATCGATATCTAATTAATCGATTTTTTTCTTTCCCATATTAGCTAGTCTTGAAAATGTGTTCAAAAGGATGTGCACCTAGCAAGTAATTATTCACTTAGCGTTGTTTACGTGGTACTCTCAATCATTTACTTACCGACAAATGATATGGTAGAGACATTATCGTTCATTTTTGTTTTGTTACTGGGAGATAAAAAGTGACCCCCAGTATACGATTGACAATCTTTTATTTGTGAGAAGGCTCGTCTGACAACGACACATGATACTTCAGAAGTACTCAATAATTGAACGTATTACTTTAGCAAATGTCCTCAGCATATATATACATACATACATTAGGTACAAACCGACTTAACTGTGAACCACTTTGCTTTACTAGAACAGTTGAGCTACCTCCCAAAAACCCTCCCCTACCCCCACCCACACCTCTCCCTCTCTCTCTCTCTACTCTAACAGCTAGTCATGCCTCGTCCTCCTAGATTCCTCACCACCATCGTCAATTCAACTAATAATACAACAGCAACGGCAGCAGCAGCAGCAGCAGTAGCGGCAGCTGACCCGCCCGAACCCGTCGCAGTCGAGCCCGACTTCGTGGTCGTCCTCGCCGCCCTACTCTGCGCCCTAATCTGCGTCGTCGGCCTAATCGCCGTCGCCAGATGCGCCTGGCTCCGCCGCGGCTCCAACGGCAACGGCGGCGCGAGATCCTCCAACCAGAACAACAAGGGCCTCAAAAAGAAGGTCCTCCAGTCGCTCCCGAAGTACACCTACAACGAGAAGCTCGCCGCCGCCGCCGGTACGGGCGGCGGAGGCAGCGAGTGCGCGATCTGCCTGGCGGAGTACGCCGACGGCGACGAGATCCGCGTGCTGCCGCAGTGCAGCCACGGCTTCCACGTCGTCTGCATCGACACGTGGCTCGGATCTCACTCCTCGTGCCCGTCGTGCCGCCAGATCCTCGTCGTGACAAGGTGCCGGAAGTGCGGCGAGTGTCCGGCGGCCGCGGCCTCCACTGCCGCCGCCGGAGCTCGGACTGAGGGTTCTTCCTCCACTGGATTTCTGCCGTGCTGAGGAGAGCAATGCTAGGAACGCAATTTAAAATATTAATTAATTGGAGGGAGCAAGTCTGGTGCCAGTAGCCGGGGGTAATTCCAGCTCCAATAGCCTGTATTAAATTCGTTGCAGTTAAAAAAAGTGCTTTGTAGTTGGAAATTGGGTCTCGGTCCGCCTGACTCCCGACACTACCGTATCGAACGGCTTCAGACAAAACTGCGTTCGCAGTGACGTGCTAAAGTTGTGTTCTTAGATGGGGATGAAAAGGAAACCCTAACTTTTTTATGTACAATCCCTGCATAAGGCAAGTGTGAAGTTTGATTTTGTAGAGTACATCTATCTATAGTGCTAGATTTGGGGTAGACATGGAAAAACTGGAAACAATTGGGCTATAAAGCAGTTTTTTCCTCAGTTACAACTTACATCAATGGGGGAGGAAAGGGGAAATTGAATTTGCTATTTGTTGTACGTTGAGGAGGACATGAGAAGCCATGCCTTTGTTGTTGTATATATTGAAAGTTTTTCCATGTTGTGATAGGAATGAAATATAATGCAATTTGCCCCCTTTTCTTAGCTCTTGTGTAGTTTTGGTGAATTGGTTGAAATTTAGAGATTGCTTATGGACAATTTACCATTTCAAGGCTTGGTGATGGGTACTTTTTTCCCGTCATTTCTGTCCATTTTTCACAGGAGCAATTCTGGAAACACAATTGTGGTATGCTTGTATCTAACGGCTCGGATTGCGTTCTTGCACTACAGGGTCCCCTGATTTCGATAGGTCTTAACATCGCATTCGTAGCTAGATTGTTTTCATATAGCCTGTTGTATTTGAAAGGGAATTTATGGAAAACAGGGAAGGGTGTAGGAAGAATAGAATAGATGGCATTATTGTTGAGTGTTATTTTGTTTGCCCATTTTGGTGAGTGATATGACATCTATGATTTGAACTAAACATTGAATAATTGATGGTGATATTTTCAGATTTTTTGTAACCTTTTTTACTGGGGAAATAATTTTTAATTACCTTCTCCTCTCTTTTTTTGTAACTACACTTTTTTTTTTTTCCTTCTTATACGTAAATTTACATAATTATCCTTTCATGAGGGAATTTGTTTACACTAGAAATGGTAATGTTGTAAATGCACGTCACATGATGACCAAACAAGGAGTGCAATTATCAAAAAAGAGTGAAAATTATTTACCCCGTGCAAGTTGTCCATTTCGGTTTTTTTTTTTTTTTTTGTAAAAAAAATCGAATATTCAGACCAGCTTACGCTCACCTCGACTCCCTTTATCTTTCTCCTCTCACTTTGTCTTACTTTTACTCTTGGTGAGAACCCTAAAAAAGGAAAAATTATTCCTACCACCTTCCTATTATTATGTGGGGAGGTGAAGATCCCATCTTTTGTTGCTAGCACGAGTTCAACAAGAAGTACTTTTGGCGTGGGGTAGTCATTTCTCATTTCTAATTTCTTCTTAAAGTGTCGGACTAATAATTTGCCTTCTCTTTTTTGAACAGTTCCTTTTTCTTTCTTTTTCTTTTTAAAGATAATTTGCCCGCCTTCTCAAAGTTTGCCTTCTCTAGAGTAACATTCTATAATATGTTACTCTGGATGTGTTATATTTCGAGTCTTATATCTTGCGAAAAACAGATTCAGAAATGTCGTTTAGTTGGGGGCACCGTATTAATCATAGTGGCAAAAATTAAAATTAATCTTTTTTTTTAAAATCTTTACGGAAGAGTTTTATAATTCTATTCCTTTTTTTAGAAAAATAAGTACTCTTGTGTGTTTTCTTCCCGATCTATACTATGAATACTGGATACTACTAAAAATTACTACCAAACTTTGTCAAACTGCTATTTTACTCGAAGTCTACAGTATGTTACTCTGGATGTGTTATATTTCGAGTCTTATATCTTAAGTAGGGACGGGTTCAGAAATGTCATTTAGTGGGGATACCTTGTTAATCATAGTGGCGAAAATTTATTTTTCTAGTTAACCACAATAAGATCGTTTACATAATTAAGGCAAGCAATACAAACTACACAAAAACTATATAACACATACTTTCACTTAAATTATGTAAAAACAAAGCACAAAAAATCTCAGACAAAATTTGAGAGTATGTTTTACATGAACATCGACAGGTTTTAGAATGATCGATATAGTTTTATTAATAATATTATTTTAAAATATTGCTCTTAGACGGTTAAAAAATAAGTACAATTAAGAAAGAATTGATCCAAGTAGACAAATAGTTTGAAAATCAATAAGTATAAATGCACCATATGACGAAATTGAAACATAAAACTAGTTATATATTATGTATATGTTTAAGAAATATGCACTTGTTTATATGTAATAGCACACTTAATTTCATAATTATACAAAAGATACGAAAATATGACAAAATTATTTTAGTTTCGAGCGGCCACGTGCCCCCCTTTCCCTCCGTGCCTGATCTTACGCAGTCAAGCTTATGTCAAGGAAAATGAGGAGGGTTATCTCTTAGGTGGGTTATGTGTTACGTAGCATGACGGCCAACATAAGAAAAATCACGTCAAATTCGTCATCAAGTTAGTTCTTCACCAGATTCACATTTCTCCCCCTTTTAATTACTGCAAAAAAAGGCAAAAAAAAAAAAAAAAACTTCCAAACTCCAAAGTGACATATGAGAATATGCCCCATTTTGAACATTATATCTTTGACAAGATTTACTCAAAGGAATCTGATTTTTGGCACTACTCTTGTCAAATTGTGTCTATTAAAGTTTTTTTTTTTTTTTTTGTCACAACGATAACAGGTGATATTATAGATCCAATAAACAGTACATCAAGAGGAAATTATATCCCTAAACAAGGGATCAAGAAATCAAATAGGAAGGGACTCAGTACAAAGACTATACTCAACTCCAACTAAATCCATCGCTCCAAACAGACGGAGCACTACAGAAAATAACCAAAAACACCCACATAGGGAAGATAGAAGCCCCACAAACAGTGAGAAATCCCACACAGGGGACACCAAAGAAAAGAACCAGAAAAAAAGAGAAAAACCGGAAACGGAACCGGACGGAGTCCGTCGTTCCGGAGCAGAATTCATCCACCCACCTAGATCTCCCACTCCGGCGCGAGGAGGACGCCTCCGACAACCACAATCTGCAGCCGCTACATCCAAAAGCCGTCGGACTGCACGGCGGAAGAGGCGGAGGAGGGGCGGCAGATGGTGGTTTGGAGATGAGGAGGATGGGGGTGAAGGGAAAAAGAGAGAAAACCTTCGAGATCTATAATCGAGAAATTGAAAAATCCCACAAGGAGGAGAAATCCCTCCCCTCCCGTCACCCATTGGGGCAAAAAACCCTGGGGGGGGAGGGGAAATGAGAGAAATGGGGGCGACGACTTCTTTAGGGTCAGAGGGAGAGAGAGAGAGAGAGAGAGAGAGAGAGAGAGAGAGGAGTTTATCCCCCGTGCATTCAAATTGTGTCTAGTAATGTTAACAACTAAAAATCATTAACAAAAAACGAAGAATACGTAACTTTATATCTTTGACAAGATTTACTCAAACCAAGTTATAAGGCTCCCGTGTCCAGTAAAGTTAACTTACTAAAAATAGTAAATGAAAATCGAAGAATTATAAGTACTTTAAATTTATTTTTCAATTAGAACTTTTGTAGGTAAGAAAATAATTGTTTTCAACCCGTGCATAGCACAGGTTTCACGCTAGCAACAAGAAAAATAGAAGAAAACAACCACAAAAAAAAAAAAAAAAAACCATCGCATAACTATGACAATCACCTTATCTTGAAATGTTTTCATATGACTATGGAGTCAACATTATCAGGTATTATATTGCATTATAAACGTGTATCGATGTAGTTATAGTTTCCATATCAAAATCTTTATGCAAACTATCTTGTTCTATCGCGAAATTTGTGTTAAAGTGTTAATTGGTCACAAAAATCTTTTTCCCATTTAAAAGATTACAAAAAGACCTATACAAGTCATACACAATACAAATATTTTGTTTCTATACTCGTACGCGTATTGTACAGTTTATTATGATATCATTCAATATATCTTGTACACGTATACGCAGGAAGGTCACATCACGTGCTATGAGACAAAGGACATTATTAATCAAAATGGTACGGGGACAGGACCCAGAAAAACTGAAACTCGACCGGTCAATTTTTTTTTTTCCCAAACCTTAGCTCCTCACCAGTTATGGAGAGCACTAGACCGGTTCAGTTTCGGCTTTTTGAGTCCGTGTAGACAACTCCGGTCCAGTTTTTGTCTTTTTTGGGGGAAAGGGCTATGAATCTTTTGGCCATGTAGGGAAAAAGTTTAGCCAGAGAAAAAGAGAGGAGGAAATTAAGCAGATTCTCCCATATTAAGCTTCAAGATTCTCTTATACCTTTACACTTTCCCTGTTGTGAACCATACCCTTTTCTCTGCCAAATTCAACTCATCTAAACTATTGATCAATAGTGTGTTTACTCAGATGTCTCTCTCAAGATTTATAATCTTGTAAGCCCAAAGGGTTTGCCTAGTGATTAAGGCCTCAAACTCGGGGTTTGCTCCATCGTAAGATTTTAGGTTTGAAATCTTTAAAGCGCTATCAACTCCTTTAGGGTCAGTCCATACAGACCTCTAAATGGGACCCTCGCAAGTAGGCGGTGAAATTGGTCCCCTATGATTAGTTGAGATACGCATAAGCTTGTTCGAACGCCTGAGTTATTGAAAAAAATATTTATAGTCTTGTCTCAATATTTTATGCACAAAACAATTGAATACTTTGTCATTAAATCTAGGGAATAAAACTTGCTTTGACAAATTTGATTTGTTCCGGTATCTTTACTTTGCCGCCGTGTTACTTCAAGCATAGATAATGAAAGTTGTTGACATTCAAAGGAAAGAATTAGAATAAAGATAAAGAAACCTACACATTTTCTTCAAGTACATCCAATAACATCATCACATATTTGTGTGTGTATATATATATAATCTTAATAAGGGGTGGGAGAAACTTGCACAAATCCAAGATTTTCTCAAATGATGATTTCTCATGTCACGCGAAATAAAATCCATCACGATCCCATTTGATTATTCTAGCCATTCATTTAATTAGTTTCGTTGTGTTTTTATCATTCGAGTTGAAAATGAGGTCTATTAAATTGATATCTAGCTGAACGAAGGTCAAAATATATTTGTCACAATGGAAATGGACTGCAGGACTCTAACCATTCATGACTCTTCAGACAAATATGATTCCACCAAACCTTTGTCAATATCCAATTGATTTGATTTTTGCATGGACAATAAGTATACTTCAAAATCTACAAAATAAACGACTCAAATAGTTGAATAAGACTGTTGGGGAACCACATGAGCAAGTATCACACCAGAAGTTTTCAATTCGCTTGAAACCCAAGACCTAGTGTTGTTAAGAGTCCGATCCACAATGATTCTCCCCATGTGTGCAGACGCTCAATCCATTGGTGAGTACCCACATAGTCCGCAAACATCACTTTGTCCCAACACACATTGACAGACCCAAGTCCAGTACTTAAAGGCCCCGTTTGATAAAGGTATTAGCTTTTAGGATTGAACTACCAATCCCAAGGGACTAACAATAGTTTGTTTGGTAACCTAAAATGGGTTGGGATTATTAGCCCAATGGACTACCATGGTGGGCTTTTGGGGGTATGCACAATACCCTCTCACACTTGGTATTGATAATCCAAACCTAACACAAACCATGCGGAATTACTTTCCTATCCTTGTTTAAACCAACTAATGACCAATCCCTCCTCCCCGTTAAGATTTTAGTTCTTGTTTTTTGGGTTCCATTAAACACCAAAAAAATAGCTAACTCCATATAGCTTAGGTTTGCTACTATTACTGATACATAGATTAGGTTTGCTACTAACTGTTCGGTATATTTTCGAAAATTTCCATCTGCGTAATAATTTTTTTCCGAATGTACTTTTTTGATGTTGTGACAGTTTTCTAGAAAATTGGTTTGATCCGGAAAATATTCATTTGGGTTTGAGCTGGTTTGATTAGGTATTGAATAAATTAGTTTTGCATAAGCGCAAAAATGAAAATGTATACTATGGATTCAATCTTATCCGATGCGAAACAAACATGATATTAATAATCTCATCATCTAATCACATCTCAAACAAACATATTCATTCCTAATCACATCTCCTTACGAATTCCAACCATCTATCAATATTATCAAACGAGGCCAAAAACTCAAGTCTTGTAAGCGGTGAGTCACCAAATTATATATTACGGTCCAACCCTTTTTTTTCTTCCTATTTATCCGACGGGGACTCAAATCTGTTCCAACAAGTGTATGCTAACCTTTTTCGTAAAAAGAAATAGGCACATTGAACGGTATCTCTTTTTAGTCGTCGAAATGGCCGAAGAAAATTTGGACTCAGTCAGTCTATCTCGAAAATGACAAGCGTAGTGTGCCACTTGGGTAGCATTCAGGTAGGATTCCACTCTGGGAAACCAAGGTAATCCATCATTAAAGGGTAGTAAAATATCTTCTCTTCTTACTCACTACACAAATCATACGTGTAGTAGTTTCACTTTTCCCAAGCATTTTTCATGTTTCGAGTCTGTATTTTTCATGTTTCGAGTCTGGGACGAGAGCAACTTTTATGTATAACGGGGATATCAGGTGTGGTGGTATCCCTTTCGGTCGTTTTTTACTTTTTTGGATCACACTTGGATGGTCGGTTCCGTTCATTTTGTAGAGTTTGACGAGAACCTTAATCATATCAAAAATCGTGTTCATTGGACTTTAGTAGATTCGGAACCCAGTTTTGGGCTTTCTTCAATTTTTCATGTGTGCCGATCATGTATCTACTAAAATCCAATGAACACGATTTTTTATATGATTAAGGTTCTCGCCGAACTCTACAAAATGAACTGAGCCAATCATCCAAGTGTGATCCAAAAAAAGTAAAAAACGATCGGAGGGGATACCACCACACCTGGTATCCCCGTTATACATAAAAGTTTCTCGTGAGGCGAAGCGTCCGGGCTAGCTTATGCACCTCGACTAATCCTGGAGTCCAATCCCGCCGCCCACTTGCAGAGAGCCCAGTTAAAGTCGGAGCAAAGCTCTATAAAACTGGCCTTAAAAGAGTTGATAGTAGCTGAGAAGTTTCTATAAGAACTTTTTTTTTTCCCCCAAATAGAATTTAAAAAAGAGCTAGTTGGTAGACAATCTAACCAAACAAGGCCTTTTGCAGTACCAACTTGTAGTCCAGAAGAGAAGAGACAGAGACACCCACCTAAAAGGACACTCAAAAGACTATTTGCTTATCAAACTTTCACTTTATAGTGCTTCTTTCACTCCATGGCACGTCATCATTGGGAACCACCTCATTATACACCATTTGCGCTTTCCCTGTATTTTTTACCTACTAGGGCAAATAAAGGACTCACTAATCAGGAGAAGCTATCTGCTAGATCAATTTTTTGTTTTTCGACGCAAAAGGTGTGCGAGTCAATTTACGCACACGTTGACTAATCCCCTGAACAGTCCAGTCGAAGATAGGTCATTAACGCCGAGACTAGATAATACACGAGAGAAACTCTCGTAACCTGACCTAAAAGAATATGCCTTTTGAGGGGAATCGAATCAAAGACTTGTCCTTGCAAGATACTTGTATCCGCCCTTTCTACCACTTGAGCTAAACCTTTCTGACAACCTTTTTGCCATTTTTCCTAGATTTGGCTGAAAGGCTGGAGGCTACCACCTCTCTTTGACTGCCAAACTCGAACAGAGTCTGAACAGAAGGGAAAGAAAAATCTTGCCTAACTGTGTTCCTTTACCCAACTGGAAACGGTAACAATTCAAGGATCTCTGGTAAAACTGCCAATTTTTTGATCTGTTTGGTAACACTGCCAATTCTTAGTTTTTCTTCTTGCAAACAAGAATTTTACTCTTCAAAAAAGAGAAGAGAAAAATACGTGAAACACGTATGCTACACACGTTTGTGTTCAAAAAATAAAAAATTTCCCCGGGGGTGGGGTTTTGTTGGAGGCGGTGTGGCCTGTGGCTGTACTAGGGTTGCCGGAAGGTCGCCAAAGTCAATGGACGACAGCAGGGTGGTTGCCGGTGAGTTGCTGATGGTGGCAGGAGATCATTAGAGGGAGCCGGAGGAGGTGATCAACGGCGGGCGGGGCCTGATGGAGAACAAAAATCATGCTCCTACAACTGGACTCAAACTAATATGGCAGCCTATTATGGTGGGAAGGAATTCTATCTCGAAACAAAGCACATGCCATGTGCCACTTGGGTGGTATTCGGGCAAGACTCCACTCCGATGGATTAAGGTTGTCCATCCGAAAAGGTTTGTGAATATCTTCTTTTACCCACTAAAACATGCACTTTTCCTAGTAATCGTCACATCGATTGGAGTTCACTACCAACCACTTTCTATAGTATGCAAAAGGGTGAAGGAAGGGCGACCAGCTATAACAAGGGCTTGACGATTAGGGAACTCCAGAGTCCAGACCCACGATAACCTCCGTGAGGTACCAATCACCCAAAGATTTCTACCGTCCCACCGAGGGCTAGTGCTTCAAAGCAGGGCGAGGTAGCAAGGCACGAGGACTCATCATCCACATGCCTCGAACTTACAACTTCCCAAACCCAAATCGTATGGGAGTGAGCTGTTTACCGCTAGACTACCTACCCTGTTGGTCCATTACCAACTACTTTTTTCGTGCTCAAGACTTTGGCATGCATCACAATTGGGAAGATAAGTACATGTGCACCCTTCCACAGCTTGACAGGAACTAGTGAGTCCACCTCCAACTATCAATCCATAATAAAAAATCGTTGGGAAAATCTGCATTAGCAATCTTAACCTAAAAAGCACAGACACGTCTACCAGTCTCATCACATCACTACTATATTCATGACGGACACTTTGTCAATCAAACACGACACAACACTCTGTGAACACGTGACGAACATGCCTAAATACTTGTCTAATTTTTTTTATTATATTTCTTTCAATCAAACACATTGTGATACTCTTGGACACGTTGGCGATACTCTTGGAACATGCAAAGGACATATTAAGAGGTTAAAATCTAATTTTAGAACTTGGCCCAGACTGAAAATTTTCAGAGATGTTTATATAGTTCATGTATATACTACAAGCCCGACGCGGACCACCGATTTGTATCTTGATCGCATTGTTCTTAAATTGATACAAAATAATGTGTTCAACTTTTATATGAATCCATAACATATATCTATAATATGAATACATTCTACGTTCGATGTGTCTGTTTGCTCCATTACTGTGATTTTCCTTAAACCCGTCGATTGATTGACACGTGTCATGTTAGGAAAAAATTCTTAAGGGATTATACCTCAATTATTACGGTTAAACCCAATTGAGCAAAGTCAAAACTAGTACAAAAGTTTTACTAATGACTGACCCGTCGAGTGGCCCGTCGAGTGGCCAATACGCGGGTTATTTTCAGATAATCACTAAAGAGTTAATGGACTTGTTACTCGTGACAACTCATATACAGGTGTTGAAAGGAGAGATGTGCAGTTGTTCCCCACAAGCCAGAAGCAGTTATTGTTTTTTGTCATGAAAAACAGTTTTCCAATGTGAGCAGTTTTACAAACTCCTGTGCCAGAAAAGACTCAACTGCTCGTGGGAATGATCAGTCAAGAATGGGCTCAACTGCCATCTTGGAGGGAGGTTCAAATTCAAATTAGAGAAGGCCTCTATTTATGCTTGAGATCGTGGCAGATTAGGGAGACACAAATAACGCCAATCAGGCCTTTATCTTTTTCTTTTCTAGGAGTAGCCATAACTTGTAATTGTTCACTCAACTCTCTCGGTTGATTGTTCTTCTACTTTGAAGTTTAATAAAATCCATTTATTTTACTTCTTCCATATCTCATCCACTTCATTGTTTGCTTCCAGAGAAGTCCTGAAACACGGCAAGGAACCAAACTCCACCTTACCACACACGCATTCCAGCAAATCACAAGACAGGATCCCTGTTGATTCACCGTCGAGCGGATCAAACTAGAAAAGTAGTTAACAATTTTTGGCGCTAGAAGGAGGGCTCATACTAATTTGGAAGTGAGTAATGGCACCAAAGACAAGGAATTAAATACCAACTGATGGTAACAGTGAGAACAACAATTCTGCCAACTCTAATGGTGGAAATGATGTGAATGTAGGAAATGCAGTGAGTCCAAATCAGAGGATTCCAGAAATTGGCCAATCAAGAGGCCCAGAGTTAGAGCCAGCAACTTTGGTTCAACAAGTTCTAAGCATGTTGAAGAATCCAGAAGATGAAACGGTTAAAATTTTAATAGCCGCGGTTAAGGAGGCAATGGTACAGGGTCAAACGACTCAACCAGCAGTTGAAGTACCAGTCCATGTGAATGTTAACCCAGGACAAAGCAGTGGACAATCAAATCCTGTGATCGAAATCCCTTCCTCTCAGGTATATGATAATCCAACTTTTGACACCATTTTTACTGGAGTCAATAGAATTCCGTTGGGGAACCAAAATCTTAGGCAGAATCAGAGTTTTTATCAGAGTGTTCCCACTGCAATTCCGATAAACATGGGAATTGGAAATAATGGAAATCAAAACCCAAATCCATATAACGTAGAGATTGGGGGACAGCAATTAAATGTGAATAGGAATGATAATCGAAACATAACAAATATGGTTAATAGTGACTCCAACGTGTAAGGATTTAACCCACCAATTTTTAATCAAAATGGAAGAAGGCTAGATTATCCACATGGGTATGAAATGAGGCCTGATTTAACTAATCAGGTAGGGAGAATGCAAGAGCCCAATTTGAGGGCTCAACTTATGAATATTATGCAAGATATGTATGGTCCAGGACTCAGAAGGATTGAGAAACCTATGTTCAGAAAACCATATCCAAATTGGGTTGATAATGTGCCTTTTCCTAGGCAGTATAGAATTCCAGACTTGGTCCTTTTTAATGGAGAAGAAAATCAATCAACTGTTGAGCATATAGGTAGATTTTGCCTACAAATAGGCGAAGCAGATTTGGATGAAACTTTGAAATTGAAGTTGTTTCCTCATTCTCTTACTAGAACTGCTTTTTCATAGTTCATTAGTTTACCTCCAAATTCTGTCCATTCTTGGAGGGAAATGGAGGAGCAGTTTCACACTCAATTCTTTAGGCATGCACCAGAAATTTTTGTAGCAGATTTGGCTAAAATAAGACAAAAGCCCTCAGAGTCTGTTGAACAATACATGAACAGATTCAAAAAGATTAGAAATCAGTGTCATTTCTATATTCCAGAATCTGAAATAGTGAAAATTGCCCAAGAGGGGTTGGATTATGATTTTAAGAAGCACTTCACTGATACTGAATTTAGAGATTTGTTTGATTTTACTTCAAAAGCCATAGGTTATGAGGCTATTCTTATGGAAGGTGAAGTTAGGAAGAACAAATCACTTGGTACATATTATCAGGATGTAGAAGGTGACGTAGAAATTGATGTTGCCCAAGTAATTGGTAAAGCTCCAATTGTGAGTGACACTTTAACAAAAACTGAGAAACCTGTGAATATGCCTTCATCTCATCCGAATAGGAGAAATCAGGCGAATTTTAGACAATATTCATTCGATTTGTCAAAAGCAGATCAGTTGTTTGATGAACTAATAAAGCAAAAGTTCTTAACTTTATCACCAGGACATGTTATTCCTCAAGAAAAGGATAGGAAAGGAAAAGATTATTGTAAATGGCATAATTCTTTTAGACACAACACCAATAACTGCATTACATTTCGAAATTGTGTGCAGGACCTAATTCAGAAAGGTTTGTTGCAGTATGCCAAAGGAAACAAAGAAGTTATGGGAATTGACATTGATCCATTTCCATTGATGGATGTCAATGTGGTGACTGCCAGACTAAAGAAAGGGAAGATGACATCTCAAATTGAGAAAAAATTCAAGAAGAGAATGACATCATGGAAACTGAAGAGAAAATGTATGTCAAACAGAAATTTGAAAATTACTTCTGTTTAAGATGTGACAGAGAAATCAAATCTGGAGAAGAAGTAATTGCAGAGAAGGAATATAATGGGACCTATGCTAAAGGTTCCATAAGGTTCAATACCATGGGTTGTAATGATTTGCAAATTTACGTTGGTCCGAAATTGATATTTGAAGGTGAAGATCCAGGGGTATTTATACCATCTGAATCTATTAAGTGGTATGGGGAAGATGATGGATCATTCTTATTCAAGGGGTATCCAGTAATTCCTGCAATGCCGGAGAGACCTGATCCAAGCTTGATTTACCCACCTATGTTTAGAGGTAGGGGTATGTATTACAGGGGTATGAGGTCTAGAGGTAGATTTCCCTTTAGAGATGGATATCGTGGAAGAATGATTGTGCCAGACAAAAGCATTTGATGAAGTGGACCAGAAGCAAGATGCTGCGGCAATCAAATTAGGGTTTAATACCATTGATTAGGTAGAGAGGTCTATAGCTTCACTGAGGTTCATGTCCAACCATTCAGAATAAAAATACTCTTTCATTCTTTCTACCCATTTCACCCAAGAAGGAGAAACAGAGGGCCATGATCTAATGGTTCCTCTCGTGGACCAACCAGTACGATGAAGACCCGGTAAAGAAAGTATCAATGGTTCTTTGTTATTGACTGGATAATAGGTTGGTAAGGCTGCAGGAGCAGTTGGGTGATAAATTGGCCCGAGTATGAAATTCGTGGGGCTTTTAGACGTCGAAATAAATAATTGATTCACCTGTGGTGCCTCCCTAAGGCATTGTGGATATCGTGGAAGATTCGACTCGACGGAAGCCTTAGGTGCTGAAGGGCTTTTTACTGATACTTTGGTGGATTTTTGAGTTGAAGACCTGGATGGAGAATTCGAGGATTTGGATGCCATTGATAAAGCTTTCTTAGGCGCCATAACGATATGGGATTTCAAAAGAGAAGTGAAAACAAAAGTAACTGTGCCCTAACTTTTACAGTAAAGGGAATATATATGGGCGTTTGAAAACCGAATATGGTAATCACGACTTCAGAGGGGTTTATTTACTTGAGTTAAACGTTTTAACTCAAATAAATAAGGGGGGCATTGTTTGCTCCATTACTGTGATTTTCCTTAAACCCGTCGATTGATTGACACGTGTCATGTTAGGAAAAGATTCTTAAGGGATTATACCTCAATTATTACGGTTAAGCCCAATTGAGAAAAGTCAAAACTAGTACAACAGTTTTACTCATGACTGACCCGTCGAGTGGCCCGTCGAGTGGCCAATACGCGGGTTATTTTCAGATAATCACTAAAGAGTTAATGGACTTGTTACTCGTGACAACTCATATACAGGTGTTGAAAGGAGAGATGTGCAGTTGTTCCCCACAAGCCAGAAGCAGTTATTGTTTTTGGTCATGAAAAACAGTTTTCCAATGTGAGCAGTTTTACAAACTCCTGTGCCAGAAAAGACTCAACTGCTCGTGGGAATGATCAGTCAAGAATGGGCTCAACTGCCATCTTGGAGGGAGGTTCAAATTCAAATTAGAGAAGGCCTCTATTTATGCTTGAGATCGTGGCAGATTAAGGAGACACAAACAACGCCAATCAGGCCTTTATCTTTTTCTTTTCTAGGAGTAGCCATAACTTGTAATTGTTCACTCAACTCTCTCGGTTGATTGTTCTTCTACTTTGAAGTTTAATAAAGTCCATTTATTTTACTTCTTCCATATCTCATCCACTTCATTGTTTGCTTCCAGAGAAGTCCTGAAACACGGCAAGGAACCAAACTCCACCTTACCACACACGCATTCCAGCAAATCACAAGACAGGATCCCCGTCGATTCACCGTCGAGCGGATCAAACTAGAAAAGTAGTTAACAGTGTCCCTGCTATGTCTGTACCTTAATTTTCAATGAACTGCCGTGTCCATGTGTCCGTGTCGTGGCTGTATCCGGTATCCCTGTTTGTGCTTCTTAGGTCTTACAATTTGCTTTCAAATCTCAACCGATTGTGCTTCTTAACCACCAAAGCTTTCACAACCCCGATATTTTTGCCTACTTATTGGCTGGGACCAATAAACCACCCACTAATCAGGATAAGCCACCTCCTAGACAGACTTTTTCTTGATTTTCCTACCAGGCTACCCACCTCCGGCTTACCCCAAACCCGAATATAGTTGGGAGAAAAGAGCAAAGAAAAATCTTGCTGCATCCTCCTCTCCTGTACCCAACTTGAACTATCCACAAACAAAAAGTCTATAGAGTAAAATCTCATCCCTTGAATGTTCAATTCAGAGTACTATGGCCAAATAGATACTCCTCATGGTTATAGGAGCAAGAAAAACATATATTGCAGCAGTATCGCGCCATAGGAGTTTTAACCCTTGGACCTACAGACCTTCAATAAGAAGTTGACAAGAAAATCAAACATATATCTATTTCGGCCAAACAAATATATGCTACATACTTACCAAAGCAAAATATGCGCTACACGAGACAAGAGATTTTGAAACAAGAAGCTTTTCACCTTTTGGGGAGACACACATGTCATAGACAAACGAATAGGTGCAGTTATAGAACAATCACAATAGAACATTATGGCATGTCATATGATTTACTAACCAAAAGCAAGGACGTAAACGTACTTTAACAGGTTAAAATTACAAAAGTCTCTTCATCAAAATCATTAAGCCAACAAAATAAGTGGCCAGGTCATTTGATCGGCAGTAACTTTTGAATCTCAAACTTGCTTGTTTGTCTAGAATACAGCTAAAATAACTTCTCATTCCGTTGTAAAATAGAGATCATTTCCATAGATGAAGGTTTTCCTTGCCTGGGAAGCATTAATCAACAAAACTTCATGGTGATGAATCTGTCTCATGGACAATCCTCTGCAACCTAAGGATATCAAAACAAGAAAAGAGCTCACACAGTACTTAACAGAAGCTTCCCGTTTGTCTGGATATATAACTGTAGACTACTAGCGGTTCTTCCTTAACCTCATGGGCAAAAGTGTGATTTCAGCTCTCCAAGCTTCTTGTAACTCACCAATATGTCACCTTATCAATCAAAAGCCCTCTTCACCACCACTGCTATCCTCAAACATAGCAGCCATCTTTAGTGCCAGCTTTGCTGCCATTTCCCTCCTCTGGAAATCAGGCACCAACCTCAAGCTATCACGCATATTTCCAATCTCAGACATTATCTGTTCCAAATCTTCAAACTCATAGTGTGCCCCCATGTTGAGTTCTGAGGCTTCCTCAGGCTCATCTGCATTGGTCAATGCCCCTCTTCCATTTTCTTCCGCCGAATGAGACATTGATGTAGAAGGCTCCTGCTCTCCTTTAACTGATATAATATCCTTGTCTTCACATTCTTGGCCTTCAATAGTCTGAGTAACTGAAGAGGTTGCAACAGAGCTAACGGCAGAAACCCATCCTCCATCTGTGTCGTCCCATGGTTCCGCTGAACCAGCAGATAATGCTTCATACTCAATTTCATAGTCAGATTCTTCATCTGACATCTCTGAGCAGTGAAGCTAAACATTCAGTACCCTGACTACACAAAAAGCAGTTTTTACAATTCAAAAAATGAAAATAGGAAATCGAACCTTGCTTCTCAGGTAGAGAAGGTTCATTTATCTTATCGCCGGATTTCAAGACCATACCAGGCCACATATAAGCAGAAAGAGCCCCATAGAGTCTTTCAACACCTTGTAAATCTCCATCAACTGACAAACCTGTCAAGGAAAAACTCTTTATCTCAGTAGAATTAAACACCTGCCCTCAGGAAGAAAATAGAATTTGTGGCAAATCAAGGTCTATAGGCTACAAAATACGAATGTCCATGAACTCTTGAATTGAAAACACACATGTAGCAGGAAAATAAAACTCAAGGGGAAATACAAGGTCTCTAGACTACAAATTACAATTCCATTTCAATGGCCATAGCCATATGGTGATTCATTGAAATCCTTAAGGTAGAAAGAAAGAGCTTGCTGGCTAGAGGACAGGGCTGGCTAGAGGACTCCTATTGGATAAAGCAGAAGGAAGGAAGAGAGAAAGCTAAGAAATAATTTATCTCTGGCTCGAGGGAAAAGCCCAGGCCTTCCCTTGTCTCACTCGCGGTAGTCGAACTAAAGGAGCAAATTCAGGAGTCTTGCGAGCATCTGACTTTTTGGGTCCGGGGCAGGCCATTCCTGGGGGAACAAAATGCTCAAATAGGAATGGTTGACCAACAAGAACAGGAGATTTAGATTCAACAATTTGGGTTCTAGTGGACAGCATACAAATGACTAAACCATAAACCTATACACATGAAAACATGTATGTGAGTAAAGGAAAGAAATGACATACGTTAAGGACTAGCATGTAGTGATCGATTAATTTGAAATGGTTTGGTCTTAAAACATAATGACGTTTTAGATTTACTCAATTCAGGGCCTGCATTTGAATTAATTTGATAATGACAAGCTACATATTAACCATTATGGAGTCTCCATCCGAACATCCACTGTCTCATTCTCAGGTCGCCTTGTTATGCTAAACGAAGCCTTTTAAGGTCCAATAATGATGGTCCGAAATATCTTCTAAGTTGCCTTGATTGTAATGGGACAACGCGGGCGTGAATCATTCTGTAGAATGTCGTAACACATCATATCAGCATGCCTATTCCATCCTTCTCTGTTTAACTTTTCTGTTGGCTTCATGTTACACCAGCTTCTAGGTGGACAAGTTTCTTCCATGGAGGAGCCAAATCCCTGGCAGTGACACATAGACTACTGAGAGCTCAGTAGCTCACAGACTTTCTGAGACACACCAAAATACTTACAAATGCATCCATAACACACAAAAAAAAACTAATGATAAATTGTACTAGTTCATACAACAATACTATTCAGACTCTTGGGCGTGTCCAGCATGGCTAAAAGTAATTAGGTTAAGATTGAAACACAAAATAGGAATGACAAGATTACTGGTACCCATTGCCTATTCCAGCGTAGCTAAAAGGTAATTAGATTAAAATTGAACATGAAATAGGAATCACAAGGTTAGTAGTACCATCTACTAATGGCAAGGAACTATAATCATCACCTTTGCATATATGCGTGTTTTAAGTAGCAAAGTCAAAGAACCAAGCTCATTTTCTTCATTGTCCAGTTATTGTTTTGGTATTCCCCATTGTTTCCCCTTAAGAACAGAAAAGGGCATGTACCTTTACGGGTTGCTAAATAAGCAGAACAACGCAAGGAAATGGATTATTAAAAAAATGAAAAACAGCACTTAAACGTAAGGGCAGATGAAGAGTCTTACATTTGTCAAAGTCAGCATTGGATGCACATGCTTCAATGTATTCTATATTGTGTTCAGTGCACCACTCCATACATGACTTCGTAATCTCTGACAGTGGTTCTTCGTCTCCCAGTAAGCTAATCCCTTCAGTTTCAGAAATTCCATAGTCTGAGAACTCTGAATCAAAAGAGGAGTCTCCAAGTTTCTGCATGCGTCTTCTGTATTCTACATGAGCTGAATGTCCTGGAAGCAGATCTGCTTTGTTCCCAATGCATAATAATATGTCAAACTTCTGAATATCGGTACGGGAAACCCAATCTTTCAGTGCAGCTAGAGACGATAGCTGTGGATTACATAAGATACAGATACATCTCATCAATTTATCATTGTAGCACGGAAAATGAAATGGCAGTATGCACAAATTTCTGCAAACTAAATTCCAACTTTTTAAGTATAAAGCTTAGATTGAAAGTGAGAAGGTGAGGCTAACATCACTCATGTCAAAAACCATAACCAATGCAGTCAACCGGTCATAAATTGGCAGGGACCCAATAGAGAAGCCATCATGAAGATGAGACATCCAAACAGACACATCAGCAGTGTAATACTTAGTACTGATAGTCCACCTGATTAGGCATGAAATTACACCTCAGTTAGATATATATAGGAAATCCTAGGTAGGCATGAAATTGATAGTACATTAACTGCATCATAGACAGTCTGAAGAAAGAACCTCTAGTCCACATACCCATAAGCAAGTACATCAGATGATGAATCAGAAGCATCTTCAAAATCCACAGAGAGCAATCCTAAAATCAACAAATAATCAAAGTGGTGAGACTCAATTCTGCTTCCGTGTCAACATAGATGATGTATCTCATGGATTATGTGTGAAACTAAAAACCCCAACACTGAATTATTATTAACACGAGGCTAACAAAAGATCTCATAGATGATGTATCTCATGGATTATGTGTGAAACTAAAAACCCCAATACTGAATTATTATCAACACAAGGCTAACAAAAGATCTCACTGCGCTCTCATAGGCTCAAGAAGAGGGAAAATGACAAAGTGGCATCCTACCAATTTCCATCTTCATCATAACAGCTTCGAAGTCCCTGGACCCTGAATAACCAGTATAGGGAAGAATGTTCTCTCTTTTTTATCTTGCACTTGTGAAGGAGAGTACAACATACCTAGATAGTAAACATACCGAATAGAAGCAGAAAACCATAACAAGAAAATTCTTTTGGCTACTTCCTCTTGAAAAATCACGTATGATGCAAACTCAAACTCTACAATACGCTACTATGTCAATGATCCCCATCAGAGGCGGACACAGGGAGTGCGGGGGTGCTCCGGTCCCAGCACATTCCGAATGTTCCAAATAATTTGACTAATTTTCAGTTTAGTCTGGAAAAATATCATGGGATTGGCACGTGTAAGTTCCTTGGGTGGAAAAAGATTCCATAAACATCCTAAAATACCTATATACGTGTGAAAGAAAAACTCCCTAAAATTCCAAGTAATCACCATTTTTTGGTTACGCGGATAAGATTAAATGACGACAACATACATACAAACAATCTCGTCTCTCCCCCAAACCTAGTAAGTGGCAATATATTCTTATGGGATCTAGTTTTTATTATCAATGCCGGAATACAAGTGGGACCCACTAATTAGAAGTCCCTTTCATGCTATTCCAAGTTCACCAGCATGAACGGGTATTTCTCTCGTTAAAGCTGCTATGCAAACCACCAAACATTGCCACTCAAAGTGCGTAATTTGCTACCATCAGTCAGATTTCATAGCCTAATGCAAGGAATAGAGAATAGCAATCAGACTACTTATCAAGTGGTACAAACACTTCAACATGGCAATTAACTAAGCTCAAGAGGTCCAACTACAATTGCATCCAGAACGCAAATTACCAAAATGGGAAACAATTACTCCCTCTGTCCCATTTTGATAGTCCCATTTGGGGATTCCAACTTTTTAAGGGAGCATAATGATTACATCAAAATGTATTTAACTTCCAATTATACCCCCTCAAAAAGTGATTTGATTGATGCAGGTAGTAGTAATTCAATTTAAACATAAGGGTAATAATGAAACTTCACCAAGTTTCTACGGTTGATTTTGGAAAGTGGACATGTATTTTGGTCCCAAAGGGGAATATGGGCCTATCAAAATGAGCGGGGGGAGTATCAATTTCCCAAGGAAAACAGTAGGAAATCCCCCAAAACAAACACAAATGAGACCTAATTTCTTGCACCAGCCATAAAGTAGCGTTCGCCATTGTGTGAATGAACTAAAATCAAATACTAAACACCAACACACAGAGATGTAATATACATGTCTGCAAGGGAAACTATCAACTTCCTAGAAAAAGCCCAAACACAAAAACACAAGCAACTCATATGAAAAACCTAATTTCTTGAACACCAAAAACAGTAAAACACATACAAAAGATACCTAATTTCTTGTTCCAGCTACGAAGTAAGTGAGAATGAACTAAAATCAAACAACTACCAACACACATAAATGAAAACACATGTATGAATATACACCATATATATGTACACGTGTGTGTAGAGAGAGAGAGAGAGACTTACGGGAGAGGAGGGCGCGTTTACCGACGTTGGGGGATCCGACGATGAAGATTCCGGGCCTCAGAGCAAGAGAAGCCGTTTCGACGCCGTTTTGCTCATTCGCCATTTGGTGGTACCAAAGTGTAGGAATTTCAATTCGGTGGTGTTCCGCTTCGAATTGGGGAGTCGTCGTCTTTCTTCTTCTTCTTCTTCTTCTTGGGTCTTCAACTGTGATCAGAGATCCTGCCTTTCGAGGGAAAGTTTCAAGAAATTGCAGAATGATCCCAACGGCTCGCTCTTAATAACAAATTAAACCTTGTTTTTTCGATGTCTTGCACATTACACCTTGAACTTTTCACATTAGAACTATTGTAAATTGTAATAAGGGCATGCACAAGAACACCTAGCTAAAATTGCTAGCCAAAATCTCAATATGCTACTCAAGCTAGTCATTTTTGTTTGGAAGCTTCAACGACACTGGTTAATTTAACTAGTCTTCTATAAAGTCGGGGGCAGTTCTATCTTAGTAGTAGTGAGCTGAAAATTAACAGCGTAGCTATGCGATTTGAAGTAAAAGTGACTGAGTCGGGAGTTTGAACAAATTGAATTTTCGTTTCAACCTCGTGAACCACCGTGCAAAGTAGTGCAACCTTTTAATCTCTATCTCTTTGTCTCATGAAACTTCTTTTGACTTTGATTAATCAGTCAATTTTAGTACAATTGCCTCGAACCTATGAGCTACAGGTTGTTTGTAACGCCCCGATTTTCGGAGGTAAAATCGAAGACATAAAATATTAATTTCTGAAAACCTTATCTAATTTAAAGTTTAAAATCCAAAACAAAATTCTCGACATCGAGATTCATTTATTACAAACTATTGGTAAAATACTAAAATAGTCTTGAGGTAATAAAATAGACCAAATAACAGAGCCGTCTTCTAAGTTTGATACAGATTCCACGCGTACTCGGGTTCGGCTCCCACATCCTGATTCTCCTCTGCATAAGACTGTTAGTAGCCGAATTTTGTGTCTCTTCGCGATTTTGTGCCATCGAGGATCCTCTCATTGTATCTGCGTACTCTAGCGAATTGATGCGCGCGATCGATTTGCCAGGATCTGAGCGTATCAGTGAGTGATAAATCACCCAGTAGAATCCAACCAAACCACCCCTCTTACTTTACGGCTAGCAGGCAAACAGAATATATAATGATACGAAAAGTAAAAGCGATTTTTCATCATCGGCATTCATTACTATCCATTGGCGTGTGATCTAAGATCTTCCTGAGATCTTTCCTCCCCCAGCAGATTAGCCATGCTCGGTCCGTAAAGGTCACTTCCACTGCTATAAGTAGATAACCTAAGTTACAATACTACTGACAAGGGGATAGCTTATCATGCACGAATCCGCAACTAGGGTTACGCTTATCGTATACACCATTACAATCATCACTTTGGACACACGCCGATCTATCAACTCACCAGCTGGACACCTTGGCCAGGACATCAATTTACTGCCAAACATCAACGGACACACGCCGTTTTAATGCTGAGAAAATATCGGCGGGATCACCTCCGGAGTTTATCATCGAGAAAATATCGTGGACCACTTCCGGGTTTTATCAAAATATCACTAGGCTTACTTTGCCAGGTTTTATCAAAATATCATCACAGACATCAGCGGGCTTACTCTGCCGTCTTAAATCATCTACGGGCTTACTCTGCCGGTTTTAAATCATCACCACAAATCTCATCAGGCTTATTCTGCCAGTCTTAAATCATCTCAGGGCTTACTCTGCCGATTTTAAATCATCCTGAAACATGAAGATGCATCCAATGGGAATTGCATTCATTCTAAAACATCCTTGGGCTTACTCTGCCGGGTCTTAAATCATTTCAAACATCGCTTGGGCTTACTCGCGGTCAAATCATTTCCGGGCTTACTCTGTCGGTTCTAAATCATCATCACAAATCTCATCGAGATCTTAAATCACGCTGCGAGCGACCTCTAGCGAGAATAAACTTCACAATTTATCCATTACTTAACATCGTCTACGTGGTTTCTATTTCGCATACCACCCCATGTCCCTAGGGTCCAATCTAACATTCAAATCAAGTATTAACACAATATCATTATCATAATAATTAAAAACGAATAATAGACAGGTCAAAACAATTATTAAACGATGCAATCACATAACTTTTTTATGACTGGGCCGTTGCCCTTAATCTCGTATGATCACAAAGTCATTAAGAATGTAAGAATTATTTAATTAAGATTTAAAAATAATTTTCTAGACTTTTGTTAATTATTTATAAGTAATTAGATTAATTAAATCCTAATTAAATGCATTAATTAGGTAAAAATATTAGAATAATTATCAAAATCCCAATAAGAGTTCTAACAGTCCTATATAATAAGTTAAAGTGCTAAAAGTTAGATTTGGATGCTCACAGAATTATTTTAAATAAAAAGATTTAAGTTAATAGACAAAACAAGAATAAATAGACAATAATTAATTAAATAATTGAAAATATATTTATATTAGAAAAGTATCATTTTAGGACAGTAGGAAGTCTAAATAAAATTATTCAGAATTATTAATGTCTTTTATAATATTTTAAAGTATTTTTTATCTAGAAACAACGCATAAATGATAATAAATAGTTAATTTAATAAATAAAATCTTATTTTAATAAAATATCACCTTTGAACTGTCAGGAGTCTAAGAAAAATATTTTAGATATTAAAAACATTTCTTGTAAGGTCGTAACTATTTTCGTTTGAAACTTTAACTAAAAATAAAATAAATAACAAATAACATCAAAAAGTTATGAAATCAACAACTTATGATCTTTAATAAGTTAGGAATCTAAGAAAAATATTTTGGGGATTTATAGAGTGGTTTATACGGTCGCGAGTAATTTTAGTTGTAAACTTTTACATGAAAACGAATAAAAAAATTTAATAAATATTTAAATAAATAAAAAAAATATGACATTAACAAGTTATGATCTTTGAAGTATTAGGAACCTATGAAAAATAAATCGGGGGTCGAAAACTAGGTTCGGAACGTCAAAACGAGGCTTCGAAACCAAACTGGTCAAACCGGCTTTGACCTTGCTGCCGCAAGGTTTGTTGACTGGTTCAAGCGGCTGGGCAAGTTAGCGGCAGCAAGGTCGCGCGTTTTTGATTTTTTGGTACTTTTTCGATGCATGGGACTACGGAAGACGTTGGGTTATGTCTATAAACATCAAATATACTTAGAGGAGGCTTGGGATCGAATTATAATCTCGAATTGGTTTGAATTGATTCTCGATCGAAAACTTGAATTTTGGAGAAGATAACTTCGGTTTCGTCGATCGGGAGACCTTGGGGCCGAATTGGTTGATGTTCGTGGATGCTTGGGATTGTAGAATGAGGTTGGAACGATCAATTTGGGTTCCGGGTTGGTCTAGGTGCGAAACCCACTTTTCTCTCTCTCTTTTCTCTCTCTAGAACTCCATGGATTTGAAGCTTCGATTTCCTTTGATTTTATCTCTTTTCTGGACGATTTGGGGTGTGAGAATTTTCGTGCGTGCCCTAGGGTCGGAGTAGTAATGTATTTATAAGAGAATTGGATGAGTTTTGAATAAAATCGAGTCCTAATGGAATTGGGTTTTGAAGCGGACGAATCGTGCTCGGTTTAAGGGTTACGGAGGAGGTAGAGATCGAGTAGGAGAGTGAGGGACGGGAGAGACGTACATGCATGTAGTTATATGCATGCATACAACTTAAAAAAAAATAGGATTAGATAATTATTTGTAATTGTCTAGCAACTAAATGTTTTTATTAAACAAAATATAATTAAGAAAATAATGCTATTATTATATATTAAAGCTATTAATAATATTATTAAAAAAAAAAATTTGGTCGAAAATCCGAGTTGTTACATTGTTGAGCACTCTACTTGCATATACTCCCTCTCTCTCAACCAAATAAATAAATAAACTGTGCACTCTACAACTAGACAAAGCAAAGTATATCTCATATCCAAAGAGAAAAACTTTTTTACGGAAGTGAATCAATACCGTCCGAAAGTGTTTTGGATTGTCCAGATTTTAATAAAACTTTTCTGGGAAAAAGTTAATTGTGACCGGTCCTAATTGAAAACAAATTTCAACCATTAATTGTGCAAATGGACTGCTAAGATTGTGCCACTCTATAAACATCTTGTTCACCGGGCGGCCATGAAAAAGTCTATCTCATATCCAAACAGCATCAAGGATAATGGTAGTATATAATTACAATGCTTAAAAAAAATGGAGATAAGTTGACTCTCTAAAACAACAAGTTTCAAAAAAAAAAATTCAAAAATGACACTATTAACAGATAATTTATCAACTCCAATTTAGTCAATTCCTCCTCCTCAAGATGAACAGATATTGCAACAAACCAAAAAGGGAAATGAGGGAATGGTTAGTAATTTTGCGTTTTCTCCAAAAGAAAATTAGAAAATATTCCAAGGATTTAGAAAAATGATTTTCAGTCCTCCTTATTTCCCTCATCCACTTGGGCTTAGCCCAATGGTCCATCTCCTTGGGTTTGAGTCTCTGAGGTTGATATTGTGAGTTCAAGCGGATAGAACAACGATCAACCGTTCGTAATAATCTAAACACGATCACCCATTTATGGTAATCTCTAAATAATTGATGTGGAAACTCTTTATCATGTGAGAACTACATTCACCAATAAGGGTAAGTAGCATAAACTTTCCCTTTGTGCCCTTTGTGCCAACTCTGATACAACTTTCTATAACCATAATCGAATCCCTAACGGTTTTGAAATTCAGCTCTTCTTTACCAATTGCCGAAACAAAAAGAGTAACAAAGAAGATTTGGTTCAATAATTTCCTTGTTTGAAATAGATTCTGTTCTTACTTCCCCACAACTAAGCAGATAAAGGCTCATTAATTTTCAACTAGTCAAGAATCTAGCAAAATCTCTTCATAGATTACGAGAAACCATAAATCTCCACCGATTCTGTTTATTGTGCATGCATCAATTTACATCTATATATTCGAAGTGCGTATAAGTTGGTCCGAACACTTGTTATAAAAAAAGAAAGGTTCACATCTATATAATTTCTTGTAGTGAGAGAGACTTTCATCAAAATAATGGAGTGGACTTTTGAGGAGAACAAGGTTTTTGAGAATGCAATTGCAGAGTTTAACCTTGATTCTCCAGACATATTTCAAAAAATCGCTTTCCGAATTCCTGGAAAAACAATTGGTCAGGTCATTGAACACTATGAAGCACTGGTTGAAGATGTTGGGATGATTGAATCGGGGCGAATTCCGTTACCTGATTACAAAGACAGCAAGAATGACGAGAGCAAGAGGCAGAGCAACAACTCTGGCCATCTGAATAGGAGGAAAGGGATTCCTTGGACTAAAGAAGAACATGAGTTCGTTTCCTCAAACCTTGATATTTATTTTCCTGTCTATGCTTCTCTTTCTTTTCCTCTTTTCGCGATTTTCTGTTAAACTGCAAGACGGTGCACCATGTAAGAAACGGCGTAGCCAGCACGAGTTAAAACACAAAAGATCTCCCGATTAAACGTTGATCTCAACTAGGATTTTGAACCGTTAGGCATTGTAACCGCTTTTTGTATCGCACATTGACGTCTCTCCAGACTACACTAATCGTTCTAGCAACTCGATAACTGATTTCGCTTAATTTTATGCAGGAACTTTCTAATTGGATTGGATAAATTTGGTAGAGGAGATTGGAAGAGTATTTCCAGGTACAGTGTGAAGACTAGGACCCCAACCCAAGTGGCCAGTCATGCCCAAAAGCACTTTCTCCGGATAGAAAAGGGCTCTAATGACCACCAGAATGTGAAATCTACCTCAAAGGCCACCGCGTCCTGAGCTGAGTATGAAAAAGGGTTCACATATCAATCAAAATATACATACATACAGACATTACCATATATCCATTTATTGGATTGATTGAACTATAGAACATGGAATCAAATTGTTGGCAGATTTTGCTCGAGGTGGATTTGTTTGGAAGTTTGAACACTTTTAGTTGAGCTGTTTGTGTTTGATTATTGTTCTTTGAGCGCGTATGATTTTTCGTAAACTGGAGGTCAAATCCGGTACCCATTCTTCGAAGAAGGGCGAATCTGCATATCTTGCTTTAATAATACTATTGAGGCGCAAACTCATGGAAGCATAAATTCATGGGAGTCACTAATGTATTGCCAGTAGGGTCGGCATTGACTGCAAGTCTGCAACTTACAGCTAGCGATATGCGACCTGAAGACCCGTTGTGCTTTTGAGAACACCACAAACTTCATCACCATATATAGCCGAAATCTTACAAAATTAGATACTACCCGAAAGCATGCCTCTGGCAAGGTTGTGAGCGCGCAACCTTGACTATCGTTCTGTCTACTTTACTAGTCGAGACCAAAAAAAAAACAACTATTGATAAAGCATGTAAAATTTTGTGAACTCCATCCAATTTTCTAGAGCAGCTTTCCTACGAATGGGCTGGACAACGAGAAGACTAGCTACTTTTAGTCTTTTACCATGCAACACGATCAAAACAGTAGTTGCACACACCATATATTGAACAGCATCTAAACTTCATTGGACGACCAAGATGGTGCATGGCCCTACGTGGTCGTGCCCACCCGGCACTGAAAAATTTCTCCACGAAAATGATTTAAACAACTCATTGTTGTTAAAACATTTTTAAATTGGTTCCTACAAAAAATTAGCTAAGGATTGTTTCAGAATTTGTAAGTGTCTCATCTTCAAAACGGGAGCTTATGGCAGATCAATGTTCCCCAAAGATCCTGTCTTGAACACGCGAGGTTGCTGTAGAGATAAATCGCGTGTGCATAATGCGATCTCTGTCCCCATCATTAAACCGCGTCTCCTAAACGCGATGTTAACCTCTGCAGTACGACGCCGTCCGGAGCACGCTATTGCATTAGGGTCTAATCAACCTAAAACCCCTTCCAAAGATTCGGGAGAGTGAATTTCCAAAGGCAAACCAAGACTTTTTAGAGACAGAAAAAATCGTTTCTTTCCATAAGGAAGCGAAAAAAGGAAGGGCGCCGCTTGTACGCAGAGAGACGAAATGAGGCTTTTCTTGGAGGTGGGTTGAAGACGAGAGGAAGAAACAAATTGGGTTTTTTCGGGAAACCAAAAAATAGTGGAAAAATGAAAGGCCTTTTGGGAGGAGGGGGAATTTGCGAGGAATTCTCACCTGGGTATTACGGGATTTGCACAGTTGGAGGATTACTCAGTGCTGGAACCACCCATCTCGCCATCACTCCCCTCGATGTTGTCAAAGTTAATATGCAGGTATTCGACATAAGCATGATCCTGCATTTGGGCTAGTTCTATTTTTCATTTTGCAATTCACAGTGTGACTGGTGGTGATTTAGTTTGCCAAGTTTGAGAATTTTTACTGCCTTTTGGATAGGGCCGCTAAATGAACAAAGCTACTCAAATTCGAGTTCGTGTTTGTTTGTTAAAAGCTTATTCAAAATTGGTTTGTTACATAGACAAATCAAGCTTGAATGCATTTTTTTTGAAGCTTGTTAAGGTTTCAAATCTAGCTTGAACAAGGTACTACTCAACTCGTTCAGCTTATTAGTATATAATTTTTCAATCTACTCGAGATCGACCTGTATTTGGCTTGATTAAAGCTCATTTGAGATTGGATCATCTCATAAACAAGCTAAGCTCGACCATATTTTTTTAACTCGTTAAGTTTTCAAACCAAGCTTGGTCGACTCGTTTGGCTTGTTTATCACCCCTACTTTTGGATTGCTTGTTTGTTTTTACAATGTAGGAGTCTGTAATTATATTTATTTCCGAAAATTCTGTTTAGTTTAAGATGATCGCAAGGTTTATGCATCCCATGATGTTAGTCAAACCTAGTAAGATTTATGTAGTTCATAGTATGTCTCTTTCGGTATTGGCTTTTAATACCCAGAAAATCTTGTTCAATATTAAATTTAAAAGAATGTAGACGTTTATGCATCGCTTAACGTTAGCCCTGCCTATTGGGCCAGATTGTTTCGTTAAGGAAATGAATCCCACATTGCTTGGGAGTAGAATGCGTGATCACTTAATAATATCTGGGACCTCTCCACTCATTGCCAATTGGTTTTGAGATGGATATAAAGTTTCTACATGTTTGATGCCTTGATGGACTAAGAGTGAAGGGATGTACTATCCCACTGGATATACATTCCCCACTGGAGTAATAGTGCACAATAATGTTTAGTGCAGAAAAATTCGATGATCATATCCGGTCAAACAAACGGATCCATCAGGAACATGCTCAGTAAAACAAAACAAAAATAGTATTACTTCGTAAAAATATGTTCAACCCTGATGCATGATGTATGGAATACGAATTTAGAAAGACAAAGATCTTTTCAGGAATAATCACACAAGAACACTAGATTTACATGGTCACCCAACAAGGGATACCACCACGGTCTTTGTCAGACAGCGGTGTTTCACTATTGGAGAAGAATTTAGGGCCCCGTTTGATAAAGCTCTTAGGAGATGGGATTGGATTACTAAGCCGAAGGTATTAACAATACTGAATTTGGTTTCCAAAATTGGTTCGGATTCGTAGTCCGTTGGGATGAGGAAGCCGGACTTTAGGGGGTATTAGCAATGCCCCGTGGGACTTGGTATTCATAATCCGAACCCAACCCCTTCTCATTACCAATCGCTTCTCATTACCAATTTCTTCTATCAATCCAATCCCATCATCTAATCCCATCTCAAACAAACATGATATTAATAATCCTCTCATCTAATCCCATTCCAAACAAACATACTCATTACCAATCCCATCTCCTTATGAATCTCAATCCTAATTCTATCTCCTTACGAATCCCATCCATCTAGCACTGTTATCAAATGGGGCAGTTAAGTTGGATATGCCTTATAGTAGAATCTACAAGTATTTGAAAGTTCCAAAATTATCCTTAGGAAATTTTCCCTTGGGGAAACATCCCCCGATCCCCCACCTTCGGGCAAGCTGATGCCATCCCCAACTAACTCAATACATTCCCGATTGTACAGAACCATCAGGCTTCATGCTAGATAACAACCCCAACTGATAAATTATGATGGATTGACAGTTGATCCTTTTGTTTTCTCCACCGTGTAATCTTTCTTGCAATTTGAAAATATTCAACTCTCTGGAAATATCGACCTTTCTTTTCGCTAATTGGTTTCCGATCATCATATAGAGTATTTTTTTAGACAAAGACTTGATAAGATGAATTTCATTGGAGTTGCAGGTTAATCCTGTTAAATATCACAGCATTTCTACATGTTTTGCCACTATATTGAGGGAACAAGGCCCTTCTGCCTTTTGGAGAGGTAGGGGTGGAAAGTTCTTTGGGTACGGCCTTCAGGGAGCCTGCAGATTTGGCCTATATGAATACTTCAAGAAGTTTTACTCTAATCTCCTGGTAGATCAAAACAGGAGTTCCATATTTTTTCTCAGTAGTGCATCTGCAGAAGTGATTGCCAATGTGGTTCTATGTCCTTTTGAGGCTGTCAAAGTCCGTGTTCAAGCACAACCCCGTTTTGCAAGAGGCTTGATTGATGGCTTTCCAAAGCTATATGCAACAGAAGGTCTTTTGGGGTATGGAATCTAAAAGCTCAGCTTTTTTTACATCATTAATACTCCCTTCGTGTTATCTGACATTCCTCTCCTGTTGCTCTTTTTTGTGTTGATTCTGTCTGCAGATTTTACCGGGGCTTAGTTCCACTTTTGGGTCGTAACCTTCCATGTAATTTCACGCTTATCTGACTACCTACCTGTATCTCACTTTACAAAGACCCAGATTTTATATTTTCCTTCTTCATGAGCTCAATCATGTATCAGTAATGGTTATCCGAATGAACTCACTATTCTGAACTTCTATGGAGCATGGATGGATGGCCAGTTTCTTAACTGTTACATCTTCTAGCCAGTGCTTTGGTCAATATCACCCCAGGCATAGTTGTTTATTAGAGTAACCAAAGCATTCAATAAATAGGCTATCTCACCTTCAACTCCACTTATGTTGGGCGATTTACATCATGAAGTGTAACTTGGAGGTGTAATTTGTTGATTGTTTTGCGACCGTTTGCAGCATCTTCTCTGTATTTACCCTATTCTAAATTTGCTTGGGCAGTCTCTATGGTTATGTTCTCAACGTTTGAGCATTCTGTAAATTTTCTGTATCACAATGTGATTCAAAGAAGGAAGGAGGAGTGCTCAAAAGCTCAACAGCTTGGAGTGACTTGTATGGCTGGATATGCTGCTGGATCTGTCGGTAGCATTATTTCTAATCCTGCAGACAATATCGTCGCCTCTCTTTTTAACAGAAAAGCTAGTAGCCTCAAGCTGGTAGGATCCCTAAACTACTGTCACTCCCTACCCTTTTACTCTTCAGTGTTGTTGGGTTGATTCTAACAGCTATTTTCATGTTCAGGCTGTGAAGAAAATTGGGCTCATCAATCTGTTTACGAGAAGTCTCCCCATTAGAATAATGCTTGTTGGACCTGCAGTGACCTTGCAATGGTTCTTCTATGATACCATTAAGGTGTTAAGTGGATTGTAAGTGCATTTTCTTTGGACTTTGTGGATAGTTAACTCTTGTTTATCTTTTAGGTGTATTTGATTTTTGTACATCACACCCTGTGTCGACACAGTCGCGCTGAAGGTGTCTGGTATCATATGACCTCCCTGTATTCTTCTCTGCGGAGGAAGAACATGATTAGTGAATAACGAGGACAAAATAGTCTGATTATTTAACCCTTATTGTGTGTGGGAGGGGTTGGGGTTTTCTTAGCTGCAAATTTATATGTGGAGATAGCGAGCTTCATAGATAATGTTACAACGAGGTATACTCCTGGGAGAATTCAAATTCAGGCTGTTTGAGGTGGATTGCCTGTAATTAAACAGTAAACACAGCTGCTTTTGGTTGGTTTCCCGCATGGGTTACACTGTGCTAAGTATTCTAAACCTTACTATGGTTGTGGGTATTCGCCTATTCGGATCTTGGAATATGGAGCGCAAAAAAGACATATTTTGAAAGTTGTTTTTTAACAGGTCCTATCTCTGTCATTCCGAAATAACATGGTTTTCTTTTTTGTTAATCTTGCAGGCCAACGAGTGGAGAAGTTCGCACCGATGTAGAAGAAACTAAAACATCCTGAGCTTTTAAAAATTGAATAGAGTTACATTACTGTATGTTTCTCCTCTTCTTGTTTATTTTTCGCTAACTATTTTGAGCAACAATAAAAGGGTGACTAATCTGGGAAACAAAAGAAGATTAGCAATTCCTTTGGGAGAGGGAAGATATATGACAACTCCGCACTGTCGGACCATTGAGGTTTCCGATTCACTGCTAATTTTGTGCAACGGCTAGCATTTTGTTCCGTAGTGTTTTACGACTCAGGATTTCATGAGCAATCTATTACAAGAGCAAGTTGTAGTCGGATAACGTTTTTGAGGCTGTTTAAGGAACTTCAGGCATTGTTAATGACGACTTCTTGATGTTCCATAGAAACTGCAGTGTCTCATCTTGTGATTGTTTTGAGCAGATGGTTAAACTGTATTGCTAACTGGAAAACTAGACCGTCTTTTCATTTGAGATTGACTTGCATGGTAAACAAGTCGAGTTCAAACATTATTTTAAATCTTGTTAAGTTATCGCTTGAACAATCTATCTACCACTCAACTTGTCCGGTTCGTTTATTAGCCCCTTTGTATGCTACCCGGTTGGGATGAAATCTCAAGATTCCTTTTGAGAGTGTGTCTAACTACCCGATATGGATGAATTCACTATTCGATTGAATTTTTACAAATGTTACTCCACAGATATTTTGAAGTAAAAATTAAGCAAAATTTTAAGCCTTAGGGCTATTGCTAGGCCCTTTATTAAGCACGTCATTGGTGATGGTCCCATACCCTCTTATAGCATGACAATTGGGATGCCTCAAGGTCCCCTAAGTCTATTCTTTGGGCCAAGAACCATTACTACTTCTGGGATTCCTTTTTTTTTTTAGAGAGGACAAGAGGGTAATTTTACCTACCTAACTCACCTAGGCAATTGCTGACTAAGGAGAGGTAGAGTGAACCGTTCGATCCCACGGTTTCTATGAAAATTTAGAATGTAATTGAGACTCCCGCACGATGAAAAAGAGTAAAAGGTCTCGAGAAGAAAATGATCTTATTTGACCAACTTACATTGCTAAGTGCTAACATTAGGAAATGGGATAAAATCGAGAATCTCGAGTAATTGGCCAAGCCGCTAAAGTTGGCCTCTCCTTGTAGATTCTATCCAAGTTTTCAACCTAACCATATGGGGTCAGATCAAACTCTGTGGTATGTTCCTTCTTCTTCTGTTACAATCCTAATGTCCCACATCGGCCAAGTACGGGCTCGGTCATATGCATATAAGCTCTTGGACACCCTCCCCTCGTAAGCCTGTTTTCAAGAGTGAATTCTACCCAAGGGTTTGTATCATCTTCCCCACTAAAGTTGTAAGTTTGATTGTCCTCACTGTATCACAACTCCCAAACAGACCAGGTTTTTTTTTTTTTTTTTTTGGGATGAAAGAGTGAGAAATTCATTAGATGAACGAACAACTTACAAGTACAATAAACAACACAAGGAATAAAGCTACGTAGAAATAGACCGGTATTGAGTTACACTGAACATATCTTTTTCCGCAAATGTGTTTGAAACATGTGGTCCAAGACAAAAAAGCACTTCGCTCGCACATTTTTATTTATGTTTCTTGTTAGCTTTTGTTGCTTATTGGAGTGGAGAAGGAATGAAGTAAGGGAGCGATAACCTCTTGTTTATATAGAATTTCTAAGAGGGCGTTGATATTATTTCCATCCCATTTGCTTTTGATAGCTACTTTTATAGTAGTAAATGAGTAAACAAGTTGTTTTCATTAGGTAAACACCTTTATTTTTTTAAACTGTCAGGAGAAATGCTTCAGAAAAAAAGGGGAAAAAAAAAAGTCAAATTTATACTATAATGAAATTATCAAAATGCTTTCAACTCTAGAATAGCGGTGCCTCGCCTTGTTCGGTTTGGAACTCCAAACTCAAAATTTTGGAAAAAACAACTTTTCTACTTTTTCTCTCTCTAATTTTTCAATCATTACTCTCATTTTTCACTCTATCTCTCTCTACTTTTTACCTTTCTCCACAATCATTACTCTCATTTCTCTCTCTACCTTTATTCAAAAACACTACTTAAAATCCACAACCTAACAAGGGCTGAGTACTTTCTCACGGTCTAATCCCAAGAGCTGAACCATGGTTGAGTGGCCAATCTACTTGCAGACATTACAGAATCTCCCGATGGGAAGAAGCTATCCTTAGCATACCTACCCTCAACAGACTATATCCGGCCAAGGGTCGGCCACGCTGACTCTTTCGTGTGCTCAAACAAGGACTCCAGGAGAGAGAAGACAAATTACAGTTGAGACAAAGGCTTGAATCATGTGAGAAGAGAAGTAGTAATCAAAAGTGATGTGATACATTGGCTAATAGCCCCCCCTCCCTCTCTCTCTCTCTCTCTCTCTCTCATGGGTAATATTAATGAGTTAGATTAGATTAGATTACCCAGAGATCACTAGTATGGTCTCTCGATCTCTCTCTCATAGGTAACATTAATGAGTAAGATTAGATTAGATTACCTAGAGATCACTAGTAAACCATGACGATTGAGAGTGCCAACTGATTGAGTTTTCCTCCCGTTACTCTAACCTCCCTGGCTAGTACCCAGGGGTGCAAACGAGCCAAACCAAGTTTTGTAGTGTTCGAGCTCGACTCATTTACTAAATGAGCCTAAAACTCGAACTCGTGCTCGACTGGATTATTAAATGAGTCGAACCAAGCCGAGTCTCAAGTTGCTCGCGAGCAGCTCAATGAGTAGATTTGGTCATTGCCATATTATTTGTAAATTGTAACTATTGAGAAGATTTCAATAAACTCATGAACTTCCCGTGCGCTGAGAGTGACTTCTAGTTGGACAATTCATATATGGTCCACAGTGGAAGGACCTACTTAACCAAACCCTACCAAAAAGAGAAGTAAGTACAAAATAGCTTCAAAAGATAACAAACCGACAAATCACAAATACAAATCTTTCTGGCACCCATAAATTCAATTTTGGAAACCAAAAAGCCTGTCGAACACAATTTAATAACACAGCTGCAAAAACAGTTGTTTTCGAAACCGCTCGATGTAGTTAGGTATACATGTACCGAGTTGTGTTCCTAGCATTGATCAGGCAAAGAGATGAAAGAGAAGATAACGAAACGAAGATGAACGTAAAGCAAAATAATACTGGGGCTTCACAAAGGTAATAAAGAATTCATCAAGAAAAAACCCTGGACTCTCAACCATAAAATGCCTCACTGGTCAACTGAACTCATTACCTATTCGGTAGTAATCCAACTACAACTATTTCATTGCATCCAGTATGCATGCTTCAAGTTACACACTCCACTGGCTTTGCTTTTGAAGCTGCAAATGCAAGAGGTAAGAATTTTTTTTTTTTTTTTTCTGTCTATGAACCGACACACAGTGCAACTCGATCGATTAAATACACCTCAATTATCATGCTTATATTTGCATGTAGATATATGGGTGCATTACAAGAGAGAAGAACAAAATGGCAATACTTCTACTTCCCCACACCCAATGTGACTTTAAGTATAAGAGGTACTGTAGTAAGTTCTTTCCTAACAACCACATTCCTTTTGAAGCAGCAATACAAGAGTCAAGTTTTTCCCCTTTTTAAGTATATGATTCCAACACAGAGAGCGACTCGAGCAATTAAATACACTCGAGCTTATCATGCTTCTACTTGGATGAAGAAATAATGGTCCCTTAAAAGAGAAAAGAACAAAATGTGAAATCATACATATCATAGACCATGACTATGATATTGACTGGCAATTCAAAATTAGGGGATACAGCATTTTTTTCTTGTTCTGTCTTTGCTTTGATAATTAAACTAATAAGACACCTGCTGGAATTTTCAAAGTGCCAGTCACATACAGGGGAGGTAATTTTCAAAGTGCCAGTCACATATAGTGGAGGTATAACCGTATCACCCAAAGCAACCTTCATGGAAACCTTCCGCGATAAAAAACTGAGCAAGGGCATAAGCGCTAAAACCTAACAAAACTATAAAGCAAACTATGCAGTAGGAAAACGAAGAAGACGACAAAGGAAGATAATAGACTTGTTCAGGGAAAAACATCTTCTATTGAAAGCTGTGGAAAGCCCTCAGTTTATGGATTTTACGTTGAGGGAAGCTGAATACAATGTTCCTTCCCCCTTTTTCGCCGGTTGGAGTCAATTTACATCTCATCGTAGAACAAGAACATAAGAAATAGAAGGCCAAATGAAAAGGAAAAACATGGATGGAATTTAGGGAGGAAAATATACAACTTGAGCAGCAAGGGTCAGAAATCAGAATCAGAACCATATAAGCCATCCATCTTCTAAGCGTAAAGGATAAGTTCCAACAATATCTCAGCCCTCTCCCTTCGACTGGCAGCTAACTTTTCCTGTACAAAAAAGGAATGCATGAAATTTCATGTTACCTCCCATAAAGCCATAGCAAAAATGCTCTGTCACCGTTTTGAATCACCATCAGTCCATCAACCAGTAATCATTATTGGTTTTTTGTTCGGAAGTAATCACTAAGGAAATAGAGAATGCCACTAATATCTATCCATGTAACTTGGTGATATTAAACATTAGAAAATATCCGGATGGTAAAAAGATGCAACTGGGTGTGATACTTAACTATTGTTTTGCCTTCACTAACTTAATTGCATATACAAGAGGAGGGGGGAAGAGAGGTTTCCAATGCAAGGCAGATTTACCTTTATAGTGCCTTAAAAAGGGCACTTGACCATATTAAAGCCAAAAATCCCTTCAATGGATATACTTTAGAAGTAGTACTGTCCATAACTGGTTTTTTTTTTTTTTGATCCGCCTGTCCATAACTGGTTGAATTAACAAAAAACTAGCAGGCATGATTGTGAAAAGACAGGTTAGTCCTGGTGAAGGTTATAGAAAACCTTACCCAGCAGAAACATCGTGTTATGGATTTCATGCCAAGTGCAGTAAATCAGGTCTTCACATAGGCTTTGCCGACGCGCTTCCGTTTGTTGGAGTTCGGAAGAAAGCATATACTAGCCCAACTCTTTTTCTGCTTAACTGTTTCTGTTTTGGCATCTCTCTTCGCTACTAGGTCAGCCATATACTGAACGACAGCCTAATTGAGAAGAATCGAAATTAAGAAATCAATAAAAGCTGCAAAATCAATAGTCACAAGAAATAGAAGAAACAATAATTACCTGTGCTCCCATTTCAGCTATTTTTCTTGGAGGTGCTTCCAACGGATTACCTTCCACATTTAAGACACGTAATCGAGATAACATCCTAAAGGAGTCGGGAAGAAATCTTATCTGATTATTACTTATATCCAACTCTTCAAGCATTTCAAGGTTCCCAATGGATCTTGGTAGGGACCGTAGGTCAGCAAAATTGTTGCTAACGTTGATCTTGACAAGTTTGATAGCGAAACATAAGCTCTCAGGCACTGACTCCAGCTCATTGAAACTAACATTAAGTTCCTTCAAATTGGTAAGAGATGACATTGTGGTAGGCAACTGTTTGATGTTATTATAACGCACAGAAAGAATCTCAAGGGATGAAATTCGTCCGACAGCTTCCGGAAGGGCCTTAAGCCGGTTATAGTCTGCACGAAGCTCCACGAGTGATGAACAGTTTCCAATAGTATGAGGAAATTCTTCAATGTCATTTGTCTCTACGTTCAGTTTCTTTAGAGTAATGAGCGATCCGATGGAATCGGGAAGGACAGGGAGATGATTGGAGCTCAAATCAAGTTCCTCAAGTCGGACTAATCTACCAAAGGTGGAAGGAAGAGATTTTAATTGGTTTCCACTGAGGTCAAGAAAAACCAGGCTAAGGAGTTCTCCAATGGAATCTGGGAGGTCACTAATTCTGTTTGAATGCAAATCCAATTTCATCAATGATGAGAGGCCTCCAATTGTGGCTGGCAAGGAAATAATGTGATTTTCGGACAAATCTAAGGTGATTAAACTTGATAACTTCCCTATTGAATCAGGAAGCCAATCAACTTGGTCCATCAATTTGCTCTGGAGATTGAGCTCCTGAGTGCCTTTCTTTGAATACGCTTCAATCAAACTGGCAAGCTTTATTAGACTCAGTTTTTCACCTTCTTGACCTACAAAGATTGAAGCAAGACCATTACTGATGAATAAATTGATCGAAGCAAGACCATGATGACAATTCAATTACAATCCTCAACAGGTGCAACCACAAGTTTGAAGATTCAACTGCATCCTATGATACTCATTCATTGAATTCCAAGAAACAAACAGCGATAAATGCACAACAACAAAAACCCAACACCCAAAAGCACGAACGCAATCCGTAGTATTAGACTCAACATTTCATCATCTTGACCTGGAAAGATTAAACCAAAACTATCTGGTCGATTTGCTTACGATAATAAACAGGCAATGAAACCAATTTCTTCAAAATTCAACCATATGTTCTAATACAGTAATACCCATTCATTTAATTTCAAGTAACAATCACCCAACAATATAAATGCTAAATGCATGACAACAAAAACCCAAAACCCAAGAGGACATGAACCATAGAAGGATCAATCCTCACCTAAAAGGTTACACAAAACGGACCTGTCAAATTTTTTTTCCTGTCATAAACAGGCTATGCGACCAAGGTCTTCAAAACTTAACAACATCTTCTGATCCCCATTCATAAAATTTCAAGTAAAAACACAACACGATATAAACTCACCTGATTTCAGGCTTGGAGATTTCAACGAAGTATCCAAAATCTGCGGCTTTAATGCATCCCCGGATCGAAGCCCACCTCCAATTCCATCCACGTATAACGTTGCCTTTGCCTTCTTCACATAAGTATCATCTCTGGTGAACAACTGCGATGATTTAGCAGGCTTTTTGTCAAAGTATAAGCTCGAGGACGACGACGTACTATCCATAACAACCGAATCCGAATTCAAACTACTATGGGAAAATGAAGCCGAATTCGCAACACTGCTCAAATTCGTGGAAGAAGTGGAAGCAAATGAGTAATTGGGTTGGTGAGGATTTGATGAGAGGCAATTGGAGGCTCTCTGGATCAAATCATCGAATAACGAGTGGGTGTTCTCTAGATCAAGCAATTTGAGGGCCTCCTGTTTCTGTTCTTTGCTTTGGAAATATACCAAGTTCTTCTGCATCTCTAAAAACACCATGAACAACTCTTCTGGCACCTCTGCCCTCTTCTTCTGCCTCGTTATCGCCTCGAGCCTCACTTGATCTTCCTTCTCAAGGTTCTGGATCAATGTTTTCGCCGCCTCCACCTCGTCGATTCCAGGTCTAGGAGGTAGAGATCTGTGGATCCTCATTATCTCCTCCACCACCTCGTCCACGGATTTCGCAGACTGGTCCATTGTCTTCTAATTCCTATTTTGTGTTTCCAAAAAACATACAGCTTTTAGTGGCAAATCCCTTGCAGGGGAAAACAATAACCAATGGTACAAAATACAAAAAAAAAAATTCCTAAAGCCATATTGAAACAAACCCCAGGTGGAAACATAAAGCAAAACACAAAAAGAAACTAACTTGATGGATGCTAATCTAGTTGTTTGAAAGAGAAAATTGTAACCAAAAAACCCAGATGAATAGAAAACCAAATCAAGAAAACGAAATGGCCGAAATTCTGTTATAGGATTGAGAATTGGAACAAACCCAGGTGGGAGATAAGAGGAAAACAAAGAGAGACAAATTGGGTGGATGATAATCCTCAGTGTTTAATGATTTGAGGTCGATTTTTGGGGTCAAGCCGCGAGAAGGAAAGTAAGAAGGAAATGAATCCTCTCCTTCGGCAGCCGTGGATGGCCCGCCTTTGACCGAACCGCGGAAGGAATTAGTCGAGATGCATGTCCCGGACAGCCTGACCGTTGGGAAAAGGAGAGAGGATAATTGTCTGTGTTTCCAAAGGCGAATTGCAGCAAAAACCCAGATGCTAAGAAAACAAAATAAGGAAACCCAAATGGTGCAAATTCTGTTTTTGGAAACAACCCAAGTGGAAAAATGAGCAATACAACCAAAAAAACAAACTGGGTCGATTCTAATCTTACATTTTTCAAAAGCAAATTGCTAGCAAAACCCAGATGAATACAAAACAAAAAAACAGAAACCCAAATGGTCCAAATTCTGTTTTACACGAAGGAATTGAAACAAACCCAAATTGTGAAGGTGGGGAAAAAAACAAAGAGAAGCAAATTCCCACCAAAACCCAGATGAAAATGTATCGAAAACACAAAGAAATCGCTTGTTCTTGCTAGCAACCCAAAAATACCGCAATAAAAACCGCTTTCCCTTGCTAATTAAGGAAATAAAACAGCTAAAACAGCACCCACTTACAGCTTTTGAAACAGCACCCAAAGACCTAATTAAAAACCAGATTCAGAGAACAAAAGCAACGTGAATGAACCTTCGCTGTGGATCAGCAGTATATGAAAGCGAACCGAATCTAGCTAGCTCTGTTTATTGCTTTCGAAATGAGAGTAGATGTAGCCTATGAGGAGAGGGAGAAAAAGACAAAACAGCTGCTTCGCGAGCTGAGAGTAGCAGAATGTTCGTCGTTTTGGAAATCAGTGCATCATTACATGCGTATTATATTTGCTACTGTAGATTTTTAGTGTAGAAAAATTTCATTTCATCCAAATACCACCGTGAACTCAGATTATGACTGATCGGTTATCAATAACGAAAATGATACACCCATCGCGGCTCCCCCACCGCACCGCCCACCACACGCACGCCGGGTCTACTCCGGTCACCGAACGGCCGATCCGAGCAGTCCAAAAATTCTATAAAAAAAGCCGAGTGGGCCTTCGCGGGAATCAACGGCATCCGACGTGTATAGGTGCTCGATCTGAACTTCCATTTTTTAACGGCTCGGATCATCTAATTTTTGGAAGTTCGGATCGAGCACGCACGTCGGATGCCGTTGATTCTCGTGCTAGCTCACTCGGTTTTTCTTTTTAGAATTTTTGGACGGATCGGATCGTCCGTCCGGTGGCCGGAGTGGACCCGACGCACGTGCGATAGGCGGTGCAGTGGGCGCGGTGGATGTATCATTGTCCTATCAATAAGATCTGCTCGGCCCTCGGTTTATCTTTATATGTGCGTGAATTGTCGGAATTGCCCTATTTGGGCTCCGTTCACTTGTCAAGAAATTAGTGCAAGGAAAATATTTTTGGAAAACGGTAGCGAAGTAATAAAATGAAACACGCTCTATTTCATTTATTCGTATTTTGCGGTATCTATTAAGAGCGTAAGGCTCGTGTCTAGGTGGAGGAGAAAATTATCCTATTTTGGTTTTAATTTGTTCATCTTTCTTCAAGGGTTGTGGTTAGATTATTTTTTATGTTGTTTCGAATGTAATTCGTTTGTAAGTGCCGGATGGCTCTCTTGAATGGAATGGAATGGAAATTTTTACCATGATAAAAAGAAAAAGAAAAAAAGAGGCATGTTACTAAGCTTAGCACTCGTAGTCCTATTACACATAATCTCATCTATTGCTTCATAGATGATAACTGAGATAGCTCAATTGGTCGTTGCTGTATACTTTCATAATGGGATATGATGTGTGACGGAAATATCTGATGAACTGCGGTATAAAACAATAAGTCGCATAACCCATCATCTTAAATAAAATAAAATAAAATCTAGCTAAATCAACTTTTGAAAATGCGCACATTTTGTTTGTTAAAAAAGAAAAACGAAAAAACAGAATACAAAGAGAATGCTGTACTTCAAATGAAAATAATCAAAGTAGATGCTAATATTAATTGTTTGGGGAAGTGATTATCACACTCCCCTTTTCAATAATTCACTCTCCATTTCTTGTCTTTATCCACGTGAATTTACATTTTTTAATATACTTCTTCACACATCCAAAGGTAAGAGCAAGTTTATCAGTAATTAGGTAAAAAAAAACTTGTGAACAGTGCACATTTTTTATTTTACCTACTCATATTTCTTTCAACACTACACCAACGCTATCTATTTAACCTATCCTTTACTAAAATATAAATTTTTTTCCTTCTCCAACAGTGCACCAAAGTGCAGTTTTTTAAGAAAATATAGAAGAGGAAGAGAGAAGGCCAGAGAGAGGAGAGAGAAAATAATGTTAAAAATTACAAATCTAATGAACAGTGAATAGGTAAAAATGGCTAAGCACTGCTTATAAATACATTTTACCTCTTTGTTTACCTACTCTACTGTAAGAGTACTTTTTCTCTTTTGGTGAGCTAAAATAGTTATAAAGCTAGTTTACCTATGATGGTAAACTTGCTCTAACATTGTAAATTCGCGTGAATAAAAATAAAAAGAAGAAGTGTAGATTATAAAAAAAAAAAAAGAGCAAGAAAATCATTTTTCAATTGGTTAGATTAACGTTAAAAAGTACTAGCATGTTAAAACCGAGAAACAGTTAAAATCTTTGAATACCTATTTCAACTTTGATTGTTGTACATGCTTTTACCCATATTTTAGAAGATACTTCGCCATGGATAAACTAAATATATATATAGCAAATAAACAAATCAATAAAAACATTTGATTTGTTTTATACTATATATCTATGAACAAATCATTTCAAGGCCTTGGAGTGATCGATCGATGCATGCCCTTATTATTGTCTAATTGATTGGATTTCTTGCTTGTTGGATTTAAGTTATCTAGGTGCATCTTGGTCTCCTTGATTAATTTAGAGGTAATGCCCTTGAGTGAAGAATTTCATGGTATACATTGCATTCTTTTTTTTTTTTTATAACTAATGATACGTCCGGACCAGCTTGCGCACATCTCTGCTAATCCTGAGGGCCTAATCATGCTATCCGCTAAGCGGTGAGCCTCACTAAAGCGAAGCATGGCTCTGTATGGACTGACTTCAAAGGAGTTGATGGTTCTAGCGAGATTCCAAAACTAAGAACTTAAAAATGAATAAACCCCTGATTAAGTCTTAGGTCTTAACTACCGGGTCAACCCTTTGGAATTTGGTATGCATTACATTTTAGTATACAAAATGAGACACCCCAAATGAATTTTACTTCACAAATTCAGAGCCCAGCCTCCCATTTTAGTATCGCTTATAAACGAAACCAATCATACAGTGAAATTTCGTTTCTTTCTTCCTTTTTTTTTTTTTTTGGGAATTAATATTCGCGCTCCCTTTTTTGAAGTAGGCGCTCCACTTTCAACGTGAAGTTACTAGTAACTTCATGAACAAATTGGAGCGTCTGCATCAAAAAAGGGAGCGCGAATATCAATTTTCTATTTTTTCTCGAAAAGGCAGTATTCCTTTTTGTTTTGCTATATATAAGCTCTTTTCAAAACGCATGTTTGCCGGTTGACTTGTGAATTGAGAAAAATAATACTAGAGATTGAAATTTTCACTCTTTAAAAAAAAAATTGGAGAAAAGCATTTTTCAGAAAAAATAAATACTCCTTGACTAATTCGATCTTACTAAATAGTCATATATATCAATCCATGAACTGTTTGGTTTTTCTTTCTTAAACAGCATTAGAATACGAGGAAATGCTACGGTACACACCTCGTACTATATGCACCTTTATAAACCAAATCATTGAGAGTCGTAACTAAATTATTGAGGAGCGTAATCAAACTATTGAAAGACGTAACCAAACCATTGAGAGACGTAACCAAACACTTCTTTCAATTGTTATGTCTTTCAATGATTTGGTTATGCCTTTCAATGGATTGGTTACACCTCTCAATGGTTTAGGTACGACTTTCATTGGTTTGGTTATAAGAATGCATATGGTACGGGAGCGTACCATAGCATTAATACGACAGTCCAAGAAAAACTAGTCAACTAACACGCCTACGTGTATTTTTTCACGTTTCCTAATTATCATAACATAGGAGGATTCGATGTTGCACCATCTTCAACTCTCTCTTCTTGGGAGCCGAAGTTTTTCGAGAAAAGGTCTCATTCTTCTTCAATATCATGATTGGATATAGTGACATGCTACTCTAGACATATATCACCCGTTCGAAGTTTTTCGAGATCATTCTTCATGACAGAGTGTAATTTCATCCGTCCGTTTCGGCAGTCAACGGTTGAGATATGTTTTTGAACTATTACCTGTAATAAATATTTCATACCGTTAATAGTTTGTATTTAATCTAAATCGTCCAAAACATTTTTGAACGGCCGAGATTGACCTCTGTAAACTTTATTTACGGAAGACCCCGTTAATTAGTGGGGGGAGTGGACCATGCATTTCAAATGCTTGGAAGAAAAGGAAAAAAAAAGACTCTCTCAAGTCTAAAAGCCAATGGAAAAGGTGTCAACTAGTGGGGTCGTATGAAAAATTAGTGGCACCACGTCAACATCGTATCATCGATTCATCCATAATCCGCCGCACTTATCCGAAAACAGATTTTTTTTAGACGAGAGAAAACTGGTATTGTGATTCGTTACTTAAGTCGGTCTCGAATGCCGCCCCGAGTACACAAACGATCATACGTGAATAAATCGATAGACATCACGTTAACGTGCCACGTTGGTTCACCATTACGTGCACAAGATATACGGCTAACATTTAAAACTGGACCGGTTATTTTTCGTCCTTTTTTTTAAAATCCGGTTTGGTTCCAGCGGCTTAAAAGTAGAACCGAAACCGGATAAACCGAATAAAATAGGACCGGATTAGCGTCAACCGGTTCCGGTTTCTTACTTCTCCAAACCGAATAACCAATTTCGAACAAAATAAGACCACAAACTGTTTTCCGCGCGTCCATTTCGGCATCGATAATTCAAATTTAATCCGAGCTCCTACTGATTTGAACCGTTCACTGCTCAGATTAAAATGCGATGACCCAAGCCTTCTATTGCTGAAATGGACGAACCAAATCCGTCGTATTACGGCTTTGAAGAGCGGACTGTCCAACAGGATTCCCGGATTCCACCCCTGGCAAGATGGCTCAAGGCATGGGGGGTGGCATGTGCCGTCATTCTAACTGCCAAATGAATGCAGGAGCAGTAATACAGGTGTCCATGTTTGGTAGGGTTGGACACGTGAACTGGAAAAGCCAGCCCACGTCCATAGCCAATCCAACCGTATCCAGCTGGCTTTCCTACTATGCTCACTCTCTCTCTCTCAGTAGTCACGCCACAACCGTTTCTACCTTGCCTTTTTTAGGTATGTGTCTGTTGGAAACCTTCCATGTGGGCAACCTCACGTGATCTGTCCCCTAAAAGGCCCCTCGTTGACAAGGAAAAGGAAAAGGAAAAGAAAAAATTATTGAGATGGCCGCCACATGTGTATTAATATCTTTATCCATCACACATTGTTGTGGAGTTCAGTACAAAGTGTGTAGATATCAGAAAAATGGAGAAATTATTCCTTGCCGCCGAGGCAGGAGCTGACGTGGTGTCCCTCGGGCACATCCGAGCCGTCCGTACGGACGAGATCAAAATACCCTCTCTCCTCCTTTCTCTCTCCCCGTTCTCTCTCTCTCCTTTCTCTCACTAAATCCGAGCCGTCCGGGTACCGAACGGACGGCTCGGATGTGCGGGGCAAGGACACGTGTTGCCCCAAGGGCACGGAATGATTTCTCAGAAAAATGTGTGGTGAAAAGAGTAATATTCAGTGTCCTACCCCTTCTACACCACATATTTATGTGAGGTCCATATATTTTCTCCTTGATCCAACAATGTGTAGCGGAGAAAGGGCCTAGGACACCACGTGGTAGTGTCTCAAGGGCTTAGAATAACTTTTCGTGCGAATAAAGATGTTGGGACACCGCCACCGAACAATTACTCGTGAAAACGACACCGACTTGCTTTGTAAATGTTTTGAGGGAGGTTTTTTTTTTTCCCCCCCGGTGAGAGTTAGATAACCGTGTTGACAGAGGAATGGTGGTTCTAAAAATCCCAATCGTGTGCAATTTTGTTCACCCTCAAAAGAGAGTAAACATAATCATCCCTCGTATTTGTTGAAATGATGTAAGTCTCATCCCTACAATGCTTTACCAATACACTATTTGGTAAGCATGACATCACTTTGTGGTGGAATACACATTATTTCAACAAATAGGAAGTTAGGTAATGTTCACTGAACTAAACTCAACGCAACTGAACAAAGCCAAATGTGGTCCTTACTTGCTTAAAGTACACTCTATTAGGCCCAGGCGGCCCAAAATGAAGTACTATATCAGTATATTCAGTCCAATAGACTCGGGGCCTTTTTCCGGGCCTACATTCACAAATAAACTTTTTTTTTTTTTTTGATTGATAATAATAAAATTTAAAAAAAAAAAAAAAAAGGGAGCCACATTCACAAATAAACTTACTTTCGCATAAACATTAATTATTTCAAAAGTTTGTGTGGATTGGATTTCGATTAATGTAATTATGAACCACATTTCTCTTTACAAAAATAGATGGGTTATTGCACTTGATCAAAATCTATGTCTCTTACGATTACGTGTTTTTATCATCTATTAGACCTACAGAATTAGTTGGCACGAAGTGAACCGGGTCTATTTCGACGATCCTAATCATTCATCTTGTTAAGCTACCCCAAAAAGATCTATCTTGAAGGTCTATTTCCCTCTCCGGCTGATTCTCCTGCGAATTGATATTCTACTAGAGTAACTCGAAGTAATTCCGTGCTCCAGGAACAATTCTCCTCCTCATCTCCCACAGAGGTAATAGATCAAGTCGTAGAGAAATGCCGGTAACAAAACCACAGTGGCCTACCGACCAATCGCAATCAACTTTGCCGTTCAAAAAAGAAATCACGATCGACTTTAGAGCTGTCAAAGAATCGTTCAAATGTTTTCATGTCATAACTGGAAATGCAGCCGGTAAATTAGAACCGAAATGTTGCTAAATGGTCCTTCCCTAGATGCCAACTAATGGCTACAGAAAAGCCAGAAACAGGTCACAAGTTCTACAGCATCAGTTAAGCCAAGATAAGGAGTTCATGTCTTGTTGATTACTGCCGTTGTTGTATGCTTGGGCGCTCTGGTTAAGAGGACTTCCGGGGCCACCCGAGGAATCGCTCATGGTTCCCCACGATATTGGGCTTCCAGCAGCTGATGCTCCAGGAACTACGTTTGGTGGAGCAGTTGAAGGACCAGCTTCGGTTGGCGATTTGAAATCCTCCTCGCCTGCTTGGGTTGGCAATTTGAAATCCTCCTGGCCTGCTTGGGTTGGCGATTTGAAATCCTCCCGGCCTGCGTGAGTCGGCGAAATGAAATCCTCCTGGCCTGAAATCAAATAGCCCAAGACCACCTGCAACAGAACCAAGATGTGACCAAGGCATTGAGTAAATGTGCACTAGAACCACTCTGTGTAGTGCATATATTTAGTACCGTATTTGAATCTAAGGATTTTGTGAAAGGATTTATCGAGGGAAAAGGGAAAGTACGGGAGATAGGCCTTTCGTCTGTGCCAGGAAATCCCCAAGATTTTCTTTTCCCTCCCCATATAAGGTGTAGAGTTAGTGAGATGGGATGCAACTAAATCAAACCTTACTGGTGGGACGCAAATATATGAAACTTCACTGGTAGTTAAAGAGTGTTTGTTTGAGGATACACTCAAATTCGAGGCCGAAGAAGATAAACGGTCACCAGGAGCTCGATTTAAATTTGGAGAATCAGTAAGCACTAAGATGAGATAGAAACTAGAGCAAATATAACATAGCTATCAGAAATTAAGGAACCATGGTCAAGGACCGTTATCTTAGCGCTTATGTAACAGAACAGAACTTTTTTTGAACAGCCAACAGAACATCACTGAATCCGCAACATTTCGTATGTCTGGTGTGGACATCTAAAATTGGTAAAACCCAAATGAGGTCCTCACATCGCAATAAGCATCTCATTGGAACACAAGTTTTGAAGCAAAAGAAAAATCTCCACGATGAAAAGACTGAAAGAAAACGTGAGGTTTTCATGAAATTAAAAGAAGCAAGCATGTTTCTGCTATCTGCTAACAAAAGAAATTTGCTAGTGGGAGAGAATCAGCTCGGGTAGAGGAGAGAAAAGTTCCTCAGTTGCAGAAATTTCAATTGCGGGATACATATAGAAGAAAAGAATATCCAAGAATTTTCTAAAACAGTAGCATCTTCATAATACGGTTAATACCTCACTGGACCCTGAAGAAAATGATTCAAGCTGGGAGATGAGTTGAATCCTAAAAAAAGAGAAATAAACTTGCAATTGAAAGTCAAATATACCTGCACTGGACTAGCTGCAGTTAGAATCCCTGCCACACTGCCACCAAAAATACGACCGTCAGGCCCAGCTAACGTCACACTTAACCCGCCGGTTCTGCTGCGCTGACCACCAGTCTCTACGAGCATGTCAGGGTTAGAAAGACGGAGGATGTCATAGCGTCCCTGCAAAAGCAGTCTGCATGAGCATCTCTGGTGATTTTAAGATTTCAAATAATTATACACAGTAACACAGGCAAAAAAAAATGAGTCATTTTTTAGGACGGGGACTTGATTTAATGAACTACACAGGAAAGAATGTCCCACCCACGACATTTGAAACAAAGATGGACCCGTACTTAGAGGATTATCATCCATTTTCCACACGAAACTGCAAACTCTGCCAGATGATCCTTGTAAACCAACGGTGCAAGCTATCTACATGTGGATTTAATATTTGCTAGGGTTATGGTGATACGTCCTTTCTAACTTATTGTCAAAGCTAATCTGCCCTCATGTACTACTTGTATACCAAGAAAGATGCATATGTTTGTCAAAAAAGCTCTTTTACGAACTTTGGCTTTCCGATTCCATTTTCTTTTCTATTCTCCAGCTCCCTTTCTTGACATCTACAACTACATCATAATGCATCATGGACCTAAAAAGTGAATAAAACTTTAATTCCGTGCCATAGCTTCGCATATTTAGGAAGATTGGCTAGTGTAGTAGAAAGACTATCTCGAAATACAAAACCATAATCCCATGCAGTTCATCATTGATAAGCACAGGTAACATAGACAGAAGAAGTATCAGACTATCACCTCATATGTTACTACGGTTCCACCAGATGTTGACGCATGACGAAGTGTTACTTTGGATACGGTACCATTTGCTGACAGAACGCAAAGACCTCTCGTACCATTTTCAGAAAACGACATTATTCTTGTGGATATATCCTGAGAAGCAGAAAAAGTAAATGCTAAATTAGAGAGTTGACATATCGTAATCAAAAATTACAATGCAATTAACAAATAAATCAACCAGCACATAATTCTTAAGTTTCACACACAAAAACCTCCTTAACAAGGAAAACTTTATCTGACATCAAAGTATATAATAGCACGTTATGAATGCATACCCATTGCTTTATGGTGATGCCAAGTGAAGCTAATTCCATGAATCAGCACTTAAAGTTAACTCACGTGTAGCATCAGGAACAATTACAGTTTGCACTACCAACGGATGGTCAATGATGATATATCAGAGTATACAGAATCTCCACATGCAGCCTTCCAAAATACATAACAATGAGCATGCAAGCATAAAGGACTCAATTTTCTGAAGCGTTTAAAGGTGTAATTATATCATCAATGTGACATCATACCTAAATGGAATTACATATCTTCAGGTTAATGCTATGACCTCACCTCTAAACGAAACCCTAATCTGTACAGCCGTAATCTTGCACAACTCTATACAGGAGTATCATCCCTCTAAGTCTGCTTCAATTTACTTTCTTGCCTCGTCAACAATTATACTTTTGAGCGTGACAAATGACAATAATCTCAAACAAAAAAGTTGCCAGATAAGCAGAACTACGGGAATGAGAAGAATAAGTTCTGCCTAATTGCATATTCCATCCACGGAATTCATCCTTCAGTTGATCTCACAAGGCATATTATTCTGGCCCATAGTTGTTAGAATCATATTATTCATGTACGATTCGATACGATTTAGTGGGCCATGACCATCAATAAGAATAGGTTGCATGAATCGGAAATAAATGTGATCGTGGGTGAATCGGTGAATCTTTAGATTCAGTGAATTTGGTGTTTGGCTCTTTTATTTAATTTATTTTGTTGGAAAAGGGTATAAACAAATGGTGTAGGACAATAAAGGTAATGTAGGGTTATTGTATTGAATATTGAATAGAAGGTTTAGGGATAGGGCTTAACAAAATAGGAGAAACACAACCAAAATAGGGCTGTCCTGGTGTTGTGAATTGTACCTGTGACTGATTGCATCACAGAAAACAAGAATGAAAGAGAAAAAATAAGAAGAAAGCTCTAGGAATCAATCTTAGAGGGTTTAGGCATCACAGGGTTTGATTGCATCACACAAACCATAAAGGAGGCATCAAAAGCTCTAAAATTTCTCATAATATTCTACTCTATAAAACTAGAAGCATGACATTTCATAATAGGCTTGGGGTTGGGGACTTTCTAAACCAACAAAAACTATGGAAAAGGAAACTGCTAATTCCTTAGATTTCCAAACCTATATGATACTGAAGAGGACTCGTAATTATAAACCAACGGTCTTGCTAACCTCTGCCAACTAGGCAAAGGATAATATACCAATAATTTCAAACAAGTTCGGACATCAATACATAGCTTGCGGCTGTTAATACGCTTTCACAAATATCAATAAACTTTTCTCGGATATCAATGCACCTTTTACCTATTATCCTCCACCCTGAGGGCGGAGGTTAGCATTTTCCATAAAGCAAATAAATTTGACACCCAAGACCGTCACCCATGGGCGACTCCTATGGCCCCTGTTTTATAATTTTAGAAATACATAAATACCCTCTTGACTATATATATGACCAGCATCATACTCTTTTTTTTTTGGAATTGGCAATGACTAGCATCATACTTAACCTATAATGAGCATAACCAAGACTCTACTAGAACTAGAGACATCCCTATACATTAATCCAATTGATCCCAAATAAGTTTGGCTTGAAACTAAGCAATTTCCAAATGCGAATACTTCCTTTATCTTGTTCTTTCTAGCACCCTATACGGGCATCATTCTCACCTTGTCGGACAAGTATGAGAAACCATGAACTTTTCAATTGCATCCATGGCTTCGTATGAAACGCTTCAAAGTTGATGTTGCACTTTCATCTTCATTCATTGGAGATAACAAGGAGAACACTGAGATTTTTCAATTGCAACTTTGAACTTTTCCAAAACGACAAAATCAGCAGGAGAAAAACGCATCCTTGAATTGGTTCAAGTCTCGGGCTGAAAAAAATTTCCCATTCATTCCAATTCTTTTTCATATGCACTGCAATGTTCATGCTTGATGCTCCCACTCATTGATAATCAAGGATTCCATATTATGACCCCCTTCCTTAACTAGAATGTCAACATGCAATGCACTCGTTCCTTGTTGAATAATATCTGGAGTCAATATCGCTATGGGTCCTTTACGCACTCATTTTGGTAAGATATGGGGGAAGGTTATGCAGTTGAGACTCTTGTATAGGATCTGTAGCGTGCTCGGTAATATGCATGGGTGGGGAATCATTAGATAGCTTTGTTGGCACCACATCTCTCAGCAACTTTCCAACCTCCAAAGGGTCAACCTGCCAAACCACATAGAGTGGTTATCGACCATTGAAGATAATATTTGGATCAGCAGCTGGTTCTTCACTTCTCAGCATAAGAACCTACATGTTCTACAGCTCCAACTCCAGCCTCTTCCATAACAGTATGGTGAGCCACACGTGGTGCTCTGACTACATAAATAAAGCATTTTCTACCGCAATAATCTGGTGATTCATCATCTCACTTCTGTTGGTCAACTTTCCAAAGCATTCAATCAAACACTACAGCGATCAAGCTTCTCCATGATTTTGAAGAGAATCTCGTAGGTTCTCAGAAAATACCCATCTAACAATGGGTCTCCCAAAGCCCATAGACAATTTTCAGAAGGTGATCTTGACGATAGGATCTTTTGCTCTGATACCAAACAGACGTAGAACAATGAAGGAAGTGAGGGTTTTTGTATTGAATGGAAGGTTTAGGGTTAGGGCTTACCAAAATAGGAGAAACACGATCAAAATAGGGCTTTTCCTGATCCTAAACCAACAAAGACTATGGAAAAGGAAACCACTAATTTCTTAGATTTCCAAAACCTATATCAGGAATCACAATTATACACCAAACAAATGACTTGACACCCAAGACGGTCACCCATGGGCGACCCCTACGGCCCATGTTTCATAATTTTAGAACAACAAATATACCCTTGGACAATAAATTTGACCGGCAGCATACTTAACCTATAATAAGCACAACCCAGACTCTATTAGAACTAGAGACATCCCCATACATTAATGATTAATCCAACTGATCCCAAAAGAGTTTGGCTTGAAACTATGTAATTTCCAAATGTGAATACTTCCTTGATCTTGTTCTTTCTTGCTCCCTTATTGACTGCATCAACTAACTTTTTAAGGTCATAGGAAACAAGATGATATACAATGATCCAAAAGACCTTCAAAAAGGTTTGTTTGAACTTCCAAGTTTTTTAAACTCTTTTCCACGAATAGGGCCATGTTAGAATTCGCGAATCCACATCTCTTGAAAGTTGCAATTGAAGCAAATGTCTTACCAATAGACATGATTATCAACCGTTTAAAACAAATTTTTAAATGATTGAGGCATAGAACTTTGATTTACGTATTTTCTCATCCAAATGCATAAATAGCTTTTTCACGTATCTTAAAAAACATGACCCAATCGCAGCGATTCACGATTTGGTAAAGGACCATTTTGAATTTCGAAATTCATGATTTGACAACCTTGTTCTGGTCACATTTACTTGTCACAGCACAACAAATTCGTGAAGCAATAAAATCATGCACATGGATGAGCGTATGCAAATTTCGGACACTTGAAGCAGTAAAAAACATGTATTGACATTGAAATCGAAATGGAAAAAAGCATAACTGAATCCTAACATGTGTAACAGCTCTTGACAAAGTCACAAATATCGGACCTACCTATGTATAAACGGCTAGGAGTTTGCATCATAAATGGTGTAGATCATTGGCTCTTTCTTACTTGTTACGGAGAGAATGATAAATCATCATCGCAACTACAAGGCTAATAATGAAACTGAATAACAAAATAACTGGAACAAAGCTTGTTTAGGAATATACTGTAACAAATCAAGGGGCAGTTAAGTCTGGAACTTCTCATGAATAACTACTTCCAAAGCAATAAAAGCAACAACACCACTGTCATTCAACTGCCGTTTGGTTTTTCATGCATGAATATCATTCTGTTGATGAGAAAACACAAACCTCCTCATTCAAGAATCAAGAGAACAAATTAGTCTTGGGACTACTTCCATGATTATCAACTACTTTTCCACTGACCTTTAAACCAAATTCTACTAGTATGAAACAGGAATATTGCAGAAAAGTAAAGAGGAATATTATGGGATTGATGACCACCTCTCCAGCTTGTACTATTATGACATGTGGCGTAAACCCAAGTCCTGCTGACCCTGAAAATTAATATTTATCAGAACTCCAGAAATGCTAATAGTCTGATATAAGCACTTGCTTTAAATAAAAACAACATGCAAACTGAACATATCAGTGCAATTAAAACTTACATGCACTAAAAGAAATGTGGGAACAAATACTACAAGACTTCAGAGCACCTGGCCTAAGAAAAATGAAAGAAAAAAAAAGTTCTGGCTGAAGATGAATTCCTGTTTTCATACCAAACAAAATCGATCAACATAGAAAAGACAGGCACGTGACGAATTCTAATAGTTTGAGATCATTCTTTCCCCAGCAAAGAATGGAAATTGTTTTGTTTCGTTAAATAAGACAGTACACTAACATGCAGCGTGCAGGATGCAGCTAATCATAAACACCAGTCCTAGAGCACAAATAAACCAAAATCCCCCTTTCCACTCCTTCCTCCCCAGAAATAAAAAATAAATGGATATACAAATACAAGTACCCTTATTCCATAATTTCCCGGACCCAAACAGTATTAAAGAATATTTATTCTCGAAAAAGACAAAAGAAATACTATCCAAACTTGCAACTAATATAAAAAGCACCTGACAAAAAGTCCAATAAGATAGTAGTAACAATTAAAAAAGAGTTGATATTCACACTCTTTCTTCTACCATCCCAGGACATTCCTTTTTGTTTTCTTGAATGTTTTCTCATCCCTTTGAATTCGAGAAAGAGAAAGAACCTAGAACCCTGCCCCTGTCCCTGTTTTACTTATTTGGATAGTAACAAAGAGGTAAGACAAGATGACAACTTATGCTCAGAGTAGTCCATTTTCTTTTTCTCACTAACTACATCCATTAAAATCCTTTCTTTTGTATCCTTTTAAACAATCTAAAAGCCTCTCTACCAAGAACACAACCCCGTAGACGGTGAGGGATGAGACAAGAAAGGAGAAGAGTCAATCAAAAATTACATTCTTTGTACTTTTCTCTCCATTTCTCACCAAAATACTCCATCCGAGCGAGTGATTTGGCAAGAAATCATAACCCTTTCTTTTGTTTTCTTATGAAATCCCACAAACCAAAGGGATTTTAATTTTTTTTGAGAACTCACTTGTCTAGGCCAATTTTCCCGCACCTCGACTACACATCCACTTGCGAAGTTCCCAATTAAAACCAGATACGAACTGCCCCAAAGAAGTTGATGGCATCGAAGCTCATACCTTAGGAGGGAGCAAACCAAAGCCCCAAGTCTTGACCTAGTGGTGAAGGCTTTAGGCCCGTAAAGGCGCTTTAATGCATTGTTCTTATAAAAAAATTAAGAAAAAAACCACGACTCATCACCCATGTAACAGAATAGTATATGGATATCACTGCATCAATAGAGACCCACCCATTCAAAATAAAATAAAATAAAAATAGAGACCCACCCATGTCAGCAACTTGTTCCTGTTTCCGCCCCTTGGCACCCTTCGGCCTTCCCATTGCCTTCTTCCCAGCAGAAGAAGACCCCATGATAGCCGGAGACGACAACCCGCTCGCCTGAAAAACCGCCTCCAGCTGCGCCGCCGCCGCCGCCGCCGAAGGCACACCACCACCCTCCACGGCGCACTTTCTGGGCCTGCCACGCGTCTTCTTGATCTCTGGAATCCCGCCACTGTCCTCCGCATCCAGGTAAGTCCCACCCCCGCCGCCGCCACTCGGCTGAAATCCCACCTCCGTCTGCGGCGGCAGCGGCAGTGGAGACATGGTAGTACCACCTTCGACTTCGTACTTCCTAGGCCTACCGCGCTTCTTCTTGGCCTGCGACGGCGGCACCGCGGGAGACCCTCCGCCGCCGCCTTGAAACGGCGGCGGCGGTATCATGGGGCGGTACACTGCGGCGCCGTCGGTGCTGTAGGCTACGCGCATGTTGGGTTGAAAGCCCGGAATGGTGGTGTTGGGATTTACAACACCGTACGAATCCATGGTCGGGAATTCTACTCTGTGTACCGTAAACCTCAGAAAGATTTTTCCAAGAAAACCTTAAAACCCAACCCTAGAAAAGATTTTTCTACAAAACCCGAAACACCAAGCCTAGTAAACCAGAATGAGAATGTTGAAGCTGGGATTTTTTAGGTGAAGAAGAGGCAGCAAGAACAGGCGGGTGGGAACGGGAAACCCTGATTTTACACAGAGGAATAAATAAATGGGAAAACACAAAAGGAAAAATTTTTGAACTCAGATTATTGAAAGCGCTGGCACCATAAAGACATTCACATATGGACAAACCCTGATTCTGCACGGAGGAATAATAAATGGATAACACAAAAGGAAAATTTTTGAACTCAGATTGTTGAAAAGAGCTGGCACCGTAGAGAGACACTCACACATATGGACTGTGGGTCCCACACACCAAAAATGATACTACTACTCCAACCAAGCCCATTGGGTTCTGCAAGTGTGTGAGTTCCATACAATAGATGCGTGCAGTTTGTTCACACACTTGTGTATTGTTGGGTGTGTAAGGTGGGTGGTGTTGTAGTATTGTTGCTCACACACGGGAGGTTTGTAGCGAGTGCGGGACCCGTAGAACATATAAGTGTGTTTGTGTAAGTGTTGTGTTAAAATAATTGCTTTTTATGGTAGAAAATTAGCCAAACAAACTTAGGGTTTTCTTATGAGAGCATCTACAATGAGGTTTGGTATATTTGTATGTTAAAATATTTATTAAAAGGTATCTTATGATAAAAATGGTCTCACAAGTGTGTGTTAGACATTGATAACATAGAAGTATGTTAGAACATCCACAATGAGTTTGAAAATTTTTTGAACTTAGATTATTGAAAGAGCTGGCACCATAAAGACACTCATATGGACTGTGGGTCCCACACATCAAAAATGATACTCCAACCAAACCCATTGGGTCCCACAAGTGTGTGGGTTCCATACAATAGATGTGTGCAATTTGAATGGAGCCCACACACTTGTATGTTGTTGGGTGTGTAGGGAGGGTGGTGTTGTAGTATTGTTGCCCACACACCATAAATGATACTACTACTACAACCAAACCCATTAGTTCCTACGAGTCTATGGGCTCTATACATTAAATGTGTGCGGTTTGAGTGGAGCCCACGCACTTGTGTGTTGGGGAGGCGGGGGGCCTGCTCCCCCCCAGCCTGCTCCCCTTCCTGCTCCGCCCGGAGTGGGGCCCACTCCGGGTCTCGCTCCGATGATCGCAATCGTTCACTTTGTAGAGCTCGTCAAGTAGAACAACCATGCAAAAAATCAGCTTAATTGGATATCATTAAGTGCCTGATCGGAACCTTTTTATCTTGAAAAGAATGGATCCGAAACACTGGATCAAATCCACTTGAACCCATGGACCGAGAGTTACCGAGAGTTATATGGGCTCCGATCAGGCACTTAATGATATCCAATTAAGCTGATTTTTTGCATGGTTGTTTTACTCGACGAGCTCTACAAAATGAACGATCGCGATCATCGGAGCGAGACCCAGAGTGGGCCCCACTCCGGGCGGAGCAGGAAGGGGAGCAGGCTGGGGGGAGCAGGCCCCCCGCCTCCTGTGTGTTGGTGGGTTGTGTTGTAGTATTGTTGCTCACACAGTGGAGGTTTGTAGCGGGTGCGGGACCCATAGTACATATAAGTGCGTTTGTGTAAATGTTGTGTTAGAATAATTGCTTTTTCATGGTAGAAAACTAGCCAAACAAACTTAGGGTTTTCTTCTGTGAGATAAAATGACGAGAAGCTTTGGACGTTTGTTGAAAGGGTAAACAGGACATTTATCGTGTATAACATACGTTCGCAAACGACCCTGAACACATGTATGTTCGAACATGTGTATCCTGATCATTGTTAAATAACTAACTAACAATTCCTCTTAATTTTGTATTTCAGATATTTTCTTATTTTAAGGTTGAATTATGGATTTTTGGTTGATATTTTGTGGATTGAATTGTGGATTTTTGATGTGTTGGGCCCAAAATATGTCTCGTGAATGAAAATCGGATAAACCAGACCGAAACCGGTTGACCCAATCGAAACCGGACCGGATTATCTCAACTGATTCTGGTTTCTAAAAATCTCAAACCGGATAACCGGTTTCGACCGAAAAATATGCCGAAACCGGTCGAAACCAGACCGGTATCACCCCTACTATCTGACATTGGTTTGTCAAACGATTCGATGGCTATAGAATAGATACCATTAGAATTGGCAAGTGCTTGGAGTTTTAGTATAACGCTTGGGCTTGAGTCTCGGTGGGAGCTAAATATACTTATATAGCTGTCGTAGAACGGATGAGAGCTTATCTTTGATTCCAACGTAAGTGTGGTGGGGTTGATGACTATGTAGTGCTGAGGTATTAGCTTCTCGACTGATATGTACAGCAACGTTACTTGGCACTTTTTCGAAAACTTTAACTAGCAAAACTCTTCGGCATTTTCCGAACGGTTGGGATGGTTGTAGTGCGGCCGTGCATCAAAACTGCACCGTTTGGTTCTGTTTTTTCATGTACCCAAGACAGTCGCTCTCAAGGAAAATGAATTGATATCATCATCCGAATTCACCCAAGCCCCCCTCCCCCGTCTACAATCTCAACAGTTGGTTGCGTTTGGCGTCTCCGGGTGAGAGAGGCACAAAAGAATCTCGAATTACACGATAGCCAGTTGATCCTTGACCGTTGATGAAGGGACATTTCCTCACGGAAGAGAAGGGTTTCCATTTCTTTGATCACCTCACCCTGGCGTTGGAGATTTATATTCAGCTTGGAGAGGTCGGGCCTTATCTCTGCTAAGCTCCAATTTGCTTGAGTTTTTAGTACTATTCCAAGTGAACAAGACAGACCGCTACTGCGAAGAGAACCAATTGTTCTTGATCACCTGGGCGTAATCAACATGGGTGATCCATTCTGTTGGATTTTTTTTCTACTAATGTTATTCACACGGCTTCTAATTACTGGAAATAAAACAGAAACAAGCGAAATTAGTAAGGAAATGCGAAACGTACTCAGCCAATTTCAGGCGTCCGGAAATTGGCAATGGATGGATTAATCGAGGCGAGTAAACTCTGTCCTTAAAGCAAATTCGCCCTCCACTACGGTGCTGATGGAATCCGCGGACGTCTGCTTCCCAGGACTACCCGATTTTCACCAACAGGAAGCAGCACTGCAATCTGACTGGTAGGCGAACCAAAAACTGTGTCGAACTCTCAGTACGGATGCGTGAAAATGAAGAATGTATGCAAACAGTAGCCGTGACTGTTCGGACCAGTGGTACCAGTTGGCCGGAAAAGGCAGGCGTGACTGTTCGGAGCAGAGGTACCGGTTGGCCGGAACCTGTTCGTCGAACAGACGCGAGGAAAGAAACGACGGGCAACGGTTGGGCGTGGACGGATCAGTTCTGGTCCGGCCCAGTTCGAAACAGATTGGCTGCAAAAAGATAATAACCCATTGGGCCAAGCCCAATCTTTTGACCCAACCCAACCCGGCCCGGTTCGGTTCGGCGCGCGTGTGTTTTATAAGAAAAGCAAACATTGTCCATGCCCTCTCCCCCTACAAAACTTCTATGACCCAAAGGGCCAACCCTTTGAGCTCCACTTGGGTCATTTATTCCCAATAAGCTTTCCTCCTCCCACCAATGTGGGACTAGCCTTCTTTCCACTCCTCCAAACACCATGTGGGAGCAACTTGGCATGGCAATTTCTCATTCACCATGACTTGATTTTCTCCAATTATATGTTCCATCTTAATCTCCTAACTCAATAAGTAGCTCAAAGTTGAGCAAAATTAAGTTTTTTCCAACAATCCCCCACATGAATGAAATTGGCAGGACAAACAATGCAATGCAAATGCAAAATTCCTGAGAGTTACAATAGGAAATCTTCTGCATAGGGCTAGGTAGCTTCTGGCTTTGAACCTATCCTTGTGAATAACTATCGGACTTACTAGCTAACCAGTGAACATGATGTCTTAAACTGTTCAGCCATTTGTGTAAGCCGAGACAATAGTCAACACCCAGAATCTTTCCAAACACAGTTTGGTTCTTACGGTTGTGCCCATTATGGCCCTAGAACACGCCTGGTCTTCATGGATGTTTGTAGAGAATTCTACCCGAGACATTCTCATAGAAGCGGCCCCTGCTACATTCACATAGGTGATTCTTAATACGAGTATCCTGCTATACCCGACTCGGATACACCACATGGATGTCCAAGGTTTAAGAACCATTAAAGACATTTGCCTAACCTTAAACGCTGCAGGCATCACTGTTGCATCATAGGAATGGGCAGAGACAAAGTCTCCACAGTGATCATTCTAAGCCTCATACAACTCGGTTGTCCCATTGAACCTAGATCTTGGGATCTCCAATCTACTAGGTTGGGTTGCCGTTGCAGAGTCTTTTAAGTCATGGGCTTAAGCCCCATTCCCCTCGATGCGTTTTCAACTAACTCTCTTGATAACCCTTTGGTTAGCGGATCCGCTATATTATCCTTTGATTTGACATAATCAATCACGATAATTCCATTTGAGAGTAGTTGCCTAACGGTATTATGTCGTCGATGTATATGTCGAGACTTTCCGTTATACATACGATTCTGAGCTCTGCCAATCGCCGACCGACTATCATAGTGTATACAGACCGGCGGTGCAGGCCTAGACCACGTTGGGATATCTTCCATGAAATGACGAAGCCACTCTGCTTCCTCTCCAGATTTGTCCAACGCGATAAACTCAGACTCCATCGTTGAACGTGCTATACACGTTTGTTTAGTGGATTTCCAAGAAACGGCTCCACCACCTAACGTAAATACATATCCACTAGTGGATTTGGAGTCGTTGGTATCGGATATCTAGTTAGCATCACTATATCCTTCTAGTACTGCTGGATACCGAGTATAGTGCAGTCCATAATCCTTGGTGTACCTTAGATATCTAAGGACCCTGATTATAGCCGTCCAATGATCCTTCCCTGGATTGCTCGTGTACCTACTCAGTTTGCTAACAGAGTAGGCTATGTCCGGCCTTGTACAATTCATCAAGTACATTAGACTGCCTATTATTCGTGCATATCCCAATTGGTTGACACTATGACCAGTATTCTTGTAAAGATGCAAACTTAAATCTACTGGCGTTTTGGATATACTGATGTCATTCGGGTTAAATTTCTCAAGTATCTTCTCAATATAATGCCTTTGAGACAAGATATACCCCTCAGGAGTTCGAAAAATTTGGACTCCCAAAATGACATCTGCTAAACCCATATCCTTCATGTCAAACCTGGCATTCAACATGTTTTTAGTAGATTTTATGATCTTTTTATTGTTACCAATAATGAGCATATCATCTACATACAAACAAACAATGACATAACCCCTGTTACTATCTTTGATATATACACATTTGTCACATTCATTGATTTGAAAATCATTAGAAATCATGACATTGTCAAATTTTTCATGCCATTGTTTGGGCGCTTCTTTCAAGCCGTACAAAGACTTAACAAGCTTACAAACTTTCTCCTCTTGTCCTGGAACCTTAAACCCTTTAGGTTGTTCCATATAGATCTCTTCATCTAAATCACCATTTAGAAAGGCGGTTTTCACATCCATTTGATGAATTTCAAGATTGTTACGCGCTGCAAAAGCAATTAACATTCTTATTGATGTGATTCTAGTAACAGGAGAATAAGTGTCAAAGTAGTCTAGACCTTCCGTTTGTCTATAACCTTTGACTACTAGCCTTGCCTTGTATTTGTCAATTGATCCATCTGTTTTCAACTTCCGTTTGAATATCCACTTATATCCAAGAGGTTTACAGCCTCGAGGGAGATCAGTCAGTTCCCAAGTATGATTGTGCAGTATGGATTCAATCTCACTGTTTATGGCTTCTTTCCATAAAGGAGCCTCCGATGATGACACCGCCTCTTTATAGCTTTGAGGTTCTGCTTCTAACATATATGTCAAAAAATCTGGTCCGAAAGATTTCGAAGTTCTAGCTCTCTTAGAACGGCGAACTCCATCATTGTCACCATCATTTTCTTCACGGACTGAGTCGTACTCGAAGTCCATATCAACAGATTCCTGAATTGGTTCAGTTTCTAGAACTGACCTAGGAACTCTCCTTTCCTTAAACGGAAACACACGTTCAAAGAATACTGCATTCTTAGATTCCACAAATGAATTAGGATAGACATTAGGCACCTCTGAATTAAAGACAAAGAACCGATATGCACTACTATTATGAGCATAACCGATGAAAACACAATCAACGGTTTTTGGCCCAATCTTAACCTTCTTGGGTCGGGGAACTGCTACTTTGGCCAAACACCCCCACATTTTTAAAAATTTATAGGAAGGTTTACGACCTTTCCATAATTCATACGGTGACACATCCGTTTTCTTATGTGGGATTTTGTTCAGGATATAATTCGCCGAGAGGACTGCGTCCCCCCACAATTCCTGAGGAACTCCTGAACTAATCAACATGGCATTCATCATTTCCTTCAGAGTTCTGTTTTTTCGTTCAGCAACTCCGTTTTGTTGTGGTGTATAAGGAGCAGTCGTTTGGTGAATTATCCCATGTTGGGCGCAAAATTCACCAAAAGGCGCTTCGTATTCACCACCTCGATCACTTCTAACAACTTTGATTTTCTTGTCAAGTTGATTTTCCACTTCACCCTTGTAATGGATGAACACTTCTATGGCCTCACCCTTAGTTTTAAGCAGGTAAACATAGCAGTATCTAGTGCAATCGTCTATAAAAGTGACAAAGTACTTATTCCCTCCGCTTGTTTCCACAGATTTCAAATCACATAAGTCGGTATGAATTAATTCAAGCGGTTCAGTACTTCGTTCAATTTTATGAAAAGGATTCTTTGCCAATTTAGCCTCTACACAGACTTCACATTTATGACTTGAGTTAATCTTAAAATTTGGTATACAAGCCAAATAGATTAGACGTCGCAACGTACCATAATTAACATGTCCTAATCTACCATGCCATAAATAAGGAAACTCATTCATATAAGCAGAAGATGTGTTTATCTCATTAGAACCCGGAGAGGCCGGAACCTTAGCACCCGGAGAGGCCGGAACCTTAGCACCCGGAGAGGCCGGAACCTTAACAAAAGATGTGTTTATCTCACTAGCACCCGGAGAGGCCGGAACCTTAGTCAACACATTCATTTTGAACATACCATTCACCATGTATCCCCTACCGACATACATTCCCTTGTGTTTCACAACAACCTTATCAGCCTGGAAAACCAAACAAAAGCCATTTTTCACCAACAGCGAGCCAGAAATTAGATTCTTGCGAATCTCAGGCACATGCATCACCTCCTTAAGAGTCACCACCTTTTCAGAAGTCATCTTGAGAACCACAGTCCCAATCCCCTCAACCTTGGAACTCGAAGAGTTTCCCATATAGAGTTGCTCGCCAGAATCCACCGTTTTATAGGTGGTGAACAACCTCCTATCCGCACACACATGACGAGTAGCGCCAGTGTCCACAAACCACTCCTTGGGATTAGAACCCACCAAATTGACTTCTGATACCACAGCCGAGAGATTCATCTCATCAACACCATCAGACAGAACTTCCTCCATTTCAGCTATATTGGCCTGTGCCTTTCCCTTGCTTTTGCACTCCGCAGCCCGATGTCCCGGCTTGTCGCACACAAAGCATTTTCCAGTAAACCTAGGCTTTCCATCATACTTGGCCTTTTTAGCCACACCACCACGCGGACCGAGGTCAATACCTTTGCCCTTCCTTTTGTTGTTCTTCTTCCCCTTGTATGCCTTTCCACATTATTCAATCATGTTGGCCTTTGCCACATACAGATTCAGATCCTTCTTATCCATATTCAGAGTATCCTCCTCCATTCTCAAACGTACAACCAGATCCTCCATGTTCATATCCTTACGCTTGTGCTTGAGTTGCTTTTTGTACGCCTTCCATGAAGGCGGCAATTTCCAAATGACGGCGGCCACTTGGAAAGACTCACTCAACACCATTCCTTCAGTATGAATCTCATGAAGGAGAACCTGGAGTTCCTGAACTTGCTTCATCACCGATTTCGAATCACCATCTTATAGTCCAGGAACCTGCCAACAACAAATTTTTTCAGTCCGGCATCTTCTGATATGTACTTTTTCTCCAAGGTAAGCCAGAGTTCCTTGGCAGATTTCACCGAACAATACACGTTGTATAGCGCGTTATCCAGTCCATTGAGAATGTAGTTTCTGCACAGATAATCAGAGTTCTTCCAATCATCATAAGCTATACGGACTTGAGTGTCCGTCTCATTTTCAGCCACAGTAGGAGGATCCTCTGTCAAAAACCTAGCCAAACGGAGAGTCGTCAGGTAGAAAAGCATTTTCTGCTGCCACCTACGAAACTCTGACCCATTGAACTTTTCCGACTTCTCGGAATGATTCACCGGCATCAGTGCCGCCACCGGAGCAGCAGCAACGGTGGAAGAGGAAGCAATGAAAACCACTGAAGACCCATCTCCAGTTTTGGGAACATCACCAGTCTTAGGGATTTCGGTAGTCATTTCTGTTAACATAAACCGAACACCGACACCATTATAAATAACTAATCAACTTGTATGTATTAACCAAAGGTAAAACTTTTTCCAAAAAAAAAAACCAACACTCACTGATGGTAATAAGAAAAAAAAAATTTGCGGGAGCAATCTGTTTTTTCCTTTAAAATTTTTTTTCCTGTATCTTTTCCAAAAAACTGTGACTGACTATTAAAGATCAAAAGACCAACCCACTGATGTCAACCACCGAGAGTTCTAAATTAATCAACAACTGTGATGGGAATTGAACTAAACCACTAACTTTGGAAAGTACAATTAACGGGAAAAAAAAATTTTTTTATCACCACAAAGCCAAAATTATACCAAGTTAATTAAAATCAGTAGGTGTACAAGGAATTCAACTTCAAAAACCTTGTTCTCTACAATCTGTGATGAAAACTAAACTACGGAAGTAGTAACAAACAGAAACACCTTAGAATAATTTTGCATGCAAGTCTAAGAACCCACTGTTTTCAAATACCAAAAAACGGATTTCTACACAAATGCCAATTGTTCAATACCACTGATGACACAGTTTCGAAACTGAATGAAGCAGATTAAACACTTGATCACAAAACTCTAACCTTACTGATTTATTCAGTGACGAAACGTTTTGAAGACAAAAAATCAGTAAGATAACAATGTCCAAATCAAGTCTAACTACAGTTTTTTTTTTCCAAGTACACCGCTAATAGCCACTGATTAAAAAAAAATTTGTTAATCTCAATTGATCCCAGAAATCAGACTTTGATTCTTTCCAAAACTAATAAACTGGACCGAGTGATACAATTAACAGATTAATCTAAAGCCACCAGCTTTCCAGTAAATCAACCCGTGTATTCCAGAAAACTAAGAACACGGAATTAAAAAAAACAAAAAATTTGCTTTAAGATTGTTATTCACATGGCTTCTAATTACTGGAAATAAAACAGAAACAAGCGAAATTAGTAAGGAAATGCGAAACGTACTGAGCCAATTTCAGGCGTCCGGAAATTGGCAATGGATGGATTAATCGAGGCGAGTAAACTCTGTCCTTAAAGCAAATTCGCCCTCCACTACGGTGCTGATGGAATCCGCGGACGTCTGCTTCCCAGGACTACCCGATTTTCACCAACCTGAAGCAGCACTGCAATCTGATTGGTAGGCGAACCAAAAACTGTGTCGAACTCTCAGTATGGATACGTGAAAATGAAGAATGTATGCAAGATAGCCGTGACTGTTTGGAACAGTGGTACCAGTTGGCCGGAAAAGGCAAGCGTGACTGTTCGGAACAGAGGTACCGGTTGGCCGGAACCTGTTCGTCGAACAGACGCGAGGAAAGAAACGACGGGCTATGGTTGGGCGTGGACGGATCAGCTCTGGTCCGGCCCAGTTCGAAACAGACATGAACGCACCTGTTTGGAAACAAGAGCTGTGACTGTTCGGAACAGTGGTACCAGTTGGCCGGAAAAGGCAGGCGTGACTGTTCGGAGCAGAGGTACCGGTTGGCCGGAACCTGTTCGTCGAACAGACGCGAGGAAAGAAACGACGGGCTATGGTTGGGCGTGGACGGATCAGCTCTGGTCCGGCCCAGTTCGAAACAGATTGGCTGCAAAAAGATAATAGCCCAGTGGGCCAAACCCAAGCCCAATCTTTTGAACAACCCAACCCAACCCGGGCCGGTTCGGTTCGGTTCGGCGCGCGTGTGTTTTATAAGAGAAAAGGATACTTATCCATGCCCTCTCCCCCTACAAAACTTCTATGACCCAAAGGGCCAACCCTTTGAGCTCCACTTGGGTCATTTATTCCCAATAAGCTTTCCTCCTCCCACCAATGTGGGACTAGCCTTCTTTCCACTCCTCCAAACACCATGTGGGAGCAACTTGGCATGGCAATTTCTCATTCACCATGACTTGATTTTCTCCAATTATATGTTCCATCTTAATCTCCTAACCAATACGAACACAACGGTATGTGGGTCGGTCCACGTGGACGCGTGGGACCCACTCAATAAGTAGCTCAAAGTTGAGCAAAATCAAGTTTTTTCCAACAACTAATTCTCCTGATCTACTATCGAAATTTGCAGCCGTGGACATAAGTAGTTACCGGTACACAAAGAACTTATTGTTTGCTATAAGTCGTCAGAACCAAGGGGACCCTCTCCTTCAACTGTTGAGTAACATATGACATGCATAACATTCCTCTCCCTTTGTATATTTGTCGAGGAATTCAAGATCGCAACAAAGTTACACCAATGCTAATCTAAAACCAAACCAATCTAGCCATGGAAATGTGGAGCTTCGGCAGAAAATCGTCACAAAATACGAAAAACAAAACAAGGTTAACGCATCCAAGTTATCCAAACATTCGATTAAGAATCACAAAAGTATATAGAAAATGCTTACAAATTCAGCAATTTACAACTCATCCTACACTTGCATTCTGTTCAATGGGCAAGACCAAGAAGGATCGATAACTATCATAGAGAAGTTACAATCAAACAGTTCTATAGAGCTCAGAGGACTGCCTACTTGATAACCGGACCTAGAGACTAGTATAAACAGTCATTCTTTACAAATCGCAATCCGATTTCTTGCAAGTAATGTTCAGGGTCTAATGCCCGTGGACCCTGCAACAACAAGAACAACGATAACCAAAATTAAATCCAATGGGACTACCAGTAATACTAATTTGGACACGTACTTCCTAATCACGAATCGGAACAAACTGCAGGACAAACACGAGTAATATGTTTCTAGAATGAGTCGACAATATTTCACCAAGCTGTCGTGCTAAGGTACTTGTGAGCTCCAAAGGCCGAGCCTTTCTTTTGGTTGGCATCTTCATGACCAAAACTCATATTTGCGTGTGTTATCTTTTATCGAGTTGTTTTTTTTTATTTCCTAGAATGTCTGTCAGCATGTGGAATGGAATCAAAAAATGTAATTTTTATATTTTTTTTGAGTGCAGTAGTTTTTGTTAGTCAAGTCTTACGCTCACCCTTCTAAGTCATACGCTGACTAAGGGAAAAGAAAACAAAGAGATCCTGCTACTACAAGATTCTCAAACTACTTCATCTTTGGAAAGCTTTCTGATTTGATTGCCACCCATATGGAATTACCCCGTGGGCGACAAGAAAAGGGGCCGGTTGATACAATCACTAAAAAAGGAGATTATTCTCTAATTTGCGGTTGGCAAAAGAAATAGGAAAGGGAATCAATTGGGCCGAGGTGCTGCAGTTACGTGAATCTCTAATAGCCGGTTGCGGAAGGAAAAACGAAGAGGGCTGGATGCAATAATGCTATTTTCTATTAAAAGAGATGCTTTGACCATATTGATTTTTGGAAAGATTGTTTACTAATTGCCGCCGAGAATGGAAAACGAAGAGTAGTGCCTACTTATTCATTAGTGATGAAGGCAAGAGGCCGATTTGATTGATTAGTGCGTACTGGGGCTCAATAACGAAAAAATACGGAAAGAAAAATATTTGAGTGTTGGTCTATGGTTCTTGAAGCATATTAGTATTCTTGGGGCAAATTGATTAACTTCAAGAGTTTTATTCTTCATCAACATTCAACTGTTTGGAAGGCTTGAGGATTCAAGATGCGGACATCATGCAGGGGCACGATGAACGTGGATTCGGCAAATAGGGCTTAGGTTTCGTGGTGAGGATACGCGAACATTGAGTAAGGTCTATTTGTAATCCTACAAATTTATAGTGCATGATTCCTTCCCGTGGTTTTTTCCCGATTGGGGTTTTCCACGTAAACCTTGTCTCAACCTTTACTGTTCTTGTTTAGCTAGTTTGATTCAAGTTGATAGAATTTCAAAAGCTCGTATTGTTAGATATTTCAGTACTGGACGGTGGGATCGGTTCCCCAATTAGTTGGTCATTGAACTGGATACCAAGTTAGATTTTAAAAAAGGCAGACAAACAAACAATCGAGGAAAGTTAAAGAGTCTTTATTGGTTGCCCCTCGACACGTTGATAAGCCTCACACATGACCGACCATGATTACAAATACCCACATCTCTATGGGTCTTTTCAGGGGACGTAGCTAGTAGATGATTGGCATTTGGAGGGGTTTGGGGTTCAATAACGGCCAAAGGCAATGGTTTTTTCCTGGCGACCTTCTGGCGGAATACCAGGGGCCTGTGGGGTCGGGAGGAGTGTGGTGTCAAGGAGGGAGGAAAAGCAATTTACAGAGAAGTAAGCAAAACTAGTGTACTTATTTAACTTGACTTATTAGCTGAATAAGCCGGGTTCGGCTCCGCTCCAGTATGTTAATGTCCATTCTAGTCTATTGAATGGCTGGGATCAACTCGATTGCATCCAAAGGTCCACAGCATGCCATGTCATGTTCTTACATTTGCCTCTCAAAGATACGGAGAATAGTTAACGGAAAGTTCTACCAAAACTAACGGAACTCTGCAAAATCCAAACCAAACTCCACTCCTGTTTAGATGATAAGTTTGTCCACTTCGAAAACTCTTTTTTCCTTTTTCCATTCATCCAGCTAAGCACTTAATTTTAATTTTTTCGAATGTTCATAAAATAAAAATATGGTAAAAATATTAAGTGCTCTAATTTTCAATCCATTTGAACCGGTGTAAAAATTTTATTTTTCTAATCATTTTATTCTAAACAGTCATAATTAATTTTCGTCTTTCTATCTCTTATAATTAAGTATTTGCTCATTATTTGGGACCATACTTGATTATGCGAGTCCTACAGAAAAAAAAATTATTACATTTTAGGATAAAATGATAAAAAAATAAAATCTCCGCACTGGTTCAAACGGATTGAAAATTGAAGCATTTAATTTTTTTAGACTGTATATATATTACTAAAAAATATGATCAAAAAATTAAGTGCTTCAATTTTTAATCCGTTTGAACCGGTGCGAAATTTTTTGATCATTTTATTCTAAACAACTATAATTAATTTTTGTATATAAGGCTCTTATAATTAAGTATTTGCTCATTATTTGGGACCCTGCATATCAGATATTTAATTATACGAGCCCTACAAACAAAAATTAATTATGACATTTTAGGATAAAATGATCAAAAAATAAAATCTCCACACTAGAGTATGTGCTGAATATGTGCTGAATGATGCACAAGAGTTAAAAATATGAACCCACTTTTGCATTAAGGAGGGATTAAGTGCCAAGTAAAATGTGAGGCAACACGTGGAGTGGAGTTTGGTTTGGATTCTGTAGAGTTCCGTTACTTTTGCAAGACTTTCCGACCATTCTCCGTTTCTTTTAAGAGGCAAATGTGATAACATGACATGGCATGCTGTGGACCTTTGGATGCAATAGAGTTGATTCCAGCCATTCAATGGACTAGAATGGACATTAACATACTGGAGCGGAGCCGAACCCCGAATAAGCCAATCATCAGCATTTTTAGCCAAACCAGACCTAATTTAGGCATGATGAGGCCTAAAGTTTTGCTTACTAGTCTCTTTCTTTTCTTTTTCATTTTTTTGCAAAAACAAAGCTTGTTATTCTGTGACGATATTCAAACATGGTAGCTGGAGTCAAATGAGTTTAATATATATATATATTGTACTAAATTCTTTAATGTGGGAAAATAACAATAATTCGAAATGGTACCCAATATCTCACTGATATTGGTACGTACTGTAGCTGTGGAAAACCAATAACCTAGCTAGTACAATATTCAGAACCTTGAGGGGGGAGAGCAGGGCTAGGAATTAGACTAAAAAGGATCATTTTGCCCCAAATTAGCTTCACTTGCCGCGCACATGCATCTTTTCTGTCAAAACCCTGACTCTCGTAACTCTCGTTACTTATTGGACCAATTAGACTAGTAACATGAAAATGTAGGGTTTAAGTCACTGCAATTAGAAGTGAAGGGACCATTTCAGCAGTTTTTTCTTCTAATTTTGTTTCTTCACAGACTAGGGTTCCTCGGTCATCCAAAAAATAGATTTCCCCGACTGTCTCTCTTGATCGACGAGTTGTCGTTGCACCAGTGGCACATATATCAGAACAAGTTGTTGTGGAATCGGCGCACGATTTGATGAAGGGTGATCCCTTTTGCCGATAAATCAACAGACGTATACTCTGCCCCTGAAAGACCGTGTAGAAGTTACATCCTCGCATCGTCTTGTGATGGAAATCCCGCTGCCAGCGCGCTCGCCGCCGCCGCCGCGACTCGACTCCATTGGGAATGTTCTCCCATTCTTTCGAAGAGGATATCTTTTGGAAATAATTGACGATGCATTAACGACATATCTCGATTTTGTTTCTGTCGTTCAAACACGGAGCCTAAAATGTGGTGTCCGGAGCTAAATTGATGATTTGAAGAGCAGCTACAGTAAAAGTGTAATTGTTGAATTTAATTACAGATGTAGTAGCCACACATAAGCAATTCGGTCACAAAGTTCATGAATACGCGGACATTGACCCGTCACAGCTACAAATTTGTTTGACTACTAGTTTAAATCCGAAACCTAGAGATCCTACTTCCAAAATTAGGGAAGGGGTTACTACCAATCATTGACACGTTTACGGGGTTATTCAAGATGTAACAAAATCGGATCTCTCTGGAAGAAGTGGAAAAAAGTTGTGAACTATTGACTCAATCGACTATAAATATTTAGAGTAAGAAAGAAGACACGACATGATATTCAGGTGCATTTGTTTCGATTGTTTCGACTCTAGGTTATCTCCATTCGAAAAAAATGTACCATGGAAATTTGGAAGAAGACATTTTTTTTTTTATAACGGATCCAAAGGAGAAAGACCCCAAGGTTTGCCTTGGGAATTTCGATACAGCAATTGGTTTTCATCTTGATTTCAAGAAAGATCTATAGAGGACTTGAAGCCCATGGTGAAAATAACAGTCAAGTACCATTCCAAATCAATCAAAAAAGATTCACCAAGTGAACCTCCAGCACCGAAAGCTTTCCACGGCATTTTTTCGATGAGATGAAGACTTTCGAAAATGACCATAAAAAGATGAGGGATTTCGCTACATTCATCTATCGGGCCCCGCTCTTCTATGCGCAACTCGGAGAGTTTAGGAGCACACTAATTTATCATTTATGATGACATAAACAGTGGAGGTAGGAAATATGTGTCTGGGTGGGCGGGAAGAGTTCCCCAATCAATGTCCCCATCCGTTGAGGAAATTATTTTCATTTTTTCTCGCAAGCCAGGATATATAATCAACCTGGCGGGATATATTGGTTTCACCGCAATGGACTCGGCCAATGACCATTATGACGGCACTGCGGACAACGATTCGAATGAGAGAGCCGTGGAGGATATGCTTGATGTATTTTCCGACGCCCTACCGGCAATCTTCAAGGCTCTCATTGACAAGACAGTGTCGGGTGGGCACGGGTCATGTGGTGCCGAGCACCATCTCAGCCTTCCAAACGTGTTTCGGGTGGCCCAGATCTGTTTAGGTAATTTTTAAGTGTAAAATTATCAAAACACCCCTTTAAGTTCAAACAGATCTGGACCGTTCAAAATACATTTGGACAGTCTATTTGGGTAATTTTTAAGCGTAAAATTATCAAAACACCCCATCAAACCCAAATAAATTTGGGCCGTCCAAAAAACATTTGGACGGCCAAAATGCGTGCTCGGCACCACGTGCCCTATGCCCACCCGACGTTGAAACACTTCTCGTCTGGACACCGTTTGGAAAAGTAAACTTTGAATCGGAAAAAGTTACTACAAAACCAGTGGGTTTTGTTTTATCGGTACAAACCAGTGGTTAGAGCACACCGTTTGGGAATGTAACAATAAAAACAATAAGTCGGTTGACACAGACTTGTTATACACAGATTTGCACAGATTTTTGTGTGAGGTGCGCTATGAGTATCATACAAATAATCTGAGTTGTTCATTAAATATAAAACATTTTTTCAAGTGCCCTCGGGAAAAATCAGTCTAATCCGATACCTAGAGGTCTTTGATCCAATCATCTAACATTTTATTATTCTAAAAACCGAATGAAAAGTTTGAGGATTGCATCGAGCATCTATAGGTATCGGAATTTGGCTGATTTTTCGCGAGAGCCCTTAAAAAAATGTTTTGCATTTAATGAACAACTTGGATTGTTTGTGTGAGACCCGTAGTGGGCTTCGCACAAAAATCTATACAATATCTGTGCCAATTTATTTGTGTGAATAGCACAGTTCATATAAAAAGCATTGGAAGCGAGTAGTTTTTGTGTCATGCGGGTACCGTGGTGTCCGCTCGGCGCACCTTAGCCGTCTATTTCGGTTTTGGATGGCTCAGATTTTGAGAGAGAAAAAGAAGAGAGAAAGAGGAGAGGACGTGTTGGAATAAGAGGAGAGAGAGTGTTTCAATATAGGCCCGGATGTTTTGCTCGGGCACCACGTTAACCGGGTGACGTGGTACCCATCCGACACCCAAAAATTTCTCGTGTATCATAGAGCACACTCTTTTATCTTACTAGTTGCAGTAAATTCGAAGCGGCATTGGTATCTGACAGGTACCGTACCAGTAGGAAAACCGATACAGTATTCAGAACCTTGGGTTGAATAACTTGGATCCGCTATCCCTAAATTTGACAGGATAAAAGTGGATGAGGCTCCGTTTTGTTAAGATTATTATTTTTTAAGTACTTTTTTTTTTTTTTTACGAAACAAGTCATTTTTTCATAATACATCACCTTTAATTCAAAAGTAATGAAGTGTTAAATAAGTACTTATTTTAGTTACTGGAACGGGACTTGAATCAATTAAACACTTACCGATAAATAAGTACTTATTTGTGTTGAAGGTTGTCCCTTGAATGCTCCCCATTTTTTAAACTTGTTAAGTATTTGAAACTGAAGTTCAAACAATCTATTGCTCGATTCGCTTATCAAGCCTATACACAATACACATTAATTTGATTAGTTTTCTTCTTTTAGAACTGAGATAAAATATACACATTAATTCGATAGTTTTTTTCTTTTAGAACTGATAAAATGCCCCAGGTCGGGCCTGTTCTGCCAAAAAAAAAAAATATATACTTAATTTTCAAATAAGTACTAGAATAGTTTTTTTTTGGAATTAGAGTTGATGTATTGTGAAAAAATGACTTATCTTGTAAAGCAAAAAATAAATATTTAAAAATAAAAATCTTAGCGGAACGAAACCTACGTTGCCCGTTTGCATTCAATTTTTGGGGTTGCATTCAATATTGGTATTAATTAGTAATTTTTAGAAAGATTCATGTGAAAAGTCTCATAAACGCCTAATTCGTGTCGAGTAGACCCTGGAGTTGTGATTAATTCGTGACTGGGCAGATCTATATCTTCGTAGTTACCAATTCAAGTTCCCAAGTGAATAACTTTCGAGATCATAACAGTTCTCTTTATTTAACTAATTAAAAAAAAATCCAGATAACTTAGAATACTACTACTAGTCTAAGACTAACGGCTGATAAGGAATGATGAACAAGTTTGACACAGAATTTAAAAATGAAGCGTAGACCCGAAACCTGGGTCTAAGACTAACTCAAGAATCATATGTTGATTCTCTGTTGCACGATCGCCGGAAACCATATTCCGGTAATCGATGAACTCAAAAATCCACCGGTAACCCAATTCCGGGCTTTGCCGTCTGTGAAAGAGCAATCCACGCCCTTCAGTGCTTCCCACACCCGGCTCAGAGCAACTCGATATCTTACAAGCGACTCCACTGTATCCTTGAATGACCACGACTCAGATGACCTGAAATGACACAAAGCCAACCCAAATTCAGCAAGAGTTGAGATACCTGCCTTTTCTCTTTTCTTCTTCATCAGCTTTCTGTTATTATGTCGTATTTAGACCCAAAAAAAAAAAAAATTTGGAGCAACGAAAAAGTCAAAAGGATCTAAGGGGCCGTTCCAGTTTCTATTATAAAAAAAAAGTACTTTTTGAAAAGAAATGTAATTTCAAGCTCAAAAATTATGTGGTTACGCAAATAATTTTTCTACCAATATGGATCTTGTTTGATAGATCTCATTGAGATCTTTTAAACGGTGCAAAAAAAATCAAAATATTATTTTCCATTTTCATTATATTTGAGCTTGATATTACCTTCTTTTTGAAAAAGAAGATTTAAAAAGAAAGCACAACAGCACCTAACTGCAATGAGCCATTATATTTCTATCTCTTAACCGTTGATCCAACTAGAGGATCTAACAGTTGTGAACCGTCGGATTCTTATAACTTTTCTATTTACTCTCTTAATAGGTGATCTAAATACCTTCCTAAGAAAAGAATAGCTGTAACCATAGGTTAAACAAAGTAGCTCAACGAGAAGGAAAAATGCAAGATTCCATATGGTTCATGGGGGAGGGGGAAGAACCACATTCAGGTGTGGAATAACAGCCATACAACTAACGAGGTAGAATTGTAATGTTACGCGATTATCTCTTTGCAATGAAGCACCAAATGGGTTATCCTCGAGGGCCACAGGGCTTGAAAGCCAAACCAAATAATGCATGAAAGAACGTCTATTCAGATCTCAAATCAAACATTATTTTGTAGTCGTACCCTCACCAGTTAACAGCCTAAAGTAAATACGAAGAAGAAAAGCAGATGATTACAATGCAAGGTGGACATTAGGGACGTGATGATTCGTTCGATACGCAACGGCCAAAAGATACGTATATTGAGAAAGGTTCAAACCACCACCAACCACTAAAGAAAAAAGGCAAAGATGACAAAAAATAGAGAGAAACCCCACAACATACTTGATTTGGACCCGAGTTATTTTTTATGAAATTGATTTCCATTTTCAACCCCCTATGTGCTGAAATCCCGACATTTGTATCCATACCAGTTATGTAGTCATTTACCTCTTGAATGCAAAAATGAGTACTTGCAAGGCTAGATCCAAAGTCAGGCACTCAAGTAGCAGCTGGTGTTAGTCCTCTTGCAATTTATGGATTGCCTAGAGTTAAAAAAAAAATGCAAGAGTTAGTTAAACTAGAGAGCTTCGGTAAAGAAAAATAGTTGGGTAGAAACCACTCTCTCTACCTCAAGATCTTTCTCAATCCCGTCCACCACTCAACCTCCTGATTGATCAGAACCACTGCTCTGTGTGAACTGAGCAGGAAATATAATGCGTGCTTGTCCTGGAGCTGGTGCAGGCATTCCTGAGGAGACCAAGGAACTAACTTAAACAGGCAGTGCAGAACATAGAATTAGTGGTAGTCCATCAGCTTAGATATGAGAGGATGGAAAATGCCGTGCTCTGGACACAAGATATATTCCCATATGCAGGGACGGGCCGAGGGACGGGTGAGTCTAGCCGACCACCCTATCACCAAGTTTCAAAATTGCTTCAGAATTATACTAGTTTCTTCTAAAATAAAACGTCAATATTAAATAAGCTTGACCGCCCAACGTGTTTAGGAAAGAAAAAAAATTAACACTCGCCCATCCAAGCTTTTTTTTTAGACAAATTCATTAACTGTCCTCTTTAGGTTGTGTTCTTTTAAAACAAATTTAACACTAGATTCTATAGTTTATCTTTTGATATGGATATGGCTGCACAAGATTGTATGCATCTACAATTGTACCATATGTTCCTATAATTTTATAGGTTGATAAAAAATACTTACAATAACTATTTTTTAAACTACTGTTGTGATAGCAAAAAGCAATATTATGTTTTATGTGACAAAAAAACTAACGTTCGTCCACCCAATACTGAAATCTTGCATCCATCCTGCACATATGTGCATATAGCTACATGAAGACTGCGTATGCAAATCCGTTTGTGCATACAAGTCTGGATTCTTATCTGTGAGAAATGTGAGGCAAGGAGAGAAAAGAAAGCTACACACACACACACACAGAGAAAGGGAGGGAGGGTGGGGGGTTGAATTTAAAAAAGATATACCAGTATGGTACGGTGCTTGAATTGTCGGAATAGTGTCTGATGATACTCCACTGACACGTGGTCCCCCATATTGCAGAACATGCCGACCTGGAGTCACATAGCCCTGAACCGTTGCATACGCGTGGTTTCCGGTGAGAGATTGACCCATTTGGCCATACGGGGCGATGTTTGGGTTGACTGTGCCTTGTACTCCATACATCTGAAGGTAATGCTGACCCATATAAGGATTGTAAACACCCTGCGAAAATATATAAAACACATACCGACTATGTTGTATATTTCTAGAACCAACTGGACTTTTAATAAGTTCAGTTCCTCTTTAAGTAAAGAAAACACCCTCCAATTACTGGGCATGACTGCCAAAATTTTAAAATAAAAATCAAACAAGTGAATATCCATGGCTGCCGAAAATGGAAGGGAGGGAATAACCATGGAGATTGGGATTAGGACTTACTAACCTGTGGGTAAACATATTCAGGTCCGTAGGTTGTGTACCTGTCAAGAGAACCATTAATATTTTGAGGTCAAACAAAGCAAAGATCAGCTTAGTCTGTGGCTACTTGCAACATGGTGGCAAAATTAGCATGTATTTGGATGCATGAAAAGTTTGACAATTTACCCAACAAGGGTTCTCTGCCATGCATTTAACAGTTATTCCCATTATACGACACCAGAACCAATAATCGACGACTTGTCAAGCAAGTCACGGAGAAATGTAATGGTGTACAACGCCTGTATCCATTATTCTTACCATTGGTTTTTTTACAAGAATAATAAAGGGTCTACGCATTGTCATTCTTTCTGCATCTACACATTCCGTTCCACAAGACTATACATAAACTAATGACAGATTACATGCGCAAGGACAATTGGTGATTTTGCATAATGAAGATGTCATTTTGCACATGGACTGATTTCTTTTGACTAACTTCTATTGGCACAAATGTCCATGTTAGACAACGATAAACTACACAAAATTCGATAAAAATGCAGGGTGTTATGGTAGTTACTTTAATCCAAGACTTAACTAAGTTTGAAAAATGTTAGTAGGCAATCTTACTATAGAATAATAAAAAAATTTACTACAGAACTTTGGCTTCTTACTTTGAAAATAACTTACTATAAACATCTGTCAAATTTCTAAACAAGGATTGTCTAAGTTCACTTAAGCAACTAAGTGTGGCCAACCCAAAAAATCAAACTTACCCTAAAAAAAAAAACCCCCAAAAAATCAACTGGACCTATCACATTCTTCCAATTTCCAAGTACAATACAAATTATTCTTTGAAGAGTCGGAGATGAATCCACCAATTCAAAGATAATGAGGTGTCTGAGTCACCTTAGCACCTGGGAAAAGGTCAATGGAAAAACATTGAATCAGATGATTCTTTACAAAATGCAGAATTCAACTGGAATAGTCTCAACTCTGACAACCAAAGCAAAAAAGGCGCAAGCTACAATTCAAATACTTAGTTAACCATACAAGACCTTGATAAATTACCACTCACCCATATGGAGGATATGCAACCCCAGGCTGATAGCTGAAAGGCACTGGTTGGTGGAAACGGGGGCTGCCAACGTAAGCACTCCTAGGCATCTGGGGTATACCAAAATAGGGCATTGCCGGACGTAGACGTCCTAAAATAAGCAAAAGGATATACTGTGAGCCTATGCCCCAAACAAGAATATCAGAACTCCAATCTATTAGTCAATAATATCTGAAGAACACAAGCCTGTACTCTTACTAACTATGTGAAGTCACATCTTTCTGCAATACAAATTTAATTCAGTGTAATTGGGAAGTACAGGCAATCATTTTAAAGTAAGTCCAAGCCATATTTACAGTTTTTGGGCTAGGGCAATAGCCATTAGTTGGGAATTTGAAACACCATAGTTGGGATTTTGATCACAGTCATCATATAATGTGCATAGTGCATTGAAGTATATTAAACAAACTACATACTACTGTAGAATAACATTTGAAACCATATGAGATTTGATGCATTGAAAGATAGAAAGTCAAGTAATTTTGAGGATACAAAAAACAATACCATAAGGCAACAATGGCTGAGGCCGCCCAAGTGAAGCCAAATTACAATTTGCTCTCCTTCCATCAATAACTGGATTTGGATCTGAACAAGCATTCTTGGCAGATTCAGGATTGTGAAATGTCACCTAACCTCCAAACAAACATCCAATGATTACCAAAAGCTAATGAGGTAATCAATAGTTTCTTCCAATAGAACATTTAGAGGGACGGAAACGTAAACTTCATCCGACATTAAATGCATTTGAATTCTTACAGCAAACATGTGTGAGAGAAATCAGCAAAATAGGACCACCAATTTGCCTAAAAAGACCACCAAACAAACCACTTACTATCAAGTGCCAATGTAATTCATTGTTGACATTTTATTTAATTCTCAGAACATAACGTGGAACTTGTTTTTCGTGTTCAATAGGTAACCACATAACATAGCAACCACAACACATATAAAGACAGCATACTAACAGTGATCCAACAATTCATTTATTGATTTTACACAGGAGGGGTTTTGCATTTCAAACAACAATATCAAACCAAACAACAGCTCACCTAATGAACCAACAAATATAATAATTCCACATTTCAAAGTAAATTATACACCACATATCAAACGACACGACCAACTATCATGAACATGTATCTCATTTCCAATTTCTAAATATTAATAAAAAAGATCAAGAAGCATTCACCCTTGGGGACCGAATTTCCATGTATGCACATCTAGAACAGTAGCAAGATAGACCAACCAAAGTCCAATAACATGTGGATGGAAATCATCAATTTGTTTTCCAAACTTAACTAGGTGCTATTGGAAACAATAAATTGAGCATACCAAGCAACACCAAATTCGGATAGAGATACTCACAAACCCATATCCTTTCGATCGCCCAGTATGCTTGTCGGTGATGACAACAGCCTCAAGTATCTCCCCATACTGCTCAAAGTGACGGCGCAGCGTTTCGCTCTGAGTCTCCCACGCCAACCCACCCACAAATACCTTGGTGTATGTAGTATCCCCAAATGGGTTATTCAAGAATTGCAACCCTGACGCAGTTCCCGGGTTCGGCTGATAAGCCATTAAATCAACTCCCAACAACTATATACACCAAAAGAATATATCTATATGTGTTTATATATGCCTATATAGCTAACCAAATTCACATGGAGCAAAGTTGAGGAGCAGTAATCAAACACTTGAACCTGAGTAAAGAAGGTGCCTTTAAATAAAAAACCCCACATAAACCCTGAGAAAATATATGCAAATATCCCTATATAAAAGTAACCCAATTCAGGAGCTAATTTGAGGAGCAGTGATCGAACCCTTTAAACTGACAAGATAGGTGCCTTGAAACGAAAACAACATATAAGTAAGTATATGTATGTGCTTTTATGTATGTAACTCAATTCAGAAGGAGCTAATTTGAGAAGAAGAGATCCAACCCTTCAACCTGAAAAGGGTTGGTGCCTCTAAATGAAAAACCCACATAAACCCTGATGAAATAGCATCAAACAGCACACCAAAAAAATATGTATATATGTGGATGTATATGCTTGACCCAATTCAGAAGGAGCTAATTGGAGGAGGAATAGGGGCTACAGACAGGGGGGAGATGGTGATCGACCCCATGTAAACAAGAAAAAAAAAGGGTTGGTGATGGGAATAGAAAAACCTTTATAAACGCTAAGGAAAGATTGGTAACGACAAATGAGAGAGAGAGAGAGAGAGAGGGGGGGGGGGGCGTCAGAAGGGAGATGGGTGGGGTGGTGGGGTGGGGTAGAACAACATGATTGATGACATGGGGGGAGGGGTCTTGGATTTTGGAAAGAGATGAGCAAAGGTGAGCTGTAGGATTACGGAATCTTCGAGGAGATTATTATTAGCAATTACTGATATAATTAGTTATAAAAGGGATTAACATCTTTTCCCTCCAAATTCTACTGTAATTCATTCCCTTCCCCATTTTACCATTTTCCTCTCACGAAAAGTACAGTACTTATTTAGCGGGGAGACAACAGGGGACTCGACTGTCGCTTGGTCATTATGTCGATGCACCTCTCTGGCTCTCCGATTCGTCATCGCTGGTATTCTTGATAATTTGTCCTCCTTCCTTTTCCCCATTTTTACCGTTTCCCTCCAAGGAGTACTATGGAGACAGAGAGGATCAGGGGAACCGCGATTCGACGGAACTCGACTATCACATGGTCATTGTTTGTCGATACATCTATCTGTTCTTTCAACGTTGGTATTTTTGATAGCAATAATGCCAAGGGTACAACAAATCTTGTACGGAAGATACGAACAGAACTGTTTTGCGCCCGTCTTGAATTCCACAAAGATTATCAGAGTCGCTCATTTTGTTCAAAATATTTTGTTTAAGGTCTCTGAAAAAATAATCTCAATCCGAATTTGGTAAAGACGTTTATGAATCATACAACTTGACTTCAGAATTTGGCCTGAATTTCTAAAGCAAAGTTGGATGATTCGTAAACGCCCTTACCGGTATCAGATTAAGAAGATTTTCTTACAGAAATACTAAAAACTATATTTTGAACAAAATGAGCGGTTCCGATCATCTTTTTGGAACTCGAAACGGGCACAAAATGAATCTGTACACGACTTCTGTACGGAATTTGCTGTACTTGTAGCACTACTGTTTTGATAGACACTATTGCCATGGAAAACATTCCCTCCCTTCTTAATTGTTGAGTCTCTCATACAACTCCAACTTTTTAAAAGTATATAAATAAAATGATTACAATAACATTAAATCTCAACGTGCCATTTTTTAAGATTACCCCTTGTTTTAACTCATTTACAATATTATTATGGCAGATTTTATAAGGAATTTTTTAGAAACTTAATTCATTTTAGGTTTCTGATTTTTCAAGCGGGACTAACGTTTTCGAACATCACAAAATACAATAATGGACCAACAATTAGCAACGAGGGAGTATATTTTAACAAGCAAATTTCATGCCACTCGTACTTTTTGTTCGTCCAAAAACGTATTTTCCACAAAATTAGAAATACGACCCATTAATAAAAGAATTAGGAGCATGATATCCTAATTGTTGGAAGTCTTGCATTAATTAACGGCAATTTCAAGCTCAAAAATAATGTGTTTATGCAAATAATTTTCGTACCACTATGGATCTTGTTTGATAGATCTCATCAAGATCTTTAATACGATGTAAAAATAATAATTTTTTTTTTGTCATTTACATTATTTTTTAGTTTGAACATTAATAAAAGAATTAGGAGCATGATATCCTAATTGTTGGAAGTCTTGCATTAATTAACGGAAACTTGCAAAGGCCTGTCGCCTGTCGGTAACATGTACAGAAGCAGCAATACAGACCCGTATCGGGTCTCACAAATATGAGCGGAGCCGTTTATTTTGTTCAAAATCTCTCTACTTACGGTCCCTGTTAAAAATTAGTTCAATCGGATACCGATAATGACCTTCATAAACCATCCAACTTTGTCCCTGACTTTGACATGAATTCAAGAACAAAATTGAATGTTTCATAAAAGGCCCTTGCCGGTATCAGTTTAATTGGATTTTTTTTTTTTTGGGGTTTACAATGGACTCGAAATAAAATATTTTAAACTGAACGGACGGATCTAATCATATCTGTGGAATCCGAAACGGATCCCGAAATCATCTGTGCAAGGAGTATGTACTGTTTGTATGTGGAAGTAGCACAACTCCGGTCGGCAATGCGTGCGTGTGTGTATACGCGTTAAGCAAGATCCTCTTTTTGAATTTAAGTAATGGGAAAGTGGAGAAGTGGATAAAGATGGATGAGGGGGAAGGGGGGAGTTGGATGCCAACTCTCTTCCAAGAAGGATTTCGTGACTTTCTCGGGAGAGCGACGGCTTCCGGCGCTTCCCATTCACACAAACCACCACGTCAAAACAAACTCCGGAAGGGCCCGAAAATAACCCGAACAGGACCGTGAAGTCTCTTTGAAGGACCGGAGAGAATTTCATCCCGTCCAAAAATGCTAAGCACGTAGCCAGGGTAATATAAATTCGGGAAAAATGTATTCGGAACCGTCTGATGTTAGTAGCGTAGTCAAAATTTAGATTTGAGGGTGATATTGTTTGGGATTCACTTATTCTTTCGCGGAAATATGAAGAGAAACACAACGAGTAGAGTTAGACTTTGTCTATTAGCTATATTTATTTACTTTTAAAAATGAAATAAATGCGGGTCTTTCAATGGATTTGATTAAGCTATTATTATTGTTATGATCTGAACAGGTAAATGACTAAATGCATAATCGATTTCAATAGGTGTCCAATATATATTTTTTTTTTTAAAAATACCAAAGGTGCCACTTGCGACAGATCCCTCCTCACAGCTCCGCTGGGCTGCTCTAGCATGATATATGTGAGTCTAATGTGTAGATTGTGAGACTCGAGTGCACCGGACGACTCTAGATGCAATTTTTCTACATCTTTGTGTAAGCATTACTCTCAAAGGTCTGCTGCTCGTCGTTGATTACTGACATTTTAGTTGACAAATGCAGATTTGGTGGGATGGCCCCAAGGAGTCATATTTTCATCTTTCTTTATCTGTAAACCAATGAAATACCATTGTTGCAATATTTTAGCCATTTGGTTATTGTCATGCCATAAGTTTTTTAAGGCCCTGTTTGATTCAAGAATTTACGAAACCCATTTTTTTAATGTTCATAATCCTATGGAGAGGAGGATATAACCAATGGGGGTTAAGTCTAATTGGCCACCCTTGTACATTCTTTACGGAAAGAACAGTGAGTCAAATCTTATCGAATGCCAGAATTGAATATTAACTGTATAGGAATATTTCGTTGTTAGTTTATTCTTTCCCCGGATATAGTGGCGTAGCCAGATTTGTTAATAGTATGAACTATCGATTGTCGAGATAAACAGTCGAGATTTAATTACATAGACTTTATTTTTTTTTTTCCAGTCCAACTGCAGAGGAGCTGGATCCAATAAACAATACGCAAACGTAGGGAAAGTGATTCGGGACCCTTATTAAATGCTACGCACCATTTTAAAAAAATACAAATCCATTAAAATTGAGGCTTTTCACTTTCCCTCATTCGAACAGGGCCTAAAACCTAGAGGAGGCAAACACGTATGATCTCAATTAGTCTAACAAGATAGAATTAGAGAAATTAAGAAAAAAAAAGCTCCAGATATAAATGTCTCAACAAAGATCTAGACGTAGGCGGGTTCGAGATTTTTGCATTTGTGCAGAACTCACGTGCATCGAACGGTTCTGAACATAGATCATCTCCGTAAAATTGCTCTCAAAAAAATCGCGAACGGCTCAAGAAGCGTAGACTGTAGAGCTCACTAATCTTTGTCCGTCCTTTCTGCCTTCACCTGCTTCCCAGCACAGTCAAGTGTGATGCTTGGGAATTTGCAAGACCCATAACCTACAACAACAAATAAATGCTCAGCCAATTATTCGTGCGAATCTTTTTCCGTAACTTTATAATACTTTTATTTATTTATTGTATGGCATCTTGGAAAAACAACCATAAATCCCCCCCCGTAATGGCCACTATTTGATTCTATACTAATTTCAGAATGTTATAAATTCATTGAAATTCTCAATGAAAATCCAGTTATGTGTTGTAGATGTACGATACATGATCATGTTACTCCCACGTGTTGTTATCAAACAATAACATATAAATATGAGTTGAACAAACTAGATGAGTAAAAGGGTTGTGTATTTTTTTTAAATCTATATATATATATATATATACTTGCTTGGCAAATAAAAAGGTCCAAAAAGAGTGATTATGCAGTGCTCGTAGAGCACCGCCACGTGGTGCTTAAGGGTCCTTCCCCGAGAATCTCATATTTGTGGTGGAGTCAACACAAATGTGCGAATTTGGGATGGAGAAGGTTCCTGGAGCATCACGTTGCGGTCGGGAGCAAGTAATTTCCAATGAAAAGATACTCACTTGGATCTTTGGTAGACTGGGCTGCAGGCCCATTGAAGAAACAAAACCCACTAAACTTCCTAAATTGAGCCCAATTCGAGCTAAATGCATAGCTAGCATGCCCGACTAGCGAATCCGGTTTATAACACTTCCCTCCGGGTCGGGTTCGGTCCCAAGTCCCGTTCCCCTGCCCGCAAGCAAACGCCATCTCCGAACGCAACGCTTTCAAATTCGAATCCCCTCCTTCGGTCACCACGCACCATATCTTCCCCTTGTGGGGCTCATCGTTCGTCGGAAGCGGAAGTGGCTTGTATTTCGATTCCGGCGTCCTTCCGACGTCCTGCCAGCAAAATCGATCGGGGTAGACGTTTGACCCGTTCGGGTACATAAGCCCAAAATGATGCTCCGTGCTCTGTCCGCCCTTTTTGTTCTCATTGTAAAGCGCGAAGATAAAAGCCGGTATAACCTCACCCGGTCGGGCAGGTGTCCCGACTGGGGGTTTAGCCGTTAGTTTCTTGACCAAGTTACGATTATAAGTGGCAGCATTGTAAATATTGGCTCCAATCTGGTCAATATCACCCGTTTCGGCGATAAACAAACGGAGGTCCAGATACCCGAGTTTCCTCATAGCAAAAATAACCGAGTCGAGCATCTGATCGAGTAAATTCCCATAAACCAACCTAGTACCCGGGTCCGCGTACTTATTAATAGTCTCCGCTTTTAAGAGAGCGTACTCGAGCCCGATATTGACCGGGTCCGACGCCCACTGAAAAAACGGGTAAACATCCAAGAAAAAAAACGAATGGGTTTGGTTCAGAAACTCCAGCAGGGGTTTCATAACCGGACCCGAAATATCGGCCCGAAATGTCGCATTCGACGGCCGCAAGGGCGACTCGAACGCGATCACGTCCATGGCTATAGGCGTGCCGACTTTGATTTTCTTCAACTTCAGGGAGGTGATCGATCGATGGATTCGGCGCATCGCCGGGAGTAAGCTGAGCTGGGTGGCATTATCGTTCCATGAGCTGAGGACTTCGTTTCCGACGAGGAGGTACCGGATTCTGACCCGGGGGTAGAACGGGGAGACGTTGGTGCGGACCCACCGGTCGGCTAGGGTCTGGTTCGTGGAGATGCTGGGGAGGAGCTGGTTCGGGACCATGATCGAGACATGGAGATTTTGGCCTCGCAGGGCGTTGAGGATTTGCGGGTTTGCGTCGTAGAGCTTGACGGCCTTGGGTTTTAGGGTTTTGAGGAGTTGGACGGACTCCGACCGGGAAGGGAGGTTGTTTCCCAGTTGGCCGTAGCAGATGCCGAGCTCCGGTGAGATTTCTCCACCTGATGAATACAATTAATACAAGTGAAGAAGAAGAGAAATGGATAGTGAGATTAGATACATGCAAAATGCTGACCTCCGCTTATTAGGTGGAGGTAGAGAATAAGCGTATTGATACTCGAAAAATGTGTATTGATATTCAAATTTATATGTCATTATGTTTATTATTCTCCAACTAATGGACGGATATTAACAATACCATACATACATAAATGGGTCCTTTTTTGCCTTTTTGTGAGATTTATTAGATACATAAATTTGCCTAAAACTAATATTTCTTGAACATAGTTGGCATTATTTAACTTTTAGTTTTTCTGGCATAATTTCCAACTAATCACTCAATTTGACGAGTAAAATCAAAAAAGTATAAAAATATGAATATCATAAGTGTACACTTTTTTCGATCACACCTCTTAAACACTTTCACACAACAGTGTGAGGTCAGACAACCTATATTGTCAATCGGAGCATTTTATTTTATTGCTTTCAAACGTGTAAAATCTTTCATGCAAAATGTCAAATTTATCAAACATTGATACGTTCCCGATTCAAATCATCTGATTAATGGGAGTAATTTTAATGATGCATTTTATTCAAGTAAAATGCAAAAATATTAAGATTGCGAAACCACATTCTATCAACTTGATTTTCGGCATGAGTAGTGTACAAGTTGAGACATACAAAATGAATGATTTGGATTGTAAAAATGTGTTTTGGAATTTACTCTATTAGTTGATGTGTTTGAAAAGCGTGTAAGTTGAATAACTCGTAAAAAATACAGACTAAAAGAAGATCCCTAACCGTTGTATGCAGTTTGCTTATTTATGGGGTTGTTCTGGGTTGTTTTTGACAGTCTGAATCGTTCACTTAATTTGTACATCTCGTCGAGCACTTAAATTGCTAAAAAATCGTCTTCATCGGATATCCATTATAATTTGTTCGGAGCACATTCCTCTTGCAAAAAAACGGATGAAAAACGGATTTGATAGTCCATTTACCCTCGACGGAAATGTGTTCCAAGCATATCTTTAATTGTCCGATGGCTTTGTCACGATAAGTTTTCTCCGCGTGATCTAAAAAATAAACGATTCAGATCTTCAAACAAACACTGAAACACACACAACAGAAAAAAAGAAAAGAATAAAGTACTGCACGTTGCATTTGAGTTTACCCGACTGGCAAGAACCCAACTCCATACAAAAATTTTCAATCCGAATCCAGTAAAAAATAAAAATAAAAATAAAATAATACAGTGAAACAGAGAGTTAAAAATAAGAGGAAGGGAGCTTACTGGAGAGAGAAATTAGGAGAGAGTGGGAGAGCAATAAGAGCAACTGAGGGAATAAACCCATGTTTTTTTTTTTTTTGGTTTTTGGCGTTTGTTTAGGTTGGGAATGGATTGGACTGTTTGATGTGTGGAGCAAGTGAGAGAGATACACTGTGACGAATGAGTGTGTGGAGGAATATATGCATGATTCTTGTTGGAGAGAGACAGAGAGAGAGAGAGAGAGGGGTAGGGGGTAAACTTATGAAACACCAACTCACTCTCACTCTCACTCACACACACACACACTCTCTCTCTCTCTCGTCTAACCTTTTCAGTTTTTACAAAGGAAAGGTGAAGGGAAAGAGGAAATGAAAGACTGATCTCATCGGAGAAACATAGCAGATGGATGAGGTAAAGAGTCCGGGCGTACGTAAAGTAGCGTAGTACTACGTAAAATAAAAGGGTAAAAAGTCTATTTTCACCCATGTGGTTTAGTCGGTTCGCGAAACTGCGAAATACAAATACACATTTCTCTGTTTAAAAGTAGGCACATAATCACTCTGTGATTTGTTAAAACATGAAGATGCATCCCGTTCCGTCCATTTTAAAACATGCAGATGTTAGAAGAATACGGTTGTCAATAACCTTAGAAAAAATACAGACTCCAATGAACCTTCTACGTTTTTCAATGCACTTCCACACACTTTTATAAACTTTTTAATACATTTTTCAAACGGTAATGACAGCCCAGTCAGCCCACTGGGCTGTTTTTTGCATTTTGCCGGAGGGAAACAGATTGTAATAGGAGCTGGGTTGTTTTTAGCATTTTTCCGAATTATAATAGGAGATGGACCTTCGGGTAAGGCCCCGTTTTGATAAGGAGGCCCTGTTTTAAAAGCTGAACGGAGCCTACATTTTTTTCGAATAACTATTTATTTTTTGAATTAAAGGTGATGTATTGTGAAAGCATAACCTATCTCGTAAAATGAGAAATACGTCTTAAAAAATAAGAATATTAGTGGAACAAGGCATAAGTTTAAGAAATAGTGGGGACTAAAACGATGGGGTTGAGCCCGGCCCAATAGGAGAGATGATAACACAAGTGTTGGGGATCTTGGGCCCTCTCTTATTCATTTGCTGGTTATCTGGGCCTGACCTGGTAGACAACATATAGGCCGGATCATAAAATTCCGAAGTTTAGGCCCAATTATATGCTTCATTTTTCCTAGGGCACTACGGGCTTTAACCCTTGGAGTTTGATTAACGACAACAACAAAAAAAATCTATCCCCACCGCTCACCATTTAAAGGGAAAATGACGGTCAAGAATGTATTTTAATAATTAATAACTTTCAAGGACATTTTCAGTATTAACAAATATTTTTAGTTTGTCCTTGGCGGGTATTAATTATCAAAACACGTCCTGGGCCGTCATTTTCTCCCATTTAAAAGTATTTTGAATGGTCCGAATTTTAAAAGAACTCTTCAGTGAAAGAGTTTTTCAAAATCCTGATTATTGATTGTCGAGATGGACTGTGAGATTGAGCGCTGCGGTGAGGGGAGCGATGTTGGTAGATTTTCTGGACAACAAAAGCATGGGGTGTGCACTATTATCAATTTTTCACCCGGAATTCTATGAACTACTTAATACCCTATATTATATATATCCCTTCACCATGAGTTTCATCAAACAAACGGACCCTAACCATGTTCGTTTTGAGATTTTAGATTTTGGATTATCTCCCGTGCACGATTTCCAATAAATTTGTTCTCAATTATTGCTCTCATTTCTCTATCTCTCTCGCTCTCCACTCATTAGCCAAAATTCGAAAACAAACATGGTCCATTTCATGCTTGTGTCCTTCGGCGCATTGGAGTTCCAATCCCTCAGAGTAAAGAGAGTATGTAACTCTACCAAATATGCTTCTCTGCTCGTGACACTATGTTACTAGACTTGGTTATTAATTTGCCAAGGCCTATAATTCTGTGCCTTTCTGTCATGTCAAAGTGTGCTGACTAATTAATTTGATTTAAAAAAGAAGAAGTAGCATATCGATTTTGGCGCTTCACTTTTTAACGTGAAGTTATATATACAAAGTGGAGCACGAAATTCAATTTCCAATAAATAACATGAATGGTTAACCCGTTGCTCATTTTTCCTATATATGATGCTCAGCAAATTACCTGTATATGGTATAGAAGACTCGCAAGTATTTAAGGATTACATATTGAAGATTTTATGCAGAGAGTTAATTTGTATATCAAAACATAAGAGTGATAAAATAATCAATTATTAAGTACGACCATTTTATTTTTAACCAAAACGGTAGGAAACTTTTATTATAACTCAAAGAACATCAAATACAAGAAATAGGACGGTTGTCTTTTTCCAAATTAAGGATTCAACAACCATTTCTGACCAAATTAATAGAACTTTGGATGCGCGACGATGCAAATCCGGCGAAAAACTTGAACTTATCAACTTGATATAATCTATTTTACAAAGTTTGGTATTTTTTTTGTACTCAAATATGGAATGCTTGTGACTCAAGCCAAGAAATCGAACATTAATGCATGGATATATGGAGTAGTAGGTAAGAAAAAACGCAAGTCTTGCAATTTTATTGGTTATTAGTATTTGTTTGATTGAAGTATTTTTCTTATACACTCCAATATTAATTCCTCAAAGTTCGCTCTAATTCTGCAAAACCCTGAAATGATTGCTTATATACATGAGAGAAATTCACGTGCGACTGCGCGCAATCTCAATCGTCCGTTTCGGCAATTAATGGTTAGACTAGGAGATTTAATATAAAACTATTCCAGTGAAGAGTTGAACTCTTCCAGCGAATAGTTTTTTTTAAATCCGAACCATCCAAAATACTTTTGGACACAAATATATTCACGGCTCCGAAAAAAGTTTTTCTCTTATACAGAGGATGACAAAAAAAGAAAGGAAAAAGAGTGGAAATCACGTGGCCACCTTCCTAATAACCACTCCTTTATTTTGTGCAAATCTTCATCTAACCAAAGTGAAGCCATTAATTAATCCTAGCTAGCAAAGGCTGTTTTCCATTTAGCTAGTCCAAAAGTACTCCCTTTAGTTAATAGTAGTAGTTAGGAGAAGAACTCCTTCCCTCAAATCATCGGAAGAGAATTACTCCTATGTGATATGTAACCGAAATCGCGCCAACTAAAAATTGGCAAATCCGAAGCCCATGAAAACATATTTTTTTACATGGGTGAGACCAACACATAATATTATATTATTAAGTGTTCGGGTAAGATTGTGCGCTCCTTAACTAATTTCTGGATGATCAATCTCATCATTCACTGGCGAGGATCTCGATTAAGGAATCAATGCATTAGCATGTCACTAATCGTGAGGTCTTGAGCCATGTCATTTCTTTTGTGAAATTTATCTCCACATCATCAATGGTGGAGAAATAGATAAATAATACTGTATATAATTTATATATAAGATTAGTTATAGCGACATCGTTAACAACTTAAAATTGACTTTGATTTTGAAAAGAAAAGAAAAACTAAAATTATTGTAAGATACTACTCCTCGACAAAGACCATTTGACTTGTTTCATTTATGCAAGAATACGATATTGTACATAAATCAAATAATTGATTAAGAAATTCAAACAAAAGCAAGAATCGTGAGCCGAATGGACTACTTTGCCGGCCCCTCACCATCTAACTACGAGATGCTACATATACTATCATCGAACCACTACATCATCCACTACATATTTTGTGGGGCTCATCCCAAGTTTCAAAAAAATACAAAAAAAATGTCCATAAATTTTAGAATAATATTTTATGTGGCTCTGTAAAAAATTAGCTTCAACGGATATCGGTAAGTATTATTTCTTGATTTGTAGGGGCGAAATTACTCAACTGCACAGTTTCGCCCTTACGAATCAAAAAATAATATTTACCGATATTTGTTGAAGCTGATTTTTTACATGGCCCCATAATATATTATTTTAGTAAAATTTATGAATATTTTTCTGTATTTTTTTGGGACCCGGTGTGGGTCATACAAAACATGTAGTGGATGGTGTAGTGATTAGATGTAGTGTACTCACATCTAACTACATGATCGAGCTGTCTTCTTCCGAAAAGTAAGCATTTATATACTCCGTCCGTCCGGATTTAATTGTCTTTAATTCTATTCTAACCGGTTAAAAAATGAGTTATATCTTTGAATCCATAAAGAATTTCAGATCGAATATGGATCTTATTTGATAGATCCCGATTAATTCTAAAATACAATATTTTCGAAATCACGTAAAAGAGTAGTATAAATTAGAAGATATAATCGATTGAAAAATGGTACGAACTTCAAAAAAGGACTATTAAATCCGGATAGAGGGAGTATATATATGCTGACACATAATGAATTCTTGGTTTGGACATAGAGGTGTTTTCGGTAGTGAATACATTTTGAGAAAAAATTTGTTATAATCAAGATGTTAGCTGTTTTCGGTAGTGATAAGTTGTTGAAAAATGTCAAGTTTTCAGTAGTGAACAAATTATAGATGAGTACATGAGTGAAAAAGTTGTTGAGAAAGAAATTGTTAAATAGTGTAAAAAACAAACTACAATGTCAAAACTTGTTGATTAGTAGTATGAACTTAGATGATAATATGAAATTCGTGATTTGGACATCCTTAACGTGGGTGAGATTCGGTGATCCTGTAGTGCAGAGGTGCAATACATGTTTGTTGGGCACCAAAACGAATGGGGTCCCACGTGATTTTTTTGTTGTCTTCACTCTCCCCCTCCCTCAATCCGCTGTCCTTCATTTGGGGATTTTGTTTACATCTCTCTTTGGATCCCCTTTGTTTAGGTCAACTACATCAAAGTACTCATGGGTTTCATGTTTTCATTTTCGGTATTTCACTCTCCTCTTTTATACCTGCACTCTATATTTTTCATTTCATCCATGTGGATTTACAATGTTATTCTGTCACGAGTTCATTTTCTCACAGATGAAAGGACAAGCTGCTAAATTCACATTAATAAGGACAAATACAGAAGAATAAACGATAAATAAATAAAAAAAGGCGTGTGAAAATACATTTCCTCCAAGTTTTGTTACTGTCCAGCCTTTAGGAGTACTTTGGTGAGGTCTTTGCTAGATCTGTTGTACTTCATGTGGCTCTTGACAAGCTGACCTGCTGCTAGGGCTGACATCAGGGATAGTTCCCCAGCTAAAACAGCACCAGCCACAATGGTTGCCAATAACCTCGAGTTGGAACCAGGTGACTCTCTGTTTGAACCCTTCACTCCAAGTAGGTTCAGACATGCTGATTGAGATGCTAGTTGTGTCCCACCTCCAACCGTCCCGACCTGATTCACCAAAACCGCGCAAAATTCCAATTAATAAAGTTTTTAGAATTTTAACTTCAATGACAGACAGGATCAAAGACTTTTACAACACTAATGAAATGATCCGGAGTTGGTCTAGTTGACGTTTATCTAGTCACATTTGACATTTAGATTTGTGTCTCATTGTTGCAAGTTGCAGCATTCTCGATCAAAGGTTCATAACTCTGAATAATACGAATTGGCAGAAAGTGTATTGAGGTAATAGAACACGAGGTTTTGGGGACAGGATCCACGCGTAACTCTTCAAATCTTATTCTCCTTTTAGAATAGCGTCTGAGTGTTCGAGATTGGCTAGTTAAGAAATAGTGAACTCATGCTCAAATAACTGAGATCAAGGTTGAACTTGCAGAGTGTTTGAGAAATTGGAGATCGAATTAAGCTCGAATTGAGCCAATTATCAAGGCCAAACTGGATATCGAACTCGAGCTCAATAGGTAAAATAAAGACTAGGGTAAATTCTAATCATAAACAACGAAGTTAATAATGTGATTATGAATATATTTCTAAGGATAAGTTTTCCATCAACAGATACTTGTAGAGTCTACACGAGCTAAGCTAAGAGAAATTAGAGCTCGGATCAATTACTTAACAAGCATAAAATTTTGACGTGAGCTCATTCTTAAGCAAAACAAACCGAGCTTGAACAAGCGAGCTCGAGTTGATTACGAAAAATTCTGTTGATCCGTTTTTGTCCTAAAATTATTTGCATTAGAGGCAGGGATCACAATAAGTTTTTTGATCTGATCTGGGTGTGACAGTGATACATATATAACTAGAAGTCATGGGTTGCCAGATTTGAGAGGATAAATTTTAAGTGCAAAATGTCCAAAACACCCTCCTCAAATGTGAGCCGTCCAAAAATGTATTGGACGGCTTGGATGGGGTGCCAGGCACTACGTGGCAACCCTCCCCATACCCAAAATTTTCTCCTGTTTTTGCCAATGCCTATATAATTATTTCCTTTTATCAAAACAGCGATGAAGAATCCAAATCTGTTTTTGCTAACAAAATACCCAGATGCCCACCTGTTTTTATCCATGTATTGATTGAAGCAGAAAGTGTGAAAAGTGAGCTGTCCATTTTTGCTAACAGCAACCAATTTTACTCTTTATAACTCAGGGTCCGGCCCAATAGACCGCCTGATTCTGAGACCAACGTCCCGTCCACTAGCGGGGTCTAATTAAAGTCAGGGCAAAATCTCGTATGAATTAACCGACATCAAAATTAAAACATGAAATGTACTTCTCCCTCCCAAAAAATCTTTCTTTTTATCCCGTAAGTGTCTCGAAAATTATGTCTCAAAATTCTCAATCACATTGTGCAGCTACTTAGGAGCGCGTTAGAAATTTAGAATAGAGGCACAGGGTTAACGCTCCATCTGTTTTGGTCAGATGATATTTTCCACACACAAAAAAATTCGACACTCTTGTGTAAGGTTATAACGATAAACTTACCAGTTTTAGTGAACAATGAAATAATGGAGTAGGTGGCAGTTGCTGATGACGTGCTACTCAGTAGTATTGATTCAAACATGATTATTTTCCCTTACTAAAATAAACTGCCTTGCGTCCGTGTCCGACACTTGTTGAAAACACCTAAATATATGTCCAATTTTTTTTATTTATTTTAATGCCATACTTGTTTTAGTCGGATGGGTTACAGACACCTCTATGACATGGAGACACTTCGAGGATACATTAAAAGTCGAGGAAAGTCCACTTTCACCCCCTGTGGTTATCGCCATGTGCGGATGCACCCCCTGTGGTTTAAAAGTGTACACATAACCCCCTGTGGTTTTCAAATTGTACGGATAGACCCCCTGCCGTCATATTTTCCATCCATTTTAACGGAGGTGTATCTCACACACCTCTAGAATGTAATCTGAGTCGTTCATAATGTATTAAATAAAGAATAGAGTATCTCTGTAAAAAATCATCTCGATCAGGCATCAATAACCCAGTGATCTAACTTGTAGTAAATTCAAATTTGAAATTTTAATTTCGTAACAAAATCAATTTGACCATAAGCTTTTCATTTTTTGATTGACTTGAATTTTGGCATAGACGCAGTACTCGTCAAAATTTATAATATCAACGGTTTGGATTCAATTTTTGGTATACGGGATGATGTGGTTAGATTTAAACAAGAACAAGAATCAAGGGACGTGATGGGGGGTATAACGGTCTTTTAATGTTGTTTCCGTTAAAATGGATGGAAAATACGACGGCAGGGGGTCTATCCGCACAATTTGAAAACCACAGGGGGTTATGTGCACACTTTTAAACCACAGGGGGTGTATCCGCACATGGCGATAACCATAGGGGGTGAAAGTGGACTTTCCTCTTAAAAGTCCAAAATGCAGTTTTTAGAAGTGGCCTCATAGTCAAATTTCCAACGCTCGTATGTTCGTGTACGCTTATACAATGACTGTTGTTTTGTATTTTTACAATGTTAATACGACTTTCTTTTTCATCTTGATTTGATAGAAATATCACTCTCGAGTCTCAACTTTTATAGAAATTCCCAGGTTACATCTGCAGTATAAATATATTTGATATTTGACGTATCCCTAACGTGTACATGTCCTAACTTTCAGAAAAAAATGACGTGACCGCCTGTCATGTCATGTCATGTCTGTGTCTTGTGTCCATATCCGTACTTCGTAAACACCAAACACTAGGAAATACAGTTTATGAAAAAATTCACCAAACAAATGGGAAAATATGTGGAGTACCTCGATGGAAGGCATGGTGACAGAGACGTGAAGGTCCTCGCCATCATTAACAGCTTCCATCATAGTGATACACTGAGAGCTCTCCACATTCTGAGCTGGGTCCTGCCCAGTTGCTATAAATACAGCTGATACAATATTGCTCGCATGGGCATTAAACCCACCAAGGGCACCGGCCACAGCAGAGCCGGTGAGGTTCTTAAGCATGTTGAGCTCCACCAGCGCCGCCACCTCGGTCTTCAAAACCTTCCTCACCACCTCTTGTTTTATGATTGCCTCACATACAACGGATTTCCCTCGCCCATCTATCCAATTCACGGCAGCCGGCTTCTTGTCCGAGCAAAAGTTTCCTGTTTTCCAACCACACTACAAAGTTAATACAGGGAACCCTGTATATACAGAAATCAGGATACTAATATATGTGGCTTAGTTTTGGATTTCTCAGATTAAAACAAAGAACCCACCTAGAAAAGTTGTGAATTAATAAAAAGGAAAAAACTATAAATCTTATCAAATAGTTTCACAAATAACAGTAGAGCTACGATCCTCCACAAAATACCGAAGGAATAAATTTGTAGTCCTGTTTGAGTGAAGTAGTGAACCCAACACTATCCTCAACGCTATCCATGCAATTAACATTTTTTTCGCAACCCAAATGATTCGAACTCTCTCAAATGATAGTGCAGCCTGCAGCCGCCCCTAACAGAAATGTCATTACCTGAGATGCCAATGACATCCATGTCAGGAAAATCCATATGAAGGAAATCGAGAACATTTTGGACGCCTTTGGAGACCATGTTCATCCCCATGGCATCCCCGGTGCTGCAGGTAAACCTCATGTACAGATTCTTCCCAGCTACCGCGCATTTAATTCCTTGTAGCCTTGCAAATCTGCTAGATCTGTACATCACCCACCAAATATTGTCAACATGCCCATTGCTCAACACATATCATATTGTGATATATAGAAGCGAGCACGCTAAAGAATGATCCAACATCTACAACTTCGATAAGCTTTGGGAATCATGTTTAGGTCTATTTGATTTGATACTTCATAACATGTGCACACAGAGCATATAATGCATCACACCAAATAACATCAAATCAAAATCATATAAGATAATTCAGAAAGAGGAACCATGATTATGAATATTTATGATGTTATTGCCCTTTCGCCAGTTTCAGATGAAAAAAAAAAAATTCATTACTATGATTTTATTGCTTGTTAGATTAGTGGAGGTTTGACGGTCAACGTTAAAGAGAAATCACCCAAACACATGGAATAGAAAAGTTCAAAAGCAATACAAATCAAGCACAACCAAAAGATCTATGGTCTTTCGTACATGGAAGAACATCATTTAATCTGTCACAATCTAACCTAGGATGGTGGGGAGGTGAAACTTCACATTGAGAAAGGAACTCGGTATGTCATCTCGATAAAAGGAGTACGTTACCACTTGGTTACTATGATTAAAAGGGATGTCATAGTTTTTTGTTCCTAGCGGTCGTGTAGACTCAAATCTCTCCACTTGATTTATGCAAATCTCTTCGTTTGCAAAGATTCTATTTTGGAAATTCTGCTGTTTTGATTATGTTAACTAATTCCATATGTATTGTGAGACTCATTTCCTAATATCTTAACTGGTCGGGACAATAAGTAACTTAACAGAATATCATGGAGAAGGTAATAGACCCGAAAAATATCAAAGACAATGAAAGTGGGGGAACAGAGTACTGACTTGTCGAAAACAACGGAGATAATGTCAAAGTTCATGGGGTCCTCCAAGAAGAACTTCAGCTCCGCCGCCCTCTTGGCAGTGGCGAACCGGACGACCGGGGCTCTAGTCATGCCGTCCCTCAACACAACGCTGGCGGCGCCGCCACACAAGTAGATGGCCTTGCAACCCCTGTTTGTGCTGGCCACCAGACATCCCTCTGTTGTTGCCATTGGAACAGAGTACTCCTTTCCGTCGAGTAACAGAGGTCCGGCGATCCCCACCGGAATCTGAATATAACCCACCGGCATCTCGCAGCATTGACCAAGTATTGATTCATAGTCAAATCCATCCAATGGTAGATCGGCAAGAGATTTTCCTATAAATCAGATGGTTTATGGGGATTTTTATTTAGTATTTTAGTGGGGTGAGAAATATACCTCACATCATAAGCATAGATGTTTCCAATTGTTTGCTCATATACGTTACTTTCACCACGGTTGAATATCAAATTTGAATACTTCTTACGTCCCATGATCTATTATGAAAGGAATGTAATATTTTGGGATCCAGAGGGGTGCTGTGTGTTGTAGGCTGGCACACAGCCGTCGATCTCATCAACTAACGGTTCAGACCGTTGAGAACACTTTTAGACGGCTACGACACCCACTACACAGACAGTGTGCACAACAGCATTTCCAGATCCCATATTTTGAATAAAAAGTTAATACATTTTCATGTATAGCTTTTTATACTTTTTTTCACCAATTTAATACGATTGGACTTTACTTTGGAGTATTATTCAAAGAATGATACGGTTTCTCGTAATAAAAAAATTATGGAACAGAGAGAGAAACATCTAACGTGACACTGAATAGAACAATTTCATTATCCTAACGAATATCCAACCAAATCCTTGATCGTATCTATAATCTATATTTGATGAAGAAGGTTAAAAGACAGCTCTTTTATCCTTTCAAGAAAGTGATATGGGATTAAGAGAAGATATTGTCACGCAAAATTTAGTGAAAGAAGCTTATGGGAACAAGCGTTGAACTTATGGCTAAAATTGTAAAGGTTTTGAGGGGTTTTTTTTTTTTTATAATAAGTGGGAAGAGATAGTAATAATACGAAAGAAATCTAATTGAAAACTGTGTTGAGAAATATGAATGATTATGAAAACCCCAAGTGAACAAAGCCATTTGAGATAAATTTGTCAAAGCATCTTATGCAACAAATACCTTTCTCCATAGATATGGCAAACAAATAAAGTAGCCCTACGTTCGAATTTGACAATACCATACCATAATCAGAAGGTACAACGGCTCGAGTGACCAAACTTAACATAAATGTAACCACTGGAGCCATTCTAAAAAGGGAGAAATTAGCACTACTTGGTGAAATATTCTTTTAGAATCAATTTCAAACCATCTGCTATAAGTTGTAACACTTGGGATAAGATGAGTATTCTTCTGAACGATTTGATGAATAATTATTAGCCTAGTTTTTATGAAATCAAGCTTTTAACCAAATTTATTCTCAAATTTGACTAGAAAAATCATACTGAAAATCGTTTCCATAGCAATTAAGGGGAAATTTAAGTAATTTTGACATCATTAGTAAAAAAAAACAACTACTCATTGAATAGAGAATAAACAAGCATTGTGCCTGTGCGACACATGGGGGAGTGATCACATAATTTTTTTCACAGTTGATTAAATTATAAAACAAATCTATTTAATTAAAATTGAAGTCTTAATATTAGGTTTCAAGGAATTAAGTCACAAAAAATAAAATAACCTATGTCACACCTATTAAAGAAATATCCAGTGTTGTCCGAATATTAGTAATAATTACCTTCCAGAACTATCATGATTTAACCCATTGGAGTTAGTTCAGGTTGGCAGGACTCTTGCATCTCACTAGGAGATCAGAATTGTTCATTTCTTGGAGGGGCTTTTCCTTTCTTTCTTTGTTTTTACCTTATAAATGGGCTTATTTTTTCTTGTATTGGTTAAGTTGTTGGGTTTGGTTGTCTCGTGGATTCTCACAATTGATGCAGTTTTTCGGATTTATACTTTGTACCTCATATATAATGTAAATGATCTCTTCTATGAAAATAAAAATTACTAATACTTGAGAATAGAGAATTGATGCAAATTATCTTGCTTGTAAGTGTTTGAATAAAATTGTGACAATATATCACCCTTTAATTGCATTGCATAAACTTATACTCCATGAGAAATCCAAATATTATGAAACTGAAATGCTTCACACATAAATATTCTGACGCAAATTCCAATACATATGTGTCCTGAATTTTCTAATGCGTGCGGAGCAAGGTTTTAAACATCGGTATCTAAAAATATAGTATAGCGTTAGTGGGGCAAGGTTTTAAACAACAGTGTCTAGATGCATACATAATGTTAAGTGCCTAGTCACTCGGTTAAGTATTAATGGTAATGATCCGTGAATTAGAAAACGGATGAATATATCACGAGAACCAGTCGATACGCCTGCGATTTTTCGTCTCACCTGTAAATTATGACCGTATCGGAAACCTAAAAAACCGTTATGCAACAAAGGCCGACACGATAAGCGACGACCTATATTTTAAACCTTAGTATGGGCCCCATTCATAGTGTGAAACTCACGAGTATCAGACGGTTACCTGTAATCCTTTGCAGCGCTTCCCGCCGTATCCCAGCCGCTCTCTTACAATCCCCAATCTTCGACTCAAGCGAGTACGACGCCGTTCTCCCTTCCACCACCGCCTTCACAACCTCCTCATCCTCCTTCTCCGATGACGTCGTTTCCAGCTTCTCCACCGCAACCACCGCCTCGTAAGGCCCAGGAGCCACCGCCTTTACAATCTCCTCATCGGCGGAGTCCCAATTACCGACGTCGGAGTATTTGCCGGTAAACACCGACTGGACGAAGTCGAGGCCGAAGAATCCGACCAAGTAAACGGCCGAAGCGATGAGCGAAACGACCGCGAAGAGCTCGGAGTGGGTGACGACGTGGAGGGGCGTGGAGTTGCGGATCCTCTCGCGCCAGCGGTGGAGGAGGAAGTAGGCGACGGAGAAGAAGAGAGAGAAGAACACGCCGTTGGTTAGGTAGATGGGAAAGTGGAAGGCGGCGTCCATTTTGACGCCGGCGGCGGAGCGCGGTGGTGGAGAGAGACAGGGGTGGGACGTTGTTGGCGGTGTAAATGTTGTGAAGCGGAGGTTTAGGGAAGTGGTTTTTCTTATAGAGAGATTCGCGCGCTGCGGTAAGGGGCCCACTATGTGCCACGTGCCAAAACGCTTTCCATTTTCTTTCTTTCTTTATTTATTATTTATATTTATATAGTGTTTTGAGCTACTGTAAGATTATCTCATTTAGAAGAAAAAAATACGATATAAAAAATCGCAGTCCGCATTAACTAGGGCTCTATCAAGGTAGCAAGCTCGATCCCGTTCCAGAAACCTTCTTAAAAATTAATCAGCTTATTTTTTATTTTTGAAATTAAAAATAATACTATAAATCAAAAAAAAATTTGATTTTTTTTCCATCGTTTAAAAGATCAAATCTATCAAATAAGATCTATATTGCTAAGAAAATTGCTTGAATAACCACATTATTTTTTAGTGACAACCACTACTTAGTACAATTGGTAAATCATTGCCTCCTATTTGTAGAAGGTCTTGCGTTCAAGCCCCACAGGGGGCAGGCCCTTTAGGGGGTCAGGTCTCTGGATAGCTTCTGGTCTCCCCATGCTAACTCTAACTCTCCCACTAACCCCCGCTGATATATATCACTGTGGCAAAAAATCACATTATTTTTTAGCTTAAAATTTCTTTCTTAAAAAATAAGTAATACATATTTGGATTTCTGAAAGGGGATAAGATTTCGTTCGTAGTGATCATTGTATAGTGAGAAAACTTACCTTTTTTCTTTCTATGCAAGCTTTCTTAGCTAATGTAGACAGGACGGAATCATTTTCATATCTGTGTACTGTTTTGTTTTTTCATCTCCCTGGTTTCCCCGGAATGGAAAGGGCTGCAGTGCACCAATCGCACTATACCGTGTAGTGCGGTCAATTCGACCGTCTATCTTGACATGGGAGGCTTGGATTTACGTAATTCGAACTCCTAAAAATCCTAGCTGTCCATTGTTTGGATGAAAATCCGAACTGTCCATTGGCGAGATGAATGGCCGGATTGGCCACACTACAGTATCCTCGGGTCCGGTTTTCCCATGTTTTATTTTGTAAGAATAAAAGTGGAAATGGAAGTTCCCATTATAAAAAAAAAATGAACTATCAAACTGCAAATTATTAGGTTTGCGGGTGATTTTATTTACAGACAGTGTAAACTAAATTATAATTAATTAGAAAAGTATAAAAATGTGAACTAAAATTGAGAAAAATATTGAAAAGACGACCAATGGAACTCAAAAACTGTCTTTTTTGAATTATTTTTGTTTTTTTTAAAGATTTTTTTTTTTTAAGACCTTGATCAGATTTTTGTTTTACTTTTTAATATTTTTTGTCATCAACACGATTACTTAATCCACGGAAATTAATGCAAAACTAGCATCAATCTAGAAAAGATACTCCTTCCGTCACTTTTGATAAAAAAAAAAAAGTGTATTTTATCATAAAAAATCTAAAATGATAGTAGTAATTTTTCTAAAACCATCTTCGTCCTTCAAATATCTAATTAGCTCTTTTGATAGCTGCAATAAACTTTGAAAAACTAGCCATGAAAGCATTTTCTTCCAGAGAAAATAAACATTATCTATCTATCTATCTATCTATCTATCTATCAGTATAGAAATGTGGTTAAGCCAAAAGCCTCTCAATTCTAAATTCCTAGAATTTTGATTTATTTCTATTTCTATTTCTAAAAATATTGAGAGAGGGAAAATGGGGGGATCATGCAGTCAGTGAGAGAGAACGTGGAGAGAGTGAGAGAGAGGACGTGGGTGGGTGGGTGGGGAGTGAAGACAGAGAGAAAGAGTGCCAACTAAAATTGCTTAGCGCAATTAACTCGAATATCAAAAATAATAGTTTAGCTACCCAATAATTTGATCAGGTGACACGATATATAAGTGACGGTGTGGCTTATTAGCTGTAACGATCCATTAAAATCAAACCTCACATACTTCAATTCGTCGATTGGAAAAGTCCGGCGAAAAGGTCTAAATGCCAGACATATATATTTTACCCAATCCCATCAACATCATATGTTATGTGGGAGCAAAATCGCCTTTCTACGGATGTCGATTTGATGATCTCATTCATAAAATTTGTAGGTCTTTTCCCTTTGCAATAAAAGAATCTACTTGACTCGATAATCGTGGTTGTCTGATTTTGTCTTATGTGTCTTTCTTGAAATGAAATGCTCAGTTATTAGTAGGAATGTATTCGCACTCTGCTCCCTTTGTCCCGCAATTTTAGTCTATTTTGTGTGTCCTTGTTTTTTTTTAAGAAGACGTACATTTAATATTCGTCCAACCAAATCACAATAATGTGTTTTTAATCAAAACTACCCCTTTTACCCAACTTTTCAAAATGTCCATATTTGGAAGGATGATATTTTACCTACCAGGCTACCGAATTGAGGGATCCTGTTCTGCACCAAGTGCACAGCTCCCGTATGATGCACGATCCGAGTTATTGGATCGTGCATCCGACGGCTCAGATCTCATCACAGCAATGAACGGCTCTTGATCTTTCATTACCGAGATGAGATTTGAGCCGTCGGATGCACGATCTAACGGCTCGGATCGTTCACAATATGGATCCGACATCTCATTACTGTGCATCCAGGGGCCGCACCCGCTTCCCTCTATTTCAGGTTTTGCGTAGTGATTATTATGGCTACTATAAGTTTGTTGACTTAGGTATTTTCCACACAGATGGCGCACAAATTATGGTATGGGGTCTATTATGAGTTTCACACAAATGATTCGAGTCGTTTATTAAAGGAAAAGTTTCAAAATAACACATGAAATTTGCACCAAATATCACAGAGACACCTGAACTTAAGTTTATTTCAATTAAACACCTGTACTAACAAAATCCTCAAATTTAGACCCCCGCCGTTATATTCCGTCCCAAAAATTGTTAACATAGCATTTCCAACCCGTTTAAGTTGCCCTATTGCACATATTTCCAACAAGGGACGATGCACCCAAGCGAAATCCATAGGCAGACTTTAGGTCTAGGGTTGAAGTGAGGGAGATGGTGGAACCATAGGCAGACTTGAGGGAGATGGTGGAGAGAGAAATGGAGGGAAATCAATTAGGTTAAGATCATTTTCTCTCCAAATCATGTTTTTTTGCCCAAACCTAGTCCTTCTTTCTGCTCGGCAGACTTCTAATGATGGGTTTCGCTTGGGTGCATTGTCCTCTGTTGGAAACATGTGCAATGGGGTAACTTAAACAGGTTGGAGATGCCATGTCAGCAATTTTTGGGACGGAGTATAACGGCGGGGGTCTAAATTTGGGGATTTTGTTAGTACAGGTGTTTAATTGAAATAAACTTAAGTTCAGGTGTCTAAATTTGGGAATTTTGTTAGTACAGGTGTTTAATTGAAATAAATTTAAGTTCAGGTGTTTCTGTGACATTTGATGCAAAGTTCAGGTGCCATTTTGAAAATTTTCCTTTATTAAATATAAAATATTTTTTCAAGGGTCTCCGCAAAAATCGGCATAATCCGAGACCTATAGGTACTCAATCCAATCATCTAACTTTTTATTACTCTGAAATTCGAAAAAAAAATTAGATGATTGGATCGAGCACCGATAGGTATCCAATTAAGTTGATATTTTGCGGGGGACCCTTGAAATAATATTTTACATTTAATGAACGACTAGAATCATTTATGTGGGACCTGTAGTGGGCCCCACACCATAATTTGTGCGTGATCTGTGTGAAAAAAAACCTATGTGGGTATCACTGTTCGTATGGCTATATATCCCTCTTCAATAAAAGACCCATTAAACTTACAAACTTCTGTTTCTATTCCTTGCACGTTTATCACTATAATTTGTGTTAAATCTAGGGATACTTTTTCATTAAAAGAACTAAGGATGGCTTTATGATTTTAGTTCAGCGGTGATAAAAGTATTACTACTAAAAAAATGTATACCATGTTCTATATAAACTAAACATATTTATTTCGGTAGAAAATTTATTGGGCATAATGTATTTTGTTTCATTGAACTATATTATTTGTTTACTTACAGATTTATGTGAGTTTTGATTTACTTTTATTTCGTATGAATAATTCCGCGCTGAATATAACCATGCTATTTGTCAATTCATCTATACATGAGCATGGATTTGCACTCTAAACATATCATGAATTGTACTGAATGATGAGATCGATAGTGCTATTTTAAAACTTTATTAGTACCAGAGTGATCTATAGGGGCAAATGAGGAACACATAGAATAACCTAGATGAATAAAACACGCCTTAGCAGTTAACAACAGTAATATACATTCGATTCTTAAAAATGGATTACAAAAAGAGAATGAATTATACACACCGGCGGTATAAATATTTGTTTCCTCCAAATCAATTACAAAAAATGTCAGGGTTACAATGAGTTGGAGATCACTTCAAAATGAATTACAAAATACGTCGGATTACCAGTGTTAAAAAGGAATTAATCGCTAACGTTGGTCTATCCAACTAGATCTGACTAATTGCTATGGGCCGATTACTAATTGATATGGGCCGATTACTGGGTCTCAAAGCTCGAACGTGATCGACCACCCAACTAGCGCCCAGCTTTAGAACATTGCGAATTACTATGAGCTAGATTATGCGTACGATTCAGCACGCCAACGATTAAACAACTTCTTGAGGACTCCATGAGTCATGAGTTGCTAGTGTAGTATTTGTTGGGCCTTCTCAAGTAAGGGTGTATTAATGTTACCTTAGGCCCATCCTATGTGCCAACATAAGAGTCCAGCATTAATGGAGTGGCAAACCATCAACCTGTGGGCACACGCCCCTGAAAATCCCCGCATTTTCGGCGTGCGGGGGTTAGGTTTGCGCCCTTTTTGTTTGAAAGCATGACGAAATGCCGTTTTGAGAGAGTCGCCACCCGGGTTTTGCGGAAAACACCCAAGAAACCGATTTGAAAACGTTTTTGTCCACGCTTGTTTGATTTGAAAAGGCTTGTAGACTGGACCGTCGTTACCTTCGATATCTGAGGTTCGGGAGCCAGGTTACGAGAGGGGAAGGGTTTTATGGCACCCCTCTCGCCCAATCCGAAGATCGGTCTCTACTTAGGCATTTTGTAAAACATTTGCATTTTTCTCTCTTTTAATCATTTATTCAGCCAGTTAGGGCGGGGGAACAGTTAATGGGGATTGACAAATGACAAATTGTATTTATGTGGCAAAATGTAATGTATGGATTATGAACAAATGTATAATAGATTGAGAACAAGCACTTCTGTGAGTGTTTTGAACAAACTGAGTGCGCCGCTGAGTCGTCGTAAGGCGCGTAACGACGCGATGCACCGATTTGACCATGCATGCCAAGACAATGGCGACGCCACCTATTAGTGGCGCCGCAGAAGCCCAAACCCACAAACTCGCTCAACCTCTGGGCTCTGAATGGACCAAGGCACACCTGTGACAAACCACGCAGCTTGATATAGCAACATATATACAGTTTCAGGGTACAGCAACAATCAAACAGTAACAAATAGACTGAAGATCCCATAAACAGAGTGGGGGAATTAAACAAAGGCCCGATCTAAGCTAACAAAACAAGGGCCAGCCACTGGACTGACTGGCGCACGCTGGTCATGGATGGCCGTGCGCCAGCTTGTCAATGTATCCCAGACTTGGCTTTGCTTCTTCCGGGTTCTGAACAGACCGGCGATCCTGTGAGGCCTTACTAGCGCTTAAAACAGATAATAAGCTACACAGTCCTAAAATATAAAAGCAGAATGGCGATTTTAGCATGCTTCAAGGTGATCGGAAATAAGAGAAACTGAAATGAGGATGATCGGTGATCCCCACACTAGTCTCGCCATGCAGCCATGGATCATGACGCACATGCACGACTGGCGCGCGCCACTGAGTTTCCACTACATTGTTTTATTTGCTAGCTTTGAACTCAGGCTTGGTATTGATTACCAGCCTGGGTTCTGCTGGCTCCCCTCAGGGGTCGAAATGAATTCCAGAACATAAGGTGGTATACCTTTGGTTTGAGATTGATGGATGGTTTGAACCTTGAGATGGATGGATGTATGAATGGAATATTGAAATGTAGGTTGTATGACTGATCAGTGTAGTGTTGTGTTGCTTGCTTACTCTTTCAATTCATTAAAGGAGGAGACAAGAAAAACTAGAGAGAGAGAGGAGAGAGCATTGAAATTGTTGAACCCTTTGCAAATAAATGCAAGGGTGTATTTATAGATTGAGATGGAGGGCTGATCTGGCCTAAGGGGCTGTTTGGGGTGGCAAGGGAGAAGGGAGCCTCCATGCATTGAATGCATGAGACTTGCCTTGATGGAGGGTGTAGGAGAGGGGGAGACCGTTCAACGATGTAATCATCGGTAGCTCACGTCATGGCGGCCAGAAAGTCTCGGCAAGTGGTCCCAAAAGGTGACGTGTGGCAATATGTGGCGTGCGCCAGAGGTAAGTGGCGTCGCGCCAAAGATATGGTGCTTTGATGCCGGCGATCGACACGTGGCAATGAACCCAGCGTACCAATCATTGGCGTACAAAGCAGGGTTCTTGAGGCCATTTGGTTCTGGCTCGAAGGGTTTGAAAGGGTTTTTTTGAAAGGGTTCGGGACGCTCAGAGCTCAAACACACCATCAACCTTGAGGGTTCTCGACCATTAATCATCATCGGGGAAACAAAACAAACAACAAAAAAAAACGCATATGAACTAGTCTGGACAGTCCAGAATGGGGTGTCTACACAACCTAACCTCGTGTACAGGTAAGCTCCATCAACCACAGAACAAGGGTTTATTAAAAACATTGGAATTTACTAGAAGACTATTGTACGTGTTTAACCAACCAACCAACGGAACAAAGGAAATGTACCGATTTTCTTGTAGCCCCAATGAATTTGGTTGCAACAAGGATTTAACAGGCTCAGCTCGTTTCGAGGTCGAGTCATCCTTCTTTTTTTTTTTTTTTTGATAAGAGACCAATGGCCGAATCATTGGTAGCGGCTGGGGAGTGAAAAATGTGCAGAGGGAGAAAGAACTTCGCTGGGCTTCCTTTGGTAGTGGCTGGGGAGCGAAAACCATTGCATAATTCTCCTCTAGTATTTAAATTGGCTGCCCTTGGACCTAAACAATTGCCGAACCACGTAAAACTTGTTTCTGTGCTTTTGTGAGCTTCTCGGGAATACAATCCCCTGCCTGAGAATATTTGTCCACAGATTCACGATCCCACTAGAGTTTTACCGGTTTTAGAAAACCATACCAATCTAGCCATGGAAGTGCAGAACTTTGGCAGAAAATCATCACAGAATACGAAAACTAATTACGGGTAATACATCCAAGTTCTCCAACCATCCAATCAAGAATCACAAAAGTACATAGAAAATGCAGAAATTTTTTTGGCAATTTACGATCCATGCTACATTTGCATTCTGATCTATCAGCTCAATGGGCAAGACCAAGAATTGACTCATAATTATCAACGAAAAGTTATAATTAAACAGTTCTATAGAACCCAGAGGAGTACTTTCTCGATAATAGGACCTTGATATCAATATGAACGGCAAATTCTTGGGAGATCAGTCATTCTTTCCCATTTGCGATCCGATTTCTTGCAAGTAATGTTCCGCGTCCAATGCAGCCATGCACCCTGCAACAACACAGAAACCAAAAAAAGGAATAAAAATAATTCCAATCCAGTAACTATTCGGACACATACTTCCTAGCCACAAGTCAGAACAAACTACAGGACAAACACGAGCAACATGCTACTAGAATCAACTAACCATAACCAACCTGCCATGCTAAGGTACTGGACGGTGGGATTAGTCCCCCCCAATTAGTCGGTCCAGTGGACAAGATACTTAAGTCACATAAAAGAAAAAAAGGCAGACTTGCAAGATTTTCCCTAACTTAAGTTTTGCAAACAAGCTTCTGGTCCTTCAAGTAAAAACAAGACCATACGTTTCTATGAAACCAAGACCTATATCAAAAACAGCGGGAGGAACACCAGCTGTGTTCAGAATTGGTCGAGTCTAGTCTCGAGGCCATATTGATTTTACATGGCCATCCTCCACTCGTATCTGTGAATACTATATCCATGTCAAACAAAATTATCTCTGCAGCATATTAAATATGAACATAGGCGCGTAATACAACACATAAAAGGTTCCAGTTTTGCGAAAAGAGAAAGGAATAAATTCCGTCGACGCACCAATATATGCCACGACTCCATTTTGAGAACACCAGTAACAGAAACAAGCTTTTGTAAGGAATGCTTAAAATGAATGTAAGTAATGCATTCGGAAAAAAATAGAACAAAAACTAAAGAACAGCGCCAGCACTAGCAACAACAGCAATTACAACAAGAGCAAAAGAAAACATAGTATGCAAAAACCGGGAAAAAAAAAAGAAGAGAAATTATGAGTCTTTTGCCAATTAATCTGGCAACGCCTCCCTCTCTATCGGTTGCCCCTCAGCATTTGGATAAGCCTACAAATGACCATGATTATGAATACCCACATCTCTTGCTCTCTACCCAAGATGATAGCCTAGAGAGACCCTCCACAAGAGATTCATTCCCCTGTACCATTAGCTCCCTACCAAATTCTCTCTGTTACTGTTTTACTCATCTCCTTCTCCTACAACCAAAAGAGTCTCTGATTACTCTAACAGACCACATTTATCTCCTAGATATATCCCTCCTCTTGCAGCTTTCTCTCAGTCACAAGTCACAACAAATCCTATGGAAATAGGAGCTTGCCTACTCCCTCCTTCCTCGTCCACCAAATCACTCTTGCCTGTGAAGCTTCACATGATAGGTGTTCGCACCTCTTCAAATTGGGTTCCCTACGGGCTGACAATCTCAGCTCAGGTCCCCAGTTTTACCTTACTACACTAATAATATCGCAGTCTTCCATAGTCCAACCTATACAGCTTCTTTATAAGACACCCTAAAGTGATATGAGGAAGATGGATATCCTAAAAATAAACATTAATCAGAGTAACGCTACACAGCTCAATGCAACAAAACCTTGAATCTATCTTGCTAGAAACTAAGTCATTCCGACAGATTTGTACTATTTAGGAATTACCATTCAAACAAGATCTCAGTGAGTGCATTGACTTTTGCATGATATCTCAATACCCCACACGAAAACCTCTTAAGCATTACAAAAGTAGAATCATCGTGTAAATATCATACTTTAAAAAAATGCAATTCTGATTCCACAAGCCCTTTCTAGATGATGAAGGTGAACAAGTCCCAGTACACCATGCCCCACCAAATGAGGCAAATTGAAGGCAAAAGCCTTGGATATTTTGACTACATTGCTTGGCACTTTGGTTTCTCTAGGAAATGTAAATTTACCGAAGTCAGGTGAGAGGGGACAAACTGAAACTAGAATGCCGTATTCTGATTATGCCATCTCAATCAACATAAAAGTAGATATGCTCCATAAGATATTTCGATAAGAACAAGGGACATGAAGGGATGGGGAGCAAAAGGGATAATCTCACTAACCTGTCCCAGCAGCAGTAACAGCTTGCCTATACTTCTTATCCTGAACATCTCCTGCAGCAAAAACTCCATGCACACTAGTCTCCGTCGTACCGGGCTTCGTCACCACATATCCATCGGAATCAAGTTGGAGCTGCCCATTCAAGAACTTCGTAGCAGGCTCATGCCCAATCGCAAAGAACAAACCAGATACCTTCAAATCAGAGACCTCCTCAGTTACCAAATCCTTCACCTTCAAACCCCCCAAAACATCCTTGCCCTGTTCTCCATATGCCTCCACTGCCATCGAATTCCACAAAACTTCGATCTTAGGGTTACTCAATGCCCTGTTCTGCATTATCTTTGACGCCCTAAACTCGTTCCTCCGGTGAATGATGTAAACCTTTGATCCAAACTTTGTCAGAAAATTTGCCTCCTCCATTGCAGAGTCACCACCGCCAATTACAGCCAACGGTTTGTTACGAAAAATTGGGGCAGCACCATCGCACACTGCACATGCTGAAATCCCCTTGTTCCAGAACCCACCCGGACCTTCACCGGAGCCTGGTATTGAAGGCACAAATAACAAAGTTACTCCTCCCTTTACCAGCTTAAGTTTTAATGAGTGACAATTGACAATCTATTATGAACTCAAAGCATGCAATAGATATGTAAAATAACTACATGTACTTGGCCTGCTGATTTGGCTTGGTTTGAGGACATCTCAATTCTCAAACCCTTCATCAAAGTCCAATATGATGAAAAAATAAAACAAATCATTTCCAACCCTTTAACCAAAACCATACCAAATCAACGAGAGGCAAAATTTCACCCCAAACGCCATTGGCAAATTTGAAATGATCTATCTTAACTCAAATCTTATGAAATGTTAAACGTTGAAGGTGGGTCATTTCATTTATCATATTCATTTTCGGGATAGCTTCAGAATTCTTACAAGAATCTCATGACAAGAAAGAACAAGGGTTGGAGGGTTATAAGTATCAAAACATGCTTTTTTAACAAAATCCTGCTCAATCCAATAGGAGTGCAGAAAGTCATGAGTCGGGGGCTTTACTCATTATCCCATAGATGCTTAGCTCTTGATCCTTCATCCATAGCTCAATACTACTGAGACTCATGCTTTTCAAATCTAGTGAAAATAATATTAAGAAATGAAAGAAAAAGTTTGTCCGGTCACGCGCAGAGTGAAAACAAGGCAAATTGCTTACTTTGAAGCCAAAGCTTCTTACTTGGGCATCCAGTTAGGGCTGCAACCGAAGCAGCTCATGGCTTGGCTCGTTAAGGCTCTGCTTGGCCTGACTAGTTTAGTAAACAAGCCAAGCTTGAGATTGAGTTTTAGGCTTGTTTACTTAACTACCTGAGCTCCACACTCCAAGGCTCGGTGCGTTTGTATAGGCTCTGCTCGTTTAAAGAGGCTCGTTAAGTAAATTTGCCAGTCTCGGCTCGTTTGTAAACAAGACGAGCTCGAGCTTGAGTTTTAAGCTAGTTTAGCAAACAAACCGGGCTCAAACACTACGAAACTCGGCTCAACTCATTTACACCCCTACATCGAGTGGCCGCAATTCTTGTATCTAAATCGAGTTTGTTGTTTTGTATTTGTCACGAAACAAGTAGTGTTGTATTCCAGGCAAAAGTAATAAATTTATGCCCGCTCTCTCTCTCTCTCTAAACTGAATTAGACGGTTAAGAATCCAATACCTGGAAAACTCAGCCTCTTCGCCACGGCCCCGGTGGCAACGATCACCGAATCCGCCAACACCGCCTTGGAATCCGTAAAGACCTTAAACGGACGGCTCGTGAAATCGACCCGGTTCACTGTCTCCGTGACGACCTCGGTCCCGAACCGGACCGATTGGTTCCGGCACCGGTCCATCAGCTCGAACCCCAGAATCCCCTCGGGAAACCCCGGGAAGTTCTCCACGTCCGTGGTGGTGGTCAGCTGCCCGCCCGGCGCGACGCCGTTCGCCATCCACCCCTCGAACAGGATTGGCTTCAGCTCGGCCCGGGCGGCGTACACGGCGGCCGTGTGGGCCGCCGGGCCGCTGCCGATTATGCAGAGGCGGAACTTGAGGGCCTGGAGGTCGTCCATGACGGCGGTGGAGGGGGAGGAGGAGGCGGCGGCAACGGGGGCGGCGGCGGCGGGGGTGGAGAAAAAACTGCGGACTTTCTTTAGGGCTTGTTTGGTTATGGTTTTGGGGGAACGGTGCATTCCTCTGGGTATGAGTTTGTTTCTAGGGTTTAGTAGGGAGTGGAAAGGGAATTTCATTTTTTGGCGCGTGGGAGTACGGTTTGGGCGCGAAAAAACGCGGTTTTACTTGGGGTAGGTGTTGAACAGTTCCAAGTCCAAACGGAGAGGCAAGGTATGAACTATGATGGGTTTGGAGGGGAAGGAATTAGAACAAAACTTGAGTACATCTTGGGTTGCTTCCGGAAGGGAGAAATTTCTTGTGAATCTCGATCTGCACTAGATGATCTGCTAATTTGTAGTAGTTTAAAAGGTTAGGTTAATAGTAACCGGTGGGTTTTATCTTATAAAACACTTGATTTTTTCATGAATTCCTGGTGTGGAAGTGAAGTTACATAATTCCAACATGAATGGCGTGCCTTTGATTGGATCGGTAATGGGATATATTCTGAATAAAAAATACTATTATTTTATTAGGGATCCGGATCCTCTATGAGGATCTCTTTGTGAGGATCTTGTGAGAATTTTTATCAAGATCGTCTATCTCGGCAATCAATAGTTCAGAATGGATGTGTTCGTATTTTTTATTGGAAATAGTTTATCTTTATTGGTAAAAAATACAAAAATATTTGGACTATTAATTGTCGAGATGTATGGTCCGGATCCTATGAAAATCCTCACACGATCCTCAGAGGGAGGAATCCTCACAAAGGATCCAGATCAGTAAACGAGTCAACTCAAATTTTGAAGTGTTTGAGCTCGGATCATACAATACTAGTCTACTTTGAGCTCAAGCTTGATTTGCTTACTTAACGAGTCAAGTTACAATTAGCTCGAGCTGGGCTCATTCACTTTATGATCTTAAAACTTGAGATCGAGCTCGACTCATTTATCAACAGAACGAGTCGATTTGTTAGTGTTCCAATAGCTTTGGTTTTAGGAAAATGACGACTAAAGACGTGTTTTGATAATTCATACTTGCTAAGGACATGCTGAAAACATTTGTTAATGCTAAAAATATCCTTGACGGGTATTAATTATCAAAACATTTCATGAGCCTTCATTTTTTCGGAAAAATGACGGCCAAGAACGTGTTTTGATAATTAATATCCACCAAGGACATGCTGAGAACATTTGTTAATGCTGAAAATGTACTTAGCGAGTATTAATTATCAAAACACGTCCTGAGCCGTCATTTCCCCCCAATGCAAAGCACTATATGAATCAGGCCCAATTAAATTAATAGTAATTGAGATGTTTCGAACCTAAAACCATAAGAATAAACAACCTCTAAAAGCATCTCCAATGGGAGATATCAAACATGACGTGGACGGTGCAACGACTACATTTGGCATTAACTCACCTTCCAACCCATCTGTCTTCACTCATGTCAAAGATGATGTGACTACGTCAAAGCTGATGTGACTTTGGCATGAACCTCCTCTATGCCAAATTTGACAACCACCCTCCTCCATGTCAAATTTCAAAAAATGACCGTTTGGATTGACATTAAGGGTTGGAGAGGGATGATTTGATGTCAAATAAATAGAATTTGGCATAAGAGTTGGAAACGAAGGCTTTGATGTAAAATTGGAGATACCAAAATGTCACGTCAGCCTTTAAAAAAAATTGACATCACTAAATTGACATCTTCGGTTGGAGATGCTCTTAGAGCATCTCCAAAGGGAGATGCCAAAGTTGACGTGGACAAGTTAACCATCATTTTTTGCATCAACTCACGATCCAACTCATCTGCCTTTACATATGTCAAAGTTGACGTGGCTTTGACAACTTCCACTCGACTGTCAACTTTGACAGCCTACCCCTCGCCTGCCAATTTGAAAAAGTAACTGTTAGGAAAGTTTGGAAGCTTTCCGTTGAGATCAAACATGATTTTTGCCGTACCGCCTTTTGAGTTTTTTTTTTCTTTTAAGTTTATGAGCTTTATTTTTTTTCACATAAGGATTGAAGAAAGAGCGCTTGATGTCAAATGAGAAATGTCAAAATGTCACATAAAGCTTAAAAAAAATTGACATCTCTGATCGGAGATTCTAGACCTTAATCACCATGCCAACCTCTTGCGGTTAGTTTACTTGTGCTCACTAACACAATGCGTAATTGCGTATTCTCCTCCTCTCTCGTGCTCCTCATTCAAAGAAAATCATCAAATTCAACCGAAAAACATGGCATTTTGGCCACAATTGCATGCAACCCGCAATAGTTGAAACATTACTTATTCTCATGAATCCAACTTATAAAACATCCGGTTAATTTGCTATTTCGGGCTTTTACCTTTGTCTAAAGGGAAAATAACGGCTCAGAATGTGTTTTGATAATTAATACCCATCAATGACATTTTTAGCATTAACAAATGTTATCAGGATGTTCTTGGCGGGTATTAATTATCAAAATACGTCATTGCCCGTCATAAAGAGGCTCCGTTCTGCTAAAGTTCTTTGTATTTTTTAAATACTTATTTTTCGTTTTACGAGATATGTCATTATCTCATAATACGTCATCTTTAATTCAAAAATAAAAGAGGTGATTATTTTAGTTAGTTGGAGTAAAATCTTTTCTTATTGCAAAATGAACCATTAACTTTTTACAATGGGTACATGATAGCCCACAATGGCCGTACCCACAATGGCCCACTCATGCCCCAATCCATGTTGTGGCCGGTAGACCAGCACAACCATTTATGACATGAAAATGATACACCCATCGCACCACCCACCGCACGCTAACCGGGTCCACTCCGGCCACCGGACAATCAATCTGAACCGTCCAAAAATTCTAAGAAAAAAAACTAAGTGGGCCCCCACGGGAATCAACAGCATTCGACATGTGTACGTGCTCGAACCAATCTTCCATTTTTAACGGCTCGGATCATCTAATTTTTGGAAGTTCGGATCGAGCACCTACACACGTCGGATGCCGTTGATTCTCACGCCGCCCACTCGGTTTTTTTTTATAGAATTTTTGGACGGTTCGGATTGGCCGTCCGGTGGCCGGAGTGGACCTAGCGAGCGTGCGGTGGGGGTGGTGCGGTGGGTGTATCACTGTCCTTTATGACACATCAAGCCACTTTGGTCTACTGTACAATATTACAAACCCGACCAACCAACAAACCTTCAGTCATTATACATGCTTTAAATCTTGAATGGTTGGCATGTAATTAATCCAAAGGGTTATGTCAAGTCAAGTGGGATGAAACCGAGGCACTTGGGCCAACGATTGTATATAGCTGTATTTGGGATGTAGTAACACTACGAATTCAATCGACTCCTATGAGAAGGAGTTGATACTCCTGTTAATGAACGGAGAAGAAGAAAGTTGAACAAAGTAGATTCGTCAAATGTATGTGTCGAATAAAGAAAGATCAGGTGGGGTAGCAACTCTTCTTCTTCTTCTTTTTGTGTGTGTTAAATGGGGTTATCTTAGCTTATGTTTTTTTTTCATGTTCATTGGATTGTCTCCCAAATGGAAAATTAAGGTAAATGATGTAACTCAAACGATTACACACAATATCTGAAGTTACCCCAAACCAAATCTTAAATACTACAGTAGTAGCAATCAATTTCAACTCCGATTAATATATAGGACACAAAAGTAAAGGGGAGAGACTACAATACACACCTCTTAAAATGATGTACTATATGCACCTATTTTATGGTTCATTCATAACATTTTTGTGTGTTTTGTAATTTTTGTTTTAGAATTCATAATCTTTCAGCAGTACGATTCGTAACATTTTCATTATGATTCATAACATTTTGGTGTATCTCGTAATCTTTATACGATTAGTAACTTTCTAGCAATACAATTCGTAACATTTTCTTTATAATTCATAACATTTTTAGGGTGCATATGATATACACTAAAATAAGTGGTATGTATTGTAGACTTTTCCAAAGTCAAGATGTACCTCATATTCTAAGTTTGTGAACATCTTGATTTCACTTGGGTCAAACGAGCAATTTCATTGAGAATCAATAAATACATAAAATATTAAGGGGTTGTTTCCGGTAGTAAAAAATTTGTAGATTTTTATTTGTGGTTGAAAAGTTGTTAGGTGTTTCCGGAGGTGAATAAATTATTGAGAAATGTCAAGTTATTTCCGGTAGTGAATAAGTTGTTGATGGGTTTGTGAGTAGAGTTACTATAGCAAATTTTTTTTTTTTTTTGTTGACAATTTTTTTGTTAATGAAAACGAGATGGTAAAATGCTAAAAAAATTTTGTTAGTAAAAACAAGATGGTAAAATGCGTTAAATTTTTTTTGATTTTTGTTAAGAGAAACACCCCCTAGGTTTTGAAATTTGATGGGTTACTTGACCCACAGTCGTTCGCATAGAGACAGCGGTGCTCAAGCGATAAAAATGGTAGATGTGATTATCTCTTGTACACAAGTTTTTAATTCTAATTCATCTCTAATGAACAAGAGTTGGGTGAAACCCCCCCTACCCAGATCTATTCTGGGTTGGAGCTCAGTACCGGCATCAACTTGTGTTTGCAGCGATGGTGCGGCGGGAATGTTGCAGCGACAATGATGATCGGCGATGGTGCCGGCGGTCTTCTTCCTCGGCGGTCTCTTGACCTCTGGATCGTTTTCTTCATTCTCTCTAGAGGTGGCGTGGTTGGCGTGGTCTCTTGGTGTCTGATCATGTCGATTGTTGGGGTATGATTTTATTGGAAGTTGTTCTGGTTTCGTTTGTTCTGTCCTTGAGTTCCTCTCATACGGGAGACTTTCTCACCCACCGTTTGGGGTGTCGTTTTTTGGTGTTGATGTGTGTGAGTTTGGTTATGTGAGAAGTAGTAGTTGGTGCGTGCTGTTGCATTGATACTCTTATTATGTGCGTGTATGGGGTTTGGAGGTGTAGGTCTTTGGATTGTCTACCCGTCTGCTCAGCTATTTTCTCTCTTGGAAAGAATATGTCTTATACTGTAAGCTCTTTGTTATCAATGAAAATCCTAGACTTTTGGCAAAAAAAAAAAAAAAAAGAACAGGATTTTTTTTTTGGTATCATGAGAATTTTTTCGTGAATTATGTAATAATGAGCATAGATAGGCTAAGTTCCGCTAAATTTTGGGGGCTTTTTCTTATTGTCTGTATTCAATTTTTTTTTTCTTGTTTATTAGTTTTGAGCCAAATTTTTTATTTTTCCGATTTGTTTTGATAAGACAAATTATTAATCCACACAAATTAGGTGTAAAACTTAAAAATTGAAAAAAAAATTAAATAAAATAATACAAAAAATTCCCAAAAAATTCTTAGCAGAACTTAGGCCCCGTTCCAGAACACATTCTTATTAAAAAATAAGTACTTATTTTACATTTTCAAACTCAAAAATAATATAAATGAAAAATAAATTTTCAATTTTTTTGTATCGTATTAAAGATCTCAATGAGATCTATCAAATAAGATCCATATTGATAAAAAAATTATTTATATAAACACATAATTTTAAAAATAATGACTTATTTCCCTTTCGGAAACGAGACCTTAAGCATAGATTGTCTTCAATCCGTCTAATTAAAAAATTAATCAAAATACGCATGGGCGGAGTTGAACACAACCACTAGTATCAAATCAAAAGGAATGCGGAGTATAAAATAATTGGCATACGGGTGGCGCGTGCCAGGCTGACAACAGCCCAAACATATCAATCGACTAGATTTCCAATAATTCCAGCCTCCGAGGGTTTGCCCTGGGGAGAAAAGAAACCACCTCACTTTCCCAGAAAACCTTCCTCCTCTCCTGCTCTACCCCATAATCCTTCAAATCCGTTTTTCCGCAAAACAACCTTCTTTCATTACCTTTTCAACCTTCAAACCCTCTTCTTGGATTTTACCAATTTTGGGAAAATTTTGGTACAGGATACAGTTCTATAGGAAATATGTTTACTCAATCAGATTCAAGAAACACTGATCCCACCACACCGGCCGCCGCAACAGCTGATGTCAATTTGAATCCTCCCCCACCCTCTTCCTCCGACGAGGACTTCTTCTCCTCCGTCTCCGTCGCATCCTCCTCCTCATCCGAGGATACCCAATCCCATACGCAAACAGCTCCTCAAACCCCCATCTCATGGCCCGCCGATTCCGTCGTAACCCGTGCCTGGGTTATCTCACTCATGGAGGCCTTCGACTGGGGATCGCGAAACCTGCCCCCTTCGGAGTTCCCCTCGATTTTCCCTGTCCACGTGTTCGACAAATTGGTACTCTCTGCGTCGAAGATCCTTCACAAGGAGCCTAATTGTGTTAGGATTGATGGGATTGGCACCGATTCAAGCGTTGTGGTGGTTGGGGACCTTCACGGGCAATTGCATGACGTGATTTTTCTGCTGAGAGATGCGGGTTTTACGGCAGATAATAGAGTGTTTGTGTTTAATGGAGATTATGTGGATAGAGGGGCTTGGGGTCTTGAGACATTTCTTCTGTTATTGGCATGGAAGGTATTTGAGCATCGTTAGTTTCAAATTGAAAAGAACATAAAAATCAAAGTTTTGGGTGGCGTTTTTTATGGTCTCTAACAGTCTCGTGTGTGGACTTAAGGAAGAATATTTTGTTAGTAGTTTGTGTATGTAGGAATCAGGGGTATGGAATTTGGTGCCTAGGAAAATGCTTAAAAGAGCCCAGTTGGCTTGTGTTAAGGTTGAAAAAGAGTATTGAGAATGTGTGAAAAGTGCGTGAATGTGTATAAAAAAGTGTATTGGAGTTTGTGTTTTTTTGTTATTTTGTTTAGCTTAATGAATGCCGTGGGCTTCCCGCTTCCAATAGCAGGATCCCTCTAACTACAGTTAAAGTATGCATGTTTAATAAAGTATAAGTCTACAAGTATTAGAGGAGTTAAGCGAACTCTTTGCCCGCAATCACTGTATCTAGTATGAGCTACCAGTTCAATGAATGGGATAATAATTCTTGGATGGCTATGCTTATTGTGTATTGTTCGTTACTTTTATTGTTTCTTGTTTAACACTGTTGAGTATCAACAAACCAGAATTTGGCAAAAACAAAGGATAGAGATTGTAAAGAGCTCAACTCATTGGAATTTGGTATGTGGATTTCATATAGATGATTGGTGCTAAAGAGGTCCGTTTACGATCCCTAAAAAGTGATTGAGCTTTTGTCATTTAGACTCCATCTACTTTCTAAAATGATCGACCTTAGAGTAGCTATAGGTCTCCTATGAGAGTTGGTAATGTCCTAGGGATATATATTTTGCTGTCAAAGCTTTCCATTTTGGGAGGACAAAAAGATAAGTCACGCTCAGTCGAGTTTGCAGAAGAAAGGAATTATGGCTAGAACTTCTCTTGTTTGGTCTTGCCTTTTAAATTCGTTGTTTGGTTCAGGAACATGAAAAGTGAGAACAACATCTAACATGTGCGGAGAGCTATTTTTGAGAATTATTGTTGAACAATTTCATTTTCAGGTAACTATTTTAACTATTTGTACTGGTTTTTAGTAGGTCAGCTTCATAAAGAGTGAAGACAATAGAAACACAAGTGTGCTTTTAAATTTTCTAAATTGAATTAAAGAAGAATAAAAATGGAAACAAGACTAATGAAAATCATATTAGCACCTAGTTTAACATTATGCTTAGCGGTCTCTATGCCTCGTTTGAGACTCGTGCATTTAAGATGAAGGATTTAATAAATTGTTTTCACTTGATTTGACATTTTGCAATGATGTTTATGTGTGTTTCCTACTTGTAGAGTTTCATTGTTCACGTGGCTTGTATTGCTACGGGTCATATAATTTTGTTGTTTATTATAAACCACGCTAAATTTTCCCAAACATTTTTTACTAGCTTGTTCAAGCTTTGTTTCTATAGTCACCCTAGGTTGTATTATTTTCGTGGAAGAGAATATGTATTCTTTGCATGCAAACTTGTTTATTCCGATCTTGTTGCATTGAATTATGGTAAAAGAAGAGAGTAATAAACGTTAGTTTTGATGATGCACATTTTGTAGGTTTCTATGCCACATAAGGTATATCTTCTTCGTGGAAATCACGAATCAAAATACTGCACTTCTGTTTATGGATTTGAGAAAGAAGTCTTGACCAAGTATGGAGATAAAGGAAAACATGTATACCGAAAGTGTTTAGGATGTTTTGAAGGACTTCCTTTGGCTTCCATTATAGCTGGACGGGTTTACACTGCACATGGAGGGCTTTTCCGTTGCGTAGCCACTACTCCCTCAAAAAGATCTAAAGGAAAGAAGACTCGCAAAGTAATTCTCAACTCGGAATCTAGTTCTCTAGTTCTTGGTTCATTGGAGGAGTTATCTAGAGCTAGGAGAACTGTCCTTGATCCGCCGTGGGAAGGTCTGAACTTGATTCCAGGTGATGTCCTATGGTCAGACCCATCAATGAGTCCTGGCCTTTCTCCAAATACAGAGCGGGGAATCGGTCTTTTGTGGGGCCCCGATTGCACTGAAGAGTTTTTAAAGAAGTACAATCTAAAGGTGATCGATGAATAAATTTCTCTTTAAATGCTCATAGAAGTTTGCAACGACATACTGTTCTGTTGGCCAATTGCTTTGATTAGTTGCGTTTTACATGTTATGGCTTGTTATTATCAAATTTAAGAAGGCATGACCTATAAGAACAGTATCCGATCATAAGGAAAATGCATCATTCCAAGATTGTTGACATGACAAATCATCTCATTTCTTTGGTTAGCCATGAATGTTCCAAAAGATTGAGCTATTTTCACATGGGCTCAACAATGGATATCAAGCTATTTCACACCTTTATCATGTTCAAACTCTCCATCTCACATGTTGAGATGAAAACACATATAGAAGAAGAAATGGATACAAATTGGTAAACAACGCAAATGGAGATAATTGAGCCCAGAGCCTCTCTCTTAAACCAAAGTTTTTTATACCATAGAGAATTGGACCCAAAGCCTTCCGTAACTCAGAGGTTTGATACCATGTCAAGGCACCAATTTTCCCCAAAGGTTAAGTTGTTGGGAAATATTCTCTAGCATTGTATAGCCAACACATTTATCTCCTTTTCGAGCAATAATGATTGCAAAAGAATGACACGGCATATCAAGATGATTAGTCACAAGTTATGGTTTTTGCAACTTTGGCTACTTGGCTAGAATCATTTAGTTGACAATTCTAGACCATACTGCAGCCACATGTATCGATTTACAGATGAAAAATAATATTTCCAAGCTTACATTGCTTTTGATGCCAAAGTATGGGGGTCTATAGTGGACTAAAAGTGCAGATAGTATATCAATACCTATGTAATTTGCACTTTGCATCAATCTATTACTCTGTAGAGAAAAACTTGAGGTTTCCCTTGGAAAATATATTCGTTGGTGATAGTGTATACTTGCTTCAGGTGTAAGCTCTCTCAACAACCCTCGGAAAAAATAAAAATAGGAAAAGAAAATCGCCTACTTCTTGTGGCTGTCATCTTTGTGTTTACTTGTGTATTTGTTGAGCTGTATAGTACTAGATAGTGAAATTCGGTGCTCCATCCTGACCAGTCCTTCGGCATACTTGTTTACGCAGTTAATCATCAGATCACATGAAGGTCCTGATGCAAGGGAAAAGCGTTCTGGTCTAGGAGGAATGGATGAAGGGTACACAATAGACCATGTCGTTGAGTCAGGGAAACTAATTACTTTGTTCAGTGCTCCTGATTATCCACAGTTTCAGGTATTTCGTGTTGTAACAGATGGTCTTCCCTGAGTCTGCTCTAGTTGCATTTGCATTTTAGTATTCACTCTTCTATTGTGGTTCTGTTTGACATCACCTTTCAACATGTGATATAGACAATTGAAAAAGTTTTTCATCCATTGGCTTGGCACTTTTGCATCTGTATGTCCTATATTGTTAAATTAAATTTAGATGTGTGAATCTCATCCTTAAATAACCACCATTTGAGTTGGATTCATCTTGTTTCCAATTTTAGTTGGGGATACACAACGGAGTAGCATTTTGTCTCTCCTTGATGATTATGTACCTGATTCTCATTCTTCCTTATTCTAATCAAGATAATCTTAGAAATGGGCCTTCTTTTGTTTTGGCACTTCTTTCATTAGAGATTCTAAGGATAGCAATGTAAAATTGCCTCTTAAAGAAGTAAAACTTCCCCGTAAAAGGAAGGTTCAAAGAAGTAGCTTAATTGAGGACATCTTGATGGTACGTCTTGAGGTGCCCCGGATTTTGAAATCCTTTCCAAGTTCCAAGTCTTAGATTCTTTCAAATGTTTTGGGAAAAGAGATTTCTCTTGATCTTTGAGAAATATTTGTTTCCTTGTTCAAGACCAGGGTCCCTTGTAAAATGGTATTAGTGGAAACCTCTCAGGAAAATTCTTACCGTCCTTTCCACTTATGTATTGCGCATCTCATCATCAGAGGCTTGTAAGAAGGAGGCATGGACTGTGACAACTGATGGAAATAAACTTACTCAAAAAGAAAAGGGCGTGGAAGAGAGAGCTATTATTTGGCATGTTACTTTGGGTGATTGGTGGTTCCTATAATTGTTAAAGAAGAATGATATTCCATTATCCCCCTTACTAATTGCAAACGCTCCCTTTGAGATATTTCTAAGAGAACATCATACCTTTTGTTCCTTCATTCATTTCCATTTCCGTAAATGAAACAGCGCAAGATGTTGTTTGCTTGAAAATGGTGTCAATTGGGCATGTCCAATGTGGATATCGTATTAGATTGGAGATCATCCTGAGTCCTCATTAATTAGGTGAGTAAGCTTTTTCATGAGAACTTGATATATTTTTGTAGCAGATATTCAATGCCTAAAAGATTTTTATAGTTATGACACAGAGAGACGTACATCAACTATGTTTTCAGTTTTAAAAGCTCATATTTGATTTGCTTTTAGTTTACGCCTTTCCTTTTCCGTTAAAGCTGCGTCAGAAGGGCAAAGCTTCTTTGTGGAACTGTGACCAAAAGGAGTTTTAATTCCTCCTTTGGTTATCAATTCATGTCCTTAATTGGACCTGAAATTTGCAGTAACACAAATAATTCCAACTTGGGCATGACGTCCGTGGATTGACTTATTGATATAATGCCTTCTGTTTTGCATCTCTTATGCGTCACTGCATTGGGTTTGGTTAGAACAGATGTCCCTGGTTAATTTGTTTTATCCCAATGATGTTTGGGATACTGCTGTGTCGTCCAACCCGCAGATCTCTTTATTAGACTGTCACAGATTTGACTATTATCATGCTCCCCAAGATTGTCTCTATTCCCCAATTCACCATTTTTGAGAGATTCTGGGACGTTGGGTGAGATGAAGAAGCAATATAAGCATCTCATCGGAATTGATTCCAGATAGTAAAGAGTGGACAGACTGGCCCATACTTCAGTATCACTGTATTGGCAACAATAAAGATTGGAGTCAGTGTCATAAAGGTTGACGGCCACCTTGCCTATTTCTCATCAGACAGTATCAGGAAAAAGCGAATGACTCCATTTCATAGGAAATGTGATGTTTCTCTTCTTTAATTTCTGTATTTACAATAACTGGGGTTGTAAGGTTGTTTGATTTTCAAAGTTCTCTTTGAGAAAATAAGCTACTTATCAGAAAAAGAACAGAGATCAGAATCACTTCTTAAACATGATGGCTGATTCTTGTTCGGAGATGGCCGATTCTTGTTGAATCCAATTATTTTCTTAAAACAACAATCCTTAGCATCTTCAAGACCAGACCTCACTCCGAGATGATTTGTGTAGACATTAGTATTTTCGGTTTGTGAGGTGTGGACCTATGTAGCACCGACACTTCGCCCGAAGCAACGTACTTGCGTTAGACAATCTCCAGACACAGACACGCTTTGGACACATGTCCGACACTTGATTTCCAAGAGTCCCTTTTTTTTTTTTTTGTGCAAGATTTTGCTAGTTGGACACTCTTGGACACCCCAAACGCGCCTGACACTTTTTAGGCACTTTGGAGGACACACGCATGACACTTTTCAGACACTTCGAGGGTGAAAATGCAGATATAGGAACATTTTTTTCAAGATGATTCGGTTGTGTTTTTATGGTTTTTGCTCGATTCCTAATTTAACATCTATTATATTGAAAATATCCACACACAAAAATAACATGTCCCCCCAGGGTGTTGTGTACTCTATTTTCTTGGAAATTGGCGTGTGTGCATGTCTCATGCCCGTGTTTGTGCATGTCTCATGCCCGTGTTGGTACTGTATAGGTCAGGATGATAGGTAGATGGATTTATTGATTGTACGCATTGGTTATTAAACATGTTCAAATTAACTTAGTTTATCTGTTGGAAGCTACTAATTTGGTAAGTAATATGGGAACTTATATGTGCTTATTCTATTATGTCTTCCTTGCAGGCGACAGAAGAACGCTTCAAGAATAAAGGCGCGTACATTGTTCTAAACCCCCCTAATTTTGATGCTCCTGTGTTTCACAGTTTTGAAGCAATTACTCCAAGACCTAAGGTATGGGCTACGGATCATGCTAATGTCTACGCTAGAGAATAGTTATGTATTCTGTGTTCCACCTAGATGAAATTTACATAGCTGAGCATTGCTAAGTCTTAACATGTACTATGGGGCATTTGAGGAAAGGCTCGTCCGCGAGACTCTTTGGATTGGAAAGAAAAGGTGAAAGAAAATATAGGAAGATAATGAAGTGAAGAAGCTAAATTTGTTTATGTAGCTAGTTTAAACCGTGCATGTTAACTATTGATAGGCTAATTTGGGGTTTCTGGGTTCAAACATGACGTTATATAGGTACTACTATTTCCGTATGTAATGAACATGATGTAATCTGCATGGGCAGGCGAATCCATTTTATGATTTCGAAGATGTGATCGACTCCGATGAAGAATTGGACTTGGCGTCAATGGTTTCATGATCGCCCCGAAAGAGTTCATCGCCCCCCTGTATTGAAGCGCTAGTCTGTATTTATTTCTAGTATTTTTGCTCGGCAAGAGGTTTTCCTCCCCCAGTCCACAAGCCGCCGGTTACCCTTTTCATATGTAGAATGATGTATTTAATCTTTCGCCCAGTTGCTCACATCTGTTCTTAGCACTTTTAAAAATTGTTGTAATGGAAACAAGGGAAGAAATGCCGAATCTGCAATTTTGGGAAATTAGAAAGGTTGCAAGGTTGCTTCTCTTTTGGGTAATAAAAGTGCTAATCTGGGTTTTTGATCTCTTGGTTCTACCTTTCCGATGAAACGGAAAATATTATATGTGAGAGGAATATAATTCGTATCAAGGGCTGTTATTATTACGTACTATTGTTTTTTTTGGTAATGCAAGGTGTTCTGAGTCAGCTTGCGTGCACATCGGGCTAATCCTACAGCCCTTCCACACGCCTGTGAGTGGGGTGAGGTGGCCCAAAAGTTGTTAGCAAGTAGAATTGAACTTGAGATTTTAGGAGGGAGCAAATTCCCAAGTCCAAGGCTAAGACCACCTGGCCTATATCACTTAAAATATTCATCACAGAGTGGGCACAAACGGCAGCGGATTAAAGCAGTGGCGGCTCCAAGAATTTGCACCAAGGCTAAGACCACCTGGCCTATTTCACTTAAAATATTCATCACAGAGCGGGCACAAACGGTAGTGGATTAGAGTAGTGGCGGCTCCAAAAATTTGCACTGGCGTAGTTAGACCCCTAAATTTTACTAGCTCTATTTTAAAAGAATTTATATGAAGTACTAACAAATACAACTTTTACACTTAACTTTTGTGACTGTATTTTATACTTAACACATGAAGTAACAAAATTGTATTTGGATTATTGGATCGAGGTTATTGGATTCGGATCGAACCCGATCCATCGACAAGTCTACACTGGTCTACTCCTATGTAGTTTTCGCTACTTATAAAGGCTTTTGTCATTTTGAAATTACTTTATGCACGATCCGGGAGTCTTGTAGTGACTACAAGGTGTAGTAGTGAGTAATAGCAGCCGTCCAAAACTATTTTCAATGGTTTGGATTTAAAAGAAGCTTTTTCTTGAAAGAACTTTTTTAAAAATTCGAACAATTAATTGCTGAGGTAAACGATTGCGATTACTTTCTACACCCTGTAGTGAGTTTGCTTGCCCCACTTGCAGAAACAGTTTGCACTTGCAGAAACAGTTTGCTTGCCCCCACTCCCAGTTTCTGCATCAATCGCTGTTTCATTGGACCTCTTCACGTCTTATTATGAGGCTCCCTCCTCCCCATGTGACATTGTGGACCTCGATTTTGTCGGTGGTTGATACGTTAATGATATTTTGCTTGCATTTATTAGCTTTTTACAAAAGGAGAAGAGTGTAATCAATTAAAATGCAAAGCTATACCATGGTTAGATTGAGAGGTAAATGCTAGTAAGATTTTCGCACCCAATACTTGGGTTCAAGTTTTAATAGTAAGTTGGTGGAGCTAACTAAATCTACTCTATAGAGCCCGGCACGCGATGAGACTTAAGCTTTGGCTCTTGTGTAGATACGGTGGAATCTCCACAAATGACTGTGTAGTTTAGAAGATAATTCGTGATGGATTTTCTTTGTAGAGTAGCATATCTGCATATTTATTACTCTCTCCGTCCCTAAAAAAGTATCCGGCCTGCAAACCCAGATCTTTAAAAAGTTCCATTTTTTTTTTTTGTTTAAAACTTCTAATTTTTTTCATAACTTAAAAAAAGAAAACTCATTGATATCTATTGATTTTTGAAAAAAATTCAATTTTTTTTGTACGGGAAAATACATATTTTTAAAGGCCAGAGAGAGTACCTCTTTTACCGCCATGATCACAGGGGAACTCACCCAGCCATAGAATGTACACATTTGAACTATACCTGACCCCCACCGAAATGCAAGCGGACATTAGGCCCCCCACAACCCAAGCATCTATTCCTAACTCCTAAGTCTACCCAAACTCTGGACTGGTGGCCGGGAGGGGAGGATTTTAACCCGGCTGCCTGCCGTGTTCGGTGTTCGAATCCCTTTTTCCATTCCATTGTATTAACTTTACGATCTCCTTCTCTCTCTCTCTCTCTGCTTATCTCCTCAAGAGACAGCTCTCTCCGCGAATCTCACAGCTCTCTCTTTCTCTCTCTCCCCGAATCTGTCAGCCCTATTTCCTTCCCAGCTCAGCCTACGTTGAAAATTTGAATGAGTTGCCTAACCTCAAACCAGTTTTCTACCAGAGGCCTGCTTTTCCCACCCCCCCTGACACATCCCCCTCCCCGACCCCACAGCCACTTTCCCCTATTACCCTCAGAACCCCCTCCCCCCTCCCTTCTTCTCCCTTTTTATTCTTTTCGGTTTGAGTTTTTTTTTTCCTCCTTATTTCCTTTTATTTTTTTCCCAGTTTGAATATTTTTTTCTCTTTATTTTCTAATTTTCAATTATTTTCTTGTAAGATAATTAAGGGAGACTTAGGGGGTGTTCTTCTAAATAAGTCACTTTGGCTTATTTTTTTGTCCTAATTCAAATTTTTTTCGTATCACTTGGCTTATCATTATTTTTTTTGGGGATTATTGCATCCTCATGACAAGAGGAATCTAAAAAGTAAAAAATTTTGATCGAAATCCAATTTTTTTTGAATAAAGACGAAAATAGCTACGAAAAAAATGGATTGAACGGGTGGAAAGATTTTAACCATATTTTTTATACAGTTTATATATTAAAAAATATGGTTAAAAAATTAAATGTTCCAAAATTCAATTCGTTTGAACGAGTGGAAAGATTTTAGTTTCCTAATCATTTTATTCTAAATGGTCATAATTAAATTTTGACTGTAGGGCTCTCGTTGATTAATCCTAAGAGATATTTGATTCTACGGCTTTCTTAGGGTTAATCAACGAGAGCCCTACAGTCAAAATTTAATTATGATTATTTAAAATAAAATGATCAGAAAACTAAAATTGTAACGCCCCGATTTTTTGGGAGCAAAATAAAATGATTTCTTAAGAGAATTTTGCTAAATAAACATAATTTTCCAAAATAAAGATTTAGTTATTACAATCTCAAGGGAATCTACTGATTCAAAATACATTAACTTCAGAGCTGACTCTAGACTTGATACGAATCCTAAGCATCCTCGATCTTTGTTACTGATATTCTTTTCGTGTCGAACTGCATCATCGTTGAATCTCCTCCATTGAATCCTGCGCCCTCTAGCAAATTGATCGCCGAAGCAATCGATTTGCCAGAATACGAACGTATCCGTGAGTGATAAATCACCCAGTAGAATAATCCAACCCAACCACCCCTCTTACAATTACAGCTAGCAAGTAAAACAGGATAATCATGATGCGAATAAGTAAAACAGAGATTTTTCACGTCAACCAGTTCATTACTATCCATTAGCCTAACGTGTGATCCAAAATCTCCCTACGAGATCTTTCCTCCCCAACCGCTAGCCATGCTCGGTCCCATGAGATCACTTCCCTTTGTCGTAGATAACCTAAGTTACAATACAACAACAAGGGGATAGCTTATCATGCCTGAATCACAACTAGGGTTTGCCTATCTTATATATCACATCACAATCATCACCTGACACATGCCGCCTATCAACTCACCACCGGACACACGCCGCCTACCACCACAAAACATCACCGACACACGCCAAAGTTTTATCGCTACAAAATATCTGGAACACTCGCTAGGTTTTATCAACATAAAACCTCACCGCCACCGCCAGGTTTTATCAACATAAAACGCCACTGGACCATCGCCAGATTTTATCAACATAAAACGCCACTGGACCACCAGGTTTTATCAACATAAAATATCACTGGACACTCGTCAGGTTTTATCAACATAAAATATCATTTGGACCTCCGCCAGGTTTTAACATCACAAAATATCATTTGGACCACCGCCAGGTTTTATCAAAACATCACCGATCACCGCCAGGTTTTATCATCGAAATATCACTGGACCACCGCCAGGTTTTATCAACAGAAAACATCTCTGCACTACCCGCCAGATTTTATCAACAGAAAACATCTCTGGACTACTCGCCAGGTTTTATCATCAGAAAATATCGCGGACCACCAACAGGTTTTTGCCGGTCTATCAATTCATCACAAATCTCATCATATCTCAAAACCACGCCTGCAGGCAACCTCTAAAAAGAAAGAAACTTCACAGTTTATCCATTACTTAGCATCGTCTAAGTGATTTCTATTTCGTATACCACCCCATGTCTCTAAGGTCCAATCTAACATTCAAATCAAATATTAGCACAATATCATTCTCAATAATAATTAAAACGAATAACAGACGGATCAAAACAATTATTAGGCAATGCAATCACATGACTTTTTATGACTGAGCCGTTGCCCTTAATCTCGTATGGTCACAAAGTCATTAATGATGTATGAATTATTTAACTAAGATTTAAAAATAATTTTTTTAGACTTTTGTTAATTAATTATAAGTAGTTGGGTTGATTAAATACTAATTAAATGCATTAATTAGTAAAAATATTAGAACAATTATTGTAACACTAATAAGAGTCCTAAAGGTCCTATACAACAAGTTCGAGTGCTAAAAGTTGGGTTTGGATGTCCATAAGATTATTTTAAATAAAAAGATTAAGTTAATCGACAAAAGAAGAACAAATAGATAATAAATAATTAAATAATTAAAAATATTTTTATATTAACAAAGTATCATCTTAGGACTGTAAGAAGTCTAAATAAAATTATTCGGAATTATTAACATCTTTTATAATATTTTAAAGTATTTATATTTAGAACCAATGCATAACTAATAATAATTAGTTAACTAAATAAATAAAATATTATTTTAAGAATATATCATCCTTGAGATGTAAGAAGTCTAGGAAAAATAGTTTAGATATTAAAAACATTGTTTATAAGGTCGCAACTATTTTTCATTTGTAACTTTAATTAAAAAATAAAATAAATAGCTAATAAGATAAAAAAATATGAAATCAGCAAGTTATGATCTTTAATATGTTAGACGTCTATGAAAATTAGTACGGGGATTTATAAAGTAGTTTATAAGGTTGCGAGTAATTTTAGTTTGTAAACTTTTACATGATAACGAATAAAAATTAAATAAATATATAATTAAATAAAAAAATATGAAATTAACAAGGTATGATCTTTGGAGTGTTATAAGTCTAGGAAAAATAGTCCGGGGGTCGAAAACCATGTTCGGGAGGTCAATACGGGGCTCAAAACAAAACAGGTCAAACCACAAGGTTTGACCTTGCGGCTGGACCTTCTGCCGCAACCTTGCGCCTGGTTCTTGCGGCCCGCACCTTGCAGTCGCAAGGTGCACTGCAGTTTCGATTTTTTTTTATTTTCTCGAGGTTTTTTGATGCATGGGACCTCGGAGGCTATTGGGTAATGTCTATAAACGTTAAATATACTTAGAGGAGGCTTCGGATCGAATTATAATACCTCGAATCGGATTAAATTGGATTTCGATCGAAACTTGACAATTTGGAAAGAAAACTTCGGTTTCTTCGATCGGGAGACCTTGGGGCCGAATTGGTTGATGTTCGTGGATGCTTGGGATTTTAGAATGAGATTGGAACGATCAATTTGAGTTTCGGTTGGTCGTGGCTATGAAACTCGTTTTTCTCTTTCTTTGTTTCTCTCTTTAAAACTCCATGGATTGGAGCTTTGCTTTCCTTTGGTTTTTCTCTCTCTTCTGGATAGTTGGGGCGTGGGAAATATTGTGTGTGCCATAGGATCGGAGTAATGATGTATTTATAAGAGAATTGGGATGAGTTTTGATTAAAATTGAATCCTAATGGAATTGGGTTTTGAAACGGACGAATTGAACTCGGTTTTAGGGTTACGGAGGAGGTAGAGATTGACTAGGAGTAGGAGAGGGAGAGATATAAGAGTTGCATGCATACATGCAATAATAAAAATAATTAAAAGAGATAATGGGATAGAATAACTATTTTTTTTTTTGTAATTATCTACTACTTATTTAATAAGGAAAGTATTATTTTTAGAATTAATTAATACCTTTTAATATTTTTATTCAAAAAAAAATTGGGTCGAAAATCCGGGTCGTTACAAAAATCTTTCCACCCGTTCAAACGGATTGAATTTTGGAACATTTAATTTTCCAACTTCTTTATACGGTTTAAGCTACCACAAAAATGTATAGCTTTTTCAATTTCTAACCTCTTTAGTTTCGAGAGAAAATTAAGTGTTTAAATTTTCACTCTGTTTGAATCGGTGCAAAGATCTTGTCAATATAATCAGAATAACAAGATCTTAGCACCGATTCAAATGGAGTGAAAATTTGAGCACTTAATTTTTAGACGGTTTATATATTAAAAAATATGGTTAAAAAATTAAGTGCTTCAATTTTTAATGCGTTTAAACGGGTGTGAAGATCTTTTTATTTTGATCATATTATTCTAAAGAGACATAATCAAATTTTATCTCTAGAGCTCTCATAATTACGTTTCTGCTCTATAGGATTGCAAATTGATGGTGATGATTTTTTTTAAACCCAAACGTTGCCGTTTAGGCGCTACTGTGCGCAGCTGAGTCCAGGGCCAATTAAAAGGGCGGAGGGAGGTAATTAAAAGGACTGAGGGAGGGTAAAAGCGGAAAAAGAGTGTGGAGTCGGGAGGGGTGTGGTGTGAGGGGGTGGGAAAAGCAATTTACTTTCTACCATAATTGAAGCAAATCTACCTACTCCTATCTCATGAGATGCAGCACATGGTGTTCCCAGAAAATTTCTAGCATCGATCAATCAATGCGTTGCTGGTGCTCTCCACCTCGTATCGTACGATCAGGCTCCATCCCCCATGTGGCATTGTGGACCTCAATTTGGTGGAATGCTGGGACCGTTGACCAACTGAAATGCCTTGTGATATTTTGCTTGCATTTGTTACCTTTTTATCAAAGCAAGAGTGTATTCAAACAATCAAAATGCAAAACTATACCATGGTGGTTTAATGGATAAATACTACGGAGTACGATTTTCCCGCTCAATGCTTGGGTTCAAGTTTTCATTGTCGGTTGGTGAAGCTAAATCTATTTGTAGTAGGTCGAACGCAGTTCACTTGATGCTCTAGCCAAACCTAGATACAGGCTCGGCAACCTGGCCGAAGCCCGTCGCTCCCTCACATACAGTTGCGACAGAATCGGCGCTAGCCGACGACGCATCACGAGCGGTGGCCCTCACCGACGGTTCTAAACGAAAGGGATCAGCACGCAGTCCACGCTGGGCTCGGCCCGTGGCGGTCTCGGCCTCTGGATGGGCTTGGCCGCCCGATTGGACACGTTTGCTTTCCACGTGCTGAAACGGTTACAAAAGGTAATGATGGAAACACATGGGAAAGGACAGATCACGCTGAAACGGTTACAAAGATCTTTCCAGTAACACCACAATGACATCACGCAGCTTGTGCGGAGCACGTGTTCGTACTTAGAGAGCAAGCTAGGAAGGTTCTATAGATACCAAGTGATGCAGCCCTAAAAGAGACACAGCCATTCCAGACTCGAAACCCTAGCTCTTTCTCTCTTTCTCTGCACCATTCTCATCCTTGCGCTGGAGGGCCATATCGGGGCTCCTCCGGTGTGGTCTGTAGTCGTGCTTCGTGGTGCAGGTTAGGTGGAAGAGTACGATTTTCCCGCTCAATGCTTGGGTTCAAGTTTTCATTGTCGGTTGGTGAAGCTAAATCTATTCTATAGAGTCCAGAGCATGCGTTGAGAGTTAAGCTATGGCCTCACGTAGTTGTGGTCACTATGCCAAATTTTGGCTTTATCGACATTAAATAACTGCTAGTAATAGCCCCAAAATTGTCAGTAAATTAAAGTATTTCCAGCGGTAATAATGTTAGAATTCACACCGCTGTCAAAGCAAGTGTCGGAAAAGAAAAAACGGGGGTATGGGGTTGGTTCTCGGGTGGCTTTTTACCGGTGTTCCCGAGATCTTTTAATCTTTCTATCCTTTTCAAAGATTAATAAAATCATTTTGCTTAGCAAAAAAAAGAAAAAGAAAAAATGGGTAATATATCTACTGGTAAAAATTCGATATTATTAGCGGCGGTCTTACAAATGCTGCTCAAGGCTTCGGGAAAAAAAAAAGTTATAATGCTAAGAATTGAACCCTCGACCTTTTGAATAGTATCACGAGTACTTAACCATTGAGCCACATAAATTTGTGTTTTATTAAAAAAATATTACTATTAATAACATATGTCACTATTGTTATCCACGATTTTAGTTACTTTTATCGGCGGTTTCACGTTACAGTCGTTAATAGTAACCTCTACTGTTAGTTTACTCCCGTTGTTAATAATTACTACCTTTTGCAGCGGTTCGTTATTACCACCAGTAATAACACCCTTTACTAACGGTTTTATTACCTCCGGTAAAAACCGCCAGTAAAAGTTTTTTTTTCAGAATCTCCACAAATGACTCTATGATGTTGAAGATAACACGTGATAGGTTTGTAGAGTAACATATCTGTACATTTATTTCTTGTGCCAAAATAGTGCAAATATGTTAATGTGAGTTAATGTAGGGCTAGCTTAATTGGATTAAACGACAGAGGTGACACATATTTGATCAATGTCTCTGATTAGATCTCACCAGTATAATGCAATTTGGTCACATGCCTTGACGTACGTAGAGAGAGAGAGAGAGAGAGAGTCATGGAAGTAGTTAGCAACATAAATACTACTATGCGTATTAAAAGGACGGCCAATTAATTCTGAGTTGGATGCTTTAACATGGTATCAGAGCTATTTAAGAGTTTTATTAACATATGCCCCATAGCCATATGATAGCGGAAATGCTGGGCACACAACGGTAGTGCACAACAAATGTGCACAACGATTCGAGTGGGGCCCATTTTGGGCCCCACAAAAATACAGAAAAATGTTCATAAATTTTAAAATATTATTTTATGAGGTCCTGTAAAAAATTAGCTCTAACGAATATCGGGGAGTATTATTTATAAATTTGTACGGAAGAAACTGATGAAACTGCAGTTTCATCCGTACAAATTCATAAACAATACTTACCGATATTCGTTGGAGCTGATTTTTTTCAGAATCTCATAAAATAATATTTTAAAATTTATGAATATTTTTCTGTATTTTTTTGAAACCAAAAATAGACCCCACTCGAATCATTGTGCACATTTGTTGTGCACAACCGTTGTGCATGTAGCACTATCTGTTCTCTTTCATTTATTGTTTGCTTGTATGGGAAATCTAAGTTTGAAACATTAGCCATAAATCATTCATTAATTGTTTTTGAAATAATTAATTTATTCAATTTCGGACAGAAATACCCCAATTAAAGGTCTTGTATGAGTATATACTTTATGTGCATAAGTAGAACGGCTACTTTTCGGTTTGGAAAAAGTATATTACACAGAAATACTTTTCGTTTTGGACAGATTTTCACCATTGCTATTAGTGCATCGTTTGTTTACTTTTTCACCATTGATGGGAATTTCCGGCATATTCCAATGTGTGAAGGTCTTGTATGGGAGAATTTTTCCAGTGTCCAGCGGGTATATCTCATGTGGTGCTCGCTCAGCGTATCTAAGTTGTCCAAAAAAACTGTTTAGATTTAAAAAAAAAGAAAAAACTTTTCCAGGAATGAGTTTAACTTTTGGGAAAAAATTTCTTTAAAATCCGGACCTTCCAAAACACTTTTGAACGATTCGGATGCGCCGAGCAGGCACCACGTGGTACCCACCCGGCACTGAAAATTTTTCTCCTTGTATAGAACTGGGTAAAGGTCTTGTATGAACTTTGGCTACAAATTTTTTTTGGACATCAGGACATCTACTCACTGGGTCTACTCACTGGGTTTGGTCTTGTATATGTCGAAAGTTTTTGGGAAGAAATGTTGTATGATTGGGGGTATTTTTGTCCAAAACTGAAAAAGTTGATTCTTTCAAAAACAATTAATGAAGGATTTATGACTAGTATTTCAATCTTTGATTTTCCATACAAACAAGCAATAAATGAAGGAGAATATATATACACTATCATATGTTTATGGGGCATACGTTAACAAAACCCTTATTTTAGTTATCGAAAAAAAAAAAGAACGGCTTCCATTCCTATTCCTAGCTTGGGTAAATTTCAACGACGCTGCTTTGCTTAATGACAAATGTACTCCATTCACACACACGAGAAATACTTATAAATTTTCTGTGGTTTCAATCTTTATTTCATCGACACCTCAATCAACAACAGTTCGACTTGAATTAGTAAAAAATGACTTACATATTCATGGTATAATTCAGCCCCTGTAAGAAAGTTGTGAAGAATTATTGGCAAAGAATTTTGCTCCCCCAAGATCTATTCCTGTCTTGAGTCTTCTTGTTTGAATAATAGGACTTGAATCTATCATGTCATATATATATATATATATATATATATATATATATATATATATATATATATGATAGAGAGCTGTATATATCATATTTGTTACTGTCATTTTATTCGTACACGTGTAACGTGACAAGACTTTTAATTCATTCTAGCGCACCTTGTACCGCAACGACTGGAGTTTTGTAAAACAACTCCCTAAACTTCCTTAACACGATTGAGAGACAAGAAAGTACGAGAGGAAAAGAAACACCGAGTGTAATTCGGATGAGAGTCTTAATCGTAAATAAGAGACTCGTAAATGATCTTGCTAAACTTCTTTCCTTGTATAATGTTACCGACCCGAAATCAATAATAGGCATACCAAAATATCAGTACGAACTTCATAAAAATCCAGTACCCAACATTTATCATCTGCATTAATACAAACTATTTTACCAGCGAAAACCGAATTCAGATCCATTTTTTTGGAAGAATTCCTTTGGATCTTGTTAATTTTTTTGCGTCTTATTTTTCCCTTCTTTTTTTTTTTTTTTTTGGGATGTTTACGCAGTTTTATTCTTCTTTATATTTTGAAGTCAAGCTCTTCTACCAAAAAAGATAACCGGATTCAAGTTTTTGCCCAGTTAAGGTGGCGTTCTGCTTTCTTTTTAAATATTCTTTTTCAAAAAGAAGGTAATTTTAAGTTCAAATATTATGAAAATGAAAAATAATTTTTTAATTTTTTTTTTGGCATCGTTTAAAAGACAAGATCTATCAAATAAGATCTATATTGATAGAAAAATTATTTGCGTAAACACACGATTTTTGAGACTTGAAATTATTTTCCTTTTCTAAAAGTTTCTTTTTTTGAGAAACTAAAACACAGCCTAAGTCCTTTTCATGTTGTCTCCTCGGGGACATCCGATAAAAAAAAGTTCTTTTCAATGCTAATTATTATAATCTTTTGCTTTTTGCCGATAAAGAAAAAAAAAAGTTTCTTTTTTGCCGATAAATGTTACCTTCCCCCAAATTAAAGAAGTACATATGTGTATTCCATGTACATTACTATATATGCATAACTCTTTTTTTTGTGTGTGCTACTCATGAGGGTGGAGAAGGGGACGACAAGGCATAACAACCCTTTCTAGACGTGACCTTGAGGACTTCAGACCTACGCTATCTTGTTGATTGTTGTACGAAAATGAATCCTTACAAAAATTTTGTTTACAGAGCAGTTGCAAAGAAGTGTTTACGGAACTCAATCTTTGCCGTCTAAAAATGATTTGGATAATCTGAACTAAAAACAATCTATTAATGGACAACTGAGATCATTTAGTCCGGTAAAGAGCCGCTTTACAGCCGCTCTCTAAATAAGTACATCTCGAGTAAAGAGACCTAAGGAGAGCTAATTAAGGTCATGATTACGAAAAGCTAATTACTCCCACTTATTAATGAGAGCGACGAGTGTTGGCTGGCATTACCTTCCCTTCTTTAGTGATTATTATGAGCCATGACATCCCCAACTTACATTCTCTCCTTTTGGACTGCAAAAAGCACGAGAGAGAGAGAGAGAGTGTGTGTGTGTGAGAGAGAGAGAGAGAGTGAGTGTGTGTGTGTGAGAGAGAGTGAGTGTTCATTTTTGGTGGCAGAGCGAGAAGTGTATTCATGATAGCAATATCATATCAAAATTCAATGTGTGCAGCTAATACAGAAAAGTAAGCAACCTAATGCACACAAGAGAGCAAAAATCAAAATACATCGTCATACATACAAGTCAAAAGGAAACGCACGCATTGATTAAACAGAGATTAAGCTAAAGGATACATCAGCTAGCATTGATAAGGCGAGACGATGTCAGAAATTGCACGTGCAGAATGCCGATGAATAGTTGTTACATACATCTGTTAAAAATTGAATTAGAAAAAAATGGCTTACAATCTTTATTTCATCGACACCCCAATCAACAACTGTTCGACCAAACACATGATTAAATTAGTAAAAAATGGCTTACATATTCATGGTATAATTCAGCTCCTGTAGGAAAGTTGTGAAGAATTATTGGGCAAAGAATTTTAATTGCTCCCCTAAGATCTATTCCTGTCTTGAGTCTTGTTGTTTGAATAATAGGACTTGAATTGAATCTATCATGTCCTATATATATATAGCTCTATGATAGAGAGCTGTATATATCATATTTTTTACTGTCATTTTATTCGTACACGTGTAACGTGTCAAGACTTAATTCATTTTAGCACACCTTGTAGTGCAACGACCGGAGTTTTGTAGAACAACTCCCTAAACTTCCTTAACACGATTGAGAGACAAGAAAGTACAAGAGTGGAAAAGAAAGACCGAGTGTAATTCATATGAGAGTGTTAATCGTAAATAAGGGACTCGTAAATGATCTCGCTAAACTTCTTTTCCTTGTGTAATGTTACCGACACGAAATCAATAATAGGCACACCAAAATATCATGTTACCTTCCCCCCAAAAGTACATATGTGTATTCCATGATGTACATATACATAACCTTTTTTTTGTGTGTGTGTACTACTCATGAGGGTGGAGGAGGGGACAACTAAGCATAACAATCCTCCATGAACATGACCACACGAACTTCAGACCCACACTAGTTGTACGGAAATGAATCCTTATGAAATTCTTGTTTAAAGAGCAGTTGTAAACAAGTGTTTACGGAACTCGACCGTCTAAAAGTGTTTTGGACAATCCGGATTAAAAACAATCTATTAACGGTAATAAATTATTTTTAATCCGGACCGTCCAATGCCAAAACGGACAGCTGAGATCGCTCAGCTCCGTTAAGAGCCGCCTTACAACAACTCTGTAATTAAATAAGTATATCTCGGGTAAAGAGGCCTAAGAAGAGCTAATTAAGGACATGATTACGAAAATCTAATTACTCCTAAGAGCATTCGCACCAGTATCTTTAAATTTTGGACCAAATTAGAGAGCAAAAAACCACTTTATTACTTTGTCTACTCACTTTTAAATTAGAGAGCAAAGTATATCTCGGGGTTTTATTTGGGAGTTGGCTTGCTACTTTAGAGTATCCGCAATGGGTTTGTTAACTAGTGTGTTAAGACTTAACAAATAAAATTGTATTTTTTGATACTACAATGCATGTGTGTCAGAGTGTGCTAAATTTAGTAGTGTGTTAGCATGATTATTAAGTTTGGCAACCAAGCTACCAAACAATAAGTGGGCCCTATCTCTATAAATCCAAACTTCAACCATAAAACATAAATGCACACACTACTCTTTTTTTATTATAGCCATTGTTTTGACATTATTTTAAAAGTTAACACACTCTTATCAAACCTATTGAGGTACTCATATATTTACTAACACACTTCTAAGTTAACATATACTATAGGACCCATTTATTTTTATCCTAACACATACCTTAACAAACATTTTGATACACAAATATAATACACCCATTGCGGATGGTCTTAGAAGATGGAATTGTTAGACTTGTTTCATATTACTCATCTAAACCACTCAAATTTAATTAATAAATTCTAGAGGCTATTTCACCAGTAGCCAATTCTAGATGCTCTTACTTATTAATGAGAGCGACGAGTATTGGCTGGTATTACCTTCCCTTCTTTAGTGGGTTATGAGCCATGACATCCCTAACAAACATTCTCTCCTTTTGGCCTGCAAAAAGCACGAGAGAGAGAGAGAGAGAGAGAGAGAGAGCTGATGGGTTTTTAGGAGTAATCATTTTTGGTGGCAGGGCGAGAAGTATATTCACAATAGCAATATCACAATTCAATGTGTGCAGCTAATACAGAAAAGGGAAGCGCTTCGGTGCCTCCACCCATTTTGGAGACACCGTAAGAAATGGCATGACTAAAACCACATGAAGCATAACTCAAACCACTGGTAGCATAACCGAAACCATTGAAAGAGTAATTGTAGGTATAACACAAGTAACTTGTCACCTAAAGGACCGGTAAAAAAAAAAAAAAATCCTTTTTACTCCCACCCAGCGCACTCCCTTAACCACGGTTAAGCATATTATTCTCTACATCACATTGTCATGTTTACAAGTCGATCCATCGACTCTTTTATCCCAGACGTAGAAGCATTCATCGAAGGATCGAATCATCTCCATCTCCATCTCCATCTCCCATCCCCCTCTTGTCGTCTGTCCGTCGTCGCCGTCGCACCTTACGTCCATCCTGTACAAGCAATACCAACGACGCCGCCCGCATCAGCAACGCCTTCGATCCGCAGCCCAGGGTGGACGAGAAGAAGAAGGGCGACACATCTCACGGACCTCAAGGGAATATTTGAGTTTGGGTAAATATTTATTCCCCTGTTTGAAGAAGAAATTTATGTACATTCGTTGAAATGTGATATTTTGTGTTAGATCTGGAATCAGAAATAATTTTATTGGCCATCTTTTTGAGTGCACATTTATTTGCCTATTTTCCCGAAAGATCTTCTTGTTTGTATTTGTTTTAGGAAAAAATGCATGTTTGATATTGTATTATTATTGCCCATGCAGGAACCTTGTCCCCATTGAGTTAGGAAGTTAGGGTTTTGTTGTTGTGGTCTTGATATGTAAGTGGGTTTGTTATACTAAATTGGATTCGTCGGTATTTATTTTGAGAACATGGAATGGTTGGTTTTTGAGAGGCTGTGGGTGTGTGGAATGTATGTATTCCCTTGTATGTTTGATAGTTTGGCACTGGTTTACATCCGTTATGAGTAGACTTTGTGCATGTGCTGGATTCTTGTTTTGAGAGGTATATTTTATAGAATCTGTGATTTGTGAATCTTCTTTTGTGGACTGGAGGTTGCGTCCATACAAGTTTGTTGATCACTTTAGTTTAAGGTCATGTATATGCAATGTATTTGACCCCGATAAGTGGAGTACCAATGTGCTTTGTTGTTTATTATTTAGGTGTGATGGAAACTCCCAATAGGAGTACCAACAGCAAGGGTGTGTCATATGATTGGGAATCCACTTCTGAGTCCGAATCTGGCTCTAGTAGGGAAGATTTGCACAGTAATACATTTGGAGGTAATGACGTTGAAGGGGAAGGGTCAATTTCTAGTGTAGATGATAGTCTTTGTTTATTGAATGATACGGAGATTGTGCAAATGAAATTTGTTTCTGAAGAAGAGGCTGGTCTATTCTACAATGCATATGCGAAGGCAATGGGTTTTAGTGTACGCAAACATAAAAGCAAAAGACATAGAGGCAATGAAGGGTATGTGAAGTGGAGGGATTGGGTTTGTTCTAGGGAAGGTAAGAGAAACAAGAAGCACTTAGAACGCACAGATCGGAAACGACGTCATAGAGATGAAATAAGAATTGGTTGTGGTGCTAAATTCCGGGTCTGTTGTATGAGCAATACCATCGAAAATTATGTTGTTACAGAGTTTGTGAGTACCCACAACCATCCCTTAGCAGCACAGCAATGTGTTCCGTTTCTTCGATCGCACAGACACGTGGGTGATGCTGATGTATCTCAGTTAATGGCCATGCGGAATGTAGGCATAAAGACATCCCAAATTATGGATTATATGACATGTCAGTCGGGGGGATTCCAAAATGTGGGGTTCACTTTGTCAGATTTGCGCAACAAATTGCATAGGGAGCGGACACAAGAAATAAGAAATGGGGATGCTGAGGGTGCACTGGGATACTTGTCTGCTCAGGTAAACAATGATCCGCTATTTTTCTTCAAGTATAATGTTGATGAGGAGGACCGGTTGGAGACACTGTTCTGGGCAGATGAGAGGTCTCAAATGGATTATGCCGCATTCGGAGATGTGTTAGTTTTTGACACGACATATCGGACCAATGCTTACAAGAAGCCATTTATCATACTGGCGGGTGTGAGTAATAACTTTATGACGACCATATTTGGTTGTGCGTTGTTGTCCAAGGAGACAGAGGAGACGTACAATTGGGTTCTTGCAACATTTTTGGAGGCCATGGATGGTAAACGGCCAATCTCCGTGGTCACAGATGGTGATTTGGCGAAGCGCAATGCAATTAGGAACATTTTCCCACATGCAAGGCATCGATTATGTTCGTGGCATTTGGAGCGAAATGCAGCAAAAAATGTTCATAGGCCGGAATTTGTATCTGATTTTACCAAGTTGATGCAAATGGAATGTGAGGTTGAAGAATTTGAGAGTCTTAGGGCTGACATGGTTTCACACTATGGACTACAGACAAATGCCTGGGTGGTAGAGATATATAAGGACCGCGAAAGATGGGCCGAGGCATATCTCCTCGGCCATTTCTTTGCCGGGATGAGGACGACCCAGCGATGTGAAGGTATGAATTCTTATATGAATCAGTTTTTGAAAGTAAGGCTACGACTATTTGAATTCGTCCAACAGTACCATCGTGGGCTGGATAGGATGCGAATTGCTGATGCAGAGGCTGAGACAGTAACGGAGCACAGTACCCCAGTCTTGATGACAGAACTGAAAACCTTAGAGAAGAACGGAACCGAGGTGTATACACGATACATATTCAAATTGTTCCAGGATGAAATACAGCGCACGTCTGCATTGATTGTGGCGCGTCGCATTGATGAGTTGGAGCATCGGTTGTACTTCATTGAAATGTATGCGCAGGCAGATTCCAATTGGACGGTTGAGTATTATGCAATTAAAAGTAGAATGAATTGTTCTTGCTTGATGTTTGAGTCATTTGGTCTACCTTGTAGCCACATGATTGTGGTCATGAAATATGAACATCTACTGACCATTCCCCCTAGTTTAGTCATGCGAAGATGGACAAGGTGTGCTCGGCCTGTGGACCAACAACCAAATCATGTCCAAATGTCTCGCACTGCATCGCAGACGGCTAGGTATGGGATATTGAGTTCGGGCTACAATTTGATGTCGTTCTATGCGTCGCAAGGCCAGGACTCATTTGAAGATGCTAGGGAAGTGGAGTACGAAATGACATCGTGGATGAGGAAGCGGTGGGAGAGGAAAAAGAATAAGGAGTGGGACACAGAGATAAGTGAAGCAAGCAATGGCCAATTCATATTTGGTGTGGGCGATCCACTTGTGGTGAAGACCAAAGGCAACCCAGGGAAGAAGTTATCTGCCCAACATTATCAAAATCCTAGGAAATGTAGCAATTGCAAGTGCCGAGGTCACGATAAGAGGACATGTCCGAAGTTGTCATCAAAGCATCGAATGGACGACCTGCCTATGTAGTGCAGTTTTAGTATTTGAATGAGGTTGATGTAAAAGGGTATTGTTTGTGTAAGATATAAACGTAAGGCGTCATTGTAATAATGCACAGTATCCTGAATTTATGCACTTCTGCCTTGTAGTAGTAGTAGTTAGTAAGTTCAATTAGTAAATTATGTTCGAATATTGGTAGACTGAAGTTAAGATGTTCATAGAACTCATATTTACCCTTCGTGTGTTAAAAATTATCAGTTGCCATATCTTTGAATACGATAGATACTTTGTTGTTACAATATAAACTGTCATAGATTGGAATATTCGCTGTTGTACTTCAATTGTAAATCTTCAATTAGTAAGTTTGCATATTTGTACCGAAGATATTCATAGTACGCATATTAAAAAAAAATATGTCATCAATTATTTGTTGTATGGCATATGATTAGTACTGGCAAATATAAGAAATTTCATGTATAATTGGGTTTGTGACATCTGAATTTATGTACCAGTTATTTTCTGAAATCCCAGTTTATGTGAGTGTTAATGTAATCTATGGGAGAACATGTATTAATCTGCGGCATTGTGGTTGGTTGATGAGCCTTTTTGTCAAGTCGAAGGCATCATTTCTCATAGCCAAATTTTGAACATACATATTGTTTGGAGTGATTTAATATGTTGTATGTGATTGTTTTGCAGGATATTGCAATTATGTCTATGAAAAGGAAAATTCCTGATTCGGGTTCGTCTCCTTGTTTACGAAGATCTAAACGGCTTGCAGCACTATCATTGAACCAATCCACCGAAGGTCGTGATCAAGACGAAATTAATGTCCGCGTTGGTGGTGAGTGTGAGGACATGAGTAATAGTATATCGCATGGTGACAGTGACAGTTATGGTGACAGTGATGGTGAGAATGATGGGGAGACTGAGAGTCATGTTGGGAGTGATGGTGAGAGTGATAGTGAGGGCGCAATCAAGCTGCCAAACCTGTCCAGCTTTCGTTCACGGCCAGTAATTGAGGAGAGAAGTGTGGCGATTGGGCAGTTGAAGAAAATTACGCGAGTTCCTGAAATCTTGAAAGATTTGGGGTTAAATCCTATTTGCACGTATAGAGGGAAGGCGAATTGGACGCTTGTTCGAGAGTTCTATGCCGGAATAGATCCCTTCAAGATTGACAAGGAGAAAAGGTTCATGGTGTCCAGAGTACGGGGGCATAATATTAAAGTAACTCCGGACAGACTTGCCCAATATAAACATATAGACTGACCTGTTGAGAATGAGAAGCAATACCCCTACCTTCCTGGCGTTGAAATCCCAAGTTATCATGACATTTGGAAGACGTTGTGCCATGGGAGTTGGCCAGAAGACGACAATCCCAACTTCCTTTTGAACGGCTTGAAGAAAGACTTTGTTCTCCTCCACCATATATTTTGGTGGAATGTGAGGCCTAAGTCCCCACGGCGTGAGCTTAATGCTAACCAGGCGATGTTGCTCCATGCGGTATACAATGGGTTCAAGCCCGATATTGCAACTATTTGGTGGGACACAATATATGAAGCTTGGTCCAATAACCATCCAAAAGCATCCCTCCCTCTTGGCCACTTGCTGACTGGTTTTGTGCATCAAGGAAGGAAATTACCTGACCTAATACAGGACAAGTTTGGAAAAGAAGTTACAGTTATAGGTCGTGCTATAATTGGGAAGTCAGAAGGGCAAAGCAAGTTCCATCGGAAGGCTAAGAACCCTGCAACTCTGGAAGGCATTCAAGATTTGGTAGAAGCTGTTCTTGAAAATCAATTCGACATATATGCAAAGTTGAAAAGGATGGAGCGCGCTGTGTGCTCTCCTTCTCCTCCTACTAATGTAGAACAAGATGCAAGCACTTTTGATGATGAGTGATGCTAACGGGCGTGACAGGTTTGTTGACATACTTGGGTTTGACTGTCACTGAACAAAACTTTCTCGTAAGTGATAACTTTTGGTGTTTGGTTCGTTGGAATATGTTTGGTACTTGGTATTCTTTAGTATTTGGTGCATGGATGAACGTAAGGTTCAAGTAAACTATTCTACAGTATAGGTGATCAATGTCGATTCATGATCACCTTTTTGGCTGTTCGGATGTTATCGTAAGGTTCCTGTGTACTTTGGTAAATGACTTACTTTTGTATCGTGCACGGGTAATTGTGCACGTTTTTGGCTGTCGAATTGCTGTGAATATGGTGTGTGGTTGTTTACTTATATATATGTACATGCCACTGTGAGTATGTAGAATGTGTCTGATTGATTTGATGATCGATTGTGGTAGGTCCTATATAATTGTTGAAAATGGAAAAATACACACCACATACGGGTTGTCTGCCAAGCTTACAATAAGCCATTCACAGATTTTGGGTAATCGGAGATTTAGTGGTATGCAAGATGGACGTCAGACAAATAAGAGCCAAAATAATGTCAACGACGTCCACAATTTCAGACGACGTTTGCAGATGTCGAGGTGACATTATGTAAGTGTGAACAGCCAAAATGGGAATAGGAGAAACTGATAATTATTATTGTAATATATATGAGAATGCCTAACAACCCCATGTGTCCCACTTTTGTTCAAACCGGATAAAGAAACCAAAATCATCCCACATATACCATAGCTCGTATGCAATTTTCTTGGCTTAACTTTCGTTTACTATATGACTGATTGGCTTATCGATTGTCTTAGTAGGTGCTATTGTATGTCATTGCGTATTTCCCGCACAAATGGATTGGACTTACACCTTCATGCCAAGCAGTTGGAAATTCCGATAAGTCACATTTTCTGAATTACAATAAATAGATGTACTGATGAATAATTGCATTCATATTATTGTCATGGGGCATATTAAATAATATCCGTCGTACAGGTTCATGCGATCCTGTTGGTAAATCCTTAAGTGACATATTGTAAATTAAAATACAATTGTTTTTTTGGTTTTACACTTATATCGAACTCGGTGTTCGAAGTTGTGAGATATGCTCCAAATGGGGGGTGTTGGGGAGGACCTCAACAGTAATTCCATTATTGAGCAAATACCCACGGCTCTATCGACGTTTGACATTATATTCGTGTGTCATACCTTTTCAGAATTTCCCCTACTAGATTCGAAGTGCTTTTGCAGGCCACGAATTACTGTTTACCCTATGACCGATTGACCCATCGAATCTGGGTTCGTCTTTTTGGTATGTCCTGTAGTTCACGTGACAATACCCATTCCACATGTTCTCATTTATGGTTCATAGGTAATTTGACCCCTTTTGGCATCCACTTGTCATAAAACTTTGTCACATAAGTTTTGTTTACAACAGACATGCTTGGGAGATTTGTTTCCCAACCAAATACTGGACGGAATTACGAACATTTTCATTAGCCATTAGGCGCATTACGCATTTTTTTCGAAACATGCACCATATAATATTGAACAAAGTACAAAATGGGAGAACGGTCGTACATAACGTGGGAAGAGACAATTCATAACCAATTACATCCACCAACCGTATGAAATGCCCAGTACGTCCATTTTGTCAATCGGTTAGCGCATATAACATATTACCACAATTCCAACAAGTATACACCAAAGCAGTCTACGATTGATAGTATTCATCACTCGAGCGTGCTCTTCTAGCATATCAACCTTTGTTTGAAGAACAGCTACATGGGTACCGTCGGTCGAATTAACTTCAACGTTTCCTGATATGGGCACACACCACCTAAAGAATCGACACCTTCCAATTGTTTTTGAACAGGAAAAGTACAAGCTCCCTGGGTGTTTTGCATTTGGCCCTGCAATCCTCAAGTTGGCCCACATCCCACAATCACAGTTTGGTGTTGTTGGGTCATAAAGAGGACCGTTCGGATAGTCACCATCATCACCCCTGTGATTAGTGCTCCCACATGACATTTCGGCGCTACAATTGTAAGCGAAACGTATAAAGACTTATTCACATACTAGTATAAGCCCACAAGTTGGTGGACTTCGTTTGAATAATATTCAACTCCAAACTTGTGTTTTCCTAAATACTACAATGGAATGCTCTATCGATCATAAAATATTATCGTATGACAGGCATAATGTAAAACGTTGAGACAAAATATTAAAATGATTTGCCAACGAAATTCATAACAGAGGTCGTTTAGGCCAGACAACGACACCCAATAAGCTAACAAGTACTTCGTGTTTCATACCCAATAGCGTATTGCGGTGTTATGCGGTGGGGGATGGCGGTGGAACCCGAGAGAGTACTTCGAACTGGACGTGTTTTGCTGAAGATGGGGAGAGAGAGATAGCGACAGAGAGAGATAGAGATATCTTACGGGAGGGAGGGAGAGAGAGGTATTTATAAGTAGGGGATAGATTTCAAAATTGAAATTCAAATGTAGGGGGGAAAACTGAAATGACGGCGGGAGGCTGGTGTGGGAGTAGTACAACGGAAGTTTCCAAATACCATTAGTTGAATACGACCTTATTTATTTTCATGACCCGTTTGTGCCCGTTATATACACGGGTCAGCCGTTTTGAGGTATCCAAATATCCGTTTTTCCACCGATTTATGGTATGTTTGGATTGTGTTTTGTAACATTTATTAGAAATTAGTAAGACTAATAACTGGAGAGGGATAGAGAAATAAATGTTCGGGTACGGAGAATTTGATGCAAATTTTTTTTACAACACCTAGGAAGAGCAAGTACGTCAATCGAATGTAAGTACAACCACGACCCAAATTGAAATTTCATTTAAACACGCCCAAATTATCCAGCCATGTAATACATCCAATTGGGTCGTGAAACCCAAAACATACTTCCCAATACTGTCCATATACGACACCCTGCAACGACATGAAACATAAAAAACACAACACAAATGCCGACATAGCAACACACCCAAACAACACAACCATGACCGACCTTACACAGGCAAACATATGACCCAAAACAAAAACATACGGTTCTGTAGACTTCCATCCCATACCAACCTAAGTACTACGTACAATAACCCACATCAAAGACAAAAACCACCAAGTCCAACCTCGACATCTCTTACCCCTCTGCCTAGTGAGCTAGGTCAGTGGTCAGATACACAGACAAAGCAAGGTGTTGGGCCTTAAGTTTTGGCTTTCTCCAAGCCGCACCAGACTCCACACCAGAAGCATGTTGCAAAAGATCCCTATACTGCCACTGTTGTGTCTTTTTCCCTAGACAAAACGGACACCTCAGGGAACCATCTGGATTTTTGACCCTGTACTTCCCTTGCTTCAATTCCTCATAAGGCTTGTCTTTGTACTGCTCGATCTCTGAGTCAGTAACATCAGTGGACGAGTCTGATATGTGCCCTGTTTTGTTTTCCATGGTTGGACGAGAGAGAGAGAACGAAAGGTACAGATATATCACAGGAGAGAGGAGTAGAGGGAGAGGAGTAGAGGAAGAGGAGTGAATGAAGCAAGGGGGGAGGAGTATTATTTATATAGGACATTCCACATGTTCCCAGATGGAAGATGGAAAGTTGGAGGGATTTGGGAACCGGAAAAGGTGGGTATTATATCTATTTTCAACAGTCATGACTACCCGTTCCCTTCCACCCCATCTATATTCGTTCCCCTCCTTAAGTCGTGTCCCTTTGTATTCGTTCCCCTCCTTAACTGATGGTCAGTCTATATTACTTATTACTTCATGGTTCCAATGATCTACTATCCTTTTAAATATAACTATATGTACACTTATTCGAAAATCTAATCCGGCGTATTAATTCCTAGTATTGGCCTTACAGAAAAGTCCGCACTTGATTATACTAGTCATGTTGGTCTTCATTCGTTTCCGTCAATGCCATTGTAAAGCATTCCGGCCAATTTGAAGACACGGTTTCATGAAATAGTCACAAATTCACCATAAGTGGACGAAATTTACAGTACACGTTGGACAATGTTAACAATAAAAGGCATAGACAAACAAAAACTTATATGATGAACAAAATGTCATGGTTCTTACAACCCCACAATGACAAGGTCAAAACTTACAGTAACAATACTTACAACCGGACAATCAGTAGAGGAATCGATTGTATGTCTAACCTTCACTTTTGTGGTGAAATCCTACTGAAGTAGTTACAGTCAAACTAGTCTGAACAATTACAGGCCCTGTCCAGGTACTTCAATTTCAACCAAAAGTGATACAGTATGTCGTACGTATGTAAAACACCTTTAAGACCATAACGTTACACAGAAAGCAGGCCATTACTTGCAGTCAAACTATTCCAAACAATTACAGGTCCAGCCTAGTTGAATATCCAATGCACAGACATAGAGTACAGTACGTCCTATGCACACTTTCGTACCCTTTACCCTCCCACGGAGTATGCAAGTTCCTGACATCTTTTTCTGTTTCTGTTTATACCTCTTCCCACTTGGATACCATTTACTGCATTTATGTACAAATTGACGATGCACCGCGTCCCTGTAAAGTGTAGAACATAGTATATGTTACGTCGTTGGTACTATAATTGCATAAGACAAAAGTTGGTGATAAGTGCTGCTTTAAATGATACCTCTTTATTGGCCCTTTCCAGTTGCAGCTCCTCTTGCAAAAGAATCTCCCCTTGCACGTCCTCTTCCTGTAGGACGTACTGTTCCACTGCCACGTCCTCTTCCTCTCGCACTTGTGCTTTGACCACCCCTTTGGTTTTGACTGTCACTCTCCCTTCGCCTTACTTTACCAGTTGTGCGTAGTGCACTTGGGCTTCGTATCCCCCTTTGGTTTTGACTGTCACTCTCACTTTCATCTGACCATAAAGGGTCATCCAAATAAATATGTATTTGACCCCCTCGCCCGTACAGGTCAAACATTTCAGCCAAACGCACATCTCTGTCAACAAGAACTAACCTTATCTCTCCATTTGTTGATGTGAGTTGGTAGAATACCCTTACTAGATTCGAACACCCAGTTTCATTAATTACATCCCTTAGTTCAAAGTACGACATTCTACCAGTAATAGGCGTACATTCTCCTACGTGGCCACCAATATAACGAAAAGGTGTTTGCACTAGTTTTCCCCCATAATGAATAAGCAAGGTTACATTGCGATTGTGTTGCACACTTACCTCTGACACAATCATGAATCAATAAACCAATGTGTGTAAGGGGACAGTTTAACAAGTAGAAAATATAGAGCACAGAATACCTTCCAATTGTTACGTTGAGGTTAACATGGTCTGTACGATTGTAATAAAACTCAAGGTGACATTCTTGAACCATGACCTTCCATGTGTTTTTATGAAACTAGTCCACACAATGACATGTGTCGTCCAAATAAACATCGTTACAAACGAACTATTTTACCTCTTCCAGCCTTCCATGCGTCAAATTTTCTCATAACCTCCAACGCATCCCGGTTATTTTCGTCAGCACACAATTCCATCAACAACCTTGACCTTTCAGTATCATCCATCTAAAACAAGCAAATGGTAGTTTACAAATCATACACTATCACAATCAGATAACCTGAACATTACGACCATAAGTTTCAAAGGACTAACCCTGTGTACACCTGATGGGTAATTAAACCCTTGCATGAATTTTATGACAAACAGGCCACAATCATACCTACAAATGCGCAGGCACGAATTTAGTATTCCAATACAAACGCAAGTAACAAATTTGACACAATCATATATGTTTCATAAATTACCCGTCCGTATCATCCTGCAGGGGTTGCCTTTCAACAGTTGCAATGTTAAACTTTGTCACATCAACTTGATAGAGGTCTCCATATTGGCAGACCAACGCGCGATGTAATCCCTCCAGATAATAGAAAACCAAGTTGTTAGAATACAAATCGGACATACAGTAAAACATGGTCTATGCGAGGTGTGACATACCACTGCCCTTGTCAGTTTCTTACGGGCCATATTGGATCGACTTGCGGGCTTTGAATCAAAATATAAGCCATTCGAATACCAATGTCTACTTTAATGCAAAACCAATGGCTCCCACGATCATTTGTTGGTATGTATACCTGCAACGGAAGGCAAACAATCAGCATTCCATAACAATTGAAAGCAAAACCTATATTTTATTTACTACAAACTTATTCAAACATTTATTTGTTTACCATGGAGCATGACCGAATGTCAGAAGTAAAGTTTGCATCCCCAAAGTACCCATCGCATAACTTCTTCAAATCACTTTCACTCATGTTCGAATTGTCTAGTATATGCCTCTGCGAAGAAGGACGGAATTTCAAATATAGGAGCAGTAGAAGTACAACTACAAAATGGGCAAGTAATTATCCTCACCGATACAGTTACCGGCAAATACCACATCAAGTGTCGCTTGTCCGAATAGTGCAACCTCTCCGCATTCGTCATTTGAACAGCAACCAAATTTACAATCTACAACTGCACACGATATTTGAAGACCACAAATGAAAAAATTCTCAAATTTTATAACAAATTCAATAGTGGATTATGGTAACGTTTATTAAATCAAATCACACACACCGTGTCTAATATCCATGTTCGGGGTTTCAAGCTGCACAATTCAAATTGAGTTGTAAAGAATCTTTCGGTGCCAAACATTTTGAGGTGCACGTAAGAATCCCTACAAGTAGGAATTGGTTTAAACAATCATCGTACTTGAGTTCATATCAGAAAACAAGATCATTGCATGGAAAAGAATATTTACCCATTAGATGGATCACGAATATCAAAAATGAACTCGGTGAACAACTTTTCATGGTCGGTTAATGGTTCATAGGTTGGCTTCCTTCCATCAGCCGCCATATCTTCAACATACGCCTTCACAATATAGAAATGGAAAGGAAGTACATGTTAGAATCAGTAGAAGAGTGTACAAAGGATTGGCGAATGAGTACTAACCATGGTTGGTGGATTCAACGGTTGAACACCAACAAATTGCAAAGCCTTCTTTGAACTGTACTGTCCACGGAACTATTTCATTGCAAAGGGAAAAATATATAAGAGCCCTCAATTGGAATGACATTCCACATAGTACATAAAGGGACATTATATGTAAATGAGGGGAAAATATACACACAGTGGGAACGTTCACATCGAAGTTGTCCAAATTATCATTTATTGGTTGTTTCTTGGGAGGGTTCCTCTTCTTGACACCATCCTTCGTATAGGGCTAACACTGGAAGTGGCTTTTTTTCAATTGATCAGGTTGTCGCAACCGCGGTGCTTCATATTGCACTTCGACATTATCATACCCACTAACATACGGGATAGCGTTGCCAATGCTCAACTTCCTTTTCCTACCTCTACTCAATCCAGCAAGCGACCGAAACCCCTTCACCGGTGAAGGTGAAGATACATCCTCATCCATGTTTTTTGGTATCCTCCTCTTCCCATCGGTTCGAGTGTCACCGCCCTTTGATTTGTGAACCACAGGATCGGGCGTTTTGAACTTAGTTGGTGTTGGGGTTTCAATTTTGTTTGGTGCCGTTACTTGGGGAGAGGATCTTGCTGACGGGTCGAGAGGGTGCAGGTCAATTTCTTCACCCATTTCAACTTCTAAGTGACCCCGCGATGGAATTTCAAAGCCAATGTGCGTACCAAGGCTGGGATTGGTTGACAAACCCTTCGATTCCTTCATCGCAAGATCATGGGTTTCAAACGCAGTGGGTGGTGAACTTTGACAACTTTGTAAACCCTTCAAGAGGGCTGACGCTTGTCCAAAAAGTTGGACATGGTTTGCATCCATTTCTTCACCCCTTTGTTCTTGCGGATTACACTTCATTTCAGTCCCAAGAAGGTTAGACATAAACATATTTTGCCGCAGCAACAAAGCTGCCACAGTTACGAATGTGCTTGTCATGGTCTGTACATCGGCAGTTGAAATTTGGGACAAACCACCTTCTTTGCCACTTGCTTCCCCCACCTCTGTGAAATGCACCACCACCCCCTCGCTGTCATAACCTCCAATCTTGTCAAACTGGTGCAACACGCTTCTAATTTCATCATCACCCCAAACAACCAAAGAAGGCAATTTTCGAATGGAAGGCTTTACCGAAGGCGAGACACGTTCCAAGTAGAAAACCTACATTAAAACGGATAATGAATTTAATAATGCATAACCCAAAATTAACCATAGTGAAATAAGGAAAATGGATAGCATAAATGCCTAATGACGCATACGTACCACCAAGAGGAATAGGCACCCACTTGGTTGGACATGATGGTTATCACGTTGGTACTGTATACCCTTACATAAGAACTGTAGGGTCAGCTTCGCCCAATTCTGTTTCCCCATTTCCCGTACATCACTAACAGCTTTCATAAATGATCGAGTAACACCCGCTTTTGTGTTCGGGCATAAAAAACATCCCAAAATGTAGAGGGCAAATATCGTTTGAAAACATCATCAGCTTCCGACGTTTTCTCCAAATACTGTCTTAGGTCTTTCAGTTGGACCACCCCTTTCGTGAATCCTACATTTTTTAGAACTTCTAGACATGAATCAATTTTGGTATGGGACTCCAGGTCAATAACATTGCCTTGGCCATTAATGCCCAAGCACTCCTCAACATGGGACTCTGTGACAACATAACTCCGTCCATGAACAGTTAGTGAACGAGAAACAGGATCAAAATTTCCCACCAACCACTTACATAGCGCATGGTTCAGAAACGTACACCTCAATTGCAATATTCCCCCCAAACCAATAGCCTCAACAGCATTGCGTTGATCTGCACTTAATTTGTTAACTATTCCAACAATGGACTTCAATGAGATACGGTTCTGTAGCTTTCTCTACAAAGTTGAAAATATAGGCACAAAATTAAGGCCATTCCAAAATCAGGTCAAATCATGCTCACCTACTTAAGTTGGGTTCGAACAATTTGTACTCACTTTTACTTCCTTCAGTTCTGCCCGAAATAAATCTTGTTGCTTCGCAAGTTCCGCTTTTGCCACCTCAGCCACATCTTTGTACTTTTGCCTCTCCTCATTCGACAAGCTTTTCCATTGGTCACCAATGTCCCTCTTCGTCTGCAATACATACCAAATCATGCAACTTTGATCATTCGTCAACATTTCACCAAGTACATGGAACTACATGACAAATTCTTATCTTCAAACAAATCAAATAAAACACATGTGAAGATTATTATTTTACCTGATTTGTTATTATGGTCCCGACATCTTTGAGCTTCGCCATCACTTCATTGCTACTTGCACAATCAAAAAGTAGTAGTCACACATTGACATGGAAAAAATCCATAACTAAGTGTTACAACACCATTCAATAAATTTAATTCCCATCAACAAATATTACTTATATATAATGAAAGCCGATGGCGCCCTTCCTTTCAAAGCATACTTCTGAATGATCTGGTCTGTCATGCTGAAAATACAATATTTATAAGTGCCCATGTTAGAACATAATCTATTCAGATGAAGAAGTAATCACATCAAATTGTTCAACCACGATTTCCAAATGGAAACGTATAACTTAAATTCGAAATGGAATCTGTCATAACTGCAAATGGACTTGGTAGTAGTGCCACAACTAACTACTGCTTAAACATCCTTCTAACTACTGCTTTGGCCCGCTTTACTGACAAGCGAATGGGACTAACTGCAATTGTATACAACAAATCATTATGACTAATTATTATTAAATCACCTATCAAACTTGTACTACAGAGTAACCTTCATTTGGGCTACCAATTTGTGTTGCTTTAATTCCTGCCTACACTTTTCATACCCTAGACACTCACACTAATAGGTAAATACATAAATCAGTCCCTCCAAAAACCACAATGCATGATCAAAATCATAACCATGACCATATCCTTATAAAACACAACACTCAAATTCATAACCAAATCTCTGCGAAAAATTAGCACAAATTCTACCATTGATTCTACTAACATCCATGAAACGTTTGTACATCTACAATAACCAAAACCCGTGCTTCAAATCATTATGATGCAAATTATGAAACCCTTTTTCAAAGGGTCACAAATAAAACAAACATCGCTATTTAAACCTCCACGTTTTACAAGTAAGACTCGAGTGACATGGACCAAACACAAATTTCGTCCATTACAGAATGAACAACATAGAGGGACAATATATGATGCATGGTTTCACAAATAAGAATACAACGACTTACCTGGCAGATGCAGATATGCACATGCAGATGCTGGATGCGTGACTTGTCTGCGTGGTGAAGTCCGTGGGGGCTGCGGACACTTCAAAGCCGTCGATGGTGTGGAGAGTTGAGATTTTGGGGAATTTTTGGCCTGATCTTCAGTTTACGTACATAGTTTGTACATGGGTTCACTGGTAAAGGATGGACATAGAGTTAGGTCACAACAACTTCTGCGAAATCACTCGTGTGGAGACGGTGATGATGGCGGATGGTCGCGGGGTCGTGCGGATGGTGGTGCCGTTCGCGTGGATGCTGATGGCGGTGACGAGTCTGGACTGTGGAGACCCAGTCGCTCATGTACGTGCTGGGGAAGATTAAGGGGTTAGAGGAGGGAGTAGCTGGTGTGCTGGGGAAGATTTACAGGAGGGAGTAGGTGGTGTGCTGGGGAAGATTGAGGGTGCAGCGTTCGAGGAAAATTTTGGGGGGAACGACAACCTTTTTGTCCCTGAACTTCGACGGGGATAGTCCACGTGGTCTTCTTTTTTTTATGCAAAACGACGTCTTTTTTTTTTTACAAAAGGCAGATTTCAAAATTTTGGGGGATTATTGTATAGGCTCAATTGCACCAACGTTATGTACAAAATATAAACTTCATCGATACACACGTTTATTTTTTGGTCGATCTGGACCGTTACGTTTTCACGTCTTTCAAATTCTGTTATCATTCATGAAAATAGAGATCATATGACATACATGGTCATCAAATCGGAACACGCTATATGCATTTGGTGCTTTCAAAAGCGTTAAAGTCCCATACGGCACCACTCTTGGGCCGCCTCGGCTATTTTTTTCCGAATCGGGACCGTTTATCTTTTATGTAGCAAAGCTTACAATACTTGTGCCAAAAATGAATTCATTCTCTTATAAATACATACTTGATCGGATGTAAAATGTCATACTAATAATGAATCTACGTCCCAATAAAAGGGAATTTTAAACCTGGTAGACCCAAAAATTTACGAGAACAATTAAAACACCAAGCAAAACAAAATGGACTATATCGATTGTCGTGATTGTGTTGCGATCGTATGAGTATTGTACATTAGACAAAAGCACAAGACCTTAGTTTATAAACAATAAGGTTCAACATATAGATTTTAAAGGAAGTTGTTCAATAATTTTTTCTGATCACCGATCTAAACCGTTAAGATTGCACATCTTATCAATTCTATATGTGTCGCCAACTTCTATGATAACCGGATGTCGGCAACCACATGATTGGAACACATTAAATGCTTACGTAAGTATTAAAGTCCTATAGTTCCCAACTCGATGACTGGTATACATATTTCTTTCAAATCAGAACCGTCCTTCTTTTACGTAATATGGATTACATCATTCCTGCCAAAAATAAAGTAAATTGCTTATCGTTTCAAACTTTATCGGACATAAGTTATCATTCTTATGTTGAATTTTTGTACAAATCGAAGAGGTTCATAAATCACAATAAACCGGATGGAGCCCAAAATTTCCAAAAACAACTAAATAACCAATAACAACCAAATCAACGGCCTTGATTATTAAAATAAATTATTTATCGAGGTCCGTTACATTTTACTTGTCAAAATAATCGCCAAACACGTTTACATTTTAAAATTTTTCCCCAATTTTCCACTTAACCCACGGTTAAACCTTTTAAAATAAATAATTTAATTACAAAAACTGACAATCGGGAGACAGGTGGGGACAGGGGGACAGGTGTCGTACGGTTATGCCATTTACTGGTTCTTGTCATGCCATTTTGTGGTTATTGTTATGCCATTTTGTGGTTTTGTTATGCGTTATTCCATTTAAGGGTTCTTTGTTACGCCAAAGTTGGTTATTTGTTATGCTTTTTAATGGTTTCTGTTACGCCTAAGTTGTCATAACCAATAGTTATGCCATTTAATGGTTTTGTTACTCCATTTATGGTTTATGTTATGCCATTTAGGGCTCCTGTTACGCCTTCAATTTCTTTTGTTACGCCTTCTTGGGTTCTCCGTTATGCCATTTACTGGTTCTTGTTATACCAAACTTTTTAACCGGCAAAACTTACCGCTTTGACCGGTCACTTTTGGTCAACCATGTGAGGTGGCGAATTCTCATCCATTCGTTTGGTTATGCTCTTTTGTGGTTTTGTTAGGCTTATTATGGTTTGGCTATGCCTTTTATGGTTTACTTATGCCATTTCGGGTTTAGTTATGCCAAAGTTACGGTGTCTCCAAAATGGGTGGAGACACCGAAGTCGTTCCCTACAGAAAAAATAAGCGACCTAATGCACACAAGAGAGCAAAAATCAAAATACATTGACAAACATCCAAGTCGAAAGGAAACACGTTGTTTAAGCAAAGATTAAGCTAAAGGATACATTTGCAAGCATTGAGAAGGCAAGACGATGTCAAAAATTACACTTGCAGAATGCACCGATGAATAGCTGTTACATACATTTGTTAAAACTTTAAAAACATTAAGTTCCTATAATAGGCATTGACCGTATTGCCCAATTTCTCTATCAATTCCAATCCTTGCAATATATGGATCGGAGTAGTTTAAAGAATGAGAAAAACTCTAAACACATTTGGTTGTTGAGGAAGGAAAAGTGAGACACCAAACACAACAGGTGTCCCCATTGGTAACAGAAGAATTCAGCTTCTCTAAGTTGTAATTAAGGCCTTGTTCGGCTAAATAATTCATCCTGGATTATTTTGCCGAACACGGCCTAAAGCTTTTGAATTGCCCAGGTGGTTCCACAATTGCAGCCGCTCACAGCATTTTTAATGGTCCAGATTTACCAACAGATTTTTTTTAAGGTAAGAAGAGTACTAATTTTGGGATAGTAAAAAAATTCTTTCCGAGAAGAATCTTTTCCCAAATTTAAATTCTTAATTATCGAATAGGATGATTGAGATATGATTGCACATACGCGTGTATGTGCAAGAAAGAGAAAGAGATATGATTGCACATAAGTGTGTATCATGGGCGAGTGATGCAGGGAGGCGTGTTGAAAATAAAAAAACGTGTAATAAGGACAATCACAAATAAGTTTGAACTAGAGATACTTTATCTACAAACAAACAATATTGAGAAACTTCTCAAATTTTCATTAATCAAATCATAGAACAACTCTCTTAGCCCGAAAGCTTACAACTTATTATATAGGAAAAAACCCTAACCCTAATTGATTCGCCCGAAAAGGAAGCAGAATCAATTAATTAACAAAAATTACCAAAAACTAAAAATTCTACTTTAACTAGGAAATCAAATATTAGAAAGAACTATAAGGTTGTCAAAACAAGAGGCAACTAAAACGGAATTTTCTAACAAAATAATAAACTCAAAATAATGTGTAATTAATTTATATTCTTCATATTTCTGTTCTGCATCATTCCTCCCGTTTTGAAGAAACTCGTCCTCGAGTTTATATAGTTGAGTACGCTGAATCTTGTTTGCATCAAACTTGTATTTCAAATTGATTTTTTCAAACCCAAACTCCAAAGATGAATCTTCGAAAATTAAAGGATCAATTTTCAATATTAGGCTTGAAACGAATGATGTGTTGCGCCCAGTCTTTAATGATTTTCCAAAAAGGATTGACAAATTCGTTCCTCCAGTCAACAACTACAAAATTACGTGCAAAATAATCTTTTGAGAGTTCGTTGCCCACAGTATATGACTTCGGCAATAAGTTTCCACCTTCGCACAACACGGTCCCCACAACCTTACCAACCTTACCCTTCTTAGCAATACAACTTTTTTGTTGAAATATTTTTTTATTTTTTGCTTTTGTAATTTCTTCCACCGGTTCTTCATCAAAAACTGGTGATTTTTTCCAATCTACTACTGGATCTGGAATAGTATTTGATGTGAATGGCCACTCGATGGTAGTGTAGAGACTCGTGAATTATTATATTTTCTTTAATCGTTTAAATATGTGGAAAATTGTATTTTGAAGTTGTATTGATGTTTGGAAGTGTTGGTAGCAAGTAGGGTTTGATTCGGCGACCGTTGCAAAAAATTTTTTTTTTCTTGCCAGCTTGAACCGGTACAGCTTTTTTTCCGTACCAGTTCATGATGTCCAGAAGTTGTGTTTTTGGCATTTTGAAGGTTCATGAACCGGTACAGCTTTTTTCCCGTACCGGTACATGCTGTGTTTTCTGCACTTTTTCAGCACGCTTTTTGGGACACTATAAATATCCTACTTTACCATTTTTCACACCCTTGGGCCACGAAAACAGATCTGAAAACCCCCCTCTCACCTACCCAACTCCAATCTCGCTCAAATCTCTCGATTTCTACCTCAAATCTTCGAGATCTAAGGGATTCCTCCCTCAAACTCATTTGAATCTCATGTTTTGTGAACAAATGGTAAGTTTTGTGTTCTTGATCTTCCTCTTTGATGCTCTATCACGTTTCTCTCTCTCTCCTCTCGATTACTTGTTGAACTTTGCTTGTTTATCGCGTTTTTGGGTTGTATTTGTTCTAGATCTTGTATCCAAGCTCGGGTGGAGCTTATTTTTGGAGGATTCAAGCGTTTAGCTTTCGGTAGACTTAGGGTTTTGCTCAAAACCCATTGTGGTAGGGATTTTACTCTTGTTATGCATTTATGTGATGTTTATGTGCCTAGATCGTGCTTTGTTTCATGGTTGAGGTTGGGTTTTACGTTTCGGTCGAATCTGAGAATTTTAGCCCGTTTTTGAGTTTCAGCCCAGCTTTAGACGACCATTACTTCTTCGTCCGAAGTCCGTTTCACGAAAATGTTATGTCGATTCAAAGGTCTTGAAGTCAGCTTTAATTTGCCGCTAGAATCACCTGAAAACTCTTAGTACACAGAAAGTTATAATCATTTGAGTAGAGGTGTGGCGAGCTGTCATTATCGGTTGGCTATTTCTAAGATTGTTTCGTTCTGTGTTATGATTCCTTATATGATTAAAACCTATTGAAGTCACTCTCGAGTATGGTTGCTTGTGTCTTAATGACTCGTTGTTCGAGGTTGTCTCTTGGCACTCGTTAGAGTATGATGTTGATATTGTTGGTTGGAGACTGTACCGCAAGGTTGATCGGAATACCGCGTGCTATTAGGGCTTAAGTGGTGAATATTACGATTAGAAATGAGTTTGTTTAGTGATCCGATGGGTAGTATTGTTACTCATGTCCTTGTTCTATATGATTCCCGTTTAGAACCTAGTGGATGGTGTGTCGGGGAGTCGTTGTGGGTTCGATACGTGGTGTAGGGCGTTGTAATAGACTTAGAGGAATAACGTGGGCTTAAAGTGTTTATCAACGTACAATGGGGCATGCTTATGAGTTGTGATACGTTGTTGATGATGTATGAAAGAATGTGAATTTGGAAAATGATGTTTGCTTATATTTGGATTGATAATGCATTTATGTTTGCTTGAGTTGTGAATGTTGAATTGAGGGTCCTGCTACGCAAGGGGTGGTAGTGCGGAGACTCTAGAGGGCCCGCAACGGGTGGAAGTGCGGAAACCCAGGTGGAGAGAATTCACTATATCGTACGCAAGGGGTGGTGATATAGTTGAATGTCTCGCCGGAGAAAATTCACTGTATTGTTCGCAAGGGGTGGTGATACAGTCGAATGTCTCACATGATGAAGAGAATTTTGATTGACCTTAGAGGTCTATGTTGATGTTTGGATTAAAGGTTGCTTGGGAGTGTGATTGTCGGGAAAGAGAATGTAAGGTTGATTTTATCAAAGCTTTATTAAAGAAAGCAATTTGAGTTAAAATCCTCCGGTATTCTTGAGCGAATCAAGGAGCTTGACCCGTGGTGGTCTTGTGTTGTGTTGAAATTGTTTTGGAAATTCAAATGGGCTAGTTTTTTGAATGAGGCCCTACGGTAGATGGTATGAAATGAGAAGGTGTTTGTGGCATTCGTTCGGAAAATTATTAGATGGTTGAACTATTGTTGTTATTTGTTTGATTGATATGAGTCCTAATACTGCTTCTAATTGACGTGTGGATGGTTAGGGTTATCTTTAAGATGTATAGAGTTTCGTAGTCAAGGTTTGTCGGTTCTTTGTGGTGTCCTTCGTATCTTATATCCGTTTATTGGAACTCATTCATTCTAGATGCATACCTCGTCACATTTTCATATAGCTTTTGTAAAGATTTCTCTACTGGGCTAGTGTAGCTCAAAAAAATTCTTCTTTTCAGGTTAAAAGCTGGACGGTAGCATGCATTGCATCGTGTGCTCAATGTGGAAGACATTTTTTTTGTTTTGTTAGTTTCATCAATTACTTAATCTTCTTTGTAATGATTATCCTTTGGTTAAAGATGGCAATGTATCTACTAACTTGGAAATTTCTTTTGACTAAACCGTTTGTAAATTTGAAAAAAACCTGTTCGTACTTGTGTTTAAGTTATTTTGGATCGGGTGCCATGGATGTAATTCTCTAAACTTGGGAGCTTTGTTTGTAAATTAGTCAGGTGAGAAATTCTTTTGGGGTATTTCTTATGACATTTGAGGACCCTTTTATCGAAATGGTTTATTATTTATGTTGAAAATCGAGGGCGTGACAGTAGCTTCATCCACTTTTGTCCTCCCCCTTGACTGATGGTTACCAGCCAAAGGTTTGGTGATAGAAACGTCATTTGACACCTCCTCCTCTTTCGGAAACCGAGGTTGAATCGAACAGCGACGAGGTGGGTTCCCCCCAACAGCCATGGCAGCCACCTGATCGGTTAGGACGCCAATCGCATCCATCACACACTGCTCAAGTTGTTGGAACCTCTCCTCCATTTGTGCTTCTTGTGCAGCTTTACTTTGATTATACACATCTTCGGCAACAAACATAACGACCATAACGGACTCCTTGTCGAGCCATGATCCGGAATCGAGCGCAGGCTCTGATACCAACTGATGCAGGGAGGCGTGTTGAAAATAGAAGAACGTGCAATAAGGACAATCACGAATAAGTTTGAACTAAAGATACTCTCTCTACAAACAAACAATATTGAGAAACTTCTCAAATTTTCATTAATCAAATCATAAAACAACTCCCTTAGCCCGAAGGCTTACAACTTATTAATTAACAAAAATCACCAAAAACTAAAAATTCTACTTTAACTAGGAAATCAAATATTAGAAAAAAAAAATATAAGGTTGCCAAAACAAGAGGCAACTAAAACGGAATTTCCTAAGAAAATAATAAACTCAAAATAATGCGTAATTAAATTATATTCTTCATATTTCTGTTCTGCATCAGTGAGGGATCGGAGGGGGAGGCAAATTTATTGTAGCCAAGTCCATATATCAAACTAAGGTACCCCACGTCCAGCTAACAGAATTTATTGCTTCACACACTTCAAAAGCATCGGAGAGATTATTATAATTAATGGTGTCGAGGAGTCTAAATTATTTTATTTTTATATCAGTACAAAATTAAATAAAGTACAAACAAAAACCACGTTGAAATAAGCGTCGCAGTCAGGCTGACCACATTATTCACACTTGTGAAGGTGGTCGTAGTGGAGTGACCCAAGATTCGTAATTAACCAACTGAAGCTCGTTCCTGCCGTCAACTGACGGACCATCGCTGGATCCGTTGTGGACGTTGCCATCAAACAAGACAAAAGGTGGGGAAATTAATATGGTGTACAACGAGCAGCATATATTCATGAAACATGAGCATGTCCAGGATCTTGGGAATTCTACGAAGTCCTTATTTATTTTAATATCTTGATGGGGACTGGAAAGTCTTCGATCGACCATGCATGCCAGCCAAATTGCCAAGTACGTAAAGGTCATTTCCACATTGGGAAAAAGTTAAATTGCACCAGGTACAGGATGGTAGCAGCACAGCTGAAACATGCAGGAGTGGACTGGCAGTTAAGGGGGTGTTTGGATCCTTTATTTTTCCATTTTCCATTTCTTATTTTTGTCTTTTGGGTGTTTGGCACCCTGTCGGCAAAATAGCTTTTACCAAAATGATTTTTCCGTTTTGAGCTTTCCCGTGCAAAAGGCAGAAAGTGGGGAAGAGGAGTTTTTCCCATTCTCTGTTTTCCATTTTCGGTTTCAAGCCACTCCAAAAGTCATCTATACCCTCCCTGTTTTAGGATAATTCCAGAGAATCCAATAGACATCCGCTCCTCTCTTTCACTTTACTCATCACATCATCTTCCAAAAGACATCCGTTGCCTGTTCATTTTTCTTTCAGTTTGTTTTTTTTTTTTTTTTTAATACTGTAATAGTTTAAAGTGTTTTGTTTTTTCCAATTACCTAGATTTAACTTAATTGTTGTTTTAAGTAAAAAATGAAAACATTGTTGGAGGAAAGTAAGAATAAAAAAAGCTTGAAACAATTAAAAAAAGAAGAAGAAGGTAGTTCGACACTTTCAATTGAAGTAGAAAGCAATTTCAAAATAAAACTTTAAAAAATTGATTAAAATATTATTTATACATCATTATTAATAACCAAGGGCAACATAGTAAAAAATCAACCCATAATTCATTTACATCCCATATCTCTCAAACACTACTTTTGCCACAAAATATATTCTGTACATATCATCCAAACACTCTATCAAAATCAAAATACATTCGGACCACAATCCAAAAAGTCAAAAAGCCAAAAAGCTGAAAATGAAAAGTCGAAAAATAGGCTCCCAAACACCCCCAAGACTGCAAAATTTGTGGGATAAGGGTCTCCCACTTTACAACCCCAAGTATGGCTCAGATTATTCCAATTATGTGGGTACCACTTGGGGTCCGATCTCATCCGTTCCGAAAAATCTCTTTTGTCCCGAAAATTTTTGTACCTTTGTGCCGAGGGGTTCCGATCGTTGAATTGTGTGATTTTTTATATGGATTTTCGGCACAGAAGATCTTGCCTCGGTCCACTTACTAGCCATGCAGTTATTATAACCACTCCTTTCTCAAACCCAAAACCTTAATCTAGCTTTTCAGACTGTAGCAGCATAATTCCTTTGTATACAGGTTTATTTATTTTCTATATATATAGACAATGAAGAGTGATTTTTATTTGTTAAACTTGAAAATCGATGAAATCAAACGGTGATCAAGTTGAGTATGACACTCTGAACTTAAGACATATTTCGCCCCTGCTACGGTACTTGAGGTTTGTATTGAACGCCAGGCTCCAAACACTACTTGATCGGAATCTCCAAAGCGGCACAACTAAAAGCATGAAAAGCATGAAAAATCAACCTACTAAAAATGAGTGAGAGACTCAAATATATGGAAGTGCATGTGGCTCTTCCGAAGAGTCGCGAAAAGGGAAAATACAACTAATTCCCAAAAGAAGCAATGAATGGATGCCACATTGAGTTGCAACCATCAATTTCTATTTACGAGAATGTCTTTTTTACGGAGGTTTTCACGAAAATGGGTTTACAGAGCCCAATCGCGCGGTCCAGATTAAAAATCAATATTGACGGATAAAAATTGAAAAACAATCTCAATCATTAATTGCCGAAAACGGATGACTGCGGTCTCACGATTCCGCGAAACTTGTTCATGGCTCTGCTGTGAATAAGTCTCTCTCTTCTATTTACTCCTTAAAAATGGTTCATTGAAATCAGTTTCCCAACAGCTTGGCGGTCAAGATTTGAGTTTGTTCGGTTTTGAAAACCTCTTAGGCGCTATCAACCATTGTTTAGGCGCTTTCACTCATTGTAGAGTCAATTCATACGAATTTTGCCCCGGTTTTGATTGGCTCTTACTAATGAATGGTGGAATTGGTCTCCGAATAATTAGTCGGTACACCTGAGTCAGTCATGTGTTTTGACTTTCACTGCGTCTCTGCACACCAATGGAAGGTTCTACATGTTCTGTTTCAGGTTCTTCTCAAGAGTAATAAGTTCTATTTGTTGCTCTCTTCCTTTTCCTTCTCTTCTTCTTTTTGTGGTACTCATTTCTCCAAAGGAGACTCAGATTCAAATCTCGAATGCAACCCATTTTGAACCTCCATATATGTTCCCTTTTTAGTCTTTAACAATTTGCAGTTCAAATCACTTTTGAAGAGCTTGAAATGTAAGAACCACATCTCTCTCTCTCTCTCTCTCTCTCTCTCTCTCAGTAATCCTTGAGTTAGTGTCATTCTTTCTGAAAGAGGAGAGAAAATATCTGTGCCGTTGGCTGACTTCAGGGTACTCTGTTTTGGTCACATTCTCTCTCTCTCTCCCTCCTTTTTCTTGGTCTTTAATTTGGGACGAAAACACTGGAAAAATGATAAATACTGTAAGAGAGTGAAATTCGAGAGAATTTGGATATTAGCCCTTAACTGGATTCCTAATCCTTGTGTGTCTGGACTGGTGTGGCTTCCGATGCCTAATCCTCGTGTATCTATGTGTTGTGTTCCGAAGCGTAATCCTCGTGTATCTATGTGTTGTGTTTTTTCCTTTGCTGCTTTTGTTATTCTGTGAACCATAGCATTCCAAGAATCATAAAGGTAAAGGTCATTTCCACCCACATTGGGAAAAAGTTAAATTGCGCGAGTTAATGGATGGTAAGCAGCACAGCTGAAACATGCAGGAGTGGACTGGCAGTTGATGATTGTAAAATTTGTGAGACAAGGGTCTCTCACTTTACAACCCCAAGCACGGCTCAGATTATTCCAATTATGTGGGTTCCACTTGGGGTCCGAAAAATCTCTTTTGTTTCGAAAATTTTTGTACCTCTTTGTCAACGGGTTCCGGTCGTTGAATTGTGTGATTTTTTTTTTTTAATGTTTTAAGTTCAACGGCCGAAAATTCCCTTAATAATAAGACACATGAATTTTCGGCACAGAAGAATTCATGGATTTTCGACACATGAATTATTGGACAAAGAATTTTGCTCCCCCAAGATGTATTCCTGTCTTGAGTCTTCTTGTTTGAATAATAGGACTTGAATCTATCATGTTATATATATATATATATATATATATATATATATATAGAGAGAGAGAGAGAGAGAGAGAGAGAGAGAGCTATATATATCATATTTTTTACTGTCATTTTATTTTATTCGTACACGTGTAACGTGTCAAGACTTAATTTATTCCAGCGCACCTTGTGGCGCAACGACCGGAGTTTTGTAGAACAACTCTCTAAACTTCCTTAACACGGTAGAGAGACAAGAAAGTATGAGAGTGGAAAAGAAAGACCAAGTGTAATTCGGATGATGAGAGTGTTAATCGTAAATAAGGACCGGATTCGTAAATGATCTTGCTAAACTTCTTTCCTTGTGTAATGTTACCGACACGAAAATCAATAATAGGCATACCAAAATATTAGTACGAACTTCATAAAAATCCAGTACCCAACATTTATCATCTGCATAATACAAACCATTTTACCAGCAAAAACCGAGTTCAGATCTTTTTTTTTTGAAGAATTCAGATATTTGGATCTTGTTAATTTTTCTGCGTCTTATTTTCCCTTTTATTTTTTTTAAGCTCAATCTTTGCCGCCAAAAATGATTTAGACGATTCGGATTAAAAACAATCTATTAATGGACAGCTGAGATGGTTTAGTTTCGACAGCTGAGAGATCGTTTAGTTCCTTAAAGAGCCGCTTTACAGCAGCTCTGTAAATAAGTGCATCTCGGGTAAAGAGACCTAAGGAGTGCTAATTAAAGACATGATTACGAAAAGCTAATTACTCTCACTTATTAATGAGAGCGACGAGTGTTGGCTGGCATTACCTTCCCTGCTTTACTGATTATGAGCCATGACATCCCCAACTAACATTCTCTCCTTTTGGACTGCAAAAAGCACGAGAGAGAGAGAGAGAGAGAGAGAGAGAGAGAGAGTTCATTTTTGGTGGCAGAGCGAGAAGTATATTCATAATAGCAATATCGCAATTCAATGTGTGCAGCTAATACAGAAAAATAAGCAACCTTAAGTACACAAGAGAGCAAAAATCAAAATACATCGACATACATCCAAGTCAAAAGGAAACGTACACGTTGATTAAACAGAGATTAAGCTAAAGGATACATCAGCGAGCATTGATAAGGTGAGACGATGTCAGAAATTGTGCATGCAAAATGTCAATGAATAGCTGTTACATACATTTGTTAAAACTTTAAAAACATTAATTTATTACAATTTGAAATTTGTAGGGGAAATTTTCAAATTTTTAGAGAGCGAAAGGCCAAATCTCTCGAAATCCAAACATTAAAAATTACCGATCAATAATTTTAAGATTCCAAGATTAGTTGAGGGGCGAGATGCGCGAAATCTGACTTCAGTTATAGTAACAAAATATATCTACAAGTTAAACCGTATCAACCTATTTTTCTTAACAAACAAATACTAAGTTCCTAGCTAGTTCCAATAATAGGAATTGACCGTATTGTCCAATTTCTCCATCAATTCCGATCCTTGCCATATACAGAGTGGTTAAGAATGAGAAAAACTCCAAACACATTTGGTCGTTGAGGAAGGAACAGTGAGACACCAAACACAACATGTGTCCCCATTGGTAACAGAAGAATCCCAGCTTCTCTACAGTTAAGGCCTTGTTCAGCTAAATAATTCATCCTGGATTATTTTGCCGAACAAAGCTTAAAATTTTTGAACTGCCCAGGGCGGTTCCACAATTATAGCCGCTCAAAGTATTTTTAATGGTTCAAATTTAGTAACAGATTTTTTTTTTTAGGTAAGAAAAGTACTACTCCCTCCGTCCCTTATTAATAGTCTAGTATTTCATTTTGGGCTGTCCCTTAATAAGTGTCCATTTTGTAGAATTAAGGGGGTAAAAATTGGTGCATTGTCTATTTTGTCCCTAAAAGTGTATTTCATGTTGAAAAGTTAGTGAGTTAAAGTGTAATGATGATGGGTAAGTAGGGAAAGTGGAGGAAAAAGTTAATGTAAAAGGTGTAATGATGATGTTTTTTTTAAGAAGTTAGAGTTATGAAGCAGGACATTTAAAAAGGGACGGAGAGAGTACTAATTTTGATAGTAAAAAAATTCTTTCCGAGAAGAATCTTTTCCCAAATTTAAATCCTTAATTATCGAAAAGAAATACTCCGTATTGAGATATGATTGCACATACGCGTGTATGTGCAAGAAAGAGAGAGAGAGATGATTGCACATAGGCCTGTATCATGTGCGAGGGAGCTAGGGGGCGACAAATTATTGTAGCCAAAGTCCATATCAATGGAACCCCACGTCCAGCTAACAGATTTTATTGCTTCTCATACTGCAAAAGCATCGGAGAGACAATTAATTAATGGTGTCGAGTAGTCTAAATTTTTTTAATTTTTATATCACTATGAAATTAAATAAAGTACAAACAAATATCAAGTTGAAATCAGCGTCGGAGTCGGGCCGACCACATTATTCACACTTGCGATGGTGGTCTTAGTGGAGTGACCAATATTCGTAACCAACTGAAGCTCGTTTCTGCCGTCAACTGACGGACCATCGCTAGATCCATTGTAGACGTCGCCATCAAACAAGACAAAAGGTGGGGAAATATGGTGTACAACGTGCAGCATACATTCATGAAACATGGACATGTGCAGGATCTTGGGAATTCTACAAAGTCCTTATTTATTTATTTATTTTAATATCTTGATGGGGACTGGAAAGTCTTCGATCGACCATGCATGCCAGCCAAATTGCCAAGTACGTAAAGGTCATTTCCACATTGGGAAAAATATAAATTGCACGAGGTACAGGATGGTAGCTGCACAGCTGAAACATGAAGGAGTAGGGGACTTTGATCTTTTTTTTTTTTTTTTGTGCGCGCTACTCATGACGGTGGAGGAGGGGACGACCAAACGTAACAGCCCTCCATGAACGTGATCATAGGAACTTCAGACCCATACTAGTTGTACGGAAATGAATCCTTATGAAAATCTTGTTTACAGAGTAGTTGTAAATAAATGTTTACGGAGCTCAATTTCGGTCATCTAAAAGTATTTTGGACAATTTGGATTAAAAACTATCTATTAATGGTAATAGATTATTTTTAATCCGGATTGTCCAATATCGAAACGGACAGCCGAAATCGCTCAGCTCCGTTAAGAACCGCTTTACAACAACTCTGTAATTAAATAAGTATATCTCGAGTAAAGAGACCTAAGAAGAGCTAATTAAAGACACGATTACGAAAAATTAATTACTCCTAAGAGCATTCGCACCGGTATCTTTAAATTTTGGACCAAATTAGAGAGCAAAAAATCACTTTATTACTTTATCTAAGTAACTTTTAAAATGTCTATTGCATCAGATTCTCTGTATTAAAACTATTTCATTAAAAATATTATTTTTTATTCTAAAAAAAAAAAAAAAAAAGCAAAGCAGCAAACCAAAGTATGAAAAAAAGAAAAACCCTCTCCCTCTAACTTTACTCTCTACATGCCCACAGAGTAGAGAGGTTTTGTTTGGGTCCGGAACTTCCATGGACGCCACTTTCTCTGCAACATCCCAAAGTCTCTTGGTAAGTTCTCTCCTCCGCTTCTTCCCCGTCCTACTCTTCCTCTATTCGGCCCCATCTCTTCCTCGTCCGAGCTGCTCTTGATTCCTTGGGCCTCGTTGAGGTACTCTGATAGAAAGAAGAGGATCTCTCACCAACGCGCGTGAACAGTTCCTCGTGTGTTTCAACGAGGCACTGTAGCCCTTGCTACTCCTGAGGCTATTTCCAAGAGGCTGAGGTTTTTTTTTTTGGGAGTTGGCTTGCTACTTTAGTTTAGAAGATAGAATTGTTAGGTTTGTCTCATATTGTTCATCTAAGTCACTCAAATTTAATTAATAAATTTTAGAGATTAATCCACCTATAGCCAATTAATTTTTGCCGATTCTAGATGCTCTTACTTATTAATGAGAGCGACGAGTATTGGCTGGTATTACCTTCCGTTCTTTAGTGGGTTATGAGCCATGACATCCCCAACTAACATTCTCTCCTTTTGACCTGCAAAAAGCACGAGAGAGAGAGAGAGAGAGAGAGAGAGCTGCTGATGGGTTTTTAGGAGTAATCATTTTTGGTGGCAGAGCGAGAAGTATATTCACAATAGCAATATCACAATTCAATGTGTGCAGCTAATACAGAAAAAATAAGCGACCTAATGCACACACAAGAGAGCAAAAATCAAAATACATCGACAAACATCCAAGTCAAAAGGAAACACGTTGATTAAACAAAGATTAAGCTAAAGAATACATTAGCGAGCAATATGGCAAGATGATGTTAGAAATTGCACGTGCAGAATGCCGATGAATTGCTGTTACATACATTTATTAAAACTTTAAAACCATTAAGTTCCAATAATAGGAATTGACCGTATTGCCCAACTTCTCTATCAATTCTGATCCTTGCCATATACGGAGTAGTTTAGAGAATGAGAAAAACTCCAAACACATTTGGTCGTTGAGGAAGGAAAAGTGGGACACCAAACACAACAAGTGTCCTCATTGGTAGCAGAAGAATTTAGCTTCTCTAGTTGTAGTTAAGGCCTTGTTCGGCTAAATAATTCATCCTGGATTATTTTGCCTAACAAGGCCTAAAGTTTTTGAACTGCTCAGGACAGTTCCACAATTGTAGCCGCTCAAAGTATTTTTAATGGTTCAGATTTACTAACAAATTTTTTTTTTAGGTTAGAAAAGTACTAATTTTGGTTAGTAAAAAAAAATTCTTTCCGAGAAGAATCTTTTCCCAAATTTAAATTGTGAATTATCGAAAAGAACGATTGAGATATGATTGCACATACGCGTGTATGTGAGAGAAAGAGAAAGAGAAAGAGAAAGAGAAAGAGAGATGATTGCACATAGGCGTGTCTCATGTGCGAGGGAGGGGGCGACAAATTATTGTAGCCAAAGTCCATATCAAACAAATTATTGTAGCCAAAGTCCATATCAAAGGTACCCCACGTCCAGCTAACAGATTTTATTGCTTCACACACTGCAAAAGCATCGGAGAGATGATTAATTAATGGCGTCGAGTAGTCTAAATTATTTTATTTTTACATCACTACGAAATTAAATAGAGTACAACTAAAAAAACCAAACAAAATACCGCAAAAAAGATTAAAAAAAACAAAAACAAACAAAAACCACGTTGAAATCAGCGTCGGAGTTGGGCCGACCACATTATTCACACTTGTGAAGATGGTCATGGTGGAGTGACTAAGATTTGTAAGTAACTGAATCTTGCTCCTGCCGTAGATTGACGGATCATCGTTGTATCCGTTGTGGAGGTCGCTGGATCCGCAATATAGCAACGGATAAAAGAAATGTTTTGCAATCAAATTTACCAACTTTTCCTCTGACATACGGGACAGAAACGATAGCACATTCGGCACCTTTCGAAGAATTACACCTTTAACCCATTTTCTTTATTTTACATTTCTTATTTACCCCAAGTTTCTTCTTTCTCTGTTTATGTTTTAACAGCTCCTTTTTTATGAGAGCATGTACACCAATAAATAGGTAAAATATCTCATGAACATTGCATATTTTTAGTTTAGCTATCAACTTTTTCTTTCACAGCTACACCAGTATTATCTATTTTACCTAACACCAATTCAAATATGTATTTTTTGTCTGTTTAATTTTTTAGACTATTTATATATTAAAAAATTAAACACTCCAATTTTAAAGAGCCGTGATTAATTTTTGTCTCTAAAATTCTCATGATTAAGTATCTGCGCTTTATTTGGAATCCAATAGAGTAGATACTTGATTATGAGAGTCTTAAAGACAAAAATTAATCATGACCTTTTAGGATAAATCGATCAGAAAAATAAGATCTTTGCATCGGTTGGTACACTTAATTTTTTAATATATAAACAGTTTAAAAAATTAAATAGACAAAAATTAAACTCCCTCCATCTCAAAATGTTTGTCCGGTCCGCAAAACGAGGACTAAAAAATAATGCATTTCTTTTAAGAAAAAATTTACTAATTTTTTTTTCATTTCATAAATTAAAAGAACTCGTCGAGATCTAGTAAATTCTTGTAAAGATTTTAATTTTGTCTTGCATAACTTGAATTATTTTTGCGTCATCGTTTTGCTAATCGGACAAACATTTTGGGACGGAGGTAGTATATTTTAATTGGTGTTAGGTAAAACAGATAATGTTGGTGTAGTTGTGAAAGAAAAAAGTTGATAGCTAAACTAAAAATATGCAATGTTCATGAGATATTTTACCTATTTATTGGTATACATGCTCTCTTAAAAAAGGAGCTGTTAAAACATTAAAAGAGAAAGAAGAAACTCGGGGTAATTTAAGAAATGTAAAATAAAGAAAATGGGTTAAAAGTGTAATTCTTCGAAAGACACCGAATGTGCTGTTGTTTCTGTTCCATGCGTAAGAGAAAAAGATGGTAAATTGATTGCAAAACAGTACTTTTACTGTTCACAAGTATCTTGATGAAAGTCTTTGATCGACCATGCATGCCTAATTGCCAAGTACGTGAATGGATGGTAAGCAGCACACCTGAAACATGCAGGAGTGGACCGGCAGTTGATGATTGTTCAAAATTTGTGAGATAAGGGTCTCTCTGTGTACAACCCCAAGTATGGCTCTATTCCAATTATGTGGGTTCCACTTGGGGTACTATCTCTTTCGTTCCGAAAAATCTCTCGGTACAAAGACACATGAATTCTCGGCACAGAAGATCCTGCCTCGTTCCACTTACTAGCCGCAGTTATTATGACCACTCCTTTCTCAAACCCAAAACCTTAATCTAGCTTTTGAGACTGTAGTAGCATAATATGTGTCTCCCGCTTAGGAGTTTGATTGGCTCTTACTAATGGACGGTGGAACTGCTCTCTGAATAATTAGTCGTGCCCTGCGTAAACTAGCAGTACACCTGAGTTATGTGTTTTGACTTTCACTGCGTCTCTGCACACCTATGGAAGGTTCTGCATGTTCTGTTTCAGGTTCTTCTCAAGAGTAATAAGTTCTATTTGTTGCTCTCTTCCTTTTCCTTCTCTTCTTCTTTTTGTGGTACTCATTTCTCCAAAGGAGACTCAGATTCAAATCTCGAATATATGCAACCCATTTTGAACCTCCATATATGTTCCCTTTTTAGTCTTTAACAATTTGCAGTTCAAATCACTTTTGAAGAGCTTGAAATGTAAGAACCACATCTCTCTCTCTCAGTAATCCTTGAGTTAGTGTCATTCTTTTTGAAAGAGAAGAGAAAATCTCTGTGCCGTTGGCTGACTTCAGGGTACTCTGTTTTGGTCTCTCTCTCTCTCCTTTTTCTTGGTCTTTAATTTGGTACGAAAACACTGGAAAACTGATAAATACTGTAAGAGAGTGAAATTCGAGAGAATTTGGATATTAGCCCTTAACTGGATTCCTAATCCTTGTGTGTCTGGACTGGTGTGGCTTCCGATGCCTAATCCTCGTATAATGGTTTGTTGTGTTTTCCCTTTCCTGATTTTGTTATTCTGTTAACCATAACATGCCAAGAATACCCGAGACTCTCCTCCACCACATAGCAACACCACGCAACACATTGCTGTATAGTGGAGGAGGGGCCTGGGGCACCCCGTGGCAGTGCGCCGAAGGCATTGAATAATCTCTCACACATAACGGATTAATTTGTTGAAATTTAAGTCTTTTAAAAATTTTGACTCTTTTTAGGGCGGCTCTATTAGGAGTTGAGGGTTTAACTTTATATCATTCATTCAAAAATAGAGTAAATGAATGTTCACTAAAATTTGTGCGCAAGTAGATCCTATAGCTCACAGAACAAAATAAATTCGGCCCGACAAATTTTCAATCAAAGTAAATATCTTCATTTTGTATTGTGTTATGCATACAAATTTGTTCTCAAGGCATTTTCGTCACTGCTGAACCAAAATCCTGCCCTGACTCCTTTCATGGAAATAGAACTGTTTCCACCCACATGACAGCTTATTTTGATGCTTAATTTGTATTTCTTCTTTTGAACCACATTGGTGGAATCTGATTTCTTCAAGTTTCTGCAGTGATGGAAAAAGAGAAGGAAATTCTGCAAACTTCACATTAACTTCCTCAGGTAACTCCGAATGTGTAAAAGTTGTTTCTTTTCTTTTCAATAGAATTCAATTTCCATAGTTTGAATCAATGAATTTTGAATTTTCGTGTCCCTTGACTTTATTTGCAACAATATATACTACAATGTGCGCTATGTGCTGATGGGGCATTGCATGATCGATCATCGAGTAGATAACTGTTTTTCAATCTCCAATCATGATCGGAAATCGCTTGTTTAACAGGATCCTTCATCGGGAGTGGAAAACAAACTCCTTGGAGGCCTATAGAAAAGATTCATAATGGAATTCCTCGATCTATTCGTTGCCGCGTTGATGCCAGTTCTGAAAACATTGATAATCACAGCCATTGGATTATTCCTCGCGATAGAGCGCGTGAATCTTTTGGGCCCCGTTGCAAGGCAACATTTGAACAATGTAAGTCAAACAACATCACAATTTACAGAATCAGTTTTGCAGAATACATATGTATCAGAAACCTGTTTTTGAAAACAAGCATAGCTCACTTTACGCGCTGTGAACAGCTGGTGTTTTATGTGTTCACCCCTGCACTTGTTGCTAGCAATCTGGCTGATACGATTACATCGAGCAGTATACTTTCTTTGTGAGTAAATCTCGACTCTACTCGATTCCTCCCAATTTTCTGGCCACTTCTTAAACTCAATTTCTGTTATTTCCCTTTGGTTTTTCTGATGTCTAACTTCTGGGTTCATGTGTGTAGGTGGTTCATGCCAGTGAACATCCTTCTCACATTTATCATTGGTTCAGCACTTGGATGGATACTTGTAAAAATCACTAGAACTCCTAAGCATTTGCATGGCCTTATAATTGGTTGTTGCTCTGCGGGTAAGTGTGACACTGTTTGTTTTTTGTTCCCAGAATCAGTTTTTCAAAACACTTTTCTGTTTGCCAGAACATTTTTCCTTTCAAAGTGTAAATGGATGCCCTATAAGTCACATAATTTCCGTGCGGGAGCGGGAGCACGAGCATGGAAGCGTCTTTGAAACATATCCAAGTAAAATTTTCGAGAATGAGGATTGAGAGCTGGAGTGCAGTGCATTTTGAAGAATTATGTGACTATAAGTGCATGTCTCACGTAAGCATATAAAGATTATACTAAGATGTTGATACTAATGGCATCCTGTTTGAAAAATAAGAAAGGAGTCTTGGAAGTTTTGCCGACTTTAAAAGTTGCAAGGCGAGTTGTTACTTGCTACTCGTTACAGTGGACAGTCACTTTATATGATCTTGAGTCTAATTATGGACTGATTTTCTTCATGTTTTAGCCTGCTACAACGATCAAATGTAAAAAAACGATAATGTTGTTCTATCGGTTTACTGTCATTTTGCCACAATCTCAAACGTAGAGCATTGGGTTAAACCCATCTGCTTTTTCGATTCAAACTGTTTGCTTGGGTGATGTGACAGATTTGTGAAGCAAAAAATCCCATCAAATATTGCACCGAAATGACACTGCTATTTTCTAGCAGCAAATTTTAGCTCACCACTGTCATAGATTTTGCCAAAACAATCTGTTTAGTTGAGGTGTGCTAAGCTGGCCCGGGCCCTGTTGCATAGCAAATTGCATCATCAAAACACTTTTTCCGAGCATACTAGATCGCTTTCGTTTCATTTGCAATATCTGAATCCTGCAGTCTTCTTACCATGTCATAAACTAGTTTCAAGACAGAAAATAGTTGTCAATCACAATTCATTTTGGAGGGTTTGGTTTCTACAGGAAATCTGGGAAATCTGCTCCTCATAATCATCCCGGCAGTTTGCGATGAATCAAATAGTCCATTTGGAGATTCATCTACCTGCACTACTGATGGAGATGCATATGCATCCCTCTCTATGGCTGTAATGTCTCTTCCTGTTACAGTAGAAACTTTACACCTGCTTAATATGAACTCCAAATGTTTTTTTTTTTTTTTTCTCGGCGAAAGTCAGTAGTGTTAGTTGTAGCTAGTTAGCAAGGTTTGAACCCTAGTCAAATGCATGGGAGTACATGGTGCCGAGTCTTCCGACCACTGGGCTACCACTCCACTTGCAAACTCCATATGTTGGTTGAATATCTCAGGGCAATGTCACTGGCATTACTATCGCTCTGAGTTGGTTAAAGCAAAGGGCTAGCCCTTCACAACTCATGAATTTTGACTTAATTTGCTTTACCAAGTCAAATTACGATACAAGGAAATTTAAGTTACTTTCCATATCTTGTTTCCATAATTCAGATTGGAGCTGTTTACATTTGGACTTACGTATATAACATCATACGGGCATCTGCAAGTAAGAGAAATGAAGAGAGTATTGATGTAAATGACCCTATCGCTCCTGAAGAAATCTCCGAGAGCTGGACAGAACCATTGGTTTCAAAGGGTAGCCGAAGGTCCGAGGACTTCGAAGCTCTAGCTGAATCACCTCCCACAGGATCCGGGGATAAAGTGAGAGTTTCTTCCCTTTTCCCTACTGCCATGTCTGATTATGGGATTTGCTGGAAAGGAAAACAAAGGAAAAGAACTTTAACTCCCTGTATTGATTTAATTTTTTTTTTTTGTGGGGAATCAAAATACAAAGTACATTTGTGAAGAACACCTCGTCGCTTTTTCTCATTTTCTTTGCTTTAGAGCTTATTGAAATATTGAAAGGCCTAAAACTTGGTTCACAAACATTTTGATAGGTGTTAGCTATCAGGCGTACGCATACACAACCCAAGGGAATATCTCCTTTAAAAGAGAAACTTCTGTAGCCATTTTCTTGGAATAATAGCATCTAATCAAGCTGTTTTAAATCCTAATAGGCTTCAATGTACTCAAAATGATCCACTTTATGATTCAGTTAAGTTGTATTATGCGTTCCACTTTGGTTGTCTCGTGCCCCAATCGTATAAGAAGATATAAAATGGCTGTTAGAGAATATATATTAGAATCTCGTAGTATCCCGCTAATATAGTTTACCTTTTCTTTACTTCCTAATTTAGGATTCTGTTTCCCTAAATTATGGATCTCGGATTCTTTTCCTTGTAAACCTAGGCTTAGTATTGTGTATATATTTGTACTGACTATTGTGAATCAATACACAGTTTTTCATTCTTCCCACACAATAGTTTTATTATGGTATCAGAGCTACGGTTCTTAACCTAGCTTCCGCCGTGGACTTTTGCACAATCAGTTCATCTTCAATATCATATTCCCTTTTCAATCTCCACTGCCGACAACCCACTCAAATCCACCGCCAGAAATTTTTCCCAGCCTTCACGCCAAAACCAAGTCATACTTTGTCATCCTTTTTTTGTCATCAGCTACTACCACCACGTGCAACCAGTCACCCATATATCAACACCATATATCTAGCTTCCCTACCTTGTTGTCTTTCCCGTCTTCACCATGACCATATCAGAAGAAAACTCTAAACAAAAAGATGCATCTGTGATTGACACCTCTAGTCCCTATTTCATCCATTCTTCTGACCATCTAGGTCTTGTTCTGGTTTCAAAGCGTCTCAATGGCGACAACTATGGTATGTGGTATCGATCGATGGTCATTGCCCTCACAGCCAAAAACAAAATTGGTTTTGTCGATGGCACCATCGAACCACCCTCTGCATCCAAGAAGCCAATGGACTTTGCCCTTTGGGTCCGTTGTGACAAGATGGTGCTTTCATGGCTCCTGAACTCAGTCGAACCAGATTTGGCTGATGGAGTTGTATATGCGGAAACTTCCCGTGAAGTTTGGGAGGATCTCCATGATCGTTTTTCTCAAGGCAACGCCCCAAGGATTTTTCAAATCAAGAAGGCAATCGGATCTCATTCACAAGGCTCCACATCCGTTTCAGCATATTACACAAAGCTGAAAAGTTTGTGGGATGAACTCTCATCCTACCAAAACCCCCCCACTTGCTCTTGTGGAGGGATGAAGGTTTTTTTATGATCAACAAGATCAAGACAGAATCATGCAGTTTTTGATGGGCCTCCATGAAAACTTTGGTCCCGTCCGAGGACAAATTCTACTCATGAATCCCCTACCCACTGTCCGTAAAGCCTATTCTCTCATCATCCAAGAGGAAAAGCAGCGCGAACTATCGCATGGAGTTCCTGAAAATTTTTCCATGGCAGCCGCCACGCAAAGCCGCTTTAACAATCTCAAAAATACCAAGGTTCATTGTGATTACTGTGATAGAGATGGGCACACAATAACCAACTGCCGTACTCGTCTTTATCATTGTAATCACTGTGATAAAGATGGCCACACAGATGAGTTTTGTCGTAAGTTACACGGAAACGGGAGTACAGGAGGACGTGACAATCAAAAAATAGCTCGCGGCCTTGACAGCCGCAAAGGCCAACGCCAAAGCTTTAGTTCATCAGGCCGTGCAAATTCCACCCCCCATCCTACTGCACATGCGGCTCAATTCAGGCAGCCACCTACAGAAGTGGCTTCAACTAATTCTTCGGATCAACCAGCCCACTTCAATTTTTCGGACCAGAATATATTGAATGGACTTACACCCGATCAATATCAGCAGCTCGCCGCAGCCGTATCTATGGTAAAATCACAGTCATCTTCCAATGCATATGCAAATGCAGCAGGTCGGACTTCTTTCGTAATTCCTTCAATTAATTCTGTCCTTTCTGATTCTTGGATTTTGGATAGCGGAGCAACTGATCACATCACTTCTAACTCCACCCTTTTTACAAAATCTCAGTCTCCTGCTTTGCCCGTTGTCCATTTACCCACTGGTTCCGCTGCCCCTATTACTTCTGTTGGCACTGTACCTTTCAATGCGAACATCACATTGGATAATGTTTTATGTGTGCCTTCATTCTCTTTGAATTTGATGTCTATCAGTAAAATTACTGCCTCATTAAACTGTTGTGCCATTTTTTTTCCTACCTTTTGTGTCCTGCAGGACTTGGCTACGGGGAAGATGATTGGCTCGGGTAAACAACGTGGTGGTCTCTATCACATGGCACCTTTGCAAAAGGAATCTGTTGCCTGTCATGCATCCAGTACACCTACTTTGTGGCACATGCGTCTTGGACATCCTTCACTTTCTCGTCTTCGGTTACTTGCCCGTTTGCTTCCTTCCCATGCAATTTTATCTGATAATCATTGTGGGATTTGTCCTATGGCTAAGCAGACTAGAGTACCTTTTTCATTAAGTTCTATTTCATCTGTTAAACCTTTTGAATTATTACATTGTGATATTTGGGGACCTCATAGAATTCCCACTCATTCCGGAGAACGTTATTTTTTCACCATTGTCGATGATTTCACCCGAAGCACGTGGGTTTTTCTCATGCATCATAAATCTGACACACAATCTATTCTCAAATCCTTCTTTGTCTTCACTCGTACTCAATTTGATTCTACCATTAAGAAAATTCGCAGTGATAATGGAACTGAAATTTATTCCATGAGGGATTTTTTTATTGCCAATGGAGTTGAATATCAACGTTCTTGTGTGGATACTCCACAACAAAACGGAGTAGTCGAACGCAAGCACCGCCATATTCTCACTGTGGCTCGTGCTTTGCACTTTCAAGCTCATGTTCCTTTACGGTTTTGGGGGGAGTGTGTCCTAACTGCAGTGTACCTCATTAATCGGTTACCCACTCCGTTATTATCTAACAAGTCCCCATATGAAATGTTACACAAGAAAACCCCCAAATTGGATCACATTAAAGTTTTTGGATGTCTATGCTATGCTACTGTCACTCATCATTTACAAAAATTTGATTCTCGTGCCCGTCGTTGTATTTTTGTTGGTTACCCCATTGGCCAAAAAGGATACAAACTTTATGACTTGCACACACATCAATTTTTTGTTAGTCGCGATGTACATTTTCATGAGCATATTTTCCCTTACTCTACCACCCCACCTGCTCCATACCATGACAACAGCGTCCTACCCATCCCAACTCCAGATATTCCTGAACCCTTCGACTCCAACATGAACTCCAGTCCTAACCAATCACCTACAGTCCTTCCGGCCACTGCCTTGACCCAACCGACAACTCCACCTGACAGCCTCTCACCCATAACTGACCCTTCCTCTCCTGAACCCATACCACCCCATGCTTCCGCACCTCTCAATATCTCCCCACCTGACCCCCTTCCCATCCGCCAATCCACCAGACCAAAACAGGTTCCCACATGGCAAAAGGATTATCATATGCTCAACACCACATTTACTCGGGCTGATTCATTGCCTCCGGCGCCATCTGCATCTCGAGGTACACGATATCCTTTATCTAATTATCTTTCCCTCTCTCGTTTTTCCCCATCTCATTGTGCTTTTTTAGCCAAGGTTTCCGGACACACGGAACCTACTTCTTATGCTCATGCTATTCGTGATCCGCATTGGCAACATGCCATGCAAGCAGAATTGGAGGCTTTACAGAACAATAACACATGGTCTCTTGTGCCTTTGCCCCCTGGTCATAAACCCGTTGGCTGCAAATGGGTTTACAAAATCAAATATCACTCTGACGGTACCATTGAACGGTATAAGGCTCGCCTTGTTGCCAAGGGATATACACAGGTCGAGGGCCTCGATTATCTTGAGACCTTCTCTCCTACGGCCAAACTTACCACTCTCCGGTGTCTTCTCACTGTCGCTGCTGCCCGCCATTGGTTTATTCATCAACTCGATGTCCAGAATGCCTTCCTCCATGGTGATTTACATGAAGAGGTTTACATGGATCCTCCACCTGGCCTTCGCCGACAGGGGGAGCACTTAGTATGTCGGCTCAATAAGTCTCTTTATGGACTTAAACAAGCGTCCAGAAATTGGTTTTCTAAATTCTCTAATGCTATTAAAAGGGCTGGTTTTCAACAATCAAAAGCCGATTATTCTCTTTTCACCAAGGTCACGGGCAATTCCTTTACTGCAGTTCTTATTTATGTTGATGATATTCTTCTCACAGGGAATGACCTACAAGAGATGGCAGACCTCAAGTCATTTCTTCTCAGACACTTTCGTATTAAGGATCTTGGAGATCTGAAATATTTCTTGGGTATCGAATTCTCACGTTCAAAGAAAGGCATCTTCATGTCTCAGAGGAAATATGCATTAGATATCTTAGAGGATGCAGGTCTCTTAGGTGCACGCCCAGACAAATTCCCAATGGAACAACATTTGAAGCTCACCCCTACGGATGGAACACTCCTTAATGATCCTACTAAATACAGAAGACTAGTAGGTCGGTTAATTTATCTTACAGTGACAAGGCCGGACATAGTATACTCAGTTCAAACTTTGAGTCAATTTATGCAACAGCCCAGGAAACCGCACTTGGAAGCAGCTCTACGAGTACTGAGGTTCATCAAGGGGACACCTGGTCAAGGTTTGTTACTTCCAGCCACCAACAATCTTGCTTTAAGGGCTTATTGTGATTCAGATTGGGCGGGTTGTCCAACCACAAGAAGGTCAATCACAGGTTATTGTGTTTTCCTGGGTGCTTCTCTCGTTTCTTGGAAATCTAAGAAACAACCTAATGTTGCCCGTTCATCCGCAGAAGCAGAATATCGAGCCATGTCAGCCACATGTCTTGAACTCACATGGCTGCGATACATTTTACATGACTTGAAAGTCGTTCAAGACAATCCAGCACCATTACATTGTGATAATCAAGCGGCGTTACATATAGCTGCAAATCCGGTTTTTCATGAGCGCACTAAGCACATTGAGATAGACTGTCATATAGTCCGAGAGAAGTTGCAAGCTGGATTGATCAAGCCTTCTTATGTTCCTTCATGTCTTCAGCTCGCAGATATTTTTACCAAGGCGTTGGGAAAAGATAATTTCAACACTTTGAGTAGCAAGTTGGGACTTCACAACATTCACTCTCCAACTTGAGGGGGAGTGTTAGAGAATATATATTAGAATCTCGTAGTATCCCGCTAATATAGTTTACCTTTTCTTTACTTCCTAATTTAGGATTCTGTTTCCCTAAATTATGGATCTCGGATTCTTTTCCTTGTAAACCTAGGCTTAGTATTGTGTATATATTTGTACTGACTATTGTGAATCAATATATAGTTTTTCATTCTTCCCACACAATAGTTTTATTAATGGCGCAAAGGGATAGCTGCCAACTTTGAAAGCAAGAATGTAGGAAAGACTGTGTCAACTCATGTGGCATGTTTATATATACAATTTGGTCTCTGATTACTTACTGAGCTACTGTAAACCTTTTAAAACTATCGATTGGCAGGTGCCGTTTTTCAAGAAGATTCAGCAGAATATGAAGAATTTCGCGGAAAAGATCAACTTGAAGATGTTACTTGCACCATCAACGATTGGAACAGTAAGATCATACTGGTGTTTATCGCCTGGAGTCGTATCATCTTTTGCTAATTGAGTAGGGTGTCTGTTACTTTCTAGAAGTTATGTTTTACCCAAAGTTGAAAATCCTGTGGCCACGCTTTCAAAACTTTCCGACCAGGAGTAATTCTTTGCGGCCATGAGTAATTCTTCGTGGCCATGAGTAATTCCTTGCTGCCAGGAGTAATTCTTCGCGGCTAGGAGTAATTCCTTGCGGCCAAGAGTAATTCTTCGTGGCCATAAGTAATTTTTCGCGGCCAAGAGTAATTATTTGCGGCTAGGAGTAATTATTTGTGGCCATAAGTAATTCTTCGACCGTCCTGCATAGTAATCCCGCTTTCAAAACTTTGCAGCCAGGAGGTATGTAGAAGTTTGCGTCCATGATATCCCAAAACAAACCATACGCTGACCACACTGATGTAATTCTGCCATGTTCTTGATCTATACTGGCAACAGCTGAAACGATCATGGATGTAGTCCTGACTAGGTGAACTACACAAATCTAGCAGTCTAGTGTGATAGCGCGCTTTTTGTTTTCTATACCCCGGGTCCTGCACTAGGGTTCTACAAATTCAGAAAAGTGTATAACTTAATGGGTGATAGAGACATTTCATCAAAGGAAAGTCCTTCTGTTTTTGCTTTCTGTATCAAATGTTGAGTCTTGATTGTATCATCTATGTCACTGCCACATCTATACTAGTGTAGTGTGGTGGTAATGTGCATAGCGATAATGAGTGACTGCTCTTTAGCTTGATGGTGTTGTTTTCATTGATAGATAGTTGGGCTTTTGGTTGGAGTAATCACCCCGATAAGGAAGCTTATAATTGGTGACGATGCCCCGCTTCGTGTTCTTGAGAGTTCTGCAACTTTGGTGGGGTAAGAACCTTGGCTGTAGACTCCACTTTCCTTTATTTATTGCAAAGGCACTAGGTCTAATCATTGTATCAAGGACATAATATCCGACGTTGAAGTGAATCTTGGTACAATAAGAGTCCTGAAAATGGAGAGAAACATCCAATAAGAGTCCTGAAAGACAGAGAAAGGCCTCCAGGGAGGAAAAGAGGCTCCGCTTTAGCACCTGAAAATTTGTGGGTAGCTCTAATTCCGGTATGCGTATCATATAAGTCCTGCCTAAGGTGTTATTCTCATCTGATTAATGCATATGACCCTTGCAATCTGATGCAGTGTTATGGGGTCCATATATTGCAAAACTACTTGCTTTTAGCTTTTAGAGTGAAGGCCAAGTTTTTGTTGACTCACTAGTAACATATGAGCTCAATGCACTCCCTCAAGTGCAACATGTCTTGCACGTGGAGATGAAAACATCTGTGCATATAGAGGAGAAGCAGAAAGCCAAAAAATAGAAGAGCGGATGCAAATGGGGAACAATGGTAAATGAAGACCCTCGAACCTAAGATTTCTTAAAAACTATGCATGGCTCTGATACCATGTTATGTTAGCGATTGTCCCAAAAGTTTAAGTCATTTGAAAAAGGCTCAATATTATATGTCAAGCTCTCCTTTGAAATGAAATATTAAGCAAGCTGAAATTCTAGAAATTTTTTCTTCCATTATTAGTCACCTCAAGGATGCAGTTTCTGTATATGTATATCAATCAGTTTTCTAAACATACTCCTGGCCCTGCCTATTCTGCCACAGGGCGGCAGCAATCCCATCTATGACACTTATAGTAGGAGCCAACCTTCTCAAGGGTAAATTTCTATACGCCATTTTGATTTCTTCCATTATTTCCTTGACCATTAGCTCTAATCTTTCAGAAACTTTTTCTGGTTAATTTTCAGGTTTAAAAAGATCCGGAATAGGCGTGTGGGTTATTATAGGGGTCAATGTAGTCCGGTATATCGCGTTGCCCCTATGCGGTATTCTTGTTGTTAAAGGTGCACGGTATCTCGGCTTAGTCGGATCGGATGCATTGTATGAGTTTGTTCTTTTGCTTCAGTATGCACTTCCTTCTGCAATGACTATAGGTATGATCAGTTTGGGTCCATCTTCGATTTTAACCTCTTTTTTAGAACTCACTTGTTTTCACTGCTTCAATCTTAATCCTCATGTAACCTTTTTCGGTTTAATGCTCCACAACAGTCTTATGATCGAAGGGTTGGAAACTGATTTGGTAAACTTTTAAAGCCTTCTTTCTAGGGGGCTCTATTTCATTTTCTAAGGCTCTATCTTGTAACATTGTCAGATTCCTGATTAGAAGAAATATTAAAAAACAAAGAAGGCGCGCAAGTGTTTACAAACTTATTTTGAAAACAAGTTAAGGAGTCGCCGGAGGTTGGGGTAGTCGCTGTGGGGAAAGGGCTGTTGGAGGTGGTGGATGGAGGAGGGAGAGGTTGCCAGAGGCCATTGATGTTGTGGTAGGAAGGATATAATCAAAACTTTTACCAGAAACAAGTGAAACCACTTTTTTCCCACAAGCTCAAGGAATTTTTGGAAACTGTTTCCATTCTCTAGACATAACAGTCGTCAAACATGTTATCTATTTCTAGTTTCCTTATTTTGTGACCAAAAACTGAAAACAAAAACAGAAGTTCTGCGAAACATGGCTCGTAATCTCAAATATAGGATGAAACAAATGGGTTTGGTGGTTTCTTATCTTATTGTTTCGTCTGTTTCTTATGCTACTCCTATAGGCTTGGCAGGAGAGTCAACTAGTGTTGTACCTGTTGGATACACTGGGTTGGAAAAAAACGCCAATGCGATAATTTTTTTTTCCGTGCATTGAACAGACACAACTCTAGTATAGGATGAAACAAATGTGTTTGGTGGTTTCTTATCTTATTGTTTCTTCTATTTCCTATGCTACTCCTCTAGGCTTGGCAGGAGAGTCAACTAGCGTTGTACCCGTTGGATACACTGTGCCGGGAAAAACACCAATGCAATTTTTTTTCCTCCATGCATCGTACGGGCACAACTCTAGTGTAGGATGAAACAAATGTGTTTGGGGGTCTCTTATCTTATTGTTTCTTCTGTCTCCTATGCTACTCCTCTAGGCTTGGCAGGAGAGTCAATTAGCGTTGTACCCGTTGGATACACTGGGCCTGGAAAAAATGCCAATCCGATTTTTTTTTTCCTGTGCATCAAAACGGGCACAACTCTAGTATAGGAGGAAACAAATGTGTTTGGTGGTTGCTTATCTTATTGTTTCTTCTGTTTCCTATGCTACTCCTTTAGGCTTGGCAGGAGAGTCAACTAGCGTTGTACCCATTGGATACACTAGGCCAGAAAGAAACACCAACGCTATTTTTTTTTCACGTGCACCTAGCGGACACAACTCTAGTATAGGATTAAACAAATGTGTTCGGTGGTTTCTTATATCTTTAATGTTTCTTCTGTTTCCTATATAACTCCTCTGGGCTTGGCAGGTACAATCACTCAGTTGTTTGAGGTTGGAGAGAGTGAATGTTCTGTTATTATGCTATGGAACTATGCTGTGGCTTCACTCTTCCTCACACTGTGGACAGCCTATTACATGTGGATTGTGTCCTGAATCCATCTTCTTTATTCTTTTATTTCTTCGGCCCTTCCTGGCAAACACACAGATTGTGGAGTCTGAGAAATCTATTGATACCTCCTTTCTGCTGTACTATTTTGTTCTTATTTTTTTGGCAAGTGTGGCAGATGAGCATTCAAGATTGTATTGAGGATACATTGTTCACATGGATTGAAGTGTATTGAGATAAATGTGAGAACCGGAGGCTTTGGTTTGGTTTGTTCTATACTCCTGTTTACGGATGGTGGGAGTTAGATTGCTCCGTTTTCCTCCAATGGGTACGAGTAAGGGCGTAAATGGTTCAGTTTGGATGAGGTGGAGAAGTTAAAGAGGGAATTTCAAATACGAAACTTTTGACACCCACGCACACGAGTTGTGTCTTGTGTGCCCAACTATGTGAGTTTGTGTGCAAGTGTTAAGATACCCGCAGTTCAAAATATACTTCAAAATGTAAAACATAGATGTAATTCGAACGTGTAATTATCGATGCCCATCATGAAGATCAATTTGAGTAACCACCTCATTTTAAGGAACAACTCAATAAGATCAACAAGCTCGGGAAGAGCTCACCTCTCTCGAAACACATAACCAATGCTGCAATAATTATCCTGTTTGATTCAGTTTGGATCGTTATGGGCTCATTTCCAATGTATCAAGAAGTAGTTTTTTCCGTTATATGGGATCATCTCGATTGTAACGAGAACAAGAACTAGTTTTTTTCCCCATAGTATAGGAGGTATCCTCATACTCAAACGGAATAAGACTAATCCCTCTTAAACAGGCCGTAGGGAACCATGTAACGACCCTGATTTTTGGTAAATAAAAATTTTGTTAAATATTTGAATTTTTTTTATTTACTTGGATTGCTTTAAAAATTTCTTTTAAATTCTTATAATCCGTCATAATTAGATTTGAAACTTGTAAAATTGAATCATTTTACTCCGGACAATTTAGTCCTTCTCTCATGACTAGTATACTTGTAAACATACTCGTATATTTTTCCTAGTAAGTAAATAATATCTTTAAATTATATTTCTCGGCTGGAAATCCTACATGGCAAGTATAGTTAGTTTTAACCGATTAGTTAGCAAACCCTAACTACCGTTTGGCTTAGTGATGCATCGATGTCGGGTGGTTAGTAGAAAAAATTTTGGTCTTTGCCTTGGCCGTTGCTTGACTGCTTTGCTTTGGCTTAGCTAGTCGCCTTGGCGTCGGGTCGCCGCGAGCTTGCCTTGGCATCGAATTCATTTGTCGCTTTGCTTGCGCGCGCCTTGGCGTCGGACTGCATTGCATCGGCATCGTCATTGTCGCGCTTGCTTCGCTTTGGCGTCGGCTCAGTGTCAGGCTGCCTTGCCGCGTCGGCTCGCTGTCGAACTGCCGCTAACTGGCGTCGGCTCTTGTCGAACTGCCATGCCTTGGTCGGCTCGGCTTGTCGAACTGTCCGGCATCATCGGCTTCTGGGCATCGCCTCGCCTGGCGTCGAATTGTTGCTGGTCGCGGTTCGCTGGCGTCGGTGTCATTGTCCGGTTGCTCTCTGCCTTTGCCATCGGATTCTGCTTAGCGTTTGGGCGCTTTGCTTTTACCTTAGCGTTCTTTGGCGGTTGCCTTGCTCGGCCTTGCCTTGGCGTTCTTTGGTTGCTGCGTGCTCGCCCTTTGCTTGGCTACCGCTACCACCTCGACCATCGCTAACTGGGCGGGCACGCCTTAGCCAGCTTTGTAGCGGGTTGGCCACACCCGCTTTGCTAGCCGTGCCTTGGCCCGCACTTGGCCACTTTGCCAATGTTTGCCTTTGGCCCGCTTTGCTAGCGGGCTACCTTGGCCACGCCACGCCTGCCTTGGCGTTTGGCACGGTCGGGCTTTAATATTCCGTTGATTAGGCGATTTCTACAAAATACAACCAAAATACCACTCGAGCAATGAAAGCCTAGATTAAGTATCGTTAATTAATTAGAATAGCCTAATGCCCACTTAGCCTAATCAATTCTTCTTAAACCTAGGTGAACCTTTGAACCTTCCTATAACCTGGTGAACCCTTATGGAACCCTTTGGACCCTTTGACTTTACCCATTGGTCAATAAAAGTTAGGAAAACTTTTATCCATTGGACTGATAACCGCTAAGGGCGACCAACCATGAGAGAGTAACACTTGGAGCAAGAAGAAGAGGGAAGAGGGGCCAACCATGGGAGCTTAACACTTGGAGCAAGAAGAAGAGCGGAAGGGGCCAACCATAAAGGAACAACACATGGAGAGATAGAGAGGAGGGGGCCGGCCATGGAGGAGAGGAAAGGCCAGGTTTTTGCCTATAAATAGCCTCCCTCACTTCTCATTCAACTCACACCTTCAAGCATTGCTCCATCTCTCTAAAACCCATTCTGTTTTCTGGACAGCATACTGTCCTCCGAAAACTCCATTTTTTCTCTGGGCGAAAGTCATTTCTAGGAACAACGTCCTCCACAAAAGTCGTAAAACACTTCGAGAGCTTCAGTTTAGACCCAAGAACCACCCCAAACGGTCAAGAAATGACCAAGATATTGCCATCCGAAATTCAGTGAAATTCTCGGATTTCTAGTCCAGATAGCTTACTGTCACCTCTTTATCCCCATTTTTCTCCTGGCGAAAATCGTTTTTAGGAACAACGTCCTTCACAAAAGTTGTAGAAAACTTCGAGATCTTCGATTTAGACTCAAGAACGATCTTATTCGGCCAAGTATTGACTGAGTTACTGCCATCCGAAGTCCGGTCCAGATTTGGAAGTTTTACCGCCCGTAGAATTTTTCAACTAGCGTATTCGGCCCCGACTAGTTTCGGATCAAGGTAGATTAATCTATACTCATCTTCCCTAGTATAACTTTAAGTTATGTTTGCTTATGATAAGGCAAGTTAAATTATTAGAAAGCTTGTTTTACAAAAATCTTGAAATGAAGATACAATCTTGTAGACTTTTCCTATACTTCTTAATCCTAAGTATATTTCCTTCTTTAAGTATATCTCAAGTTGGTATGATGCTTGTACATCAATAGGCTTGTTAGTTAATAAACTTGTCTTACTAATGGGAATGTAACTTGTTGAATAAACAATTTTCACGTCAATAAACATATGTTGTTTCGAACTTCCCACAAAAGAGGAAAGAACGGATTTTTGAAATATAAACTTGATTCGAAAGTACTCGTATTATTGTCTTGAGGACGGTTATGAGCATGATTGTATCACTTGAGGCATACGAAGTTGTTACTTACTTCAAACGTTTGAAAGCCGTGATTGTCTAGGTCGCTTATAATGGTATTAACATGTTGAATAAATGACTTTTAATCCTATAAACATATGTTGTTTTATTGAACTTCCAAAAGGAAGGAAATACGTTTTTACTTTAAAGATAAAGTGTTGTAAGTATTCGTATTTTGATCTTTCGGATGATCATAAGTTTGTCTATATATTACTTGCATTACTTGTGGTTATTTAAGGATGGTGATGAGCTTGTTTATAAGACTGCTTGCATAATCTTGCTAGTTTAGATTACAATGAATGATTTTATATGATTTATGATGAGAAAAGTCCTACCGCGGAGTCTATGCATGAGAACGAGACACGGAAATCGAGAAAAAAGAAACATGACATCTAGGGTGTGGTTGATATGGATAAAAAGGGTTAAAGACAAGGTGTGATTTAAAAACGCAATGTGGCCGGACTTGCCCATTGTGAGAATGCGTGTTACAAATGATGAAATATTTTCGAAACTATATAATGACCAAATGTGGGTGCATTATGTGAGTGTGTGTGTGTTGTGTGCCAATGGGAACCCGGCGCGGCGGAACCATTGAGAGGATACTCGGGAACCCGGCGCGGCGGAACCGAGGTTGGGTGTGTAGCTTGGTTATCTGTAGAGAGGAGCCAATGCAAATGTGTGCCAATGGGAACCCGGCGCGGTGGAACCATTGTGAGGATACTCGGGAACCCGGCGCGGCGGAACCGAGGTTGGGTGTGTTAAAAATGATTTTGAAATGGAAACGTGTGCCAATGAATCCGTGGTGGAGGAACCATTGTGAGGATACTCGGAATACTGGCGGAACCGAGGTTGGGTGTGTTAAATGTGATTTTCAAAATGTTGATTTGGATAATAAAAAGGATTTCGGAAACATTGATGAATATGGTGACACGGTCTACGACGAGTCGCGTAGGAGAAACTCAGATATCACCGACACCAACGATAGAATAGTGTATGTGGATGTATCATTTGCCTTGTTAAACATGTATGTGTTATTCCACTGCTTGTGCTAGAGTTGGTGTCTTTGCTTTTTACTCGATATTGGTAAATTATGGGTTAACGGGTATAGGATTATTCTGTTGAGCTCTTGTGGCTCATGGTGTTCAACTGGTGACTCGACATATTATATCGGTGGTATTGAGTATAATGTGTCGATTTATGAATGATGAAGATGAACAGTTTGGATCGTTATGGGCTCATTTCCAATGTATCAAGAAGTAGTTTTTTCCGTTATATGGGATCATCTCGATTGTAACGAGAACGAGAACTAGTTTTTTTCCCCATAGTATAGGAGGTATCCTCATACTCAAACGGAATAAGACTAATCCCTCTTAAACAGGCCGTAGGGAACCAACACCCAATGATGGAAAGGAGGGAGAAGTAAAGTAGGTAAGAGGGAGACCATTGGACTGGCCTATGAGGCTACCCAAATGGATTTTCACCTCCTATCTAGCTAGCTTATCACCAAAAATCAAACTCGCAACTCCAAGGTGGAAGCAAACCCGTGGCCAGCGGAGGCAACCACCCCTCGCCAGTGGAGACAACCCTTGTTGGATATCGAGAACAAATTAGTAGTAGTTACGAGTGCTACATTTGCAATCATCTTCAAAACAAATTGATTTAAGTTTAAATAATACCAAGTCAATTTTTGTAGTACCCATCAAAAGATAATTAGACCCTGTTTTGCTAAGCATTTTTTTTTAAATACTTTTGTCTTTATCAAAAAAAATTTCGTATTTTTTAGTTTTGCGCAAAACTTTTATGAATTATTAAAAGTAATTTTTTTACTTTTATTCAAATAATTTGGAAAATAAACTTTTTTTTACCAAAAATAATTATTTTTGCTAAAAAGTGGTTATTTTCTAAAATATTTGGGTTAATGTAATTTTTTTTCCCGATTTCTTTAAACGAATCAATAATCCACAAGAGTTTGTCACAAAATTAACAAATGCGAAAAAAATTTGGACAAGAACAAAAACGAAAAAAAATCCTAAAAATTATTAGTGGGACGAGGTCTTAAATTTAGTAAAGTTGCATGGATGATCTTGTACCTTGGCTGTAGTACCCATCAATAGATCCAACGGTCATAAACCACGAATCCATCCTCTCCCGTAAATACTCTATCACTGCCCTAAAACCCCATTCCATTCCCCCCGCCTTCTTCATCTTCTTCCCAATTTCTGCAACTCTCATGACATCCAAACCCTACACTCAAAAACCCTAATTTCAATCCTCCCAACAAAACCCAATATCCAACCTTTCAACCAAACCCTTCTCTCTCTCTCTCTCTCTCGGCTATTTTCGTTGGATGCACGGTCAGTATTTTTATCCTCTTTCCACGTTTAGACACGGGTTTTATGCAGATTGAAATTTAACAGTCCACACATCATGATTGCATTCCCCCAAGTTTCACTCGAATATATAGCAGAAATAGTGTAATATTTTCCCTATTGTTGTTTCTTGTTGAAATTAACGAAAGTGATTAGATTAGAAATGGGTTGTCCTTATCCCGTCTTTTTGCTGTTAAAGTTTCAACCTTTGGCTTGGTTGGATCAGATTCGTCACATCAGTTAGCTACACCAGACCCAGTTTTCCTTTTTCACCACTGTTGGCTTTTGTTGGTGTAGTTGTTTGGGTCCGAAAGCGAAAGTATAGCTAGTGATTAGATTGGATATGGAGTTTGAACCGTTGGGTATGGGGAATGATGTTATAGAATTCGACATGATGGGGCTGGGTGATGATACTGTTGACATTGACCACCAACTTGACGATGACGATGGCCTCCTTATTGAAAATTCGTATGGCAGTGGGGGCAGTAGGGCCGTTGGAGAGCTTTATCTTCCTGAAGGGGACACTAACCTTGAACCCTATGAGGGTATGGAATTCGAATCGGAGGAGGCCGCCAAGGCCTTCTACAACTCGTATGCCAGGCGGGTTGGTTTTGGTACCCGTGTCAGCATGTCGCGTAGGTCTAGACGGGACGGTGCCATTATTCAGAGATCGTTTGTGTGTGCCAAAGAGGGGTTTCGTGTCGAGAAGGAGAAAAGTGGGCGTGATGATGGTCCTAGGATTAAACGCCCCCGTGCCGAGACTAGGGTTGGCTGTAAGGCCACATTGGTAATTAAGATTCAGGATTCCGGTAGGTGGGTTGTCTCCGGATTTGTCAAAGAGCACAACCATGAGCTAGTCCCGCCTGATAAGGTTCATTGCCTCCGGTCACACCGCCATGTGTCTGGCTCGGCAAAGTCCTTGATTGATACCTTGCAGGGGGCTGGCATTGGCCCTAGTGGCATTATGTCTGCGCTGATTAAGGAATACGGGGGAATTACCAATATTGGGTTCACCGAACGCGACTGTAGGAATTATATGAAGAGTAGTAGGCAGAGGACTCTTGGTGGGGACACTCAGATCTTGTTAGACTACTTGAGGCAGAAGCAGTCTGAGAATCCTGCGTTCTTTTATGCTGTGCAGGGGGACGAGGAACGGTTCATGAGTAATATCTTTTGGGCTGATGCTAAAGCAAGGGCTAATTATACCTATTTTGGCGATACGGTTACGTTTGATACCACTTATAGGTCTAATCGCTATCGGTTGCCTTTTGCACCGTTCACTGGAGTAAACCATCACGGACAGCCTGTATTGTTTGGCTGTGCACTTTTGATAAATGAATCTGAGGCATCTTTTGTCTGGCTATTTAGAACATGGCTTGAGGCGATGAGCAACCGGCCTCCGGTCTCAATCACCACTGATCATGATCGGGTGATTCGGTTGGCCGTTACAGAGATTTTTCCTGGGACCCGTCACCGTTTTTGCAAATGGCACATCTTCAAAGAAAGCCAAGAGAAGTTGTCCCGTGTGCTTTCTGAACATTTGAATTTTGAAGCTGAGCTTCATAAATGTGTGAACCTGTCTGAATCCACAGAAGAGTTTGAATCTTGTTGGCTGTCCCTTATTGATAGATATGATCTTCGGGAACATGAGTGGCTTCAAACTATTTATGCTGATCGCCTACAGTGGGTCCCTGTGTACTTGAGGGACACATTCTTTGCAGAAATGTCAATAACACAACGAAGTGACAGTATGAATTCGTACTTTGATGGGTATGTCAATGCGTCAACAACTCTTCAACTGTTTGTTAAGCAATACGAGAAGGCCTTGGAGAGTCGCTATGAGAAAGAAGTTAAGGCAGATTATGATACATTGAACAGTGCACCAATATTGAAAACCCCATCTCCAATGGAGAAACAAGCAGCTGCGGGTTACACAAGGAAACTGTTCATGAAGTTTCAGGAGGAGTTAGTTGAGACACTTACTTTCTTGGCAACCAAAGTTGAGGATGAGGAGGCACTCACCACTTACCGAGTTGCTAAATTTGAGGAGAATCACAAGGCTTACTTTGTCAAATTAGATTCTTCACAGATGAAAGTAACTTGTAGTTGTCAGATGTTTGAGTTCTCTGGACTTTTATGCAGACATGTACTGTCAGTCTTTAGGGTGACAAATGTTCTTACTCTGCCATCGCGATATATTTTGAAACGGTGGACGAGAAATGCTAAGAGTGGTGTGATGTTGGAGGAACATCCAAATGATTCGATGAGTAGTTCTAAAGAATCTCAAACAGTCAGATACAATAATCTTCGCCATGAGGCCCTTAAGTTTGTAGATGAAGGTGTGAATACTGTTGAAATTTACGATGTGGCAATGGGGGCTCTAAGGGAAGCTGCAAGTAAAGTTGCTGTTGAGAAAAGTAAAGGTGGGAGGATGACTAATGTCAATGAAACTAGCAGAAAAAGCCATGCCAGTCTCAGAACCCATGCCAATGATACTACTGGGCTTCCTCAATGGGGTTCAGAGTTATCTCAGTCTGAGGTGAGTTGCTTTTATTTTTTGATTTCTTTAGTTTAGTCCTTATTTTACTGAATTAATTGATCTTTATTTTTCTCCCCTTGTTGGTCTCAATCACATCTGAGATGCCTTTCAATTCTTATTTTTTCTTTACTATTACTGAATTGAAGTAATAAAAGATTTGAAAATCACCATGTTGATATAAGGAGGGGTGGCACCCATCATTCTCATTGAATTTTTATTTTTTTGGTTTGGATTTTATCAGTTCTTTGACATATAGGGGTATTCCTGTCTATCATATAGGCTGAACAAGTGTCACTATTATAGAGAGGAATTGTATATTGAATATTTGAACTTTCAAATTTAAGAGACCACTCATTAGTGACTCTGAAGGGCTACTTGTGTGGCATTGCTTCAGGGGCATGTCAGAATGTCAATTTATGTTTCCAATTAATGTACATCAAAGCAATTATCGTCTAAATGTCCTGACTCTGGTGAGTCTGGTGACTCTTTTGAAGGAAAACTATCATCTAAATGTCCTGCTTTTGTATGTGTACCTTTTAACTTGATACAATGCACTGTAAGTTTTAGCCTGGCTAATTGGGTTAGTATTGGCACTTACTGAATTAGGTAGCGCAGCGTTGTACGGTCTGTGGCAAAATCTTTTGTTTAGATTCTAGAGATCTTACCCTATTACTGTTGAAGAATCCGTCTCAAAACCAATTGGTATGAGTGGAGCGGTCATCCATGCCCATTTATTAGATTCATAGGTCATAAATAACCGATATGGGACAAACTCTATCGACTGCGGTGCCCATCTATGTCCAGTGTTTGCCATGCAGAGATTTTGTAATCAAATTTAATGATACCATATAAGCATGAGAGAGAGAGAATAATTGATGTGAACAGGAAAAGTGGAGCAATGGCTTTAGGTTCTACTGCTTCCAAATGTCTTATGCATGGCTGAAGATTTATTTTGCGTTCCATGTTAGAGAAATCCCATGTGCATAACAAATGGGTACCATCTCTTACATGGGGGTAACGAAGATTCTATCTTTGTTAAAAGTGGCACAGGTCAAGTTGTGATGCAAATACTAGGCAGATCCAACTTGTTCTTATTGTGCAAATCTGAATACCATAATTATTTATGTCGGGAAATTTCTGAATTTTCACCAGAGTACTAACCCTGAGCTATAGCTTGCACATACCTACATAATACCTCTACTACATTTTCAACAACGTTCTTGTGGTCATAGGTAGTGCTACTCAAACTTTGTCGTAGCGATGCTTTGTCATCTCCCAGCCATTATACATATGCAGCCCTCGAGATTGAATATTAACAAAATCTGAGTTCCTAACTTGACTTACTGCTATGTTCTGAGCCTTTGGTCTCAGAGGGACACCATATATAACTCGTCAACTAAACCTTGTCCTTTTTCTATTTCTAACTTTTATGTGCAGGCAGCAACTTTTTCTTTTTAGTTCCTTTACATTAGCAATATGTGTTGATTTGTTAATCCGCCTCCCTATGTTGACATTTGGTTTTCATGGTTATGGATATGTAGTTGTGGAAATGGTAATGGCGAATTGATGTTATTCTGATTTGATTCTTTTAACGGTGGTGCTTAGTATGGAGTTTTGTATGGAGGTTCTCTGACCATTTTGGCTAACCTAATCTATTGAACAATTTTCGTAGGACGAGCAGGAGAGGAAGATACGAAAACTAACCCGCCAGCTTGAGCATGCACAACGGAAGTGCGAAGTATATAGGGCCAACTTACTTGCAGTTTTGAAAGATATTGAGCATCAGAAACTACAGCTGACAGTTAAAGTTCAAAGTATTAAGTTAGGTATGAAAGACTAGTAACTTTTGAATAGAAATGACAGTTTTCTCTCTGTCTCTGTCTCTCTCTCTCTCTCTCTCTCTCTCTCTCTCTCTCTCTCTCTCTCTCTCAGGTTTTTGAGAATGCCTAACTTTTCCACTTGAAAATGGATCCTTGTGAACACGACCCAACTTTGTTGATTGGATTAGGGTTTTGATTCCGTGACTAATTCGAACTAGTGGGGAATCTTGCAATGAATCTGGTGTTTGTCTTGCTTAAGCAGAGTTGTATTCGAGGGGAAGTGTGTTTCTGCTTTCCAGAAAGGGTTAAGGTTACTAGTCGAACAGACGGTTGAATTTTTTGTTGTATGACAAACAAGCTATGTAGTAAAATTAAGTAAAAGAAAATGAACTACACAAGTGTACATGTTAAAAATGAAAGTGGTATTTATTGAAATTGGGACTGGAGAATGTCACTATCTAATAGGGAATTGGAATGTCAAGACATGGTTTTGAAGGCAAAAATGTCCCTCAGCTAAAATCGTTTCACTTTCATTCCCCTTTTGTCTCTATTATCAGAGGTATAAAAGAACAAGTCATGAATTATAACGGACTACATTGAGTATTAGTAAAGACCAATTTTTCTATCAATATGGATCAAATCATATTTTTTTTGAGAATTTTATCCCAAATAATTGACTATTGTTTGAGGTATAAAAAGGCAAATTATTAAAGGACTACGTTATGAATTACTAGTAAAAATCAAATTTTCTGTTAACATGGACGAATCCATATTTTTTGAGAGAATTTTGTCCCAAATAATTGACTATTGTTTGAGGTATAAAGAGCAAGTCATTGAGTTCATTAAGTATAAAGGACTACGTTAGGTATTAGTAAAGACAACATGAACACTACCCTATTTGCACCCAAAAATTTACCCACCCCCACTAGATTCACCCCAAAAAACACAATTTTTATTCCTCAAACCCTAGATTATTCATAAAACTACAACCCACAAATCGGCAACTTTTTTGGCTGACGATGCTGGATCTGAAGGTCAGGAGGGAGAGAGAAGCAGTCAAGTGCTACAGTGACTCGCTGGCTTTGTCGAGTCACTGGAAGCTTCAGAGTTCAGACCATCTCCAACCTCCTCTGTCTCTCTCTCACCCAATAACCTCCTCTGTACCTCTCACCCCTCCTCTGTCTATATGCGTGCATGGGAGTGCATTTTTGCTGGGAAATTAGAATGATATTAAGGGGGTATATTAGTCTTTTTATGTGGCCCTTTTCATGTATTACGAATTAGTTTTCTCCATTTCATATCTAGAGCAATTTCATAAAAATTAGTCCATGACTTGAGACTTATTTGCCCCAATGGCCACTGAACCGTAATTCCCCCAATAACGAACAGAAGCAGCTGCAGACTTCGAGACTTGTCTTTCACTATAATTGAAGTGAGATTTTACCTGGAACTTTTCTTCTTTAAAGCAATGTTACCTTTTATCTGGAACCTTTCTTCTTTAAAGCAATGTTACCTTTTAAGAGGATCAAACTGCAGAGCCTCTAACACACCCTCAGTCGCATGCGCGAGCACACAGAATTTACAGAAGGAACTGCAAATATTTATTAACTATATTCAGATACTTGAAGCACCTAAAAGCTTCAGAACCTGAACTGTTACACCATTACATCCATTTATCAAGGTGGTCTTTTAAGTTAATTAACTGAATGAAGTACGGAGAAATGACGAACACCACAGATTTAGTATACATATGGTGTAACTGTGGGAGTTTTCGCGGGTATGGGTTGTCAATTGGAATCTCTGATCAAAGAATTCTCAAGTGAAGATCCGGATAGCCAGCCCTTGTTTTGTGCCTCTCGAAGAGGTCGTGAAGTGCTTCAACAAACTGGCAGTGTACTTCATTGACCTTCAAAATGAGTTGAAGCAAAAGGGCAAGAAAAGGTTAAAACAGCGAAGTTGATACCTAGGACTTCAAAAGCTTGTGTGGCTTGCAACCCTATTGACAATAACCTCCATTGCAAACCAATATATATTCATTTCAAAAGCAAATGCGTATTCTTAAGTGAAGTGAAGTAAAACGATCTAGGTAGGTAGCTTGACGGATATTTATTACATCAAAATATATGATTCTTTGGGTAAATAGGGGGAGGTTCACTAGTCAAAACCAAAAGGAAAAATGAAAAATGTTTAGGTTTGACTTCTCCCTTAAAATGTTGCAAAGCCTCACAAGTTCTCATGTAGACAAAGGTTTTAAATTAAGCTCTAATCTTACGGCAAACTATATCGGTCAGAATATATATATTTTTGATAAGTAATTATATTAGGAAGAAGGCATTAAGGGAATGTCGCCCGTATACAAGATATTGGTCAGAATATAAGTGCAGGTAAAAGCCTGGTTGAGTGTCGAAGTATAGATTTCTCAGCATCCAAGTAATTTATACATGCATCTGGTCGAATTAACGAAAACAAAATACCCCAATAAAGATAAAACTCCCAAGTGTAAAGGCAGGGCATTCAGTCCCTAAACTGCCATTGACATGCAAATGAACAAGAGTGAGTGCTCTAGGACGTAAATACATACCGCACAGTTGAGCAGTATGAATGGACAAACATAACATATTTTTACTCTATTTAAGAGGCTGTAATGAGCAACAATACCTCTTCCATGGTGGGATTTGGATTTTTCTTGACTTCAATTGGTCGACCAACCACAATGTGCATTGGATGTCGATAAGGTAATGGAGACCTGCAGGAGAAGCATTATGCGATGAGTTCAATCAGCTCCAGAGGCAGTTAAGCAGGTAAGAAGAACGAAAAGGTATAGACATATAGACAGCTCCCTAGGAGTGAAAACGTACCCAAAGATACCCCAGAAGATAATCGGGGTGAATTTAATAGCTCTAGAAAATTGCATGTACAGTTTCCCACTAGGCTTCCACCACTTATAGACGTATGACTACAGTAGAAGTGAGAGGGACAGAGAGATGTTACGCTTGTTCAAGGCAGAGTTAAGAATAGTGGTAATAACAATAACCAACAAATTTTACATGGAAATAAAGAAGTACATGGCAGAAAGATATAGATGACTAAATAAGCAAAACCAATGAGAAACGAAGATACAAAGTAGGAAGGGTGGCAGTTTCTTTATCGCAGGCCCATGCATTCAAAATTGGTAGCCTAAACAAATAAAGTAATTCCAAGACTAGCACAACAGACAAGCTTGAGGTATGCGCAAGCATCTTACAATGAGAATCTATTACATTTACTGCTGTCCAAATTACCAAGGAGGAAACAATTAAAGGAATGGTACCTGACCAAAACAAAAAACTGGAACCAGGGGCCGGCCCATCTCCATAGCTATCCGTACAAATCCTCTTCTTGACTTTAGAAATGCAACCTAAAGAGAGAGAGAAAGAGCAGAGGAAGAGGTGAGTAAAGAGAGAAGTTAGTAGTTGAGCATTTTTCTTTTGAATAAACAAGGTCTAGCTGGATAGCTTGACTGCCTATTTTGACTGATCTCATCAGGCTGAGATGACTTACTGCATGATCTGTACCAGAAAGACCCTAGGAGTCATTTGACAACGAGGAGAATATCTCCATAGCCACAGTGGGAGCCCCAAATGTTCACCCACATACATCATAAAATATTCACAGTAGTCGATCACAGGTTGTAAAAATATGAACGTGTACAATATTCCAACACAGAGAGAGGGAAAGCCAGAGAGAAGATTAAGAGCCAATTACAAATGAAATTGTTGGTGCATATGATTAACCTTCAATCAAGATATAGATACAGCTTATCTCGGTAAATAAAAGAACTCTAACGACAATGAGTGTGAGTTAAACCTCAGAGCTGTGTTCCATGTGAATTATCTCCTGCACTCCACCCGGCACTATGATGCAGCTATAACCAGCTGCCAATAAGGAGACAAAAATTTTCCTTGAAGCAGGCGCAAGTCCCAACCATGTCCATATATGTCTGAGGAATGGTGTGTAGAACACCTGTTTTTGTGGGAATCACAAGTTAATACACAAAGAAAGCTAAGAATGGCTTCATCAACTTTACAAGTGTTCAAGCAGAAGGGTTGTACTTGGTATTCTTACAGCAGTACTCGCAAGGACCTTAATTTTTGGAAGAGGCATGAAGCCTGTGAGATCGGCAAGTGCAACAACACCAATGGGCAAAACTGAATGCGGTTCAAAGCCAAAAACTGCACAAACCACAGGCTTATTCGTTATTTGAGCAAAAGAAGAAAAAATAAACTGGAGTTGTCAGCACATCGTAAGGTTAGAGTTTCTTAGAGATCAGAGTGGAATAAAATTAACGCAGTTCACCAGACTAGTTCTTTATTTCATTAATGAACCGCAGAAAAAATAAAGAGGACTTGTGCAAGATAAAATGTAGAAGTTCCATCATACATCACATTAGTATTTAGTAGTACAAACTATACAACAATTAGAATGGTTTTTATCAAGATGTGGGGAAAAGCAACTCATGAAAGTCCATCCTTTATATCAACCATCAGTTATATGCATATTTTAACCACATGATAATCGATCCACATTTGGCAGAAGCAAAACCATTTAAAATTCATCGTTATATGGTATACCTAGCTTGCTAGATTGAAAGTATTAACCAAGGAGAGTTGAGAACATGCTAAGGGTAAAGGCCTAAAGTATAACGTAAGAACTTGTCAACCACCCAGTATCACTCACAAGAAAGCAATCAAAAGTATAGAAATTCAACCCATGAGAGAACTACCAAAAAAACATTAGGACTTCAAGGGAATTGCTTCGGAGAAGAGACAGTGAACTCGTAGACAGAAGCCCCTTTCTAGCAAAGGACCAATATAATTCTGGAAGCTGTCCTTGCTTGCACATTTTTAAGCTAGATATGAGGATAACTTTGAGCCAAACCCAATAGTGTATTTTGTTAGTTGGATAACAACAATCAATTTATGGCAAAAACCATTGAATTTAGGGCTGGCAATCTTGAAACTGGCCTCATAAAGTGATAATCACCAGTCTTATATTGTGCAACACATCCAACAATGATGATTGATGGGTTAAACAAAAGAAGCCATAATGATTTAGATACATACAAATTTAGTAAGGAGTATAATGAAAAAGAACAAGAAAAAAGGAGGGTACAGAAGCTTGCCATAGGCCTGGTTTGGATCGAAGGCTTTGATATCCTCCACATGTAAAGTCGCTGGGAAATAGCCACAAGCATGTTTGCAGATATACCTGAAATTCGTCAAGTTATCAGTATTGTTCTGTAACCAACACTCCATTTGGAATTACTGAGAAATCACATACAATCTGTGTCCTGAACAAGCAATTATTTGTACAAATCTGCATAAGTCAAAATCGCTGACCTTGCTAATTTCCGACCCCCTTTGCTTTTATCGTCCATCGGAATCACCATAAAAATCACAAGCAACCCCAATACCCTGAATGACAAGAAACGGTAGCAAAATTAACAAAACAAACATACTTGGGCAATCTCCAATCCCTTCTCACTTTGTTCTCATCATTTATCAAAATATTGTTGGTTCTCATAAAATATTTGAATGAACACTCAACCTATCAGCGAACTCATTCCAATCAATTTTTCTATCAAGTATCAAAATTGGAAAAACTTCAAATCTATCCCTAACACTACTACTTCAAAATTTGGTCAAAAAAGTCTTTTAATCCTTGATCAGGTGAAAACAATCAGGTCTTAATTTGATATCAATTTGGTGCAAGAATTGTATCTCTTCTTTTTCCTTTTATTTTTCCCATCAAACTCCAATTTGATGAAATTATTTTAGAATACTTAGACATGCCCTTTCTCAGCAACACATAACTAAACAAACAAATCAACCCTTACTACCCTTACTTCTTTCTTTCCCCTCCTCAATCTTGAGTATAAGTTTGGTTAAGAACTTGATAATTAAAGAACCTAATTTAATGTCAACAACTCCGGTGGTTCTCCATTAAATTCAACCCTCTCAAGTCTCAACCTAAAGCAAAAACTCATTTAACCCCCTTTCTTAATATGAAAGTTCCAGTCCTTACTCTACTAAACACTCCATCTTGACCTTATCAAAAATTCAACCCTTTTCCCCATACCTTCTCCGATTTCAAAAATTTGATCCTTCCTTAATTCCATATATATATATATATATATATCACTCTGGCAAAATGATTGGAGCTCAACCCCAAGGGGTTGGCCTAGTGGTAAAGGCTTGTGACTTGGGCGTTTTCTCAGATTTGAAACCTCTTAGGTGCAATGAACTCTTTTGGGGCCAGTCCATAGAGAGTTTTGCTAAACCTTTGACTTTAATTAGGACCCCGCAAGTTTGCGGCGGAATTGGTCCAGGATTAGTCGGGGCGCACGAAAGCTAACCCGGACACCTGCTCTTGCAGATTAAACATGTCAATAAGTACCAACAAACACACATGCATATAGGTATATATATCCAGAGAGAGAGAGAGAGAGAGAGAGAAGTTACGCGAAGAACTTGGGAAGGGGAAGGAAGAGGAAGGAAGCAATGACGATAGCGACGTTGAGGTGGATAGCTCCGAGCCAAAGAATCATGGCCAGAGTCGTGTGAATTACCGATCCTTTTGACCCCCGGAACTCCGTCGGCGCGACTGACGGCGGCGTCGGCGGCCGGATTCCGTCAGCCGTCTCGGTCGCCATGCGGAAATCGGAATCGGGAGCCGAAAAGTCGCGGCACTTTCCCTCGAGTGGTAAAATGAAGCGTGGATTCGAACCATACACACGGGCGTCTGTATGTATATATCTAGAAAAAAAAATACTATTTTAATGCAGAATATGGAAACTGGGTTTTGCTCTTTTTCTTATCCACTGCATTTTCTGTTGTGACCCCTTTTTCTTTTTCTTTTTCTTTTTCTTTTTCTTTTTTTTTTTTTGTCGTTTTCTATTTTAATTTTTTGAACTTATTTTTGGTAAATAATTTGTTTTAACGTATTAGGATCTCTCGAGGTTTGTCATTAGTAGGATACTAGGATGACAACAGGTCGGTTCGGTTCGAATTTTTTGTCCAATGCTAACCAAACTCGAAATCTATAACCGGAATCGGACTCGAACCGAAACCAAATGGTTTCCTTTCACCCGACGGGAATCGGTTCAATTTTTGTAATACTATGGGTGTAATGTTTCGAGATTAAAAATTCTTCAATTTATTTCTATTATTACTAAAGAAAATACCTCTTCCTGAAACAAAAACAAAAAAAAATTCACTTGTGATTATAGTCTTTAAATCATTTTTTAATTTTCACGAGCCGAGCCGATCTTCGTAGTGTTCGAGCTCGAGGTTCAATAAGTTAAAAAATGATTTAAAGACTATAATTTCAAGAATGATTTAAAGAGCTCCCTTAAAATAAAATAAAAAGTAGTGGTGCAAATGAGCCGAGCCTAACTATTTTTCTTAACGAACTTTTTTAGACGAGCTGAGTTTTTGATTGTCGAGTTTGGCTCGTTTAATAAAGAAGCCTAAAACTCGAACTCGAACTCGACTCAATTAAATTAGTCGATCCGAATCGAACCTTTACGCGAGCAGCCCGATTCGTTTACTCTCCCGGGAAAAAGTGCGGTAGGGAACTGATTTCCCAGCTGTTTTCTGTGTTATTTTCCCAACTGCTCTCTGTGTCTTGGGAAAGGACATTTGAGTAAAATTCGAATGCACCGTCGTCTTCAACGAACCACTAAAGAGGATGATAATTAATGAATTGTGGTCCTACCATCATTAAATTGGATGTGAGATTCGAGGATAGAGATGTGGACCCAGAAAAATGTTTTCATAAGTAGGATAACTTTTTTTTTAATAACTTATTTGTCCGGATTAATTTATACGCATCTCGATTAATCTTGAGGGACCAATCTCACTTCCTACTCGTGGGAAAGCCAGAGAGAACTCAAATTAATTCCCTGATCCATAGCTGGTTATAGCATGTTCTAAGGCCCAATTCACTGGGGAGCAACGACAAACTCCACACCATCTCACTTGGTACTTACAGCTTGTTTGGTACGCGAGAGTTTGCGAGCGAAGAAAAGAAATGGAGAGAGAGCTCAATCTCTCCTTCGTTTGGAAGGGGAAGAAGGCGGGAAAGGGTGAGAGATGGAGGGAGATCAAAACCCCTCTCAAGTCCAGTTCCGTTTCTCGCCAAAAGTGGCGAGGTTTCGTGAGAAAGGGGAGCGTGTGTTCCACCCCCTCGTCGAATCGTCGTTGGACGAGTGGTTGTGTGTCGCCGGAGAAGAGAGAGAGAGTACCAAGTTTGCCGGAGATGAGAGGGAGAGAATTTAAGCTCGTCGGAGAGTCGCTGGAACATTACCGGTCGCCTGTGAGAATTTAATTTCTCACTATTATTTGGATGGGAGGGTGAGAAATCACACTCTTTTCTTTTCTTTTCTCACTAATAAGGAAGAACACACCATTTTCTTTTCTTTTCTTTTCTCACCCTTCCTTCCAAAGGGGCTGTTATAACTTGATCGAATTCAAATTCACTTAAAAAGAGCTTGGCAATGTAAGTATGGATGGCAATAAATGCGGTATGGATAGCACGTGGAGAGTGGTAGTCAACTGGAAGACACCATGTTTCTCACATGCATTTGACGAGGGTTCGAAGTTTACTAACTACAACTACCAATGCTGACTTTCGCCGAGACAAAAAAAAAAACCCGTATAGGGGTATGTATCCGGACCTTATTCCACTTCTCAGGTGGAAGGGGAATAAGAACAAAGTACAAGCAAATCACCAAAACCAACAGGAAAAATGGTAGTAAAAAAAATCAAACTTCAAATCATCATATTCGATGACTGACTTTTAAAAAAGACAATTAGCATCCTATCCTAGGAAAAGCAAGTAATCAATGATTTTTTGAGATTCATAAAAAGGGAAATGTTTAAATGTAAGAAAGATATTTTGATTATTAATTTTTTTTCATTAATAAGAACTCATTTTGGTGATAAATAATTGGTTAGTATGTTCCATGTGGTTCATAAACAAAGGAATCGTTTTGGATATATCAATATTCTTGCGAGACACATGGCGCGCACCAACCTATAGTATTTTCATTGCGTAGTGATCGCGTTTGAAATTGATATATAATTATAATTAAATTCTTATTGCGTAGTGATAGCGTTTGAAATTGATACTTAATTAAATTCAATATCAATCCTCCATAATCAAAGGATTACGTTATCAAAAAAAAAAAACCTACGCATATTGTCGTTATTTGAAAAAATAATACTGCTCTCAAGGAGAAAATTTTCCCGTAGATCTGGAAGACCATGTGGTGCGCGTCGGTGCCTGTATAATCAAATATCAAACGCCATCCATTTAGTATTGCAAGCAATTATTCGGGATTTCTGGAACAAACGTTACGAAACTCGGTTTTTGCCGACTCAATTAAAATGGTACTGAGGTTTCATTTTCTTTTACCATACACCGATCTCAAAACATCACTTTTTAAAACATTGGTTATTCAGGTCTATTTATGTGCATCTTGATTGATTTTTGAGAACTCAATCCCATTATTCACTAGCAGAAGTCCGATTAAAAAAAATAGACGGTGTAGGATCAGATTATCATGGAATCTATCATCAAATTTATTTAATACTGTAGTTTTATACTTGTGAGTTCCCAAAGTCTTCCTAGTCTAGCGTGTAAGTAACATACCAGTTTCAAGTTTTATAATGAGGACTGAGTTTTCAACGTGGTTAACCTCCGGTCCTCTCCGGTTTGCATTTTCTTTTGGTTTCGTTATGGACCCATAAAAAATGATCGGAATTGTTTGTTTTATGTAGCTCGTCGAGAAGAATAGATAAACTAAAAATCAGTCTGATCGTACATTGTTTTTATATATGAACGAGTTGTGATTGTGCAAGAAAAAAATGGGAAGCAAAATATGGTTTGAAATTCCACACAATAGAATTTTTTTTTTTCTCGCACAGTCTCAACCGTTCATGTACTCGTACAAACAAAATCCAGTTGACTGATTTTTGGTATGGATATTCTTCCGGCCGAGTTTTACAAAATGAGTGATTTCAATCCTCTTTTCTTTTTTTTTCTTTTTTATTTTTCTTTTTTGGGACTGAAACTACTCGGTCCGCATGTGTAATACATTCTTAATTTCATTCTTACACATGTAAATATAAACTATAGTATTTCTCTACCGACCATATGGGATTGAAAATAAAAAATGGTAGTAGTAGTCATATTGTAATTGGGTCGCTGAATGAGGAAACTTACAAGTTAAAAGAATGATCTCCAATCAAAGCGTTTGGCACCTATTTTTAATGGGCAATGGTGCTTGGCGTGCATATCTAGACCGTCCGTTTCAACAATCAATTGTTCGGATTGCCGAGACCGGATGTACACAACACCATCCCCCAATCTGACTAATTCTAACAAGGCCATGGGCGAGGTCATTTCCGTCCTTCTAATTAGGGAAGTGACCTCACACTATGTCCTTGGTTGCACGTTCAAATTTTACGGAGAGTAAACATTTTAAACATTGGGATCATTGAAGGGTTTGCTGAGTCCTTAACTTCGAGGCTCCGTAATTAGTTGAACTATACGCAAGCTGACCTAGACACCCCGTCTAAAACAAAAGTGACCTCACTATATATGTACTGTGTTAGGACTCAGAAGGGTAGATAGAATATGGTATTTGTTCACCTCAGGTCATAAGGTGGAGTTGAGTTTGAGGGGAAATCCTACTTACTTATTAGAAAGGTTAAGGTTGGACACATTGAAATGCTTTTTATTTGACAAAGGAGTTAAAGAAAAGAAAATGAAGTAAACAAAAGGAGAAAGTTTAATTCCATACCATATAGTTTTCATCGTTTTGTGAATTCCAAAACAAATTAAATTTGATTAATAGCTAGTTTAAGAAGGGCCGCGTAAAACGTAAAACAACAGTACATTAGGCATAACAAAGATTCGACGAACACAAGTTTAACACACAAAAACATATGCAACTATTTGCGGAGCCAATGAATGGGGACCCATAAGCATCGAATAACTCTAGATGCAATTGTGTTTTAAAGTTCCGCTTAATTAGTAGTATTGCTCAAAGCATAATTGTTTTGCCTTCCATCTATTCTTTTCTCAACATCCAAATTATAAATGTAGCATTTAAGAAAGTGGTTATTCCTATAGTGGTTACTCCTATAGTGGTTAGGAAATTGGAAAGCTGTATCCATCTTCCACAATGAAAAAATATGTCTCTGCCCCTGGCCTTGGGTAATTGGCCGTATCCGAGGGCGTGCCGTGCAGCATTCGGACCGTCCATCTTGACAATTAATGATCCAGATTTAAATAAAACTTTTCCGGAGAAGAGTTTAACTTTTCTCCGGAAATGTTTCATTTGCATCTGGACCATCCAAAACACTTTTGGACGGTTGAGATTACACAGCACATTGCGCAACACACACTGCACAGCACGCCCCTGGATTGACTATAAGCATCTTTAATGATTAAATATAACATTGTTACTATTTAGCATGTCCCTCATGCATAGCATTTTGGACTCCGTTCCGCTAAAGGAAATACTCCATAAGTAATTATTTTTTGAAATAAAAGTGATGTATTATGAAAGAATGATCTGTATCGTAAAACGAAAAATAAATACTTAAAAATATAAGAACCTTAACGGAATAAGTTGCCTTCCTTTCATGATCTCTCTTTCTCAATATCCAAATATAGGATTCAAGAAAGTGGTTATATTGAAATTTGGACTGGAGAATTGCCTTTCAAGATTAAGAGAGTTTGACTGTCCAAGAGATTCTAGTGTGGGTTTTATCCTTTGTGAGTTATAGTAAGTGGTTTTTGTACACAAGTTTAGGAATGGTGATTTTGGCGCTCCACTTTTGTATGCTGCCGCTCCATTTTTAATGTGAAGTTACTGGTAACTTCATGCAAAAAGTGAAGAGTCTGCGTACAAAAGTAGAGCCCGAACATCAATTTCCTTTAGCGTAAATTGTTTGAAATTAATTTAAGTACATTACTTTGCTGTGTTCAACTCTTCAAGCACAGGTACACCTGAAGTGCTACAGTCTTTCACACCACCTCATTTATCAAGTTAGTTTGGCAATGGCAAAACTGGATTTAAATTCGGAGGCGGCACTCAAAAAAATCAATTTATTTGACACCCAAAAAAAGATATACGTGTTCTAAGGTTAATCATCTATAATACCATAAGAGTACAATTTTTATAGACTAATCATCCATTAATACGCTCAACACCCAAAAAAAGGCACACGTGTTTGTTCTGTTATGCGACCAACAACTAAAATTTTCCTTTTGTGGATTTCGCGGTGGCACGTGTCACTTCCCCCGCTCAATGAATCCACCCCTTTGGTCTGGTAAGTTAATCAACCGAATGAAGCATGAAAACATGATGAATAACACGAAGATCTAGTTTATATAATGTATGGAGGAACAAAAAGAGTTTCGCAAGTATGCGATTCGCAATTGAAGAACTCTGATCATCAAAGAACTCGCAGCTGAAGATCCGGATAGCCAGCCCTCGCTTTGTGCCTCTCAAAGAGGTCGTGAAGCGCTTCGATGAACTGACTTTGTACTTCATTGACCTTCAAAATGAGATGAAGAAATGGTTAATGCTGTCAAGTGAAATGACCTAGGCATGGTATTGGACATGGAAAGATCCTAGGTTTGTACGAACAAGCATCCAGGACACCGACTAGGAACAAGATATTAACACACAGGGCCTGTTTGTTTGACGGGACTAATACTGAAGGGATGTATTAGCCCACCACATCTCTAATCCCACCGGATTAACAGTCCCACACCCTCCATGGTTTTGTAGAATAGAACGCTTTGCTGGAATTTAATGTATCCCAGGCATGTTTAATCTGGATCGTAAATGTTCTAACCAAGCACCGGATGTTTGGTCACCTTGGTTATACAGTCCAATCCGATGCTTATGTTCCGTTGTCCGAACAGGGCATCAATGTACATTGTGAGCTGAATGAATGTACAAATACCAAATATATCAATTTAAAGAGACTGATGCGTATCATTACCTCTTCCTTGGTGGGATTTGGATTTTTCTTGACTTCAATCGGTCTACCGACCACCACATGCATTGGACGGGGATAGGGTACGGGAGACCTGCAAGAGAAGAATCATGAGATGGAATTCAATCAGCTCCACAGCATATCTCCAAGTTTTCTTCCTCTCTACATGAATGCAGAAAAATTCTGTTCGAAGAATTGCATGTGGAGGCCAAGAGGCTCAACGGCCGCATTTTTCTAGCTTCTCGATTCCATTAGTTTGAACAGATATTATGGCAAGAACTTAGGGGTTTAGCGTCAATAGCATGTCGAAATCGCTGAAAGTACTACTACCACAAATGGGTCGATTAACTTATCTTGATTTAATCGCCATTATCAGCAGGTTGGATCGATCATCAGTGTATGCACTGATACAAGTCTAAAACAATTATTGGAGGAAGAACAAACTGCTAAGTGACAATATTAATTAAGCTAACCTATAATTCTTCCATTTCCAATGCATACGGAACTAGCTAGAAGCATCTTGCTATATTTCCAGTCAGGGCATGCAAATAGTTCCTGGGGACAAGCTTCAATGTCTTACACACATTCAGATGAGAAAAATGATGTCCACCGGTGTTGGTTGGCAGGGCGCTGCCAAAAACACTAGAAACATAGTTTGCTCCACGCCCGGAATTGTGTAGGAGTTGCGACAATTCCCAGTGCAATGAAAGGGGTGGGTGTTGATGAAGAAAAAAATAGGGGCGCATCTGGCAGCTAAATCAACATTGGTAGCTAGATAGATGTTTGGATCACAATCCCCAAAACCTCGCCGTAACCCCATATGCGTTGTGAACCGATAATGGGAGTTTTCAGATATAGATTATTTAGCTATCATCATAAGATAATGGCATCCGTTTCAGTTATTTGAAGATTTTTAACCAGAACTCGATCAACAGATAATGCATCATTTGAAAACAGTCGTTCAAACTATTTACGGAGATATATTTATCAACATACGGTCTAGGCTCTCGAACCTTGTCATGGAAGAAACTACATTTGGTTAACATCAATTAGTGAACTGTCGAAACGTACCCAAAGACTCCCCAGAAGATCATTGGGGTGAATTTAATAGCTCTACAAATTTGCCCGTACAGTTTCCCACTAGGCTTCCACCACTTATAGACGTGCGACTGCAGTAGAATTGAGATGGAGTGAGAAAGATCAGTTGTCCACAACAATCTACTGTAAGGAGTTACGAAACAACCAAAAAAAACTGCGGAAAGAAAAATGTACATAGCAAAATAGATAACTATCAACGATACGGATGAGATGGGAAGATACAAAGGAGGACAATTTGTGGACAATAAAGCTGTGGACACTTTGTCGACACAATCTAGGACACGTTTGAGTACGGGGACAGTTTGAGAACACATTAGGAGGTGAAAATACAGTTTTTCTGAAAGCTGGCCCATAGTCAAAATTTTCATGTCTGTTTAGTTCATAAAGACTTACAGAATGACCGTCGATTTGTATGTTCATAATGTTACTAGTATTTTGAATTTTTTGTCATCATTTGGTAAAATAATAGTTTCAATTTTTCTCTGAGTTCCTAAGATACAACTATAATACAAGTATATTTTGATGTGTCCCTAATTGGTCTGTGTGCAAGTTTTTGGAGAACTAACGTGTCCACATGTTCGTAGTGTGTCGTGTGTGTGTGTTCCTTCCGTATCTTTGCTGCTTAGAAATAAGAATCATAGATCATAGGCATGCATGTGATATGGACAAGCATGTTACAATGAGAGTCTTTCCTTTTGCTCCATAAGCTACAATGATGAATCCAATCAGCTTTGATGACGGTCGAATCAGAAAGGTTCAATCGAAGAAAAGGTGGGGAAACAATCAGTACCTGACCAAAACAAAAAACCGGAACCAAGGGCTTGCCCTTCTCCATGGCTATGCGTACAAATCCTCGTCTTGACTTGAGGAAGGCAACCTAAAGAGACAGAGGAGTTCAGGTTCACAAGAATAAGCGTCCTCACATATATGTAGAGAAGAATAAGAAGCCAACAGTAACTGGCGATAATTTCAGTTTATATGATTAATCTGAAGTCTATATATGGTACATTGAAATGGCAAAGGCCAAGGCATAGGATTATTCAACAAATTAAAGTTGGTACTCCTTGTGATTTTTTGCCCATAGCGGACAGAGAAGATAAAAAGTGATTTGGTCTCCTTCTTCCAATGGGCAGTTCGCTACAAAATCAACATGGGAAGCTCTGAGATATAAAGAGAAGGATCCATGGGCTGGTATAATTTGGTTTTCCAAAAGTGTTCCCAGATGGGATTTTATTAGCTGGCTTGTTTGTACGGGCAAACTAGCGAGAAAAGATAGATTAAGGGGATGGGGTATGGCTGTGGAAGCTGTGTGTGTTCTCTGCTCTTGAAAAAGTGAAAACTCACAGCATTTGTTCTTTGGCTAGGGAAGTTTTTGATTCAACGAAGGGCAGGACAATGGGATGAGGAGTTGAAAAGGGCAATCGATCATTGCAAGCGTATATCTTTCAGAGTCGTGCTATTCAAGTTGTTCCTAGCTTGCTTCAAGTTGTTCCTATCTTGCTTTGAATCATATTTGGCTTTGGGTGTGTTCCTTTAGTTTGTAGCTTCTCAGTTGATATGTATTGCTTTGCTGGGGTTTATTCCCTGTTGTACTCTTGGTTTTGGTGTGTACAAAATGCCTCGTTTATCAAAAAAATAAAAAAACAAAAAACAAAAAATGTCACAACGATAAAGACCAAAACTTAGTGACTACGAGAGATGAGTTATTTATACTTAAACCTCGGAGCCTTGTTCGATGTGGTTTATCTCCTGCACTCCACCGGGCACTATGATGCAGCTGTAACCGGCATCCAAGAACGACAAGAAATTTTCTCTTGACGCAGGTGCAAGTCCCATCCATGTCCATATATGCCTAACGAACGGTGTTTGGAATGCCTGTTATTGGGAAATCACGTTGTTAATAAACATAGAAAGGATATGAAGGCATCCACAAACTTTACAAGTGTTCAAGCACTAAGGTGGTATCCTTACAGCGTTACTCGCGAGGGTCTTAACTTTTGGAAGGCGCATGAAACCTGTGGGCTCGTTAAGTGCAATTGAGCCAATGGGCAAAACTGAATGCGGCTCATACCCAAAAACTGCACGAACCACAGACGTGTACGTATTCATTACTGTGACTGAAACAAGAATGAACAAACTGGAATCATCGGTGCATACAACAGTTAGAGGCTTCTTAGAGATCATGGAGGCAAAACCCACCAGTTCAAGCCGGTTAGGCATTGGGGTAAAGAAAAAAGAGTTGCTAGGCCAAAACGATACCCCTCACAAATCAGACATCTGTGAAGGGACCTCATGTAAGTCGTAACTAAGTCATCCAAATCAGACATTTGTAGTACAACAGTTTAGAATGGTTTTATCCAGATGAAAAGTGCATTACTTCTGTGTTGATAAACCATATGCGAATACGTAATTAGTCGGTAGAAAGGGAAAATAAGTAAAAGTTCATCATTAAATAATCTAACTGGATTGCTAGATTGAAAATTTGAACGTACTCCTAAGCAAAGAAGAGTTGAGACATGGCTCTGGTCTAAATCATAGCTTAAGAACTAGTCACCCACCAAGTATCACTCTCAGAAAGCAAGAAAAGGCAAAATTCGACAATTTAGTCAAATCATGACCTGATCACATTAGGGATGCATCCCGCGAAATAGCTACCCGAGAGAACATTGGGATAGGAACTCACGGGGAATCACTAGAGACAATGGACAATGTACAATTCGATGTCAGAGCCCCTTTCTACCAGAGGCCCCGCATTGTTTACTTTTTAGATAACTCAGGGTGTCCGGGCTAGCTTAGGCGCACCTCGAACAATCCTTGGAACCAATCCCACCGGGCAAAGCCCATATGGAGTGGCCCCACAAGTCATGGCAAGGCCCCATATCGTTCTTAAACTGTTGCTGCTTGCACCTTTTACACTATTTTGCAGAGTAATAGATTAGTTTTAGAGCCAAAATCTATGTTACAATTTGGAGTCATGAAGTTAGTAAAGAAGAAGAAGAAGAAGAAGAAGAAGAAGAAGAAGAAGAAGACAAGCTCACCATAGGCCTTGTTTGGATCAAAGGCTTTAATATCCTCCACATGTAAAGTCACCGGAAAATAACCACAAGCATGCTTGCAGATATACCTGAAAGTTGTCTAGTTATCAGTGTTGTTTGTTCAATATATATAACCAATACCCTAATGTTTGAATCACTGAAGAAACAAAACCACTTTTTTTTGAAGTCAGTAGACAAAAGGAAAAATTACTGACCTTGCTAATTTCTGGCCCAAATTACTGTTATCGTCGATCGGAATCAGTGTAAAAATCACAAGCAACCCCAGTACCCTGAACGATAAGCAAACTCAATGAGACTCAGGACACATGTAGTATGTTAGAAAGCCATATGTTTGAACTAAAGCTCATTTTAAACCCTTTTTTTATGGAAGAATTGAGTGTTCCAATTTGCCTTTCTTTTGAAAGATTTCGTCAACAGCGGTGCTACGCCCGCTCCTCAGCATCTCAGATCTGACATATGTTTGAACTAAAGCTCATTTTAACCCCCTTTTTTTAATGAAAAAATTGAGTGTTCTAATTTGTCTTCTTTTGAAGCGTTTCGTCAAAAGTGATGCTACGGCTCAATATCTCACCGTCCGTTTCGTCAATTAATGATACGAATTTAAAAAAAAACTCTTTTAGGTGAAGAGTTAAACTCTTTCCTGAAGAGTCTTTTAAAATCCGAACCGAAAAGTTACGGTTTTGGACGGTGAGATTGAGAACGGTAGGGGGAGCGGTGAATGTTGAGCGGTGACCGTAGACTTTTGGTTTCAGCAGATAGGACAAGATACGGGGAAGAGTCTTTTAAAATTCAAATCGTCCAAGTCCAAAACACTTTTGGACGGTGAGATTGAAAGTGGTGGGAGACTGGTAAGTGTTGAGTAATGAGTGTAGACTTCTGGTTTTGCCAAACAGGACAAGATACTTCTAAGAGGCAATAGACTTTTTATTCTTCTAGAAAATGATCCATCTAAGAGGACTTTTGTGGGCGTTTGTTAAGGACTTATGTAGCTTGATTAAAACATCATTTTTGAGATTTAAAACATCACTTTTGAGATTTGAGATTGACTCGTTCATAAACAAGTTACTAAATTTGAACATACTTCGTACACTAGTTAAATTTGAACATATTTCAAAGTTTATGTAGCTTGACTCGCTCGGTTCGTTTATCGCCCCAAGATTGGGAGAGCGAGAGGGAGAATTTGAGCTTACGCGAAGAAGTGAGGAAGGGGAAGAAAGAGGAAGGAAGCAGCCACGACGACAATGTTGAAGTGGATACCACCAAGCCAAACAATCATTGCCAGAACCCCGTGAACTACTGATCCCTTTGATCCCCTGAACTCTGCCGACGTCGGCTCCTCCGCCACTGAGGGCGGTGTTCGCTGCCTACCGTCCGCCGTGCCGGTCACCATCGAGGACAGTCGATTGAGATCACAACTCACAAGTACGACTATATATAGTACAACCATAACCATAATTAGAAACTTTTTTGCTGTGTCATCGGAAAGCACGCTCGAGTTGACGTTCAAATCCAGTAAGATTCCTTCCACCAAACCGCTCCAAAAGTCCAACAACCCACAACAACCATCCCCCACGGCGATACCCTGGACGGTTTGATTTTGGAATCCACCTCCACCAATTGGCGTGCGAGCGGGTGTGAAAACGCAAACGAGAGAGTGAGAGCGTCTTTAAAACACATGACAACCTACTAAAATTCGCGAAAGCAAGAATTGAGAATTTAGAGCATGAATTTAGTCTGATTCTCAATCTTTAGGACTTGTCGGATGAATTTTTTTTCCTAACGAAATTGGGAAAATGACGGCGGGACGTGTTTTGATAATTAATATCCGCCAAAGACATACTGAGAACATTTGTTAATGCTGAAATGTCCTTGATGAGTATCAATTATCAAAACACGTCATACCGTCATTTTCCCTATGAAATTAGCCTACATTTTACTAAAAAGCCAATTATAAAAGGAGGACAGAAGATTATTGGTCAACGACTCAATATTCTTGAAATAAACAACTGAATTTGGTATAAAAGTAGCTGCACTGTGGAATTACTAAGCACTTTAAGCTTTGTTAATTAATAAGATCGACCCATATGATAATATGAGATAATCATGAGGATTATAATTGAGTTAACTACTCTAATATTTTTGGTCAAAAACCTACCCATATCGGCCTTAAAATTTATTACTAATGTATTGGGCAGAAGTCTCTGTCCATTCTTAAATTTAATGAACTTCACTCATATGATAATCTTGTTTTGTACTTCAAGGGCAAGGGGGGGAGGTGGACTTGGCTCGAATGCTGACTTTTGTGCAGCATTAATTCTACGTCACCGCATACTTTCACCGCACTGCTAGTAGGGCTCAATTTAAAAAATAATTTTTTATCGAGTCATGTTAGAAATCAGCTTTATCCGTAGATATGTTTTCTGAATTTGTAAAGGTGAAACTTTTGGTGTGAATATATGCTACACGACTTCAACTGTCATGATGGAGATCAGGGCAGGGTTGGAAGTTTTGAAACGGGCTTTGGATCACAACGCGCTGGAGATCTACATTCACACACGGGTTGTGCGCCTTTTCATTCAACGGTTTAGGAATCCTCGGAAGGCTATGCCTAGCTTACACACAGCTCTTTTCGACTTTTATCGCTTATGTCTATTTTTTAAGGAAATTGACTTTAGCACTTTAAAAAATTGATGGAGGGGCTCCAAAACGACGTCGTTTTGTGTATCAATACAGTACAGTTTTGAAGCCCCTCCATCAATTTTGGAGTGCCAAAATCACGATCCTTTTTTAATTATGTTAAAGTAGTGTAGGCAAACTGTTGTTGCTACCCATAATTTTGCGAGAGCAGTTTTATTAACGGTGTAACATTGTTATTACTATATGGGTTGTTATTGCCCGTCAAATTTATTTTTAATATGTCTTGAATTGGGTAAACCCATTCTGTATTCCATATGTGAAAGCCTGGGAGGTGGGGGCAACTAACCCCTCCGAACTTCTAAGAGCCCTGATTATAGTAGGTACAATTTGAAACCTAATATCGCAGGCCCAACAATTTTTTTTAATCCTCAGAAAATTTTTATTCTATAGTAGCCAAACGGAACTTACAAGGAGTTCATACAGAAGAATGGGAGGACTACAACAACCTAAACCTTGACGCGATCATCAAGCTTTTCACACCAAGTTTCTTGACACGTATTATAAAGCGGATCCGAAACAAGTCGGGGGATAGTGCTAGTAGCAGAATAGGGTAAAACCCCCAATGAATGGGTAACCCGCCCAAACCACTAGCTTTAAGCACATAATGAAAACCAAACCCAAAAAAACACCAAAACCCAGACTACTCGGCGGAATGGGAAAACCCCTTTCGTTTCTCAATCTTTGTATACTTCATTTAATTACTCGTTTCTTTTTCGAATAAGAAAATTTCAATTAGGTGTAGTGTGTCCTCGATCTTGACCAATTAATAGAAAGGCTTTATTCAATTTTGAATAATATTTGACTGCGATTTTAACACCAGATTCCCAACCACTTGAACTGTCCATTGCTCAGACTAAGATTCGAGCCATCGATTGTGTTAAGTAAGTTTGTTCAAGGGTCAAGTATGTATTGAAGGGTCATCTAGTTTAGTTCTATGTATTGAGTTCTTTGTGGGAAGTCCAAGAGTCATGTTGGGAACGTCAAGGTTGTGTCTATTTTTATCCATTAGCTAGTATAAACAGATCAAATAGTAAGCCTAATGGCAAATCAACTTTTTCAATCAGCATTAAGTCAAGAATTTCTATCTCTTTTCCTTGTAGATTCAAGGGCTGGTCGTGGACTCGAGTAATTATCTCATCGGCTAGAACGCTATCTAGCCTTCCTGTATTTTCTGCCGCGTCACATATCCAAACAAAATAGTGCTATATTGCAGAGACCAAAAGAAAGCGATTATTCGTTCTGGCATTTCTGAAGATTAAACATAACAAGAAAATGGACTGAAACTAAATTTGTGCCTGGTGGATGGAACGAACGTTCTTGAGATTATAACTAGGGATGATGCTTGTATTTGATCATTTCAACATTCAACGACCCGAAAGCAACGACGCCATACTCTACTGGGTTTTGATTTCTGTTTTCTGCTGTTGTGGCGATTCTCCAGGAACGTTACAGGGGCTTGTGCATAGACTTTTTCCTCCTGCAACATGGGTATAGCATGTTAAGTTCACTGGAGCAGATTAATTGTGGCCTACAAAGAACTGACAATGAGCTTGCTGCAATTTGAAAAACCAGAAACAAAGACATGAATACAAAAAATAACTCGGAGGCGTGATGAAACACTTTCTTCAAGAAGGTATCGGTCATGATCGATTAGAATATGGTAATGTGTCCCTCGAAAATCTCCCGGATAAAACACTGCTTATAGAATTCTAAGTAAAGCAATTCCGGGCGATAATCTTCCCTTCCAAACTTGGTTTGGTTCTTCTGTCCGGAAAGTCAAATTTTATCTTCTAATTTTTTCTTAACAGTAAGGCATATATAGTTTGATTCTCAATACAAGAATTTTGAGTTTCATTTATACGATTGAGAGTACACAGCGATTTGCGACAGGGGCATGGCTTTTGGTTGCCGTTTCCAAGTATTTTAGCTTGGTTTTCTTAGCATGCTAGCGGGTTGGTTTTCGGCTGGCCACTCTGGTTGTTTTATTGCTTGGTTTCGTGTACTGTTTCCATCGTAATCTGTGGTGTGTTCATCGTTTCTTTGATGTTACGCTAGCCTTAGCGTCATTTTAATATCTCGTGTTTTTGGTAAATATATGTACAAGCACAATACAAGGATCAACTTACTTGAACTAGGAGAGGGTCTGGCCTCCCTTCAAGAGTACTGCTAGTTACATCTTGATAATCCTTTGTAACAGATGACAAACCTGAGCTGTTGCCAAATTTCTCAGAAACCGCAACTGTAGAAGAAGTACTTGACTTTGAAGTGTTCTGTTCATCTATTTCTAGGCTCAACTGTGCATTAAAAAAGATGGTGACATCGTTGACAAACATAGATCTAATCGGTAGAATCACTAATACACCAAGTTCCATCAGAAACTTCATGAGTGAAGCGTAAAGTTTCTGATGGAAAAAAAAGAAAGGATATTGCCAGAATTGCTAAACATAGATCTATTGGTAGAATCACTAGTACACCAGATTCCATCAAAGCTTACAAGTGAAGCCTGCTTGAATGAGTGTACTACCAGAATTGGTATGGCATAGATCTAACGCAAAATAATCTCGATAACTGAAAGCCAAAGATTTTCCATTTTCATTTGATGAAAGAGCAGCGTTATGGACACAGATTCAAACAAAAATGTATCCGGAGATGTTTGATGCACGTGGGATCTACACATATCGTACGGCTATGGATCCTAGTTGAAATACCTGTAACACCCGCTTCTCGAGCATTTCAAGTCTTTCCATCAGGGTGCCTTTGTGGTGAGCTTCGCCAAGCGCATTGGAAAGAGTTCTGCACTTCTTATCTTCTCCTTCTTCTTCTTCTTCTTCTGCCATGTCTCTGATTTGTACTGGCTGGGGAACATGTTTTTCAGAAATGGTATTATGCTTCTCTTCCAGTAGCTGAAGCTGAATCAACATCAGGAAATCCACATTCAAATGAATTGGCAACCATGTACAAAGAGTTAGAAGCAATGAAGTCTCTATCAAAGATGTGCAAACTACAAAGATGTAGAGCAGCTGAATGCTACACGTGATTTACATTCTCAAGGTTATACCAGGTTGTAATGGTATCAGAGAGCCAGCCGTTACTTAAAACTTCGCTTGAAATCCACGAATTTCGCAACACAAGTCACGTGACTAAAAAAGTAGATCACGATATACAAACATCTTGGCAAGACGGTATCCTTTAATAGCATCGTTTGTTTGACTGGATATGAGCATCCGGTTGATGGCAATTAGGATCTATGGTATTACCAGGTTTTACTTAAATTTTGTTAAGGACTGAATTAACTGTCCATAGAATATATATCTCACAGAGTTTGTGATTATTAAAACAATGAGGTGTGATATTATTAAGCTCATCAGTATTAGTGCCCTGAAACTGCTTATCCTATGAGATCACATACGCCTTCCCTATTAGTTTCGCCAAACGAACGGACCCTAAATGTTATATATCTTGCAATAGGATTCCATGACTACAAATTGACCAAGTAGAATAAGGATTCAAAGAACCATGACCATGCAGGGTGCCTGAAGGGACCCCCGCACGTGGGCAGTGGAATTGGTCTCCGAAATTAGTCGAGATGCACGTAAGCTGGCCTGAACACCTTAGATATCAAGAAAGGGGTGACTGGAAGTGATACTGCTTTGTATCCACATACGTGCGCACATTCATATATGTATATCAACATATATACGTCTATGAATGTATGTATGTTTGTATGTACAGAGAGAAAGAAAGAGAGAAAATTGCACTACCAAACGATCAAGGCGATCCAATCTAGGAAGAACTGGCAAGGGTGAAGTGAACTCCTGCTTTTCTTCAATCTCCATGATATTGATCCAATCAAGTCCTAGTTTTCTTCTGTTTTGTCAACCTTCTATCAGTCTAGAGGCACAATATGCATATAATCATTTTGACACTGAAATTTTAATGTAACAGCATTCTGTTTCTTTCCTCAGAGAGAGAGAGAGAGAGAGAGAGAGAGAGAGAGAGAGAGAGAGAGAGAGAGATGTGGACACTTATAGTCCAATCTGATAATGGAATATGGAAAAAAGAGAGAATATGGAGAAAGTAAATATTGTATTGAATTGTCTAAGTCATACATCAATACAAGATCCCTTTATATACAAGGAGGGATAGATACACATCAATTCTAGAATATTCTAGAGATTCACAAGATTCTAGAATATCTAATTATACACAAGATTCTAGAATATCCTAGAGATATACAAGATTCTAGAGAATATACATTGATGCTAGAATATCCTAGGAATACACAAATCTAGAATATTCTAACAGCCCCCCTCAAACTCAAGGTGGGAGAGCAGATACCAACTTGAGTTTGGTAACCAAGTCCTGAAATCGTCCTGGTAGGTGCGCCTTGGTGAAGATATCAGCTGTTTGCTCAAGGGATGAGACTGGGAGGAGTCGAATAGTACCACGTGTGACATGTTGGCGCACAAAATGACAGTCAATCTCAATATGTTTTGTACGATCATGAAAGACATTATTATGTGCAATCTGAATGGCGCTATGATTGTCACAACGAAGTATCGTGGCAGTAGAGTGGGTGACACCCATGTCTTCCAATAACCATCGAAGCCACAACAGTTCTTGAGCAGTGTCGGCAAGAGCACGGTACTCAGCCTCGGTGCTGGATCGGGCAGTAATAGTTTGCTTCTTACTTCTCCAAGAGATAAGCGAATCACCGAGAAAGAAGCAGTAGCCCGTAGTAGAACGACGATCAGTAGGGTCTCCAGCCCAATCAGCATCAGAATAGGCATGGAGAGTAAGAGAGGAGCGAGCGGAATAAAAAAAGGCCATGAAACAAAGTGCCCTTAATATAGCGCAAAATGCGAAGAACAGCTGCATAATGGACGGATCGAGGAGCAGATAAGAACTGGCTGACAAGATGGACGGCGTAGGCTATGTCTGGGCGAGTAACAATAAGATAGACAAGGCTCCCAACAAGTTGCCGATAGAGTGTAGCATGAGTCAATAGTATGCCATCCAAAGGAGTAAGACGAGTGTTTGGCTCGAGAGGAGTGGATACAGTCTTACTGTCAGTAAGACCTGCCCGTGCTAATAGATCAGAAGCATATTTTGCTTGAGAGAGATAGCATCCATTGGTATCTTTTAAAATTTCAATCCCAAGAAAATAGCTAGGCGAGCCAAGGTCTTTCATCTCAAAACTACGGCAAAGATACTGTTTGAAGCTAGAAATACCAGTGACATCATCTCCAGTGATAATCATGTCGTCCACATAAAGAAGAAGAAGAATGGTGCCATGCTCAGTTTTGCGAATGAAAAGTGCAGAATCATGAGGACTAGAAGTGAAACCAAAATCGCTAATGGTGGTACTGAATTTGGAGAACCAAGCTCGGGGAGCTTGCTTAAGACCATATAAGGCGCGGCGAAGGCAACAGACTTGGTGCGGAGAGTGAGCATAACCAGGAGGTGGCTTCATATAGACTTCCTCAGTAAGATCGCCATTAAGAAATGCATTTTTTACATCCATCTGATGAAGGTCCCATTTGCGAACTGTAGCAACAGCAAGTAAACTCCGAACAGAGGTTAGACGAGCAACGGGAGCGAAAGTCTCCTCATAATCAATGCCATATTCCTGGGTAAAGCCCTTTGCAACAAGACGGGCTTTGTATCGTTCAATGGAGCCGTCAGAGTGGGTTTTAATTTTTGTAAACCCATTTGCAGTCAACGACAGATTTCCCTGGGGGAAGGTCAACCAAATCCCATGTATGAGTACGTTCCAAGGCCTGTAGTTCCTCGTCCATTGCTTTCTGCCAAAGAGGATTAGTACTGGCCTCACGATAAGAGTGAGGTTCATGTAGTGAAAACACTGTAGAGTAGCAATGATAATCTCGAAGATAAGCAGGCAATTGAGTTACCCTTTTTGACGGAAGTGGTAGTGGTTCAGAAGAATAACCGGTATCTGGAGAGCAAGTAATTGTTTCAGCAGGAGAAGAGAGAGAGGGTGGAGGAGACTCAGTAGGTTCTATGATTCCAGGGGCATGATCATCAGAATAGACGCCTCGGGAGTCGTCCTGGTAGGAGGAGAGCTAGATGATGCAAGGGGCTCACTTGGATTAAAGCCAAGGTTTGAAGGCTCAGGAAGAGAAGAGCCAAGTGCAGGAGCAGGATCGTTGGACAAAGCAAGTACATCGGGAGAGGCTGTATCAGTTGGCTCAGAAGAAGCTGCATCAATCTCATCAAATAGCAACTCCACAGAAGGATCAATAAAGAGATGAAGTGGAAACAGATGGTAAATAAAACTTTGACATGGAGGAAAACATCTTATGTTCCCAAAATATGACATGATGAGAAATACGAAAACGTTTAGAAAGTGGATCCCAGCATCTATACCCCTTGTGCTCAATTCCATAACCTAAGAAGCAACAAAGACGAGCTCGGGGTTCTAACTTTGTACGCTCATGAGGTTGAAGTAAGACAAAACAAGCACAACCAAAGACTTTGAGGAGATCATATGCAGGCAAAATACCATAAAGACGTTCATAAGGTGATTGATTCCCAATAATGGGAGAGGGGACACGGTTGATAGTATACACAGCAGTTAAAGCTGCTTCTCCCCAAAAACGTTCTGGACATGAGGAAGATATAAGAAGTGCACGAGTGGTGTCTAAAATATGTCGGTGTTTATGCTCAGCACGCCCATTTTGTTGAGACGTGCTAGGACAGGATCGGTGAGGTAGAGTTCCATTTTGACGAAGAAAGTTCAAAAATGATGTTTCTCTATATTCCATGGCATTATCAGCATGAAAAACTTTAATAGTACGAGAAAATTGAGTTTGAACCATTTTTGCAAAATCAAAATAAATTTGTGGTAGCTCGATCGTCTACGCAAAAGGTAAATCCATGTAAAACGAGAATAGTCATCAACAAATATCACAAAGTATTTTGATCCACCCATGGTGGTGTTGGGAGAAGGTCCCCAAATATCAGAGTGAATTAAATCAAATGGAGCTGACGAAACAGAATCACTTTGGGTAAAAGATAATGCTGGTTGTTTAGCGAGTTGGCATGAAAGACAATCAATATGTTCATCTTTAATCGATCCTAGATGACCATTTGAAACTAAAGTACGTAGTCGACCAAAAGAAACATGACCTAATCGAGAATGCCAAAGACCTATGGGAGTGGAGGCATTGGAGGTTACAGAACATTGTAAGGAACTTACAGATTGAACGGGAGGAACAGAAAGAGAAGACTGGGCTATAGCAGAGAGCTGAGATGGAATGTGAAGATTGATGAGCTCATATAGACGTCCAACTTTACGGCCTGTCCCAATCGTCTTTCCTGTCCGAGGATCCTGCACCTGACCCTGACAACCAATAGAAGAAAAGGTGATCGTGAGACCGAGTTCACATAATTGACCAATAGAGATTAGGTTCAAGGTAAGGGTAGGAACCAAGTAAGCATCAGAAAGGGACATGCTAGGAGTAGAAATAGTACCGACGTGAGTAACAGGCATTATAGAACCATCAGCAGTATGAATAGATGGAGTCCGAGAATTAGTAGCTTTTGTGGAAAAAATATGTGGATCAGATGTCATGTGATTGCAACACACAGAATCAAAGAACCATGAGGATTTACCTGAGGTGGCAGACAAAGCAGTGGAAGAATGCTTACCGGAGCGGGAGAGCAATCCAGATTTAGAGAGAATCTCTGTAAATACAGACGGGAGATCGCTTTTAAAAAAACGTGTGGAAGGAGGATATTGTTTGAGGCCTTCCAAGATGGCGTGAGCATATAGCGATATGTCAAATTGTTCCATAGTAGCAAGGAACAGAGACGGTAATGTGATATCTGAATTTGTTAAGAAATAGCCTAACAAGAAGAATTATAGGCTTTGGTAGGGCGATGGTTTAGTTGATGGTTAATATGGTGATGACAAAACGGTGATGAACGGGATGAATACGGTGATGATCGATAGTGACAGAGATGTCGGATGAGAAGCTAGGTCGTGAACCATAGCTCTGATACCATGATAATGGAATATGGAAAAAAGAGAGAATATGGAGAAAGTAAATATTGTATTGAATTGTCTAAGTCATATATCAATACAAGATCCCTTTATATACAAGGAGGGATAGATACACATCAATTCTAGAATATTCTAGAGATTCACAAGATTCTAGAATATCCTAATTATACACAAGATTCTAGAATATCCTAGAGATATACAAGATTCTAGAGAATATACATTGATGCTAGAATATCCTAAGAATACACAAATCTAGAATATTCTAACACAATCCAAGCTTCCAAGATGTTGAAGAAACGGTTGTATAGATAATGATTATAATGGGCAGAAGAAGCCATTGAAAGAGGGCATTAAATGACAACCACCCTTGCCATACTCTCTTATCACTATTCATGCATTTTTCTTTCTATTGTTTTCTTTAGTCTTATCTGATCTCTCTCTCTCTCTCTCTCTCTCTCTGCTGTCGGCTGGATGACTTCACATGCCACCTATGTTACATGGACTCAGAGTATGTTAAAACGAATCAATTGATTTAATGTGGGCATCCTTTTTCCTTTGTCCGTCGCTCCATTTTTGCCGGTGTTGAATTCATCTAATTTTCATGTGGGGGACTAAGGGTGCCAACGGTAGTAGCTTCATGTTGAAATAACTGCTGTAAATAAGGAACGGATTACCTCAATAATTTGTAATTGAAAACAGATTACCAAAAGTTCCAACACTTCAACATTTACTTTCGTCATTTTCTAAGCAATATATATATATATATTTTTTTTATAAGTTGTCATCGATCATTTCATGCATAATGCTCCCTCTGTCCATACCGTTTGTCATTTTTTTTTTAAAACTGTACTTTTTCTTCTAATCGAAAGTTATTAACTTCAGACAAGTTTGATCGAACAGCTTTATATCGGATTCTTCAGAGTAGCGAAGTGATTGCCTTTTCAGAAGCTCAAATGGTTAGTGAAAAAAAATTGAAAAAATACGCAAGCAAGTGCGTTATTTCTTCATGCAAAAGTAAGCATAGTATTCGAAACCAAAAAAAAAAAAATTACAAACAAGATGAGACGGACGAACTACTAGTTAATTTTTTTTCTACCCGAATGTCCAGTTGAAACTCAAGTCACATGTCTTATGACACTACCCATATATATATATATATATATATATCGAGTTTTCGACAAGAGTATTTCACTATTTCTCATGCATTGCATATTTGCATAGTCCATTTTCTATTTTGCAACCTTCTGTGATGAGCCAAAAACCAAAAACCAAGTGTTTTTATACGACTGGCCGGCAACAATATATGGATCCCGCGTAGGAGTGATGGCATATTAAAATTTGGCAGAGATCTCACCTAAATCATTATGAAAGTTCGAAGATCTGTATTGGACCCTATGGGATCTACTTCAATGTTCCTAACTACTTTCTTAGATTTATTATCTTGGGTGGTGCAGAATTATATACAGATCCGGACTTAAAACCTATCTATTCACTGCAGAGATATAGTAAGTCTAATCTATACATATTTTTTTGGTATGTATCTTTGGATATTCGATAGAGTCAGTCTCAGATTTGGACCGGCGGTTGTTTTTTGTACCTCTGTTTTAGTTGGTTATCAGTTGCCGTTATTTGGTTTACTTTGTAATTGGATTATCTGTAGATGCTGTATGACGGATATTAATGAACTGCTTTGGTTTTCCGATTGAAAAAAAAATCTTTGGATATTCTTCGTGGAAAAGAAATCAATACAGTGGCCGTGGATGTAGTCAACATTAAGCGAATTGTTTATATTCGGCTTTCTCCTGTAGATGTGTCTTTTGTTCTTTGTCGGAAAATACTAAAAACAACCAATTGGACTGTTTTGAAGATTGAAAAAGTGTATTGAAATATTGTGTAAAAAACATATAGAAGTATGTAGAAGCGTATTGAAAAGCGTAAAAAGTGTATTGGAGTATTTTTTGTCTCTTTCTTAGCTAATAAACAGCCCAAGATCTATTGAAATATGGTCTGTCAATGTCAATGTAAGAACCCCTCTCTATATTCTGCAGTTGTAGCCCATGGATCGTAGGGTTCTGCAAGTTCCTCGAAGGGCAATACATTATCCAGAAAGAAGGAAGAGGGGAAAACAAGTTATTCAACACAAATTGCCTTAGGCTGTCTTGGACCAAGGAAACTTGTGCAACCTTCAAATTTGCATGGATAACAATAGTTCAATGAAATACAAATTTGGTCAGCCTCCATGTCATTGGTTAAAACAGTGACAACTTTGTCGGGCGGGTTAACAAAAGCGAACTGCACTCAGTTCATCTCTAAAGCAATGAAGAAAACGAAAAATATTGGTTTCCAGAATGAAGTCTAACAGACGTATAATCAAATTCAACAGAATAATGTGGCTCATAGTTTCAAAGGTTTCATAATGAACTGTTGTCGTAATACGAGTCTCCTTGCTTCTCTCATGATTCAATCCTCTTCCTGTCCAGCCCCCTTTCCCCTCGGTTTATATGGAGAAAGCTAGGACTGATGCCAAAAGTTCATCGCGGAAAAATCACAAATTGAGAGCAGTCATTTGTTAAGACTTGATCTGATTGAAGCAGGTTAGATGATTCACACCAAATCACCAAGTAAAATACCATTCATCCATCGATGTATACGGAAGGGAAAAAAGATGAAGAATTTGGATTCCTATTGCTTGTATGTAGGTTCTATTTTGAACAAACTAATGTGCTTTCATTGCATATATCTCAAAGAAAAAGCTCTAAAAACTGCTAATAACTCTTGATCATGGCCTTCATTGCTCAAGATGTGAAAATGAGCTTTCCAGTATTGATAAACATACTCTAAATCTCCTACTGTAACTTCTTACAATTTAAGCTCTGTTATCTGAGAAGCCCCGAGGTAGAATGTGCGGAGCGAACGACCAATGGGATGGTGACACGCGATTTCCTACTTCTCCATGTCAAGAGCCCAAAACCATAGCCTTCTGATGGAGCTTCAACCTTGAAACTCACTGTGAAATCAATCTTCTGTCCATAACTACTGAAGACTAATAGCCTTGGCACAACCGTGACATTAATTCCCGCAGGAGATGAGATAACTGCTTTATACGTACTATTCGGCTCCCCAACATTGGTAACAGTTCGCATTACTGAGAAGTAAATCTTGAGATTTGGTACTGTGATGGACGGGTAGTTAAGTCCAGTTGCTGTTGGGAGTGTCTGATCACAAGTGCTGTTGTCTCTTGTTATCAAATGCAACGACTTCTCATTGTAACCGATTGAACAAAGAAAGGCTTTGTAATCTGTGGTTTGTGTATCATAGATGAGACCGGGATCCAAGACTCTTCTTGGGTTCACGAAACCAGCTCCATAGTCAAACGCGTTTCCCCTCCTTCCTTCTGGATCGACAGTGAGAGGTTTGCGATTCTTGTCCATCATAGTAGCTGCATTTCAAAATATCAAATTTTTGAGAAAATTCAAGAACTCATTTGGCAATATCAGGAAGATGAGCAATTTGTATGATTGATCACATCATTTCTCTGTTTCTATTTTTGGAAACTAGCTTCAAAGCGATAAACTGCAGCAAAAATAAACACCTTTTTGTGCTCTGAAGCTTGTTAAAAACCTTTGCTTTAAACTTTTAGAGCTATTTGTACAGTTCAGCAGATTAATTAGCAGTTGTATGATTCCTATTTACAAGATTCATCAAAAATCATTTCTTTGTTTGACCAAGAACTCAACCTCATTAAATAAGAAACATATGTTTCAAGAGAACATGAAGCTTGATTTGTAACCCATAGACTTTACCAGTTGTCATGATCGCAGATTTGATTGAAGAAGGAGACCAAGATGGATACACAGCTTTGATCAAGGCCACAATTCCGGTCACATGAGGGCAAGCCATAGAAGTGCCTGAGAGAATGTTAGAATGCAGTTTTCCATTTGCTGGAGACCAAGCTGCTAGGATATTCAATCCGGGAGCTGTGATATCAGGCTACAAGGTATATCAATCAGAAAAGAGGAAAAAATGAGAAAATTGAAGACAAAATTCTTATCCTTGATGAAGATATAGTAAGCTCCCAAGTACGAAATTCACCTTCAGGATTTCTGGAGTTAAGGCATTTGGACCTTTTGAAGAAAATGCCGTTATTTTAGGAGCAGGTTGAGATCCTAAGACAGTCTTCGTGGAGAAAATCCTAGATGTGGCCTTTCTGTTTATGAATCATCAAGAAAGAATTGCTTAAAATGCTGAGACAAAAAAAAAAATTAAGGCCGTATTTGGATCACGTGATTTGTGGAGGGAAAGAAGAAAATGTCAAGGAAAAGATGAGAAGACGGTGAAGCGAGCTACTAAAGTCGTGCCAGTGTGTTTGCCACAACTTCTGCTTCTACTCCAAGGCCGAAATACCAAAAGCTACTTAAAAACTGATTCTGAAGCTTGTGAATTATGATTTTAGCAATCAGTATTTACCGATCCAAAATGTTTGAGAAATGCCCTCTAAGTTTATTTCTCGAGTTTCCTACCCCTTGGTGCATAATATATATTCCTCCACAAGTCGATGATCCTAGTACAGCCTAAGAAACCCCGGCACACGGAACATCCATCAAAGTTAAGTGAAGAACAAACCTCGTACGATTAATGTAACTCAGGATCTTATTTCCGGTCCGTTTCCCAACAACAGCTGCTGGAATCACAAAAGGAATAGCAACATCTTTACCTGCTTCATCTACAAGAATCATCCCCACTCCACCGGCTGCTTGAACAATCTTGCTCTTTGCCAGCTTTGACTCTGTCGAACTTTCGGCATGTCGGCATACCAAAACCTTCCCTCGGGACTTGGTACTATTCAAGGAGCTCTCCAAACAGTAACTGAAATGCAGGAGAGAAGAAACTAACTCTTTAAGGTTTCGTTTTAGTGGATAGATATCCAGATAGTATTAAAAGCCTAAGTACCTTTTGCTTCACCTGGATTGATAAGGAGTGAAGTATCCAGCATAGGCTTCAGAAGCAGAGATGATCCTTGTCGACGTATTCATTTGGAGTAGAGAGAGGCTTTCACCCTATTCAAATGGCCAAACAACACAGAATGAATGACTATATGGTATCATGATAAAGGTAAATTTCGTTAGATTTCCCTACTAGAGTTTAAGGTTCATATGTAGCAAGTTTTGGACAATTCAAATTCAATAACATATTTTCTTTTTCTTTGGAATAGATCGTCTATGGGCCACTTTTTAACACATTGTTTACCAGGAATTTCTTTTTGGCTGAGCATTACCGTGAAGTTAATGCCATCTCCCAATATGATATTGGATGTGAAGTCCCTATCCGTTGAGCTAGCAGCGACGGTAATCATCCACGGAGCAAGATTCGTTGCAGACCCCCGGTTCCCTTCGTTTCCAGCAGAAGAAACCACAACTATTCCATGGCTGGAAGCATGGAACGACCCAATCGATATCGCATCGCTGAAATAATCACCCTGAGGAGAACCAGGACCGAGAGAGAGGGACAAAACATCGACCCCGTCTCTGATAGCATCATCGAATGCAGCCAGTAAATCAACATCGTAGCATCCCGAGTCCCAACATGTCTTGTAAACAGCTATTCTGGCCATCGGTGCACCCCCTCGAGCGCCTCCGGTTGCTAAGCCGTTATAGTTCATGTTTGTGACATATCTACCAGCAGCTGTTGAGGCAGTGTGGCTACCATGCCCGGAGGAGTCCCTTGGGGATTTGAATGAAACAATCTTGACTGATTCTTCTACTTCTTCCTTTTCAGCTTCATAGCCATGCATATAGTATCTTGCTCCTATTATTTTCCTATTTCATCATAATTTTTAGCAGAGAATGAGGATATGGTATTTATCAGTTCTGGATATGGTATTTACAAGAAGAGGTTCACATTGTTGCTGTAAAAAAAAAGTGATAATGCCAAAACTGTTTTTGTTGGTGCCAAAACTCCAATGCATAAAAGTCTTGTACATTGCACATGGTACAAGCCTTTTGTGCACTAGAGTTTTGACACCAACAAAAACAGTTTTGGCATTATCATTTTCCAAAAAAAAAAGAAATTACCTGTTGCAAGTTGAAGCATTGAATGCTTCACCTGATTCACATTTCCCTTTCCATTTGGCTGGCACTGGAGGCATGTGCTCATCACTAAAACTTGGGGATTCAGGCCAAATTCCTGCTTAAACCAGGTATTGGAATTAGTTGCAATTTGAGAGAGAGAGAGAGAGAGAGTTGCAATTCAATATGTAACCATCTCCAACCCATGCTCTCTTTTTTCCCATCAAAGTTGAGTCAAAATTTGGCTAGAAGATTAATTTCCTGTGAGGACTACAATAAGCTACATCAATTTGTTCATCCAATATTTTCTACATTCTTCCTATATGACTAGTGGGAATTTGGGAAATAGTTTGAACTTTGAAGGCCTGTTTGTTTCACCGGATTTGAGCATCGTACTGGACTAAATATCCAAGATAGTGTATCCAGTGTTTGGCTAAAAGACTCGGATTAAACATCCAATCGATATGTAACCCGCAAAGTTTGGGCTATACAAACCATGGAGGTGCAGTATTATTGATCAATCAGTGTAAGTCTCACGGGGTTGCATATTTTAAGGGCTATTCACTCCCAGTCCCATTAAACAAATGAGCCCAAGACTAGTGTCAGTGTGACAATGAGAACTTGACCTTGGGGTTTGGCCCAATTGTCGTATCGTCTAGGTTGGCTCCCATGAACAGGAGGTTGGTTCCCGTAGTAATCTAAAAATACTAACATATTACATCCTATCCTCTGGCAAACAAAAAAAGTGTGACAATGAGATCTCATAACAGTGGCAAAGAAGAGAACTAGGAGAAAGATACAGGACCAGAATGAAGAGACCTTTTCAATTAACCAAATGGCCCTCAGATATTTCTTGAACTAACTCTAAAGGAGATTTGATGAAGGGCTTGGCTACCCCACTAAAGTTAATTATGCCTTGAAACAAACAGGGCATTAAAGAGAAAGAGCTTTTCCAAGAAAGAGAAAAAAAAACAAAAAACAAAACCCTAACTGCTGTAAATGAAGTGTTCAGTTTTCTACTCCCTAATACTAGGAAGGCCCAGAAGTCATGTCTCCTTTACTGAACTAATAAATGAACAGTCCCTTATTTGTATCAATATATGCGCATACATATATGCCCCAAAAGTGGTACTCCCTCCGTCCCAAAAAGAATGACAATTTTTGAAATCCGTGTCATTTTTCATCGCTTATATCTTTTAATCTATAATGTTTTTCATGAGTTTGAAAATTTTGTATAATAGAATTAATCGAGAACTATCAAACAAGATCCATATTGCATATTTTTTGAGATCCGTATTAAAAGATATAAGGAGTTGAAATTGGCACGGATATCAAAAATTGACATCCATTATGGGACGGAGGGAGTATCAGTTAATGAATGAATTGGAGTTCAAAAAAGCTAATGAGTACATTGTTTGTGAAAGGGAGAGACAACTAACCAGTATCAATGAAACCAATAACAACATTAACTTGGTTCTTGGTTGAATATCCAGGGATTTCCATGGTTTCTTCCCCAACAAGACCCATGAAGTCCCATGAGTGAGTTGTGTGCAGCTTCTTCCTCTCATTAGCAAATACCGATACCACTCCCGGCATCTCTGTCAGCAAAAAATTTCGAAGAAAAGTACAATTTAGACCATGTGTATACTGTTAGGAGACAGATCAACCATACACAATAGCACGAAGAAAAATCACTTACAATAAAATTGTAGCTACACATTGAATTTATATATATATATATATATATTTTTTGGCTTATTTGTATTATTCATTTTGCACCCAATGTTTTTGCCATTCAATTCTGATTAGTCCGGAAATCTAGACAACAAAGATAATTCAAGATAGACAATTCTTCTGGATTATTTTTTTCTTTTCCAAACTTTTTTGAATTCGATTCATATTTCTTTCCTTTTCTGAATCCTCGGACGAATCTTAAAGTAAAACATTTTGACTAAAAGTTAACATTGAAAGAATTCACAAGCATTTTGTCTAAAAAGGTAGGTTAATTAGTCCCAAGGCGAACATGTGTTTTAGTGTCTAGTAATACTGATCATCTCCACTAACCCAACATAAAAAATCAATCAAATTTCATAAAAAATGGAAAGAAAGACCTACTAGCCATTTCAGAAGCTTGGTCCTCAGTCAATTTGGCTGCAAATCCTCTGAACCCATGTCTGTAACTGTACAGATGGGATTCCTCGGCCTTTTCACCACTGTAAACAGAACCATTTTGAATCAGCACAACCAAAGAAGAAAAACAAGAACAAGAACAAGAACAAGAGGAACACAACAATCACATCAAAACAACAAGAAGAAAATATTGGGAAAATCTGGGTTTCGATTCAAAAGAATCCAAACTATAGAAAAAGGAGGAAAGGGAACATATGGGTTTTGAGTTTAAACCTTCCCCCATGAATATCAGTGAGGATTTGGTGGTTTTGCCTCAAAATCTCATCTGGGTCATCAGTTCCTCTGCTTCCCATATAGACGACATAGACCTTCAAATATACCCAATAAAACGATAAAATGATATCAAGGAAAAAAAATCCACAAATCTATAAGGCAGATAAAATGAGGAAGCAACGACCATACCTTAGCAGCAAAACAGAGCCTGACTTGGGCATGTAAAACACAAAGAAGTAGCAGACAGAGAACACGAATAGCAGTTATAGTAGTGTTTCTCGACGAAGCCATCGCTTATTTGAAATGGGTATGGATTTTCAGGATGGCGAAGAATAGGATGGAGCTATTTTATAGGAAGGAGAGAGAGAGAGAGAGAGAGAGAGAGAGAGAGAGAGAGAGCAAGTGCAAAAGCGGTATTGCCTGTAGAGAGAGAGAGAGAGAACAAGTGCAAAAGCGGTATTGCCTGTAGATACCACATGATGAGGTATTCTATGCGAAAAGGGTGTATAAAAGATGTGTTAAAATGGAGAAGAGATCCTTCATGTGATAGATTCTTTACAGGGATGCAAAATGAGACTCTTAAGAGCATCAATGGATAATTCAATATGTGGTTTGTCGTACATAAGAAAGATTTAATCAAATAACTATGAAGAGTTCGTCGTACCAACATTTGTATAAAGCAAGTGAATGACTCGTGTTTAGCCGTTTATTGCTTTCTTGATAAATATGCTTGTTTAACGGTTTATGTGACTGATTAACTTTATTCTTATGTACATTAATTGAATACACACATAGAGTTTGAAAAAAAGAAAAGAAAAGAGACATCAAATTAAACTCTGATGTATTTATAGCTTACATTAAATAAGAGAGCACACGAAGAATAATCAGATCTTCATTCCTAAAAATAAAGTATGCTCTAGACAAGTGGTAAAAGGGTAATATATAAGGCTGAGATTGGTACAGTTTGCAGTGAAGTGGAAGGCAAAGGAAACGTGAAGAGAGAGAGAGAGAGAAAGAGACAAGGGAGAGAGAGTGTGGTGGCAGAGGATTTTGTGGGTGTGGGCCTGTGGGGAAGAAGAGAGATCATTAAGTGCGAACAGAGTACCGTCACATGTTACTCCAACCTTCTTTGTCATCATATATTGGTGTGAGATTCACAAACGGAACGTACTTTGTCACATGTTGCTCCAAGCTTCATTGCCGTCATATATTGGTGCGAGGTTCACAAATTTGTCTCGAGTCCCATACCAAGTACATGGTGAAAAAAAAAGACACGGAACATCATGTGGCGACGGCCAGGATCGAAAAAGTTTTCGGGACAGTGGTTTTGTTGATTATTTTGGAATTTTTGGGTGGTGAGCCGACGGCTGCTTCACTCCACCACCCGCCACCCCATCTCTTCCGGAGACCGTTACAAAATAGTATTCTCTAGGAAGCTATTACCATATGCTTTAGAAGAACAAAAAAAATGTGTTTTTTAATGGGAGAAGGTGAGACAGACAAACTGGAAAAAGAAACCCATTATCAAACTGAAACATTTCATGTGGCCCCACCTATGGCATGTAGCCCACCTAGGCTGTAAACGAGCCGAGTCGAGTTTTGACGAGCTCGAGCTCGACTTGAGTATTAAGAGTCGAGCTCTTATTGAGTTAAGTTGAGTCATTTACAAACGAATCTTTTTAATCTAGCCGAGCTACCCTTAACGAATCGAATTTATGTCATACAAGCCGAGCCGAGCTCGGCTTGTTTACTATATGAGCCGAACCGAATCGAGTCTTAACGAGCCGAACCGAGCCGAGCTCGCGAGCTGCTCGGTTCGTTTATAGCTCTACTGACACCCAAGTGAGCAATCATCCAATGCTCTTGAAACTTTTTTTTAACTCATACTTGCGTTCTCGAACCGATAACCATCTTTAGGCAAACCTAGACTCTCCCTCCCTCGGAATTATTTGGTGCTGCAGGAGTAATGCTCATCCGTCTTGCAAAAGTATAAGACCTCACAGTATGTGCATGGATTTCACCCGAGAGCAATTTTGTTCACCTTCTCCCAAAGAGGGTGAATGTTACCCTCCTACCTCCGGTGCCGACATCGACGATCGGACCCGTTCATGTTGTTCAAAACGATTTTCTAAGAGGGCATGCAAAAATTCGGAAAAATCCAACGGTGAAAAGCGGTTGAGTTTTGAACTCCGAAACCTAGATTTTTGTTCTTTAGGTTTAAAGAACCAAAAATAGACACTTTGAGCTCAAAACTCAACCGCTTTTCACCGTTGGATTTTTTCGAATTTTTGCATGCCCTCTTAGAAAATCGTTTTGAACAACATGAACGGGTCCGATCATCGATGTTGGCACCGGAGGTAGGAGGGTAACGTTCACCCTCTTTGGGAGAGGGTGAACAAAATTGCTCTCATTTCACCCACTTTTATGAGAGGGAATGGTATTACTCTTGTTTTGGAGGATGGAATAATCCCTCCTCGTTTTGATTTGTTTTTTTAAAGGGAAAAAAAAAAAGGAACGACCTCCTCTCTAATTTTAGAGAAGTTAATTAATGGGAACCTCCTTCCGAACTTTGATTGAAATCTTTCATTTTGTAGGGCTTGTCGAAATTAATAATGTCAAAAAAATCATGTTAGATCTATATCTTTAAATAAATGATCAAGCATATTTTATCCGGAGATAAATGGATTATGATCCAATGTATCATTTCCCATGTTGAATGTGTTTTTTTTTTTGCTCGGCATTAAAAAAATAAATTTTGCTCTAAAGGCATATTAATCAAATATTGATCAATATGATTTTTAGCATGATTGGTATTCTTGAAGAGATTTACAAAAAATGAACTATGCAATCATTGAGTTTGAGACGAGGCCCAAAAAAAAATAAAAAACCGGGCAGTCCACTTTTTTTTTTTCCAAAACAAGAGAGGACCAAATCCGGGAAAAAAAATCCCACGTTTAACAATGAGTGTTAGGCTAATTTACACACACTTTGACTTACCTCGAAACCTTGAAGTTAACGACCCAAAAAAAACCTTTAATAGCCCCAACGATTTTTCGTTGACAATGTGAATCAAACCTGCGAACTTAGGGACCCGTCTCTTATTTATTGTCCTACTTTCACTCAATCACCTATCAAAAGTGAGGAAAAAAAGAAGAAGAAAGAAATAGAAAGTCGAATGTTGATTACTGGTTTTTGTTTGATAATCAATATGGAATGATTCATGCTTGCAAGAAAGCAGTTGCCACCCAGGGAAGGGATCTACCAAGACGTACATGTCATCATTTCCTAACAATGTTAATGATAACTTAATATATGGCTGCATATGTTGTCATTATTACCATCAATTAATTGTATCCTCTTTGTTCTATTTTTTTTTTCCCATAAGTAGTTGACATTGTAGGTACAGTCTGGCCATTTTCAAACCCATTTTGGGTGTGTTTCAATGACTAGACTCGTTTCCATTGTAGAGCTCATCTAGTGGATAACCGTGTAAGAAATCAAGTCAATTGGAGCATTATTTATGTATATGATGAAAAGAATGACTCTTTCATGTTGTAATTCAGTTTGCCTAGCTCATTTTTTTTCAAAATATATATGTGCTGGGATTAGATATTAGTTTGTTTCCGATTAACTTGATTTCTTACACGCTTATTCCACTCTAACAGCTCTATAATGCGAAGGAGTCCGATCATTGAAGTGGATACAACATGGGTTAAAAAATGGCCGGTCTGCTAGGGTTAGTCCACTGCCAAAATGGAGAGAAGCCTTCTCTTATGTTTCAAAGGAATCGGATCCCTCAAGATTCAAGAAATAATTGAGCGGGTCCAACTTTTGCTTATATTATTTCATATCGGGCCCATTTTGATGGTTGGATTAGTTTTTGAATACGATTTTACGCTGAGGATCTTAATCAGATATTGACAAACAAATAATTGGACCATGCACGTTTATTTTGAAATGGATGAATTTGGATTCAATATATTAGGCATGATTGATTTTCTGTATGAACTCTATGAATGTTTTTACGTAAATGCCCTTATATATATATATACACACACAAAAATCGGGTCTGGGCAAAAAAATTGAACCGAACTAATCACTGTCAAGTATGATTACCTGACCAGGTGAAATAAAACTCGTCGGGTTTTGGTTAGGTTCGATTGTGGTTGTAAATTTCAAATTTGGTTCTTGTATAGCAAAAACCCGGGCCAAATTGACGCGTTGCCGTCGCTACCGTGCTGCATAACTTTCTAGAGTTAATATTTCTTTTCACTATGAATTTTCATACAATCTTTTAAAAAAGTGTTGTAAGTCTTTAGTTCAACTTCTGCTTAGAGCAAAAAACTTTGGGCCACCTTTTCAAGAAGCAAACTCTTGTGTGAAATAGCTATGGGAGGTGACTATGATTGACTTTGCAGGGCTTGCACCTACGAAACTAAAGTTGCGAATTAATGGTGGAGACCTCGGTGGGGATTTGTGTGGGCACTAAGCAAACAGTGGCAACAGCACCGAGAAATCTCCACTAAAACAAATGACTTTCTGAAGCAGAAACTCTGCGCACATCGCTCATCTTTTATCGTTCTTCTATTACTCTCAATTTCATCGTCCAAAAGTGTTTTGGACGGTTTAGATTTTTTCAAAAAAACTTTTAGAGTGTAGCTCTTTCATGGAAGAGGTTTTTTTGAAACACAGACCATTAATTATTAAAACAAACGATAAAATGTTAAAACGGTAAAACAGAGTCGTAAGCAAGCGTAGCACTACTGTCTCTGAAAACAAAAGGCAAAAGAATGTGAAAACTGCAGCTCTAATTTCAAAAACCACATTTTTTACTATTTTTTTTTTTTGGGTAATTTTTTTTTTTTTACTAGTTGTTGTTATTGGAAATTTCAAGCACTTTAGTTTATGGAGGAATGGAATAACGAGACAGGAATTGGGAAAGAGAAATGGCTTCTCTGTACTTGGTGATCATCCAACTGGACTAGTACTGGTGGGATCCCGTAGTGCCGCTGTGCCGGTTACAGTTCAGGGGTGTAGTGCGGAATTTGAAGGAATGAGGGATTGCTGCCGAGCACCCAGCAGAGCGATCGATCTGGCCGTGTACCTCAGCAATCGATAGTTCGGATCTTAACTGAGCAATAGATAATTCAAATTTGTATACGCTCAGATTCAATCTGAGCCTTCTGTGCCAAGATGAATGACCAGATCGGCCACTCGACACCGATTTTTAGGGAGATGCTTGGTAGCATGCCCTGTCCTAATTTGAACCATTTGTACTGGGCAAATAATGGATTATATTTTAGATCTTCAAAAGCGAAGATAAAATCTGAACTATTAATTGTCGAAACGGAGCCTAATTCAGGATCACTTTTTTAATTTAAACTGTTTATCTTGTAGCATTTGGAGAACAAATTCTTTTTTCTGAAAAATAGATTTTGTCTGTTTATATGACTATTTGTTTCATAAAAAAAAATAAACAGTTTAATTCTGTAAAGAAAATCGTACTCCTTCCGTCTCTATTTAATTGTCTATTACAGTTTTGCGCGCATTTTCAACGGCTTATATCTCTCGACGTATATTATGTTTTATCTTTTTGAAATCATTATCTTATAGAAAAAATTGAGATCTATCAAATAAGATTCATATTACATATTTTTAACAATGTATGTTGAGAGATATAAGCTGTTGAAAATACACGCAAAATCATAGTAGACAATTAAATAGGGACTGAGTGAGTAATCTTCTTGTGTGACAACCATCATTTGGTCAGAATTATCTTTTGCAGTATAAATAATCTTCTTAATATGTGAATCACACAAAATGAGTGTTCCAAATACAAGGGTGCTACAGTTCCCGACCCCAAAGACATGGAGTATTTGAATCGAGCATCTACACATATCAGATACCATTGATTTTTGCGTAGGTCCACTCGTTTTTTTTTATTTAAAGAATTTTTAGACGACTCAGATCGACTGTTAGGTGATCGAAGTGGACCCAACGGGACATCGGCATCCGATCGGGATCCTTTTGGTCGGGAACCGTAGACTCTCTGTTCCAAATAATGGAAACGAGTACAATGGGAGCCCCACTGCCTTATTGCAGCCATGACCAACTTCTACAGTTTCTTACTGTTTTTTTCTCTTTTACTTATAATCAGGTGTGAGTATTAATTTGTGCGCATTTCAATTATTTTTGAGGCCTTAAAATTAACGGACGATTGGACAAATCTCAAGTAGCTCCAAAAAGAGTTAATAGCATCTGAGAGGTTCGAGCCTAGAGTTCTTCAAAGAAAATGGAGGCAAGTTAGGCTGCTTATGAGGATTGTCTACGCTAGAGAATCGTCAAACATGAGTTGATTATATCAATTAGATACGATCAAATATGATATCGGACCACATTCATCCTATGAAAAATAAGTTCCGCATCTAGGATTGAAAAAGTTTTCGGGACAAGGGTTTTGTTGATTATTTTGGAATTTTTGGGTGGTGAGCCGACGGCTGCTTCGCTCCACCACCCACAACCCCGTCTCTTCCGAAGACCGTTACAAAAGAGTATTCCCTAGGAAGCTATTACCATGTGCTTCAGAAGAACAAAAAAAATGTGTTTTTTAATGGGAAATGGTGAGACAGACAAACTGGAAAAAGGAAGCCATTATCAAACTGAAACCTATCATGTGGCCCCACCTATGGCATGTAGCTCACCTAGTCTGTAAACGAGTCGAGCCGAGCCAAGTTTTGACGAGCTCGAGTTCGGCTCGTTTACTAAACGAGCAAAATTCGAGCTTGAGTTCGGCCGGAATCTTAACGAGCCGAGCCTTTATCTAGCCGAGTTGAGTCATTTACTAAACGAGCCTCTTTAATCGAGCCGAGCTACCCTTAACGAACTGAGTTTACGTCAAACGAGCAGAGCCGAGCCGAGCTCGGCTTGTTTACTATACAAGCCGAAAACTCGAGTTCAAGCTCGGCTCGTTTACTAAATGAGCCGAGCCGAGCCGAGTCTTAACGAGCCGAATCGAGCCTAGTTCGCAAGCTGCTCGATTCGTTTACAGCCCTACTGACACCCAAGTGAGCAATCATCCAATGCTCTTGAAACTTTTTTTTTAACTCATACTTGCGTTCTCGAACCGATGACCATCTTTCGGCAAAACCTAACCTCTCCCTCCCTCGGGATTATTTGGTGCTGCAGGAGTAATGCTCATCCGTCTTGCAAAATTATAAGACGTCACAGTACGTGGATTTCACGCACATAAACTGAGAGGGAATGGAATTACTCTTGTCTTGGAGGATGGAATAATCCCTACTCGTTTTGATTTGTTTTTTTAGGGGAAAAAAAAAAAGAAGGAATTACGACCTCTTCTCTAATTTTAGAGAAGTTAATTAATGGGAACCTCCTCCCCAACTTTGATTGAAATCTTTCATTTTGTAGAGTTTGCTGAAATTAATCATATTGATGTATATCTTTAAATAAATGATCAAAGCATATTTTATCCAGAGATAAATGGATTATGATCCAATGTATCATTTCCCATGTTGAATGTGTTCTAAAGGCATATTAATCAAATATTGATCAATACTCTCTCCGTCGCTTTTTAAGTGTCTTATTTCGTAACTCTAACTTATTAAAAAAAATATCATTTCGAACCATGAGCAAAAGCTAGACAGGGGCGAGGTGGTCTCGATTGTTGAGAGCTTGAAAGGCGGGTCATGCAGTATCAACCATGAGCAAAAGCTAGAGAGGGGCAAGGGGGTCTCGATTGTGGAGAGTTTGAAAGGCAGGTCAGTGCCGTCGTGAGCGGTGGAGGACGGTGAAGGAGAAAAGGGTGCATGAGAAGAAGAAGAGCTAGTCTAGGTGAGGTAGTGTTTGTGAGGGATTGGAGAGAGAGAAGGAGAACTCTTCTGCAATAGGGTTTCAAATTTGAAAGTGAGTGTAATTTTGATCGGTGGCAATTCTGTAATTAAACGAAAGAGGCTGGACAGTTTAATAAAATGGAAATTTCACCTCAACCATTGGATCAATTCAATCTCAACCATTACAACAACTTATCCCCAACCATTTTGTTTTATAATAGCGATATGATTTTTGGCATGATTGGTATTCTTGAAGAGATTTACACAAAATGAACTGATGTAATCCTTGAGTTTGACACGAGGCCCAAAACAAATAAAACCGGGCAGTCCACTTTTTTTTTTTTTTTTTTCCCAAAACAAGAGAGGACCAAATTCGGGAAAAAAAATCCCACCTTTAACAATGAGTGTTAGGCTAATTTACACACATTTTGACTTATTTCAAAACCTTGAAGCGAACGACCAAAAAAAACCTTTAATAGTCCCAACGGTTTTTCGTTGACAATGTGAGTCAAACCTGCGAACTTGAGGACCCGTCTCTTATTTATTGTCCTACTTTCACTCAATCACCTATCAAAAGTGAGGAAAAAAAGAAGAAGAAAGAATAGAAAGTCGAATGTTGATTACTGGTTTTTGTTTGATAATCAATATGGAATGATTCATCATGTATAAAAGAAAACTCCCGTAGTGGGGAGAGATTTTTCAGTGCGGAGCGGGTATATCCTTCATGATGTATCCACTTGGTGTATACGAACTGTCCGATACATTTTTAGACGGTTCGGATTAAAATCATCTCTCTCCTCTCACTCTAACACTTTTTCTTTTTCCAAATCTGAGCCGTTCAAAAATAAAATGGACGGTTCGGATGCGTGAGCGAGCACCACGTGGTGCCCCCGCTCGGCACTGAAATTCTTTTTGTGGGATCCATGCTTGCAAGAAAGCAGTCGCCACCCAGGGAAGGGATCTACCAAGATATCATCATTTCCTAACAATGTTAATGATAACTTAATATATGGCTGCATATGTTGTCATTATTGCCATCAATTTTATCCTCTTTGTTCTATTTTTTTTGCCATAAGTAGTTGACATTGTCATTGTAGGTGCAGTCTGGCCATTTTCGAACTTATTTTGGGTCTATTTCAAAGACCAAACTTGTTTCCATTGTAGAGCTCATTTGGTAGAATAACCGTGTAAGAAATCAAGTTAATCGGAAACTAACTAATATTTGATTGGAGCATATTTATGTATGATAAAAAGAATGACAATTCATGTTGTAATTCAGTTTGCCTAGCTCATTTTTTTCAAAATATATGTGCTCGGATTAGATATTAGTTTGTTTTCGATTAACTTGATTTCTTACACGCTTATTCCACTCTAAGAGCTCTATAATGCGAATGAGTCCGATCGTTGAAGTGAATACAAAATGGATTAAAAAATGGACGGTCTGCACGGGGTAGTCCTCTGCCAAAATGGAGAGAAGCCTTCTCTTATATTTCCAAGGAATCAAATCCCTCAAGATTCGAGAAATAATTGAGCGGGTCCAGCGTTTGCTTATACAAGTTCATATCGGGCCCATTTTGATGGTTGCATTAGTTTTTGAATACGATATTACATTGAGGATCTTAATCAGATATCGAAAAACAAATAATTGGACCATGCACGTTTATTTTGAAATGGATGAATTTGGATTGTATATATTAGGGACCTAGGGGCTCTGCTGCCCTAGGCGCGCAGTAGCCCCTACCCACACTGCCAAAACGGCACCATTTTGGTTAAAACCAAATTCCTTGTTTGCAATCCTATGGAGCAGAAACGTGATTATGAGAGTCTTAGAGACAAAATTTAATTATGTCTCTTTAGAATAATATGATCAGAATAGTAAGATTTCACACCCGTTCAAACGGATTAAAAATTGGACTAATTAATTTTTTAACCATATTTTTTAATATATAAATGGTCTCAAAAAATTAAGTGCTCAAATTTTCACTCTGTTTAAATAAGTACAAAGATCTTGTTATTCTTATCATAGTATTCTAAAGGGTTATAATTAATTTTTGTTTATAGGGCTCTCATGATCATATTTCTACTCTATAGGATCCTAAATAAAGAACATATACTTAATATGAGAGCCCTAAAGATAAAAATGAATTACGACCCTTTAGAATAATATGATAAGAATAACAAGATCTTTGTACCGATTCAAACCGAGCGAAAATGTGAGCACTAATTTTTTGATATCGGTTATATATTAAAAAATATGGTTAAAAAATTAAGTGGTCCAATTTTTAATCCGTTTGAACGGGTGTGAAGATCTTACTATTCTGATCATATTATTATAAAGAGACATAATCAAATTTTGTCTCTAAGGCTCTCTTAATCACGTTTCTGCTCTACAGGATTACAAATTGATGGTAAGAAATTTGGTTTTAACCAAAACGGTGCCGTTTTGGCAATGTTTATTTTGAAATGGATGAATTTGGATTCTATATACTAGCCTATTTTTCTCAAGATGGATACGTCAAAAAAAACTTATTCATCGATTTGCATATCATTATGATATTAGGCATGATTGATTTTCTGTATAAGTTCTTTGTATGTTTTTACGTAAATGTAGACACCCTATTCTGGACTGTCCAGACTAGTTTGTATACGGTCTTTGATTCTCCGATGATGATTAATGGTCGAGAACATCCAAAGTTGGTGGTGTGTTTGAGCTCTGAGCGCTCCGAACCTCGTTCAAACCCTTTCAAAGCCCTTTTCAAACCTTTCGAGCCAGAACCAAATGGCCTCAACAAAACCCACTTCAAAGACTGGTTGTCAAGCGACGCCTGGCCGGTGCATTGCCGCATGTCGATCATCAAGCATGGAGCGATTCGGGCGCACGCCAATTTCGATGGCGCCACGCCCACTTGTTCTCAGTCAAATCACCTTTTTGGCGACCACTTGCCCGGGACTTTTGTGCCACCCTGACGTGAGCCACAGTTCTGCTGATGATTGTTTCGTCCAGAAGTGTTCCCTGCACTCCCACCATATCTCTCAAGGCAAGTCCCATGCATTTAATGCATGGGAGGCTCCCCTCTTCTTGGAACCCAAATAAGCCTTAAGGCCTCAACTGATCCCAGCCTAATCAGTCCTCTCTCTCAGCCTATATATACCCCCTTGCATTTATTTGCAAGGGGTTACACTCATAAATAAGCTCCAAAGCTTTCTCCCACCTTCTCTCTCTAGCTCACTCTTGTTTTTTCTTTCACCCACTGAAAGACAAAGCAAGGAAGAGCAGTCCTTCCTTGCATTGCTGTCTCCATCCTCTTCTCATCCATCCTCCATCCATTTCAAAGCTCAAACCATCCATCAACTCAAACCAAAGGTATACCACCTTTTGTTCTGGAAACTGTTTCGACCCCTGAGGGGAGTTGGCGGAGCCCAGGCTGATAATCAATACCAAGCCTGGTCTCAAAGCTAGCAAATAAATAATGTCGTAGAGGATCAGTGGCGCACGCCAGTCATACTCAGCCGTGCGCCAGTCATGGCAGCATGGCAGGATTGGTGTGGGGATCACCGATCACCCTCATTTCGCTTTATTTTCATTCTGATCATCTTGTGGCATGCTAAAAACCAGCTTACTGCTTTTTATATTTTAGAACTGTGTAGTTAGCTATCTATTTTAACTGTTCAGTAAGGCCCCTGGGATCTTTCTGGTCGTGTTCCAGAGCCCAGATGAAGCAAAACGAAACACTGGACCAAAAGGACAACTGGCGCACGGGCACTCCAGACTTGCGTGCGCCACTGATCCAAAGTTCCAGTGGCTGGCCCTTACTTCTCAGCTTAGTTCTGGCCTCTGCTGAATCTCCCACTCTGTTTATGGTAGATTTATTTACCATTTGATTCTTGAATTGGTAACTGTATATGGCTTGTGATATTCAAGCTGCGTGGTTTGTCCGGGTGTGCGTCCATTCCGGATCCAGAGGTTGAGTTCGTGAGCTTGGACGTCAGGCGCCGCCACTGCAGGGTGGCGCACGCAGGGGATCTTTGTATGTAGTGGCATGGCCAGTGCATACAGGTTTACTCTTGCGTGCATCATTTCGGGACAGTGTGTTCTAGTTTGTTCAAAACGCTCACAGAAGCGCTTGTTCTCAATCTATTATCATTGCTCATAGCTCATACATCACATCTTGCCATGTAAATACAACTTGTCATTTGTTAATCCCTATTAACTGTTCCCCCGCCCTAACTGACTGAAAATGATTAAAAGAGAGAAAAATGCAAATGTTTTACAAAATGCCTGAGTAGAGACCGATCTCCGGATTGGGCGAGAGGGGTGCCATAAAACCCTTCCCCTCTCGTAACCTGGCTCCCGAACCTCAGATATTGAAGGTGACGACGGTCCAGTCTACAAGCCTTTTTTAAATCAAACAAACGTGAACTAAAACGTTTTCAAATCGGTTTCTTGGGTGTTTTTCCGCAAAATCCGAGTGGCGACTCTCTCAAAACAGCATTTTGTCATGCTTCCAAACAAAAGGGCGCAAACCGAACTTTTCGCAAACCAAAGATGCGGGATTTTTACGGGCGGCCCAAAAGCAATTCTCCTTATATATATATAGATATATATATATATATTTATATACACACAAAAATCGGGTCTGGGGAGAAAAACTGAACCGAACTAATCACTGTCAAGTATGATTACCTGACCAGGTGAAAGAAAACTCGTCGGGTTTTGGTTAGGTTTCGGTTGTGGTTGTAAATTTCAAGTTTGGTTCATGTACAGCAAAAACCCGGGCCAAACCGATGCGTTGCCGTCCCTACGGTGATGCATAACTTTCCAGAGTTAATATTTCTTTTCACTATGAATTTTCATACAATCTTTTAAAAAAGCCTTGTAAGTCTTTAGTTCAACTCCTCCTACTTAGAGCAAAAAACTTTGAGCCACCTTTTTCTGCAAGCAGACTTGTTGTGTGAAATAGTTGTGAGAAGTGACTACGATTTACGCCGCAGGGCTTGCAGCTACGAGACCTAAAGTTGCGATTGGTGAGAACAGTTCCGGTCCTACGTACCGGATTATAAATAAAATAAAATAAAAAACGCTTTGAGTAAGCTCAGTGGATCATGTTTGGTTGTGTCTTTGTTTTCATGATTTGTTGTTGGGACAGTCCGGAGAAGAAATGGGGATTTGTGTGGGCACTAAGCAAACAGTGGGAACAGCACCGAGAAATCTCCACTAAAACAAATGCCTTTCTGAATCAGAAACTCTATGCACGCCGCTCACCTTTTATCGTTCCCTCCACCACTCTTAATCTCATCGTTCAAAAGTATTTTAGACGGTTCATATTTAAAAAAAAAAAAGTCTTTCAGAGTATAGCTCTTTCCTGAAAGAATTTTTTTTTTTTAAAATACAAACCATTAATTTTTGAAACGAATAATAAAATATTAAGCAGTAAAATAGAGCCGTAGGCGTAGCACAACTGTCTCTGGAAACAAAAGGCAAAAGAATGTGAAAACTGCAGCACTAATTTCAAAAACCACATTTTGTACTATTTTTTTTTTTTACTAGTTGTTGTTATTGGAAATTTCAAGCACTTTAGTTTATGGAGGAATGGAATAACGAGACAGGAATTGGGAAAGAGAAATGGCTTCTCTGTACTTGGTGATCATCCAACTGGACTAGTACTGGTGGGGCCTGGGATAGTGCTGGTTACATTTCAGTAGTGTAGTGCGGAATTTGAAGGAATGGGGGATTTCTGCCGAGCACCTTGCAGAGCTGTCGATCTGGCCGTGTATTTCGTCAATCGACGTCTCGAATTTTAATTGAGCAATATATAATTCAGATTTGTATACGCACAGATTCAATCTGAGCCGTCTATACCTAAATGAATGATCAGATCGGTCGCTCGGCACTGCTCTTTAAGGAGATGCTTTGTAGCATCCCCTGTCCGAATTTGAACCATTCGTACCGGGCAATTAATGGATTAGATTTTGGATCTCCAAGAGGCAAGATAAAATCTGAACTATTAATTGTCGAGACGGAGCCTAATTCAAGATCACTTTTTTTTTTTAATTTAAACTGTTTATCTTGTATCATTCGGAGAACAAATCATTTTTTCAGAAAAATAGATTTTGTCTATTTATATGACTATTTGTTTCATAAAAAAAAATAAAAAGTTGAATTCTGTAAAGAAAATAGTACTCTTTTCGTCTCTATTTAATTGTCTATTACGGTTCTACGTGCATTTTAAACGGCTTATATCTCTCGACATATATTATGTTTTATGTTTTTGAAATTATTGTCTTATAGAAAAAATTGAAATCTATCAAACAAGATCCATATACGGAGTACATATTTTTTTGCAATGTATGTCGAGAGATATAAGCCGTTGAAAATACACACAAAACCGTAATGGACAATTAAACAGGGACGACTGAGTGAGTAATCCTCTTGTGTGACAACCGTCATTTGGTCAGAATTATCTTGTACAGTATAAATAATCTTCTTAATATGTGAATCACACAAAATGAGTGTTCCAAATACAACGGTGCTACAGTTCCCTACCCCAAAGACATGGAGTATTTGGATCGAGCATCTACATATATCGGATGCCATTGATTTTTGCGTAGGTTCACTCGTTTTTCTTTTTTAAGAATCTTTGAACGACTCGGATCGACTGTTAGGTGGCCAGAGTGGACTCAACGGAGCATCGGGATCCCTTTAATCGGGAACCGTAGACTCTCTGTTCCAAATAATTGAAACGAGTCCAATGGGAGGCCCCACTGCACTACTGCAGCCATGACCAACTTCTACAGTTTCTTACTGTTTTTTCTCTTTTTCTTATAATCAGGTGTTAGTTTGTGCGCATTTCAATAATTTTTGAGGCCGTAAAATTAACGATCGGACAAATTTCAAGTAACTCCAAAAAGAATTAATAGCATCTGAGAGGTTCGAGCCTAGAGTTCTTCAAAGAAAATGGAGGCAAGGCTGCTTATGAGGATTGTCTACGCTAGAGAATTGTCGAACATGAGCTGTGTCAAAAATTATATCAATCATATACAATTAATATGATATCGGACCACATTCATCCTAAGAAAAATAAGTTCTGCATCTAGTGTGTCAATTTATATGTTTTAGGGTAAATGTGTTCAAGATCATATTAATCGATGTTTGATCAACATAATTTCATGATTTCGACATGGACTAGGGAAGGACCCTAAAAGAGTCCAAAAGGACAGTCTAGTAGTAACATTTTTGGAACTTTAGAGGATCTGTCGTCTATCCAAATGTGAATTGTTATTTGATTGGTGAGGCATTGTAAGGACGAGAGAAAGTTATTCACATTTCACGGAGCCTCCGTGATTAGCCGCTCAATCTCGCGTGTTCGTTTCGGCTTTGAACGGTCTAAATTTTAATGAAATTTTTCCGAGACCATCTAAAGTCGAAACGGATGGCTGAGATTGCGTTCCGTAAAAATTTATTCATAGAAGCCCATGAATAAGTTTTTCTCTATAAAAACTTGGGCAAGCCTTCAAGAATAGTACTCCAGAATAATGCCTGTGGACAAAGAAGAGAGCTAGACCACACTGAAAGCAGGCAAATTTTGTGGAAGAAGCAATCATGACCCATCCGATTACTTACTTGACTTGAAAACACGCATATCACAGCCTTCTTTTCGGTGCCAAAAGACGCTTTACCACCGCTCAAATGCCTCTGACTAAATATGCAGCGGCGGAGGTAAGATTTTGAATAGAATCGATACTGTTCGATGGAAGCCTGCCGGAATTATTGCACGCTTAGTCATATAATCGTTCAGTAGTACTGTTGGCTCTTGCTCTTCAATTCTTGTTCTCGCAAAGTTTAAAAATTTGGTGTAAACAAGTGGATACCGAGTTATTGAATGTATTCCAAGATGATTAGAGTAAGACATTTTGGTAGGTGCTCTCATTGGGGGAGGGAAAATACGGTGGTGGACTGTTGGTTATGGTAGTAGTAATCATCACCTTAGCACAAAATATTCCAAGATGATTAGAGTAAGAAAAAAATGACATTTTCTTGCTAAAAAGTGGTTATTTCTCACTCTATTTGGATAAAAATTAAAAAAAAATTTACTTTTTCGATTCTTCTTGTTGAGATAAATCAATAACCTACAAAAGTTCGACGCAAAACTAACAAATGCGAAAAAATTTCAAATAAAGACAAAATTTTTAGATTTAAGTTAAGTTTAAGTTAAATTCAAAAGAACAAGGCCTTAATGGGATTGTGGGTATTTAATATTTATTACACTTGCAATTATGACTTAGAAAATAAACTCGAAAGACAAAAATTTGAAGACAAAAGAAAGAAAGATTCTTTGAATTGTTAGAGATAGTTCACAATGAAGCCTAAAGAGGTTATTTTTATAGGAAACAAAAAAAAGTGTAAGAAATAACTTTCATTAATTACTTTTCATCTTCTTCAATCATTTACTTCCACTTGTTTAAGTAACTTTTCTTCAACTTTTAAGTAGGCCTGTCAATGGATCGGATCCGAAAAATCCGATCCGGATCCGGATCCGAATCCGATAACGTCGATCCGATAATTCTAATCCGGTAACGTTATCGGATCCGGATCGGATCAGATTAAATTCGTTATCAATCCGAATCCGAACTTTATTTTTTTTTTTTACTTTTTATAAATTTTTGGAATTTTTTTTAAAAATACAGTAAATTTTTTATTTTGAAAAAAAAATGTTTAAGAAGTTGTATTTTTATTGTCAATTTTTCTTTTATTTTTTTTTTGGAAAATATTTTTTTTGAAAAAAATTTAAAAAAATAAATTTTTTTTTTGCTAAAATTTTTGGAGTAAAAAAGTTTTCGGATTGGATTCGGATTTTCGGATCGGATCCAAATTTTTTGGATCGGATCCGGATTTCCGTTATCGGATTTGAGTCTTATCGGATTCGGATCGGATCCAAGTCTTATCGGATCCGGATCTGTCGGATTCGGACCGGATCCGGACCCGATCCGGCCCGTTGACAGACCTACTTCCAAGTATATAGGATAATGTCATGTGTTTTTTCAACCTTCAAATGAATAGAGTTAAGCTAAGTGTCCTGCACATGTAATTGTCACCTTTCTGTCGATATCGATAGGCGGTAAAAATATGGCGTAAAGATGTAAACAACTGGACAACGAGTGATTGAAAATTAATATGCTGTTCAAAAAAAAAAAAAAAGAGTGATTGAAAATATTCCAAGATGATTAGAGTAAGACATTTTGGTAGGTGCTCTCATTAGGGGAGCAGTAATCATCACCATAGCTATCTCTCCTTGTCAACGAAATTCAAAATCATAACAAGTCTTTGAAGGCATCCAATCCATGGTTAATAATTATAGGTCGATTATCAAGGCAAGGAATCTTATGAAATTCATTATGAGAGGGAAAGTTTGACCTCAATTTCTCTTTTATATGGTGAATTTTCTCCTATTGCTCTATCTACCATCAATTTTTCAAACTTTAATCAGTTATTAACAGAGACATTTTCTAAGAAAAACTCCGAGGCCCATTTAGTCGCACGAAAAGAATAAGAAGTGACTGAAAAGTTCACTTTTTTGTAAATTTCTATGCGAACATTACCAAGAATATTGTTAGACCCACATCTTCAACTTTCTCACTGGGAAATAATTTCCTGCAAAATAAATTCTAGAAATTTTTTTAGTTATCCTTCAAGATTACTTGTCAAAAGAACACACAAAAAATAAATTTAATTTCCGTTTATTTCACCTTGTTTCACTTTTTTTGAAAATTCATTTCTCACGCAACATTCTCGATATGTGAACGAAGCCGTGTCGGTTATTCGAAACGAGCTCAAATTGCTTGGTTTTCTAAAACCTTAAGATTTAGTTAGTTGTTAAACTAAGTTGTCCAATCACAATATTTGGTGGTGCACAAAAATATTAGGTGAAGGATTTGCTTTTACTTTTGGAATGGGTGAGCATCGGCCTAGTGGACAAAATGGAGATCATTAGACCCCGTGCAATCATAATCAGTTCAATCAGGTTATCTTCTTGATTTTGATACTTGGCATGCTTAATTCACAGCACAACAATAGGGACTAATGTGCCTTTTTAAAAGATTTTTCTGATCTCCCTATTATTTAATTCAGCAAAAACCTGGGTGGGGCCAGTGGCTGTCTATGGAGGTGGGCAAGACTCACTTTCTAGGAAAAAAAAAAAAAAAGAGTAATATTTGCATCGAACGGTTCTCGACACAATTATGGTTCTCGACACAATTATGTTTTATAGGAGTGTGTGTAGACTTACCGGGAAAAAAAAAAAATTTTACAGGTGAACCCATCCAAATCATTTGAGATATGTTTACAGCTTTAAGAGTTTGTACATGATGCTGGAAATAGCTATTCTGGGTAAAGATTACTTCATAAGCCAACCTCTTTTGACATAAGAGCTTGACCATGAACACACATCACAAATACTCAAGTTCAGATACACATAAGCTTCATTTATCAATCGAACGAATAATTTGGACCTATGGTCAACGTGGACCCTGGGACTGCAACTCAGAAGGATCGATTAAGCCTTCTAACACAACGAGCTCATTCAAGAGTGCAATCTTCTCTTCTTCGAGGGTCTTTACCTCATCCTCAACCTCTCTCAACTCTGTCCCAAGCCCAAAGCTTTCTTCCTCCAGCAGCAAATATTTTCTTCTCAGTGCCCTGTAATCGTTTCCAGACGTGGAAGAGTCCGGCAATGAATCTGAAGGAGAGTTCTCTGGTTGTTGGAACAATGGAGAAACATCCTTTTTCAACCCTTTTTTGGAGGCTTGCTTCCCTGTTTGAGTTGGGGGAGTCACATTGTGCCCTTGCTGGGACATGGAAGCCTTTTGGGTTGAGGGTTTCTTTTTTCTCGACTTAGGAACAGAAGCTTCCTCGGGCAGTAGCATACCTGGATCTTGCATTTCCCAACTGCCGATAGGAAGCACTGTAATAAAAAATGTAATGAAGCTTAAGAGCACACGTTTCAAGCCAAGCATGAAAATCGTGAGCAATATTGGAGATATTTATCTAGATGATTTCTTCATGAGGCACGCATTTGGTATACAAACATCACGAAAGTTCCATCACAATGGCATAAAAAAAGTACCATGGAGCTCTGATCCAAGCATTAAAGGAATGAAAAGAAATATTGCTTGAACATGATTTCTAACAAGCTTTAAAACAAAAAAACAGATTATGAAGTCCATGCGAAATGTTAAGGGAGGTAGGTCATGATACTTCACAAGACATAATAGAAGCAGGAGACAAAAGGACATGTAAACGAGAGTTGCATGTGTACAATACATGGGGTGAAAAATATGGGATCCTATTTCCTCCATGCCACTCTGCATAACACATCCAGATTTCATCTTCAGGAGAGCGATTAGCCAAAAAGAGGCAAAGATCAATATAAGTTATAACCAACACTAATGATAATGCTAAATGAGAACTGCAATTGATCTCCGTGAGTATTAGGGGCCCGTCAGGTTAAGAGTCCAGTTCCAGTTGCAGGGAAAGCTTTGTGAGAGCAAGATTACAGTTGTAGTTTGACCAACTGTGTGATTCTGAGGAGCACCAGATGGAAGACACTCAGTTCAAGTGAATTTCAATGAGCTAAGCATTCCCTATACATCTATGGAAATAATGTCGAAAAGTAAAGCCCATCACGTAGCGCCATTTAAATCTCAGTTCACTTTCTTGCACTTAGCTTGAATGTTTCACTCATTTCCTTTGCCACAATGATATCAATGATGTAAATATTAGCATCGAAGATACGAAAGGGAAGACAAAAACCCTCATTTGAAAAGTTAATATGAGAAACCAGCAAAGGGATCATCTATCTTAGATGATAATCATTTATAAGCACCAGCCTAGAAAACTAAACTCATGACCAGTTCACATTTATAATTTCCCAGTAATCACCAGCCTAAAAGCATGTTTTTACTCCCTCAGGCTAAGCATGTTTTTACTCCTTCAGGCTCAGCATGTTTTTACTCCCTCAGGCTAAGCATGTTTTTACTCCTTCAGGCTCAGCATGTTTTTACTCCCTCAGGCTCAACACATGCCAAACTAAAACACCAACCCCCTATAGGCAAGTGCCAAAAACTCCATCTTTTTTGTTGGTTTGGACACGTCACAAAAGGACAAGTTGTCACCCTTCTATATTTCCGTGCCTCACCAAATCTGAGATGCAATCATAGCACAGTTTAGTAAAACCATTGATACAATAACACTTTCGTTAGCCATAGAAACACAGATGTTTACTATCTTATAAGAGTTATCCTCAATAGAACATCATTAACTATCCAGACTTACATGTCATTCAATACCAATGTAGATCAACATATAGTAACTCAACCCATCGACTTACTTCACCAGTGGATTATGACCCCAAAACTAAGAACACCACCCAATAAAATCAATTCATAAACTGATAAGAAAACCCAAATGAACCAATCCATGAACTGAGAAGAACACCCAAAATTGAACCAATTCATAAACTTTGAGAATAACTACCCATACATGTGTTGGGAACTTGGGTTTCATACTAGTGTGAGAAGTGTTGGGTTTGTGAAGCCCAATTCCATTGGGTAGCGCTTCGCTGACAGTTAGAGAATTGGTGATGTAAACCCTACGTTATAAATACTTGTTATACGCGAGGTAACTTGTAGTCTATCTTCTACATAGTGAAGCCGTGGATGCACTCAGCAACACAGTTGGGAACCACGCAAAAAATCTCCGTGTCTTGCGTTCTTGTTTTATGTTCTTGATTATCATCGCGCGTTGTGTGTTCACTGGTTTATCTGTAATTCCCAACAAGGAGGTACCTAATCACACAATTGGGAACCCCGTAAAAACCTTCCTTTATGTGTTTGCTTGATTTATTCTTCGTGCGATTGTGTGTGTGTTGCGTCGAATCCGCAACAATATGAACGACAAGATCATACAAGGTGACAGGTACTATGTCAAAACAGAGAAGCTTTCAACACAACATTAAGCCCTAGAACGTAAATTCTGTTGCATAAAGAAAGAACAAATTGGGGCAAAGGAACAGTTGAATTAAACCTCGTACCTGGAAAATACTAATGTAGAGCAACTCCCCACTTGAAAATCGATGCTTCGATGTGCTTTCAGCCCCAAATCATAGTGGGTAATTGGCAACTATTCTGATGTGCCCAAGTGTGTATGTATATACAGAGACGGAGAGAGAGAGAGACAAGAGGATGAGAGAGAAATTGGGAAAGTACCGGGTAGCAATTTTTTGACCCAAAGCCCAACTTAAGGGAGTCCAGTTAGGTTCAGTCCATGGACCATGGGGGCTGGGTTTATGGGCTCAACAGGAATTTGGGTTTCAGAATTTTGAATTGATCGTTCTCAAGACTCTGATGTGTAGATTCTCTCTCCTCTATGGGAAAAAAATAAGCTTGATATGAAGATCAAATTCGAGCGATCTTACGAAAAGGGTGTCGGAAACATTGAATGTATGTTTCGATTTTATAAATATATGAATTTGTTGTCTAGACGCTACGATTATCAAGTCAAATTCGAACCGGCAAAGTGATTTTACAAGCTTAATTTTGAGTCGTTTAATTATTTTTCGATCGAGAGAGAGAGAGAGAGAGAGAGAGAGAGAGCTGTATTTGGTTGCCAATTTACTTTAGTTTTAGTTTTATTTTCCAATCATTACCCTATATTTTTCTCCAATCATTACCCTATATTTTCAATTATTAATTTCATTTCTCTCTATCTCTCTCCCATCATTACCCATCTCTCCAATCATTACTCTATTTCTCTCTCTACCCATTACCAAAACTAAACTAAACTAAACTACCAACCAAACAAAGATAATATTCCAAAAATTAAACAATTAATTTGGGTGTCAATAATCATTTTGGTTGTCCATCTATACTAATGATTTTTTTAAATTTTTGTGGGGCCCATTACAGATTTTACAAATATGATTCAAACCGTAAGTTATTTTAAAAATATATTTTAAAGGGTTCTTGAAAGCACAATCCGATATCGATAATGGTTGTTTCAGTATTCGTACGTAGGGTGTTTTCAGAAATTCATAGGAGTCCTTGTTTGGTTGGCCTTCTACACTAATGATTTTCTCTTTTTTGATTTCTGTGGGGCCTATTACAGGTCCTACAAAAATGATTAAAATTTAAAACCTCAAGTTATTCTTAAAATATATTTTTATGGGTTCCTGAAAAAAATTAGCACAACCTGATATCGGCACGATCTGCTATCGGTAAGGGATATTTCAAAATTTGTAGGGTGTTTTAGAATTTGTAGGGTGTTTCAGAATTCGTATGGAGTCCTTGCGGTTTGAATAATCTTTGTAGGATCTGTAATGAGCCCCAGAAAAAAAAAAATCATTAGTGTGGAAGGCCAACCAAACAAGGACTAAAAGCCAAAAATAGTGGGGAAAATGATGGTCCAGGACGTGTTTTGATAATTAATACTCGTCAAGGACAAACTAAGAATATTTATTAATACTAAAAATATTCTTGTAGGATATTAATTATCAAAATACGTTCTTGATTGTCATTTTTCCAAAATAGTGGAGATCCCCAAGTCCGATCAACTACGTAAAAGCTGTCTTCTTTGTTTTTTTTTTTTTTCCCTTTTTTTCGAAAGCATTTTCAAGAGAAGGTTTTTGTAGTGTTCTCACTCACCAAATTTAGGAGAATGATTCGAAAGTGTATCACCCAGTGGAGTATAATATGATAGTGCTCACCAAAAAAATTGGTAAAGTCATATGACGATCTTTCCTTGGAGCTCAAGTAAGCCAATTGCACATGCCAAGAAAAGACACGTTATGACATGTAATCAATCAAAGATGACATAATTAGGGGTGGAAATTTTCGACACGACACGATGCGGGGTGAAAATTTATGAAAGGATATGATAACACGATGCGAACTACGCGCAAAGTTAGCAGATTAGAGTCTGCTATTTCTGACATGTAATACAAATATAACATGACATGATAACACGAAAAACTAAACATGTCGGATTAGAATTGAGACAATTGTGACACAAACACGAAGAACCACAGCTACATCGACGGTTCTTGTAGTGTTCTCACTCACAAAATTTATGAGGGTGATTTTGAAAGTGTTATCACCCAAGTGAAGTATAATAAAGATAGTACTTACCAAAAAAAAGAAAAGAAAGTAAAGTCATACGAAAATCTTTCCTTGGAGTGCAAGTAAGCCATGCAATTGTACAGGCCAAAAAAAGTCACGTCATGACAGGTGCCCTGTTCAATAAGCTAATTTGCATTTTTTTTTTTGTTCTTATTCAATTTTTTTCGTATTTGTTAGTTTATCGTCAATTTTTTGGAGATTATTACATCGTTATGACGAGATGAATCTAAAAAGTAAAAAATTATGATCGAAATCGAATTTTTTTTGAATAAAGATGAAAAAATTGGCTTACTTTTGTCTTTATTTAAAAAAATTTGGATTTCGATAATAATTTTTTACATTTTAGATTCCTCTCGTCATGACGATGCAATAATCTCCAAAAAATTGATGATAAACTAACAAATATGAAAAAAATTTGAATAAGGACAAAAAAATAAGCCAGTTGACTTATTTAGCCGAATGGGCAATCCAACCAAAGATGACATAATTAGGGGTGAGAATTTTCGACACGACACGAGAACATGACATGAATCAGTAGGGTATGATCAGCTATTTCTGACATGGAACACGAATATGACGTGACACGATAACACGAAAAGCTAAACAGATCGGATTAGGGTTAAGAGAATTTTGACACGAACATGAGATGATACGACATGAACATGGCACAACGCAGGGTGAGAATTTATGAAAGGATACGATGATACGATACAAACTGAACACGAAGTTAGCGGATTAGGGTCGGTTATTTCTGAAACGGAACACGAATATGACATGACATGATAATACGAAAAATTAAACAGGTTGGGTTAGAGTTCAAAGAATTCTAACACGAACACGAAGAACCACAGCTAGCGAAGGTTCTTGTAGTGTTCACTCACAAATTTTATGAGAATGATTTGAAAGTGTATCACCCAAGTGAAAGTATAATACTCTCCCCGTCCCAATTTGTTTGTCTAATTTGGGGAATACAATTTTTTTAGGAAACATAATTATTGTACCTATAAATGCTCAACTTTTCAAAAATTGCCCTCCTAACTTTTTGAAAAGGAGTACTTTAGTTCAAATGGTCAGGGACAAAAGGGTAATTTTATAGCTTTTGGTCACTTAATCTTCCAAAGTGGACAAACATTTGAGGACAAATAAAAGTCAAAAAGTGAGCAAATAAATCGGGACAGAGAGAGTATGATACTAGTAGTACTTACCAAAAAAAAAAAAAAGAAGAAGGTAAAGTCATGAAGATCTTTCCTTTGAGCGCAACGTACAGGCCAAGAAGACATGTAATCAATCAAAGATGAAATATTATCAAAAAAAATCAAAATCAAATAACTAGGGGTGGAAATTTTTTGACACGACACAAGAACACGACATGAAATTAGCAAGTTAGGATCAGTAATTTCTGACACAGAACACAAATACGATACGATACGATAACACGAAAAACTAAATAGGTCGAGTTAGGGTTGCATGTGAAAATTTTGACACTACCACGACACGAACGACTCGGGATGAGATTTTATGAAAGCCACGGAGGTGCCGGCCTTCATGTGCTTTCCAACATGCTTCAAAGTCTATACGCTTTCAACATCTAATTAAGAATAGTCCAACCTAGAAGTAGAAATCAAATATTTACGATGACGTTTTCAATAAGAATAGTCCAACCTAGAACAAGTAAACGAATATTTTATAAATGCATACTTGTCATAAAAAAAAAATACTCCGTACTGCTAATATAGCGTATATCATATTTGCTAACAGCGTCTGAGATCTCTAAATGACTTCACTGTTATAAAAAAAAAAAAAAAAAAAAAAAAACTAATAGCACGATCTCTGGTTACTTGACGATCCTGTTCAACGGTTTGTGGGTTATTTTCGAGTCCACCCCAATGATTAAAACTGTTCATTAATTACTTAGAAATAAAGATTATGACATTGAATCGATCATAACCTATCTTGTTGACATAAGTTTAGTGTGAAGAAATATCAATCGATAGCCGAGCATATACTCACTTAATTTTTAAAAATTTGCAATTCCGATCATCAAAGTAAAATCGGGCAGAACTCGCAATTGCACGCGACCAAGGGAATGAAGGAGGATCCAATTCCTAAAAATCACATTCCACGGCATCAACATGATGTTATCGAATTATCAACATGCCTGTCGTGATGGTTGACATTTATATTTAATTGAATGATTGAAATTATTAGGCCAAATGAATTGAAAGAACCAAAAATATAAGTAGACAAAAGACACAAGGGAACAACATCAATTAATTAAGGGCGACTCAACTCTCAAGTCTTTGTTAAACAATTTCTTGACAAGTTCAAAATCTATATACACAAAAAATCCACATGCATAAAAAAAATATACTCTCAATAATGAAATGGCGTCATTTTAGATATTTTAAATGGAAATGTGATCTCACAGTCGATTTAGTAAAAGCGAAAGCGAAAATTATTAGGTAGTCCTGGAGCACAGAATAGTGCTTTCTCTAGCATAAAATGGCGGACCCACTTGTGGGTCCATCTTGTCGGTCCCACATTTTATGTGAGAGGAAGCACGAACACTATTCTTTGCTCCCCGGAACTACTGAATAATTACTCAAGGGCAAGATGTCGAAGCTTAGAGTTTTTTATTTTCATTAGTGGAAATTTGGAATGGTACACTCCGAGAATTTTTATTTTTATTTTTTAATGGCGGAGTTGTGAATAGTTATTTATAGAGCTAATGACAACTATTCAAAAGTGTTTTGAACGGTTCAAATGTTAATAAAACTTTTCCTACTGAACCGCCTAAAGCCGAAACAGACGACCGAGATCGCGCGGAGGTGTAAATAACTTCTTCACGGCAGATCTCTCATGGTACTCCTACTAGCTAGTCAGAAAATTGGTAAGGTAGATTTCCAAGCAATTCATGAGGGAGAGACCAACGGGAACCCATCCGACTCTCTCTCCTCCCCTCTTTCTCTCCAAGTGTTTTATATTTGGGCCCATTCCGCTAAAAAAAATAATGGTGATGTATTATGACCGAATAATCTGTTTCGTAAAACAAATACTCTCTCCGTCCCAAATTGGATGTCAATTTTTGATATCTGTGCCAATTTCAACTCCTTATATCTTTCAATATGGATCTCAAAACATATGCAATATGGATCTTGTTTGATAGTTCTCGATTAATTCTATTATACAAAATTTTCAAACTCATGAAAAACATTATAGATTGAAAGATATAAGTGATTAAAGATGACACGGATTTCAAAAATTGTCATTCTTTATGGGACAGAGGGAGTAATAAATATTTAAATTCGGGCCTATTTTGGTAAAGAAAACAACGGTGATATATTGTGATCGAATAATCTGTTTCGTAAAACAAATAATAAGCATTTAAAAAATAAGAATTTTAACGAAAGAGGATCCCAGCAGAACCAATCTCCTCTCTCCTGTGTGCATCTGAGTCCCATTTATAATCTCGCCCTCTCAAAGCTCCACTTCCATTCCCACATTACCCAAACTCAATCAACACACCAAAAACGGTATGGGACTGGCAGCCAACCCAAGCACAGTCGTCCTTCTCCTCCTCCCCCTCCTCCTCTCCTTACTCGCGGCGGGGCCGCCTCCGGTCTCTGCCAAACTCAAAACCTCCAACATCCAGTTCGATTACTTCAACGACACCTACGACCTCGGCAAAGCGTTCCAGGTCGACTCACCCGCGACCATACACAACGATGCCCTCCAAGTCACGATGGACTCCGTCAACTCCGCCGCCCTCGTTGACCAAGCCGGTCGAATCCTATACAACTCCCCTTTCAAGCTGTGGGAAGGTCAAAACGACACCGACAGAGTGGCGTCGTTCAACGCCTCGTTCCTCGTGAACATCTTCCGAGTGGACAATTCCACCCCCGGCGAAGGCCTGACGTTCGTGGTGGCGCCAGACCTTGATCTCCCGCCGAATAGTTACGGCGGGTACTTGGGTTTGACTAATTCTGCAACCGACGGCGACAAGGCAAACAACCTTATCGCTATTGAATTGGACACATTTAAAGAGGATTTTGACCCGGATTCGAACCACGTTGGACTTGACATAAACTCTGTCAGGTCCAACATAACTGTCTCCTTGGCCCCGCTCGGATTCCAACTGGTTGGCGAGGATACAACGGCCAATTTCTTCAACGTCTGGGTCCAATACGATGGAATCAATAAGGTAAGCACTCGTTCAGACACAGGGCCGAAAAGGCGCGCTTAGCGCCTGGGCGGAAACTAGGCGCCAACTAGTCGGCTGCCTAATCTAAGCTTGGACCCACTGCCTAGCGCCCAGGCGGAGACTAGTTGGCTTAGGTGGCCAACTATTAAAACGGATTTTTATTTTTAGCTTTATCGTAATAAAATTCTGTTTTGTCGATCAAAACATGAACAGGTAATCGAGGTTTACATTGCTCAACAAGTAAACAAAACGGATCCGACGCCTCCCAGGCCCGATAACCCGATCCTGAAATCTAATTTGGAGCTCAGAGGGGTCGTCAATCAGTACTCATATTTCGGGTTTTCCGCATCAACAAGCAACGTAACCGAGCTCAACTGCGTCTTGCGCTGGAACTTGACGGTGGAGCATTACTACGACGAAAGACAAAAGTGGGTGAAGATTGGCCTCGCCACCGGGATTCCAACGGTGGTGATTATACCGCTGGCGGTTGTTTTGGTATGTGTCTTCCGAAAGAGGTTGTTAACACAGCAGTCAAATCGGCAAATGTCGGGAAAGGTGAAGAGCATGCCCGGGATGACAAGGGAGTACGAGTACAAAGCTTTGCAGAAGGCTACAAACAATTTCGACGACAAGAGGAAGTTGGGAGAAGGTGCGTACGGAGTGGTTTACAAAGGGTATTTGGCAAATCGCGAAGATTTGGAGAAGGGAGATGTGGAGGTGGCCGTGAAGAAGTTTTCCAGGGAGAGTTTGAAGGGTCGGGATGATTTCTTGGCGGAGCTCGAAATCATCAATCTTCTTAGGCACAAACATCTTGTCCAATTACGCGGTTAGTCCTTTTTTGAATCTTTAGTTCATTCAAAAAATACTTTATTTCGCAAGTCATATTTTGTATGTGTAAAGACAATGTTCTGAAAATTGTTAAGCGTTAGTCGGGCGGAAAATGGGAGCCTTGGGCCTAAGAGAGGACGACTAGTTGGCTGCCTAATCTAGGCGTTGGATCACCGCCTACCACCTAAGCTGGGACTAGTAGGCCTAAAAATTTCTTCGTGGTAGAGCCAACCTATTTGGGTGAAAGATGTTATTGAGGACCTTATAAGAGTTGTCTCTTGTACGTAGTTATGTCTCAAAAATGTCTCTTCTCTACAACAGGATGGTGTCACAAGAATGGGGAGTTGCTATTGGTTTACGACTACATGCCCAACGGCAGCCTTGACAAACACCTCTTCGGTGATGACAACAGCACTCCATTGAGCTGGAAAATCCGCCATAAGATCATCTCCGGGGTAGCCTTCGCCCTCCACTACCTCCACAACGAGTACCGAAAGAGGGTGGTCCACCGTGACCTCAAGGCTAGCAACATCATGCTTGACGCCGAGTTCAACGCCATGCTAGGAGACTTTGGCCTTGCAAAGGCCCTAGACAAGGAAAAAACCTCGTTCATAGAAGCCGGGGGCATTCCTGGAACAAGGGGGTACATGGCCCCCGAATACGTATTCACGGGCAAGGCCACCGAGCAATCTGATGTTTATGCTTTTGGAGCAGTTCTGTTGGAAGTGGTTTGTGGTCGTAGGCCCGGGACCAAAATTGGCCCGTACCTGTTGTTAGTAGATTGGGTCTGGGCCTTGCATCACGAAGGCCAGTTACTTGAGGCGGTAGACAAAAGACTTGGGGAGGACTATGAAGCGGAGGAAACCAAAAGAGTTTTGCTTCTGGGCTTGGCCTGTTCGCATCCGACAGCGAGCGAAAGGCCCAAATCTCAGGAAATTGTTCAGATCCTATCGGGCTCGATGCCTGTGCCGGATGTGCCGTCACTCAAGCCGCCTTTCGCATTGGGGCCCGTGCCGATGTTGGAGGAAGACATCAGTCCGGCCACCACCACTACTGCCACTACGTTCTTTACGAGCCCGCATAATGGATCAGATTGGACACTACAGACCATCAACCCAGAAACCCAACGCTCGGACGGCGACAGCTTCAGTAGCAGGTGAAAGTGTTCAACTTTTCTGGTGTTTCCTACCGGCTAGTCATTGGAGAATTAAATCCGAAGATTCCCATCCTCAAAATTGTGTTTTCTTTTGCTATTATGTATATACTCTGTTTTGTTTATTGAGAGGAGGGGGAATTGCTTGTGTACATTTGGTGGTGGTGGTGTTGTATAGAATTAACTTTTCTTTCAGTTATGTTTCCTGTAACGATTAAGATCGAGGATTTGATAACATGTACATAGTTGTTAGAAGTCTATCTTCTGGGTAAAGGTGCCCTGAAAGTAGCAAAACCTCAGTTTCAGCAACTCTGACAGGCTTCAGACGTACTACGTAAGTTGCTCAAGCAACTCAGATAGATTCTACAGTATAATTTATAAATATGCGCCCCTTTTAGTGTTTTGGATGATCCAAGGCCCGGGTCTAAAGCAAATGCCAAAAAGCGAAGACCTTTAATACATGCGGCATACCCATATGCATTGGTTTTTTGAAGTACACACATGATCAGATCAATTGATCCTCGAGCAATAAGATCAACTTCAAAGAAGTTTATTTCAATGTTTGATTCAACTATTTGAGTCGCTTTTCCAACGTAACTTCATTACTAATGATCAATTTCTTATCATTTCTTTTAACTAAAAATAAAGACACAAACTTATCACTAGAGATAGAACATGCAGTGGGACCCATCTTTTGGAGAGGTTTGTGTGGACTTCTATCATGCGGCATCTCTTATTTTTCCAATAGAAATACCTATGGTGTGATCAAATCAAAATTTTGGATTAGACCAAGATATAAGAGTATATTCTTGATCATGTGTTGATGCATGTAAGAAAATTAGGCCAGCCTTTGACAATTATGAAAGGTTTTATTGTGTACGTTTATGGAAACATTATACAAAAGAGACAAAATTTGTATAAGGGAATAAACGAAAGGACATGAGCTCAAGGAATATTGGAAAACCATTGGATCTAGTGGAGTAATTAAGAGATCGTATATAAGATTACTAGTGCATGCCTGTGCTGAAGGTACAGCTCGAAAGATCAACACACGCAAATAAAATTTGGATTTGCAAATGAGATTTGGAGGGTTTTGATATTGGTATTCACTTGAGTGAGCCAATAAACCAAAGTTGATATATCAATAAGGAAAAGATATTGTCAAAGAGAATCCAATACGAATTAAAGGATTTGATTATTGATAATCATTTACAAATTTATCAAAGAATCTTTTTTTTTTTCTAAATTAAAAGATATGTTACGGTTTCTTGTGAAAATCTTAATGTCTATAATTAATTAAAAAATGGATGTATATTTGGTAATGTTTCAAAATTTAAAAATAAATGGTATTATATCATTTCTTGTATAGGAATAGAAAAGGTTTCTCAGCTGTAGGATTTATGGAGATAGATTTCAATAGTTAAGATTTTATGAATGGATGTATGTCAAATTCAAAAATTGAGCCTCATTATATAGATAGTGTCAAAATTTAAGTAAGCTTTTCGGTCTCTTTCACTGGTATGGGGGTTATCGTTTCCCTTTCGTTGGAGCTCTTTTTTCCTTGTGGGTCCTGGCGGGTGTGTTTGGTTTCGGTGTTTTGTTTTTCTAGCTTTTTGGTGGCTTGCGGGTGGTTTTTAGGTTTCGACGGTGTTGATGTTGTAGCCAGGCTCGCTTGGTGTTTGCTTGTTATCAGGTCGGTTTTCTTTGGGTTTTTGGTGTTCGGCTGGTGTCATGCCTTCTTTGCTGTTGTTCTTTGGTGGTCTTGACTGGCTTTTACTGGTGTGCTTTTATTCTGTTTAATCTTTGAAATCGTTTATAAAAATTTATAAATTCTTTTTGCTATTGCAAAATAAAAAAAATCTCAGCAGAACGGAGCGTGGGGAGTAGTGCAACATATGTTAAAGAAACTGTCCTACATATATTCTATTTTGGCTTGTTGCTTTAGAAACTTGTCAAAGAAACTGTTAAGAAAGACTTGAGCGTTGAGTCAACCCTTAATTCAGCTTTAATCTTTTTAATAATACAAATGAAAAAAGCTCAATCTTTTTATTGATCCGGTTGTAAAACCTTAGGCCCCGTTCCAGAAACCTTCTTAAAAAATAAGCAGCTTATTTCACATTTTCAAACTAAAAAATAATGTAAACGAAAAATAATTTTTTTATTTTTTTTGCACCGTATTAAAGATCTTGATGAGATCTATCAAACAAGATCCATAATGGTAGGAAAATTATTTGTGTAAACACATTATTTTTGAGCTTGAAATTACCTTTTTTAAAAATAAGCAGCTTATTCGCGTTCCGGAATGGAGCCTTAGTTGGATTTGGCAGAGTCAAACGCGATTATACATTTTGAATAGATTTTTACTTAAACTACTGTATAAAATGTTTGGCATTTCGGTGTATTTTTTGCGACATAATTGTAGATGATTATATATTACTTAAATTCCTTTCTATTTGGCATTCCAGTGTATTTTTTTTCTTCAGATTATCAAGTACGAAAAAGAGAAAATTTATATATTGTAGATAATTGACCCCACCACCAGTAAATCCTGGCTCCGCCCCTAGATGGTTTCTTGGTGTTTGCTTGTTTTCAGGTCGGTTTTCTTTGAGTTTTTGGTGTTCAGTTGGTGTCATGCCCTCTTTGCCGTTGTTCTTTGGTAGTCTTGGGTGGCTTTTGCCGATGTGCCCTTATTCCATTTAATATTTGTCTATGAAGCACGGATACTCTATTTTGGCTTTCGTATCACGTATCGTATCCGTATCAGATACCGATACTCTCGGATACTTTTCGGATACGTATCCGATACGCTTTTTAAAGTATCCTACTTAATTATTTTCGGGTATCCCGATACGTTTCGGATACGCGCGGATACTCTCGGATACATATCTGATATGTTTTGGATACGCGTGGATACGTGTTGGATACGCTCGGATTGTTTCGGATACGCGCGAGGGTAAATATGTTATTACTTAAAATATATGGGTTAAAATTATAAGTAGGACTATATTTTTCTTTTTCCCCCACCAATCGACACCAAAAACAAACCGACAATATCTTCTCTCGACAACCTTGTTCGTCTCTCATCTCTCTCTCTCGTTGTGTGTATGTAAATATATATATATCGATACAATAATATATATAACTATACGTGAATATATCTCTCTTGGCATGTGAAATGGTGAATTTGTGTAATGAAAAACTTTAATTATTAATGAAATTTTAGGAATTAAAAATTATATATAATATATTTTTTATTTACTTCTATATTCATCGTATCCCCCAACGTATCGTATATATCATTCTTTTTGGAAAAATCACGTATCCGCGTATCCTTATTGTATCGTATCCGTATGCCGTATCCGTATGCCGTATCCGTACGTGCTTCTTAGATCTTTGTAATTATATTTATAAAAATTAATAAATTCTTTTTGCTGTTGAAAAAAAATAAAAATAAGAACCTAAACGAGCAGCAGTGCAACATATGTCAGTTAGTGAGAAAAAAGCATAGAAAACGAAGTGATCCTGTCCTACATATATTCTATTTTAACTTGTTGCTTTAGAAACTTGTCAAAGAAACTATTAAAGAAAGACTTGAGCGTTGAGTCAACCCTTAATTCAGCTTTAATCTATTTAATAATACAAATAAAAAAAGCTCAATCTTTTCGGTGCTGTTATTCTTCGTTATTTTAATTAACAATTAAATACACAGAGTCAGCCGTGTCAACACGTATATTTAAAGGCCCTACAACATACTCAATTCCGTATTTTTTATCTTGTTTCACTATGCATTAATCATTTATATATTTTCTAATCTATTTTCTTTTCACCATTATTACAATTTTTATTCTTTTAATTCCTTTGTCTTTGTTGACACACAACTTCTAATTTATTCTAATAAGTAAACTGACCGATTTCAATTAGAGAAATCTGACGAAAGATCTCATGACACACAATTAATTACTTTTTTTTATTAAAAGTAAGCTAGCGTATAGTATTTATCTTTTTGCTACTATTGGTTGAACTTTTCTTGTTGAAAACATCATAATTTTGATCGTAATAATTTTGATGCATCATGTGGTCGTTGCGCAAGACATGACATGTCAACGAGTAGGGTAACACCTGTACGCTTTTGTCCCCGAAGCCACGAAGGTTCTGGCCGCCATGTGCTTTTAGCGTGCTTCAATATCGGTACGCATTGGGTATTGACAATGAGCTCTTGAATTGATTCAGTCTTATATAAGCTATAGAAAAAGGGACAAAAACTGAGATGTAAACTCTCTTTTTCATTTTTTTTTTCCTCTCTAGAACATTGGTAAATAAAGCGCAAACTTGCTGATTTTTTTATGATGTTGGTTTGTATAAGTAACCAAAAACTAGGAAAATTACTTATGCATGTGGAATTGTGTAGTACTATTTTAGTTACCAACTGTGCTTTCTTCTTTGTACTTCTTGTGAAAAATTATCGGGGATCAAAACGATGACGTTTTCGATAAGAATAACCGAAAAGTAGTAAACAAATATTACAAATGCATGCTTATTAGTCCTAAAATAGATATATTCTGTTTATTAATAAATTTCTATTTGACGTTTTCCTCTTTTCTTTTTTGATCGGCAAAAAGAATTTTATTAAAAATGGGGGAAAAGAGAATGGAATCCAACCAAAATTAAGTTGGAAGATACACCACAAGGGCAACGCCGGAAACACCGTAAGGTCTAAAATGGTCTATAAAAATAAACATTAAAGACCAACCCTACACTCAAAATAAACAAAGAAAGCCCAAAAACCCAATCGTGCTCAAACCTTGGGCCAATCCACTCAAACCAACCCTCAAACCCTAGCCACCTTCAACATCCACCGCCGCACAAGTCACTAGAGCCCAGCCTCGCCGTTAAACCAAGCCGGCATCTCCCAGATATAGAAACCGACATCAGGAACTGGCCTACGAAAATGAACACCAAAGACAGATAGGGCAAAGAGGAGCACACCACCACCAACACCTAACCCCAGTAAAACAGCCCCAACAGCAACACGAAACGAACAGCAGCAGCAAAATCGGACTGACAAAATGATGTCCTCTCGCCCAACTGAGATGTCAGAGTGGCCGTCGGCCGGACTTCGGCACACAAAAACGACCTGAAATACCCAACCATGGGAGCCACATCCTCCTCACCACCATCGAAAATAACCATCAAAAACTGTGCCCCAAGACTGGTTCTTGTCCAAATGGAAAGGATATTTGGCTTTGGAATTTACTTTGATCCATTCGATCCAAAAGATACAAAATTAGTGTAAGGGAATAAACGAAAGGACATGCGCTCAAGGAATTAATATTGGAAAACCAGTGGATCTAGTGGAGTAATTAAGAGCTCACATATAAGATTATAGTATCAAAACTTAAGTTACATGACGCATCAAAATTATTACGATCAAAATAGTGATGTTTTCAAAAAGAAAAATTTAACCAATCGGAGCAAAAAAATAAATACATGCTAGCTTACTTTGAATTGAAAAGTAATAGTGTATCATGGGTTCTTTCGTTAGATATCTCTAATTGATTCGGCCAGTTTACTTATTAGAATAATGGGAAGTTGCGTGTCAACAAAGAAAAAGGAATTAAAAAAATAAAACTTTAATAATGATGAAAAGAAAATTCATTAAAAAATATAAAATGATTAATGCATAGTAAAACAAGATTAAAAAAAATACGGAATTGAATTATGTATATTCAATTGTTAATTAAAATAACGAAGAATAACAGCACGGAAAAGATTGAGCTTTATTTATTTATTTATTTGTACTATTAAAGCTGAATGAAGGGTTGACTCAACGCTCAAGTCTTTCTTAACAGTTTCTTTGACAAGTTTCCAAAGCAACAAGTTAAAATAGAATATATGTAGGCCGGACAGGATCACTTCTTTCCTACTATTTAATTTGTTAATGTTTTATTCTCACTTACTAACATATGTTCCACTACTTCCCGTTCTGTTATTTTACGAGACAGACCATTTTCTCATAATATATCGCCTCTAATTAAAAAAATAAAAGCAATCTCAATTCCATTTACTTGACCTAGCCACGACATGATCAAATTGTCATATTCAGATTACGTCCAAGCAAATCAAATATGGAAACAAAAAATGAGCAAGCTTCAATTTTTAGTTTTCTCAAGCTTAAAATTTAGTACTCCTCTTAGAGCTGGATCCGCTCCCATAATAGTCCCAGGCAATTACTGGAGTTATCTAACAAGCGTGTGTTCTAGAAGAATTCTTATAAGTCAGAATCTCTTGCATTGTGATAAAACTATTTAGGTACAATTTTTTTTTATCAGCAAAAGGCAATATTGTTAGAATAATAAGATTAATACTTTGGAAGAGGAGTTGTTCAAAAAAAGAAGGGAGAAGTCAAACTCTTGACCTCCTTTCTCCTAGCACTTAGAGTACACTTTTTGTTGCCATTGGGCCTGACGCCTCTCGGCTCCTTTATAGTCCCGGGCACTTAAGTACACTTCCTTTCTCTTAGAGCTGGATCCGCTCCCGTAATAGTTCCAGGCACTTAAGGTAATTCTGGCCGGCATGTGCTTTTAGCGTGCTTCAACAACGGTACGCTTTGGGTATTGACAATGAGCTCTTGAATTGGTTCAGTCTTATAGAAGCTATAGAAAAAGGGAAAAAAACTGATATAAATTCACTCCCTGTTTCTTTTTTTTTCCTCTCTAGAACATTGGTAAGTAAAGCGCAAACTCGCTGATTTTTTTTTTTTTTTTTTTTATGATGTTGGTTTATATAAGTAACCAAAAACTTGGAAAATTACTTATGCATGTGGAATTGTGGAGTATTATTTTAGTTACCAACTGTGCTTTATTCTTTGTACTTCTTGTGAAAAATTATCGAGGATCAAGACCATGACGTTTTCGATAAGAATAACCGAAAAGTAGTGAACAAATATTACAAATACATGCTTATTTGTCATAAAATAGATTCTGTTTATTAATAAATTCGTCATTGACGTTTTCCTCTCTACCTCTTTATTAATAAATTCTTCTTTGGTGTTCAAAAATAATAATAATTTCGGATGTAACCTACAATATATTGTATTCAAACAGGTCCAAGGAAAATAAGGATCGTCACCCAAAATTACATGGTCCTCCATGGTATCAATATGTCACAGTTATATATATCTACATACGCGTCAAGAATCTTGACTTTGTATATATTTAGGAGTAAAATCAAAATTAAACGACCAATAACAGCCCCAGTTGTATTACTATCAAATAGACAAAAGATCACTTCCTAATTAAGCTAAACATTTGATACTATATTTCATTTAGCAAAAGGATCCTCTCTAGCAATTGTGTCGGAGGATACTGGAACTATATCACAAGCGTGGGTTTCGCAGGAACAGGTTAGAGGCTCTTGCAATGCGAGAATATCATTGCAAAAATCGGGACACTTGTGGGGAGGATATTTTGAAGAAACACGATATATATAATATATATACACGTACACATACGTATTTATATATAATAAATATTTATATATATGTGTGTATTCTCTTACGTGGGCTTTCTATATATGTGGCGTAAATATAGAGAGCTAATATACACATCGTATGATTTCGGTATCTGATATATTTCAGCTTCCATCTGCAATCCGTAATTCCGTAGTATTTTTGTCTATAAAGTGGCAGTTGAAAATTGTTAAGGGGAATTTCCAAGCAATTGAGAGAGAGAGAGAGAGCGCGGGCAGACCATTGGCCTGTTTAAACTTCAAACCCATCCCCGTCTATCTCTCTCTCTCTCTACAAGTAGGAGTATTTCTTTGCATCGATCGAAGTCTTATTTATTGTTTCCCTCCCTCTCAAATCTCCACATCCATTTTCACATTACCCAAATCCAATCAATTAACACACCTGAAACGGGATGAGACTGGCGGCTGCGACTTACGTCATGCTCATACCCCTCCTCCTCTCACTATTCGCAGCGATGCCTCCAGCCACCGCCAAACTCAAAACCTCCAACATCACCGCCGAACTCAAAAACTACAAAATCGGGTGCGATTACTTCAATACCCACAAACTTGGCAAAGCATTCCAGGTCGACTTTCCCACGACCATACACAACGATGCCCTCCAAGTCACGCTTGACTCCGTCAACCCCGACAGAATTGTGTCGTTTAGCTCCTCATTCCTTGTCAACGTGCCCATACAACTGGATTATACCCTCGACGAAGGCCTCACATTTGTGGACACGTTTAAGGAGGATATCGACCCGAATTCAAACCAGGTCGGATTCAACATCAACGGCGTCAGGTCTTACACACCCACCTCCTCGACCACACTCGGACGCCAACTAGTTGGCGAGGGTACAACGGCCAACTTCTTCAACGTCTGGGTCCAGTACGACGGAATAAAAAAGGTAATTAGTAAGGAAAATTGTTGGAAATAATCGTTAGAATTTGTGTAAACTATAATAACCGAAGACAACAACACAAAAAGTAAAATATGGAAATAATTATGTAAGCACAAAATTAGGAGTTTAAGGCTCCGTTTGTTTGGACGTAAAATGTTTTTCGGTAAAATGTTTTACCTAGTTTCCGGTGTTTGGTTGTGTAAAAATGAGGAAAATATTTTACATGTAAAACATTTTCCATCAAATAGATGAAAATGACTTACCCTTAAATCTTCCGTAAGTTATTTTCCGAAATGAACCTGCTGCCTTCTACTGCAATTCTCACTGCTCAGTTTTCTCGATCGTCAGTCCTGACCCACATTCAATTCCAATAATCTCATATCTCCCCACCGTTTAAGCTCTCCATCTCTCTCTCTAAACTATTTTGTTGATTTCTGAAAATATTTTCAAGTGCCAACCAAACGCCGAAAAATAAAAGTTTGAAGTTTGTTTTCTGAAAAAACATTTTACATGGAAAATATTTTACCTTGTAAAACATTTTACATCGAAACAAACGGAGCCTAAGAAAAAACTTTGGTGGATTGAGTCACCACAGTACACTCATCTGGATTGTGCTTAGAATCTTCTTCCATCTTGGTTTCCATGGTTCTTGCGCACCGGAATCTCAATTACTAATATGATTTAGCATCGCCTCAAATATGGGTAGGACGCTGAGCACGTACGTGTTTGCATATTAGTAATTATTTGCAAAAAAAAAAAAAAAAGGTGAGAAAAACTTCCGGTGGATTATACTCCCTCTGTTCCAAAAAGAATGTCGAAATTTTTGAAATTAGTTTCATTTTTCACTATTTATATATTTCAATTTATAATGTTTTTCATGAGTTTAAAAACTATGTATAGTAGAACTAATAAAAAATTATCAAACAAGATTAATATTGTATATATTTTAAGATCCATATTGAAAGATATGAAGAATTGAAATTTGCACAAATATCAAAACTTGACATTCATTTGGGACGGAAGAATGATCATTTTTGCATTTCTGTTTGATTTTCTTTGAAATCACATGTTTTAGGGAGCAAAAAAGTCATCTTTTTTTTTGGGGGGGGACGGGGGGGCTAAAAAGTGGTTATTTTCCAAGATATTTGGGTAAAAGAAGAAATTTTTTAATTTTTTGATTCGTCCTGACGAGATTAATTGGAAAATCAAAAAATTGAGGTGCACAACTAACAAATGAAAAAAAAAAAAGGAACAAAACCAACAAAAATTGGAAAAAGTTAATTAGTGGAACGGGTCTTAAGAAGGGGGAATTAAAATCATTGGGTGGTTGCTTTGCCATATACGTTTTTCCCTGTATTTCAGTTGGATATTTAGAATGGCAGGTGAAACTCACTCTCTATTTTGACAAGTGGCTATACATTTAACAATATTAATCACTTTATGAATTTTAACAAATGCTCTCCACTTTCACATATTTTATTGAAGTGACATTCAATGTAGACCGTTAGATTGATAAGAAAAAGATTGAGCGTTAGATTTAAATTTTTGCTAACTCATTTTAATTAGGGAAATGATTTTGCCACTACCTTTTTTTTGATAACGTCACTCCCGTGCAAGTGTATTATTGTATCAAAAATCCACTTGCAGGAGAGTGACGTTAACAAAAAAGGGAGTGACAAAATCAGCAGCCTATAATTATGGGAAAAAAATAAACAATGTGAGATTTGACGTCGATAACTTTAATAACCCCTAAATGAATAATCAAAATCTGATATGACAAATTTTGATTATTCAGTTTTAATTATTACATTATGGATGTTCTTGCCTTAAAATTTTCTTTTGTACATCAAACATAAACAGCTCATTGCGGTTTACGTGGCTCAACAAAACAAAACGGATCTGACACCTTGCAGACCCGTTAACCCGATTCTGACATCGTATCTGCACCTCAGAGGGGTCGAGAATCTGAACTTGTATTTCGGGTTTTCCGCATCAAAAGAAAACGCAATACAATTCAACCGCGTTAGACAGTGGAACCTGACAGTGGAGTACAACCACGACGTAAATTGGTTGAAGATTGGCCTCATCGTCGGGATAACCACGGCAGTGCTTTTACCGGCGTCGGTGGCTTTGGTATATTACTCCCGAAAGAGGTGGTTATCGCGACGGTCGGACCGGCAAATGTCAAGGAAGGTGGAGAGCATGCCCGGGATGCCTAGGAAGTTTCGGTTCAATGATTTGCAGAAGGCTACAAACAATTTTGACGAGACGAGGAAGTTGGGACAAGGTGGGTGTGGAGTGGTTTACAAGGGGTATTTGGCGAATCAGCAGGATTTGGAGGTTGCGGTGAAGATGTTTTCCAGAGAGAGTTTGAATGGTCAGGATGATTTCTTTCAAGAGCTTACAATCATCAATCAACTCAGGCACAAATACCTTGTTCCATTATTGGGTTAGTCCTTTTTCAATCCTAATCCTTTCCCCGTATCGCCTAGTACTAGACTTTTTTTTTTTTAAACGGCAAATTTTTTTTTATTAATATTTGAAAAAAGGATTACAAAGACTGAAAAGGATAAGAATACCCGGCATCACAATCAGAAGCAAACATCCCAACGAGGTTGACACATAAGCTCCGGACAATCATATGTGATCTAAGACCCTAGGGCGAGAAAAAAAGAAAGGCTGGCCAGGAGCCAACCCAGAGCAGATAGCCTAGTGGACTTCATTGCAACCTTGTCAATAGAACTTCAGGGATAAAATAGTTTGGTTTTAAAGTTCAGAGACGATGAAAAACATTTTGAATAGTTTGAGTGATAAAAGTGAAAATAACCCCTCACTTATTTGCTTATTTTGAGTTTGAATATATATAGGTACGCGAAATATGAGATTATGTAGTCTCAGGAACCTGGGCAATCATAATTTTGTTTGGTTTGTTACTCTAATATCACCCAAACATTAGTCGTTGGAACTTGAAACGACTTTTCCATCCCTTAAAGATTCCCGTCATTCAAACTTGGACATTATTCGTTTTTTACACAAATATAGATATGACATAATAATGTACAACAATGGAGGGTAAACGTATCACCGTGTTTCGGTAGTGTGCTGCGTGCAAGGCGAAAAGGAAGAACAAATTGGCCAAACACAGTAAGAATTACAATGCTGAGATCTCTCACCCCACCTCTCTTCTACTGGTTTCTTTATCTTAGAAGATAGATTATACAACGAGAAGCACAATAATACTCGATGTCCGTGCCAGGCCTTGGTACAATTTTTATGGGAATCTTGTGATATACAAGTAAGGCTGTAAACGAACCAAGCTACTCAAGCTGCTCAACTTGGCTCGGTTCAACTCGTTGTAGAAGTTATCTAAGCTCAACACTTTAAAATTCGGCTCAAATTTGTAAATGAGCTGAACTCAAATTTTAGCAAAAAAAACTAAGCTGAACGCTTTACAATTCGACTTGGCCTGAAAAAGATCGGCTCGATTGCATAGGCTTAGCTCGTTTATAGAGATTCGTTAAGTAAATGAACATGGCTTGGCTCGTTTGCTAAATGGGTTGAGCTCGAGCTCAAGTATTTGGGTCTTTCATCAAACAAACCGAGCTTGAATTACAAAGCTCGGCTCAGCTCATTTACACCCCTACAAGATATATTTTTCCTCGACAATTGGGTATCCCATCCAAATTGACGGGCAATTAGAGAGCGAATATTCACACAAACACACCAAATAACTTCTATTACAATCACAAAATTGCATAATCTTACAACTCACGTATCTCTCTCTTTCACACTCGCATTTATTGAACGAGTCCAAAATTGAGGTTCAGGTTCAGTTCATTAAGTAAACAAATCGAACTCGAACGAACTTTTACCAAGCTGAACTTCAAATAGTTCACGAACAACTCAGTTCATTTATAGTTGTACTGTCACACATGAACTGGAGGGGAGAAACCCCAAAGGGGTTCCCACGTTACTCTTCTCTCTCTCTTCAGTCTCTCTTTGTTTCCCACACAAAGCCAACACTTGCTTGACCCCTCTCACATGGTTCTTTTTTCCTCTCTTATCTCTTTGTCTCAACAAATAAGTTTACAAACCAACACAAATGGACCGATTAATTCCGGGACCAAACATAAATACGTCAACACTAACCCTATATGCATGAAGTGTCCTTGTAAAAGGAATAAGAAGGTCACTTTTGCTCTAGTTAAGGATTTGCAAAACTAGGAAGTCTGCCAAGGTTCTGATGTTACGATGTAGATAGTAAAATCTAAGTAGCTGTTGTCGTAAAACCATCTCTATCTCTATCACAGGATGGTGCCACAAGAATGGAAAGCTGCTGCTGGTATACGATTACATGCCCAATGGCAGCCTCGACAAACACCTCTTCAACGATGCCAACAGCACGCCATTGAACTGGAATCTCCGCCGCAAGATCATCTCCGGGGTAGCCTCCGCCCTCCACTACCTGCACTACGATTACCAAAAGAGGGTGGTCCACCGTGACCTCAAGGCCAGCAACATCATGCTTGACGCCGAGTTCAATGCCAGGCTAGGAGACTTTGGCCTTGCAAGGGCCTTAGACAATGAAAAAACCTCGTACATAGAAGCCGAGGGCGTTCCGGGTACAAGGGGGTACATGGCTCCCGAATATGTGTTCACGGGCAAGGCCACCGAGCAGTCTGATGTATATGCTTTTGGTGCTGTTATATTGGAAGTGGTTTGTGGTCGTAGGCCCGGAATCCAAATTGGCACGTACCCATTGTTAGTAGATTGGGTCTGGGCCTTGCATCGCGAAGGCCAGTTACTTAAGGCGGTCGACAATAGGCTCAGTGAGAACAATGTTGTGGAGGAGGCCCAAAGATTTTTGCTTTTGGGCCTGGCCTGTTCGCATCCGACAGCGAGTGAAAGGCCAAAAACAAAAGAAATTGTTCAGATGCTATCGGGCTCGGTGCCCGTGCCCAACGTGCCCCCGTTCAGGCCACCTTACATGTTGCCGTTGGTGTTGATTGGGGAGGAAGACATCGGTCAGGCGACTACCACCAACACAACGTCCTTCATGACCGCACATTATGGATAAGGTTCGGCACCAGTGGCCATCAACCCAGAAATCCAACGCCCAGATAGTGACAGCCACATTAATATCATTTAAGTTCTTATTTTTTCTGGTCTTTTGTACCATTTAAGTTAACGCTGGAATAAGAAATCAGAGGATTTCCATCCTTCTCTCTTTTGGAGAGGTTTGTGTTGGCTTCTATCACAACTCTAGCTGGTCATGCATCTCTTATTTTTCCAATAGAATACCAATGGAGTGATCAAATCAAAATTTTGAATTAGACCAAGACATAGGAGTTTATTCTAGATCATGTGTTGATGCTAGGAAAGTGCCACTGAATTTCCGTCCAAGTCAATAACTGGTCTGTCCGTACATCCATGTAAGTAAATTAGGCGAGCCTGGGGTGTATCCTTGATTGGCATCTTGTCAATTAAAGATTTGGGTCTCGATCAGCACCTGTTCTCCTTGCTTCCTTTGATTTGTGTAATCTTTCAAAGATTAATAAAATTCTTTTCGCCGTTCAAAAAAAAAAAAAAAAATTAGGCCAGCCTCGACAATTTTGGAAGGTTTTATTGGGTATGTTTTATGGGAAAATTACTCAAAAGATACAAAATTAGTATCTCTATACATAAAAAGAAGGACATGCACTCAAATTAGAAAACTATTGGATCTAGTGGAGTAATTATTAAGAGCTCGTATTAAGACAATTTTTTTTGGGGCGATACACCGCATAAAAAGAAAATGCAAATGGTGAATTGGGAGAAGATTACTATGAAAAAGGAAAATGGGAGCTTAGGGATCAAGAGATTGATACAACAAAAAAGACGACTTGAAACACCCAGCTATGGGAGCCACATCCTCCTCACCACCATCGGAAATAACCATCAAAAACTGTGCCCCAAGACTGGTTCTTGTCCAAATGGAAAGGATATTTGGCTTTGGAATTGACTTTGATCCATTCGATCCAAAAGATACAAAATTAGTGTAAGGGAATAAACGAAAGGACATGCGCTCAAGGAATTAATATTGGAAAACCATTGGATCTAGTGGAGTAATTAAGAGCTCATATATAAGATTATATTATCAAAACTTAAGTTACATTCATCAAAATTATTACGATCAACAAGAAAAGTTCAACCAATAGTAGCAAAAAAATAAATACATGCACAGTAATAGTGTATCATGGGTTCTTGCGTTAGATATCTGTAATAATTGATTCGGCCAGTTTACAAAGAAAATGGAATTAAAAAAAATAAAAACTTTAATAATGTTGAAAAGAAAATTCATTAAAAAATATAAAATGATTAATATATAGTAAAACAAGATAAAAAAATACGGAATTGAATTATGTATATTTGATTGTTAATTAAAATCACGAAGAATAACAGCACGGAAAGATTGAGTTTTTTTTTTTTTTAATTGTACTATTAAAGCTGAATTAAGGGTTGACTCAACGCTCAAGTCTTTCTTTAACAGTTTCTTTGACGAGTTTCTAAAGCAACAAGTTAAAATAGAATATATGTAGGCCGGACAGGATCACTTCTTTCCTACTAGTATTTGTTAATGTTTTTTTCTCACTTACTAACATATGTTCCACTGCTCCCCGTTCTCTTATTTTACAAGAGAGGTCATTCTCTTATAATACATCGTCACTAATTAAAAAAAAATAAAAGCAATCTCAATTCCATTCACTTGACCTAGCCGCGACATGATCAAATTGTCTTATTCAGATTACGTCCAACCAAATCAAATATGGGAACAAAAAATGAGCAAGCTTCAATTTTTAGTTTTCTCAAGCTTAAAATTTGGTACTCCTCTTAGAGCTGGATCCGCTCCCATAATAGTCCCAGGCAATTACTGGAGTTATCTAACAAGCATGTGTTCTAGAAGAATTCTTATAAGTCAGAATCTCTTGCATTGTGAAAAACTATTTAGGTACAATTTTTTTTAATCAGCGAAAGTCAATATTGTTAGAATAATTAGATTAATACTTTGGGAGAGGAGCTATTCCAAAAAAAAAAAAAAAGGGAGGAGTCAAACTCTTGACCTGCTTTCTCTTAGAGCTGGATCCGCTCCCGTAATAGTCCCAGGCACTTGAGGTAATTCTGGCCGCCATGTGCTTTTAGTGTGCTTCAACATCGGTACACATTGGGTATTGACAATGAGCTCTTGAATTGGTTCAGTCTTATATAAGCTATAGAAAAAGGGAAAAAAATTGAGATATAAACTCTCTTTTTCTTTTCTTTTCCTCTCTAGAATATTGGTAAGTAAAGCGCAAACTCGCTGATTTTTTTTTTTTTTATGATGTTGGTTTATATAAGTAACAAAAAACTAGGAAAATTACTAATGCATGTGGAATTGTGGAGTACCTATTAATTTTAGTTACCAACTGTGCTTTATTCTTTGTACTTCTTGTGAAAAATTATCGAGGATCAAAACGATGACGTTTTCGATAAGAATAACCGAAAAGTAGTAAAGCATGCTTATAAGGGCATCCGCATCAGCCTCAGTTGATTTTGGACCAAATTAATCCTCAAAAATCACTTTTCTACTTTAGCTATTCAGTTTTTCACACTTACACAGCTTCAGACTCTTTACCCTCACTCTCTACCATATTTTTTAATATTAAGACTAGTGTGCACAGTGCAATAAAAATATTAAAATAAACATGAACAGTGAAATACAAAATATTAAAATACTCCCTCCGTCCCTAAATAAGTGTCCAGCGCGCAAAACTAGGCCTTACAAAATATGTATGTTTTTCATTAAAAAATTTAATTTTTTTTCACAATCTAATAGAACTCATTGCTATCTATTGATTTGTGAAAAAATTTTGATTTTTTTAACGAAACAAATGCATTTTTTTGAAGGCCTAGGTTTGCGCGTCGGACATTTATTTAGGGACGGAGGGAGTACTAATTAGCAAATGAATAGTAGCTCGGGACTGTAGCATTGTGAAAATTTGGTTAAAGTAAAAAGCAAGAAGCGAGCTGATGAAAGGGGATTTTTGGGGGTTGGCTTGCTACTTTAGTTTAGAGGAGGAAGTAGAGAGAGATGTGTGAATGCTCTAAGTCATAAAAGTAGATTCTATTTATTAATAAATTCTTCTTTGACGTTTTCCTCTATTCCTCTTTATTAATAAATTCTTCTTTGGTGTTCAAAAATAATAATAATTTCGGATGTAACCTAGAATATATTGTATTCAAACAGGTTCAAGGAAAAGAAGGATCCTCACGCCAAATTACATGGTCCATGGTATCAATATGTCACAGTTATATATATCTACATACGCGTCAAGAATCTTGACTTTGTAGATATTTAATTAGCAGTAAAATCAAAATTAAAAGACCAATAACAGCGCCAGATGTAATATCAAATAGACAAAAGATAGCTTCCTAGCTAATTAAGCTAAACATTTGATATTTCATTTAGCGAAAGGATCCTCTCTAGCTACCGTGTCGGACGATACTGGAGCTACTATTACAAGCATGGGTTTCGCAGAAACAAGTTAGAGACTCTTGCAATGCGAGTATATTATAGCAAAAATGGGGACACTTGTGGGGAGGATATTTTGAAGAAACACGATCTATATATATATATATATATATATACACGTACACATATGTATTTATATATAATAATATTTATATATGTGTGTATTCTCTTACGTGGCTTTCTATATATGTGGCGTAAATATAGAGAGCTAATATACACATCGAATGATTTCAATATCTCATATATTTCAGCTTCCATCTACAATCTGTAGCATTTTTGTCTACTTAAAGTGGCAGTAGAAAATTTTTTTATTTTTTATTTTTGATCTGCGGGAGTTGAAAATTGTTAAGGGGAATTTCCAAGCAGTTGAGAGAGAGAAAAAGAGCAGACGTTCAAACTTCAATGGTCTGATCTGCTCTCTCTCTCTCTACAAGGTTTCTTTGCAGTTTGAATCAAAGCCTTATTTATTCTCTCCCTCCCTCAAAAATCTCCATATCCATTTTCACATTACCCAAATCTAATCAACACACCTGAAACTGGATGGGATTGGCTGCGACTTCCGTCCTGTTCATACCTCTCCTCCTCTCACTATTCGCGGGGGTGCCTCCAGTCACCGCCAAACTCAAAACCACCAACATCAATGACACCTACAACCTTGGCAAAGCATTCCAGGTTGACTCGCCCGCGATCATAGACAACGATGCCCTCCAAGTCACGATTAACTCCTTCGTATCAGCCGACGATGCCCGCCAAGTCACGATTAACTCCGTCAGATACCAAGTCCTCTTCAGCCAAGCCGGTCGAATTCTATACAAATCCCCTTTCACGCTATGGGAAGGTCAAAACGACACCGACAGAGTGGCGTCGTTTAACTCCTCATTCCTCGTGACCCTGTATCGATTGGGCAATATTACCGCCGGCGAAGGCCTCACATTTGTGGTGGCACCAGACCTCAATCTACCGCCGAATAGTAACGGCGAGTACTTGGGTCTGACTAACTCCTACAACGACGGCGATGACACAAATTGCCTCATTGCTGTCGAGTTGGACACGTTTGAGGAGGATTTCGACCCGGATTCAAACCACATCGGACTCAACATCAACAGCGTCAGGTCTAGCATAACCACCTCCTTGACCCCACTCGGATTCCAACTCGTTGGCGAGGGTGTCAATTTCTTCAATGTCTGGATCCAATACGACGGAATAAAAAAGGTTAGTAGTGAGGAAACATCGTACGTACCTGCCATTAATACAGATGTTCGAACACATAGGTGTTTAGAATAGTTCGATGCATGTGAGCTTTTTACAATACATAGGTGTAGATCTGTCAATGGATCAGATCCGATCAATCCGAATCCGATCCGAAAACTTTTATATTACAAAATTAAAAATAAAAATACAACTTCGTAAACATTTTTTTTTTCAAAATTTAAAAAAAAAAAAATTAAAAAAAAGTTCGGGTTCGGATTGATAACGGATTTAATCCGATCCGAGCCCATCCGTATTTGGATTACCGGATTCGAATTATCGGATCGACATTATCAAATTCGAATCGGATTCGGACAGGATTTTTCGAATCCGAATCAGATTTGGTCTATTGACAGGCCTAGGTGTTTAGGCACATCTCTAACCAATCCTGAGTTCAAATATATGTGTCTAAAACATTTTCATCACTAATAAATGAAGAAGAAAGCCAAAAAGAGAGACTCGGTTGGGGAGTACATTCCAGTGAGTTTAATTAAAGCCCCACTATCTCTAGTCGTAGATCGATTGTAGACTTGTAGTGGCTAATTAAATTCACGAGGAGGGATTTCATTATCACCGTGGAATATTAAGGCTGCGTTCTTTTGAACTTATAAGTTTGGAACATATTTAGGTATTTTTTTAATTTTCGTAATTTTTTATTTAGTTTTTTGACGTAATTTAGGGGTTAATCGTTCGAATCGATAAAGTATAGAAATATGGACTGATGTTGAAAAAATTCAAATAAGACGGCACTTAAGCCCAAAAATACGGCTGTTTGATACTTTTTTCGTCTTTAGTGAACTTCCTTTTTCTTTTGGTCATAATTTTGTACTTTTTAAACTCCTTTTGTCGAGAAGAATGATTAATCAAGAAAAAATTACGCTAATCTAACAAAAATTTAGAAAAGACGAACAAAATACACAAAACAAATAAATAAGTAAAGTTTATAAGAACTCAACCAAGAGTACAAAATAGAAATGCAACTAAAGGGTGTTCCCGTTTGCATTCTTTTTTTCAATTTTCAAACTCAAATATAATAAAAAATAATAATTTATTAATTATTTTTGCACCGTATAAATGATCTCAATAAGATCTATCAACAAGATTCATATTAGTAGAAAAATTATTTGCGTAGACATATGATTTTTAGCTTGAAATTATCTTCTTTTTTAAAAAATAATTTTTTGAAAATCCGGAACACCCAGTGTACAACAAATCAGATTGGAAGAAGAAGCTTCCATCAATAGATGACTTTCTTCCGCTGCCTAAGATCTTGATCCTCGAGCCTAGCACGATCACCATCCGTTGTGCATGATCCACCCTAAATCTTCCTGGTATTTGCCTGGTGAGTTTTTTATGAAAACATCTCTCAAACTATTTCCTATTTTTTACTTCATCCTCAAACTATCAAAACCACCTATTTCATCTTTCGAACTATCCATATCCTCCCTATTTTAGTCTAATTCTTAATTCCATCCAAGATTTTGGACAGAAAAGTCACCACATGTCAATCACGTCACCACACTACTATTTGGTGAATGCGGTTGGTTCTGAATTGGTGAAGGCCGGTTTTCCATTGTGGGTCGTTGAGACCCATCCAAGGCAAAAGGGACAAAGGGAAATTTTGGGGTGTGGCGTATGGGACAGAGGAGTGAAGAGGTGGTTGAGATGAAGAAGAAGAAGAAGATGTTTGAAATGGGTGTTGGCGTTCAGGGCTTCTGATTTTCTTGAGAGGCCTGCTTGAACCTTCATAAAAAACCGGGTTCCATAGTTGCCTCTCCCATTCCAACTGAGTTATCTTTTCTGATTCTTGAGTTGCCATTTTTGAAAATTTTGGTGAAATTTGAAAACCCACTATCAGAATATGGTCCGAAAGTTAAAAGTACGGCACCAAATATTTTGAAAAAGGTGAGAAATGTCAAGTTATTTTCGGCAGTGAGAAAATTTTAAAACTTTTTGTTAATGGAAACCAGTTGATAATATGCGTTAAGTTTTTAGTATTTTTGTAAAAGTAGACCTAGTGATAATTAATTATTGAGTAAATTTCTTTTATATCCCTTCGACTTTGACCAAAAATTTATTTTGGTCCTTCACCTTTCAATTTCGTCATAAAAATACTTTGATTTTCCAATTTTTTTCAATGTCATCCTTTAGAAGGAATCATAGGGACCGACGGCCGCGCCGGGCCGTCTCCGGCCATCGGACGGACGATCCGAGCAGTCAAAAAATTCTTAAAAAAAATGAGGGGGCCAACCAATGCGGGAATCAATGGCATTCGATGTCTGTAGGGTGCTTGATCCAAACACCCTATTTTTCGTGTATATATGTATATATCCCTAAAGGATGACATTGAAAAAAATTGGAAAGTTGAAGTATTTTTATGCCGAAATTGAAAGGTGAAGGACCAAAATGAATTTTTAGTCAAAGTCAAAATGATATAAAAGAAATTTTCTCTTAAGTATTCATCTCTCCTTAATGAAAATTAAATTTCACTTTTTTGTACTTAGAGATAAAAATATCATGATTTTAAAATGCGTTATATTTTTAGTGTTTTTGATTAGTGGAAACGGGGCCTTACGAACAAGGGGGCTTATTTTTCCTGTCGAACAAATTCTTATCAATAGCATTTAACATTAATATGATAAAAATTCAAAAGAAACAAAGAAAAATACCAAAACAACGATTTAGGAACAAGGGAACTTATTTTTTTGACATGAATAAACTTCTCAACATACCCTACAAAATTTCATTCCTTTGCAGGCTCATTATGACGGAAAAATTTCAAGGCACTTGAATTTTGACCTAAATGTCCCATAAACACCTAAACTTTAGTTTATTTCAATTAAACACTTGTGCTATAAAAAAAATCCCTAATTTACACACCTGCCGTGATATCCTGTCAAATTTGTGGTGGCGTGGCCTTTTTTCTCCGCTAAATGTCTTTTTTATTTGATCTTCCTGCGGTTAACAATTTACCAGGAGTACTACTCTTTTCGAAGGAGATACCTAGCTTTATCATACTAATTTTTTTTTTTCCTTCCATCAAAACATAAACAGTTCATTGCAGTTTATATGGCTCAACAAAATATGTCACATGATCCGACACCTCCCAGACCCGATAACCCGATTCTTACATCACCTCTGGACCTAAGACAGGTCTTGAATCAGAATTCGTATTTTGGGTTTTCGGCCTCAACGGGAGTCGACAACACCCAATTCAACACCGTTTTATGGTGGAACTTGACAGTGGAGTACTACCACAACGTAAATTGGGTGAAGATTGGCCTCATCGTCGGGATACCAACGGCGGTGCTTTTACCGACGTTGGTGGTTTTGGTATACTACTTCCGAAAGAGGTGGTTATTGCAACGGTCGGATCAGAAAATGTCGGGAAAGGTGAAGAGCATGCCCGGGATGCCGAGGGAGTATTAGTACAGAGATTTGCAGAAGGCTACAAACAATTTTGATAAGGCCATGAAGTTGGGACAAGGTGGGTATGGAGTGGTTTACAAGGGGAAATTGGCGAATGAGAAGGTTTTGGAGGGGAAATTGGCGAATCAGAAGGATTTGGAGATTGCAGGGAATTAGAAGGATTTGGAGGTTGCAGTGAAGATGTTTTCGAGAGAGAGTTTGAAGGGCCAGGATGATTTCTTTCAAGAGCTTACAATCATCAATCAACTCAGGCACAAAAACCTTGTCCCATTACTAGGTTAGTCCTTTTTCAATCCCGATCATTCCCCGCATGACCTATTTCTCAAATCATAATTTGTTAGATTTTTTAATCATTGTTTGCAGTTATTCAACTCACTTCATTCCTAAACTAATTTTTCTTTTTTCTTTTTCGGCTAAGCCTTCATTCGTAAACTATTGAGATAGTAGCATGCAATTATGTCCAACATTCAATGTTCCCCCTCCAAATAGACGGTTTCAATCACATGCGGGATTTGTCACAAAATAGAGGGCAAAATTGACTTTTCTTATCTCGCCAATCTTTTAGAAGGAAAAAAAACATAGACAGGAAAGAAAGAGAGAAAAATAAAATCATACATACTAAACTATGAGGATTGTGTTGTTTGTTGGAAAGCGGAAGCCGTACAAATTATATTCATGCATTGTACAATCTCAACTTTTATAGATTTCTAATACAAAAACAATTACAAAATTACACCTCTCACACTCACACTCACCCTCACACTTCACATCTCTATTTCTCACATCCGCTAGTGGTGGGGGAGTCCCTGCAGGGGCTCCCTTTTTCTCACGTATCTCCCTCTCTTTTCTCTCTTTCACTTCCCACTTGAACTCTACCAATAACACACACATATATAGGATACAAGATAGAGAAGGAGTCAGATTTGGATAACTCTGAATCTCCAACTCATATCACAAATACAATCACAGAACTAGCTAGCTACATAGTCAACATATGTGGCTTATCCGCAAAGCCTCTAAATCAACAGTAGAAACACATGTTATTTATTCATAAATCAAGCTTACTTTCCAACATTGTCCCCCTTGTTTACTAGCTTGATCCATCGTACAATCAAAAAATTTCAATTGCTAGCTCAGCAAACATATATAGATCATGGATCTCAAATGTGCCAAAAGCTTTCATTGTCCAACTTCGAATATTCGTCCCAATCTATTAATCCAGGAGGACCGGGACCAAGCATAAATACATCAAACACTAACCCTATATGCATGAATTCCTTTGTACACACGGTCATACGCAAAAAAATCTATCTCTATTACAGGATGGTGTCACAAGCATGGAAAGCTTCTGTTGGTTTACGACTACATGAGCAAAGGCAGCCTTGACAAACACCTCTTCGGCGGTGACAACATCACGCCATTGAGCTGGAATCTCCGCCACAAGATCATCTCCGGGGTAGCCTCCGCCCTCTACTATCTACACAACCACTACAATAAGAGGGTGGTCCACCGCGACGTCAAGGCTAGTAACATCATGCTTGATGCCGAGTTCAACGCCAAGCTGGGTGACTTTGGCCTTGCAAGGGCCCTAGACAATGAAAAAACCTCGTACACAGAAGCCGGGGGCGTTCCAGGAACAATGGGGTACATGGCCCCCGAATACTTGTTCACGGGCAAGGCCACCGAGCAGTCTGATGTATACGCTTTTGGTGCAGTTTTGTTTGAAGTGGTTTGTGGTCATAGGCCCGGAACCCAAATTGGCATGTACCCGTTGTTAGTAGATTGGGTCTGGGCCTTGCATCGCGAAGGCCAGTTACTTGAGGCGGTAGACAGTAGGCTCGGGGAAGAGTATGTTGCAGACGAGGCCCAAAGCTTTTTGCTTCTCGGTCTAGCTTGTTCTCATCCGATAGCAAGTGAAAGGCCCAAAACTCAAGAAATTGTTCAGATGCTATCGGGCTCGATGCCTGTGCCCCACGTGCCGTCATTCAAGCCGCCCTATGCGTTCTCGCCTGTGCCGATGTTGGAGGAAGACATCATTCCGGCCACCACCACCGGCACGACGTTCTTTACGGCCGCGGATGGTGAATCAGGTTCGGGAGCAGGTGCCATTAACCCAGAAATCCAATACCCATAAAGTGACAACTACATTTATCATTTAATTTGTCATTTTTTCTGCTCTTTCCTAGCAGATAGTTTTTAATGTTGGGATAAGAACTCAGAAGCTTTCCACCCGTTTTTATAGTATTTTTTAATTTCCTTTTTTCGGTTTTTAAGAGAAGGGAGAAGAATGAGGGAATTGCTTGTGTACAGTTTGGAAACTTTTGAAGCACATAACCAGATAATTAAGCGAGATTATGCCCCCCAAAACTAACAAGAACACCCAAATGAACCAGTCCAACTGAACCAATTCAAGAACTGATAAGAACACCCAGCTAGACCAATTCACAGAGTTGGAGAATTACTAGTACTCCCTTCGTCCCACGATGTTTGTCTAGTCCGCAAAATGAGGATGAAAAAATAACATAATTTTTACAAGAAAAACTCCAATTCTTTTCAACAATTCACTAGATATATCGATGAGAAAAAAAAAATTGAACTTTTTCTTGAAAGAAATGCATTATTTTTTAGTCCTTGTTTTGCGGACAGGACAAATATTTTGGAATGGAGGGAGTAGTAATTTACTACTCTCTCCATCCCCATTTTTTAGTCCCTTGTTCCATTCTAACCGAATAGTAAATTGATTATACTTTTCAATTGGTAACACTTTTTAAATGCAATATGGATTTTATTTGATAGCTTTCCATCAGTACCATCAATCACTTAAAAATCTCATAGATTATAAGACATAATCAATTAAAAAGTGACACAAACTCTAAAAATGACTAAAACATAAACCCCGACCAAATTACCTACACAATTGCCGACCAAATTAAACATTGGGATGCTTTCAAACTCATGAGTCATCTATCATATTAGCGAAATTTTCAAATGAACAAGATTCCTACACTTCATTAATTTACCGAAATAAACAACAACAAAAAGTCCATGGTATTCCCCTAAGCAGGTTTATTACATTTTTTTTTTTTTGGTACTTCAGAATATTATATAACTAAGAGAAGGGCGAAAAATGCAACAGAGTATCAGACATGTTTAAAGTGTTACAGTCCTAAACAAAAGCCACGGGCCACACCATAGTCTATTATCTGTCTTAAGTTAAGGCGCTCCCTAATATAAAATTCACTCATTGAAAGTGGCTGATCCATTGACACCACCAGGTCTTCTTGTTGTGCGGCTCCAACTCTTGTTAAGTGATTGGCACATCGATTTGCCTCCCGAAATATGTGATGCAAAGCAAGTTCATTACATGACCAAGTGGATGAATGATGATAAGCATGTCCAACTCTGCTCGATTCATAAATCCTCGAATTGAAACCAATAAAACTACCATCTTTTTTTTCTAAAAATTGAACCAACGTACCTGGTTTCCAAAAAAAGTGTCAAACCAAATCATACTTTTTTTTGGTTTGGGAATCTTACTACGACTTGTATAGGTAATCTAGAATTATGAAACAGAGGTAAAAGTCTATCAACAACTCTGCTCTTGATATGCCAAGCAAGAGATTGTCTTATTCACAGAGGAGCTGTGAATACGACAATCCCAGAGGTGAGCAATCGCAATCATCAGTTTCAGTTTTGGACGGTCAATTTTTCCCCGAAAAAGTTAAATTTAAATTCGGACCGTCCAACACACTTTGGACGTGTGCAATGGTGTTGAGCAAAATTCTTTTTCTTAGAAATATCCGTAGAAAAGATTTTCTGGTCAAGCAATAATGCCCCAAAAGGCAAACTATATATCCATATGTATCTGTAAGTTCACACTAGAGGAGCAGAACACTCTAGTTTCGCAGTAATGGGCGGTGATGTCCAAGATACCTTTTTTTCCCTTGACTACTGGGTACCTGATGGACCGATTAATTCGGGACCAAACACGAATACATGATCAACACTAACCCATATGCATGAATTGTCCTTTGTACACAGAGTCATATGCAAAAACATCTCTATCACAAAATGGTGTCACACGCATGGGAAGCTGCTGGTGGTTTATGACTTACATGCCCAATGGCAGTCTCGACAAACACCTCTTCGGCAATGCTAACAACATGAAGTTGAGTTGGAATCTCCGCCGCAAGATCATCTGCGGGGTAGCCTCTACCCTCCACTACCTCCACAACGAGTACCTAAAGAGGGTGGTCCACTGTGACGTTAAGGCGTGTAACATCATGCTTGACGCCGCGTTCAATGCCAAGCTAGGAGACTTTGGTCTTGCACAGGCCCAGGGCCGGCTCATAAGTATTGGAGGCTGGAAGCGAACCTCTTGAATGAGGCCTCCATATACTTTTCATACAAAAGTGGTCTACAAATAGTCTCATAAAAAAAAACCATATATTACAAAAGATTTACCATTAAAAAATAGAAGCATATATATAATTTTCCCCCCAAAAAATGCAACTATTGCAATACCTTTCTTTCTTTCTTTTTGACCCGCAACTATTACAATACCTTAAAATCCATAATTTGAAAATTAGTCTTTTCGCACTTTTTGTTGTAAATGTACTAATTAAGTCTCAATAGTCAAGCTGCTTCACCAACTCCTTATTGATAGACAATATAGCCAATCCATTTAATATTTCTTGAGAGATGGTTGACCAAAGATAATTTTGGTCAATGAATTCTGTATGCAAGTATTTCCGTCCACGGTTGTGGATCATTGTCCTCCCTTCCCTTCGACTCCTCAAGTATGAAGCATGAAGCGTTTGCAGCTTGCTGCTTTCTTTCTTCTTCTTTTTTGGATCGGCGCAATATATTCTTCCGGCCGTCCCTTAATTTTTTATTTTTTTAACGCCTTAGTGTTTCTAATGAGTTATAATTACACTGTTTGGGCCTATTTTGTGGCTCATAAATTTCAATTTGGTCTATTTTGTGTAAAGGACTAAAGGAGGCTATAGTGGGAATTTTTTTGCACCATATATATATAGAGGGATCTTAGAATTTTCGGGGCCCTCATTTTTAACTTTTTGGGGGGGGCCGGAAGCGTAGGCTTCTCCTGCCTTTGCCATAAACCCGCCCTGCACAGGCCCTAGACTCCGAAAAAACCTCGTACATAGAACCCAAGGGCGTTCCGGGAACAAGGGGGTACATGGCCCCCGAATACATGTACACGGGTAAGGCCACCGAACAGTCTAATATTTATGCTCTTGGTGCAGTTCTGTTGGAAGTGGTTAGTGGTCATACACGCGGGACACAAACTGGTATGTACCCATTGTTAGTGGATTGGGTTTGGGCCTTGTATCGCGAAGGCCAGTTACTTGAGGCGGTCGACAATAGGCTCGGGCAGGACATTGTTGTAGAGGAAGTCCAAAGATTTTTGCTTCTGGGCCTGGCCTGTTCTCATCCGACAGCAAGTGAAAGGCCCAAAACTCAGGAAATTGTTTAGATGCTATTGGGCTTGGTGCTTGTGCCCTACGTGCCACCGTTCAAACCGCGTTACGTGTCACCACAGGTGCAGATGGGGGATGATGACATCAGTCAAGTCACCGCCACCGGCACAACGTCCTTTATGACTGCGCATTATGGATCACAAATTGGCAAGTACCCGTTGATAGAAGATTGGGTTCGGGCCTTGTATCGCGAAGGCCAGTTACTTGAGGCGATCGACAATTGGCTCGGGGAGGACAATGTTGCGGAGGAAGTCCAAAGATTTTTTCTTCTGGGCTAGGCCTGTTCTCATCCGACAGCAAGTGAAAGGTCCAAAACTCAGGAAATTGTTCATATGCTATTTGGCTTGGTGCCTGTGCCCAACGTGCCACTGTGCAAACCACGTTACGTGTTGCCACCGGTGCAGATGGGGAGGACGACATCAGTCAGGTCACCACCACCGGCACAACGTCCTTTACGACCGCGCATTATGGATCACGTTCGGCACCAGTGACCATCAACCAACTAAACCGACGCCCATACAGTGACAGATTCCGTGGCATTTAAGTGCACATTTTTCTGGTCTTCCTACAAGCTACTTGTTTATGATTGAGCAAAACATTAGATCCTGTTCGGTTTGAATTTCGAGAGAATTTTTGAGAGTTAATGAGTGAAGTTAGATAAACAAAAAAAAATTTGTTAGGGTGCTTGCGCAGGAGTTTTGAGACCCCATACAAACAAGCCCTAGAAAATTCCCATCCTTCATATTTTCTTTTCTTTTTCTTCATGCATGCATTTACTCCTTTTCTTTTTCTTTTCCTGTGTTTCTTGACTAAAAGCTCCCGGCAACAATTAAGAGGATTTGTATAATGTATAATTGTTACTAAAAGTCTATCTTCTGTGTGAAGGTACTTTGCAGAAAGCCACCATGTTATTGATTTTCCTTTCAATTCTCTATATCTTAATAATAATAATAAAAATTAATAAGAAAGGGATCTCCAAAAGGCTAGAACATTGACAGAGAGATGTTGAAAATGACAAACACAGGAGTAAATGGATAGCCAAATTCTTGAAATTGAAGGTATCACAATGCAACAGATTATTATCATAGACCCCTAGAACATAGGAAGAACTAAAATTATGGCATAAAGAATTGCTAAAGATGCAATAGTTAAAGAGAAAATAGGCTAGGGTGATTTGGGCATGACTACCGTAGACCTGAAGATGCAATAGTTAGGAGAGCAGATATGATAGATTAATTTGGGTAAAAATGTTACGAGGAGGGGAAGATAGAAATTGACATTAGATATTGTGGTGTGCAAAGAAATGAGTCTAATGGGTTTAAGTGAACAAGTAATCCTTGACAGAGCTCAATAAAGTAAAAAGATTCATATAGCCGACCTAATTGATTGAAACTTAACGCTGGTTTGGTTTGGTTCCATCGGTAAACAAAATGTCATAGTGGAATCCAAACAATATTCTGAATCGGAGCAAGGAATATATTTGATCATGTCGGTGCTTGGAAAGTGCCAATATATTCCCGTGGAAGACTATCTGTATATATTTATGTAAAGCTCCGTTTGTTTCGAAGTAAAATATTTTATAAGTAAAATATTTTTTTTGTAAAATACTTTTGCAACAAATAATCTTCATTGTTTTTTATTTTCTTGTTTTTGGCAGCAGTTGAAAAGGTGCTTTCCCTAACAAACAGAAATAATCCTAAAACACAGTTTGAGTTGACAGAGAGAGATATTTGGTGTATAGAATGGTCCAACATGCAATTAGTAATTGAACCCCCGGAATTTCCGACGTACCAAAAAACAAAAAAAAAGTAATTGAACCCCTCTTGTCTCTTGCGTTGAGATTTGATAACGGGGAAGATACACTCTCCGGCTAGGGGTGATAAATGGGCGGATTTGGATTAAATTGGATAAGTCGTTAGTGGGTGGGTCTTTAATAGGTCATTAACCCATTTAGACCCATTAGCTATGAGTCTAAATACCCATACTCAACCCAACCCATTCCTTTAAAGGCAAACCCGACCCATCCATTAACCTAGTTACATATATACTAAAATTTATGATTGAAAAATCGGAAAAATAAAAAAAAATTATGATTTCGATCATAATTTTTTTCAAAAAGACGAGAATAAGTCAATATTTTTGTCTTATTGATTTATTTTTGTCTTTATTAAAAAATTATAAGTTTCGATCAAATTTTTTTACTTTTCCGATTCCTCTCGTCAAAACAAATCAATAAGTCACAAAAGTTTGGCACAAAACAAAAAAAAATGCAAAAAAAATTTGAATAAGAATAAAAAAATAAGTCACTTAGTTTTTTAATCCAAACTCTATGCGAGACTATTATGAGAGAAATTTATTCACGGCGGAACGTAATTTCACCGGCCCATTCGCGCAACTAATGGATTGGATGAGATGTGTTTTCAATTTTGACTGGTTAAAATAATTGTTACCAGTCACAATTGGTTTTTAATTCAGACCGTCCAAAACATTTTTCGGGGCGTGTGATTTAGCACAGAACAATTGAATAAACGAGAGGGGGGGGGGGGGGGGGGTTCCATTAATTTAATTACCCATTGGGTAATTTAAGTTAACCTAATTGATGCCCAATTAAGACCCAACTAATAATGGATTAGTTGGGTTTGGATCCATTCTTACCCAACTAATAAATTGGTTAAGTTGAGTCTATTTTTTAAATGGGTATGAATTTGTTAATGGGTCTAGTTTTCAAGAGTTAATTCTGGGCCGGTCCTATTTTTCAATTTCATAGCCCACTAGATCCTTTTTTTATAGAGTACAATTCCTAATAGATCCTGTGGAGTGTATTTTACATTTTTACCCCCGTTTAGAAACAAATGAACTCATACAACCTCCTACACCACCACTACCACCACCACCACCACCACTCCACCACCACCACAACTCCGCCACCGGCCCACCACCATCACCGCCACCATAATGACAACCACCACCACTCCACCATCATCATCAACACCACCATGCCGCCGACGCCACCACCACCATAATTACAACAACCCCCACCACTCCACCACAACCAGCGCCACCACCACAACCAACGCCACCACCACCACCACCGCCGTCACGCCACTGCCACTACCACCACCACCACCACCACAACTCCGCCACCACCATCACCGCCACCACAATGACCACCACCACTCCACTATCATCATCACCACCACCACCGCCACCACCGCCACCACAACCAGCACGCCGTCACGCCGCCACCACCATCACCGCCACCACAATGACCACCACCACCACTCCACCATCATCATCACCACCACCACCACAATTAATAGTGTTAATCCGGGTATTAACATTGTTAATCTTGGTATTAACACTGTTAATTGAGATGTGAATTTAGACAAAAATTAACGCTGTTAATAGTGACGGATTAACACTGTTAATTGGGGTGTGAATTTAGAGGAAAACCACCACCACCACCGCCGTCACGCTGCCACCATCACCACAACGCCGCCACCATAATGACCACCATCATCATCACCATCGTCGCCGCCACCACCACCACAATTAACAGTGTTAATCCGGGTATTAACACTGTTAATCCTGATATTAACACTGTTAACTGGGATGTAAATTTAGACAAAAATTAACACTGTTAATCGTGGCGGATTAACACTGTTAATCCTGGTAAAAACACTATTAATTGAAATGTGAATTTAGACAAAAATTAACACTGTTAATTTAGACAAAAAATAACACTGTTAATTGTCGTGGTGAAGTGGTGGTGGCGGTGACGATGATGGCGGCGGCGTTGTGGTGGTGATGGTGGCAGTGGGGGTGGTGGCGTGGTGGTGGCGGTGATGTGGTAGTGGTGGCGGAGTGGTGGTGGTGGTAGTGGCGGCGTGGTGGTGGCGGTGACATGGTGGAGGTGGTGGCGGCGGCGTGGTGGTGGTGGCAGTAGTGGTGGTGGTGGTGGAGTGACAGTGGCGGCAATGGCATGGTGGTGGTGACGTAATGGTGGTGGTGGTGGCGGCGGCGGCGACGGCGTTGTGGCGGGTGGTGGTGGCGACGTGGTGGTGGTAGTGGTGATGGTGCCGGCGGCAGCGTGGTGGTAGCTGGATGTCTCTCTCAAATCACCTTTTTTTGCGAGGGGTATTTTTGTCAACAAAATAATGAAGAGGACCTACTGGACTATGGACTCTTTGGACAGGACCTAGTGGGCTATACTTCACCCAGACAGGACCGGCCAGGAAGTTGCTCTAGTTTCAATTTGTCACCCCTATCTCCGGCACATTGGGGTAAAACAACTTGTGAAGAATTTGGAAGAAAATTATTTGTGCCCGTATGATAGAAAATGTTTTACTTTCTTTTGTTTAATCAAACAACAGAAAATGCGAAAAATATTTTACTGAAAAATATTTTATCTTACATTAAGCCAAACGGAGCCTAAAAAAAATTAGGCCTTCACAATTTTGGAAGGTTTGGGCGTATGCATTACGGTAAAACTACACAAAACTACTACGGAGTAATAATTACTCAAAGCATGCTTGATGTAAGCGAAATTGAATTTTACACTCTTTTAACTGATGCAAATACTTTTTTTTTCATCTTTTAGCGAGTGAATTTATGAAATAGTTCATGTATACATACATTGTTTACAAATTTCAGGAACCGTTTTATAAATTCGTCTACTAAAAAAATAATATGTGTTTGCATTAACTAGGAGAGAAAAGTGTAGAAATTAATTTTTTAAGGGTTTTGCTAGTTAATGCCCAGTGGGCAGCACCTCGGTATAGGGTAATTCCCACAATTGTACAGAAAAGTATGACTTGTCAGCCTTTTACTCCGGTTTCTTCTTCTTTTTGTCAACTTCTATGACACTAGCAATGCACAGTAAAAATGGCAGAGGACATGATGTAAAGTGGTAGCTTAAAAAGACTATAGTAACCCTATTTCTATTTTAAATCACAATCCTACCCTATAATTCTTCGGCGGCAATTTGTCCCTCCTTTCTTCCCACAATAAAAATGGCGCAGAAAAAGGTATGTTAGGGTTTTCCTTTTTTTTTTGGAACGGTTACCAGTCTTTCTTTGGTTTATATTTTTGTACATATGTGACGTCATTTTTTTTAGGACCATGCGTAGGGGCTTTGAGACCCCCAAACGAACAAGCTCTGGATGATTTGCCCTACAAATTTTGAAAAGATCCTTACGGATATTCAATCGTGCTGATTTTTTATTACCAAAAAAAAAATTGTGCTGATTTTTTTTATTGGACCCCACAAAAAAATAGTTTAGAAAAATAAACAATTCAAATCATTTGTTGGGAACCCGAAGTGAGCCATACCAAAAAATCTCATTTAGTCTAAATAATCTCTTCTTCATCGTTTGAAAAGTCATTCAAGTTGAAATAAAAAAATATGTTCCATCCATTGTCCCACAAATATTATATCCAAGAAAACATAATCAGTAGATTTAGCGTCCCCCAAACCCGTCCCGTTCTATATCGGATCGGAGTCGGAGCGGGGAAAATTGGGGAGGTGTCGGGATCGGGGGAAAATCGGATCTCCATTCACCATAATAATTTGACTAGTTTAGTTCTTTTTAGAGTGTTTTGAAAAAAAATAAGATATTGATGATTGATGAGAGTTAATAAAAAATAGAAATAAAAAAAACAAAGACATAAATTAGTGTTTTATTAATTGGTATATTACTCTTATTATATCAAAACAATGAAATTTATTTAGACATATACATACAAAATTATAAATATTTATAATCGGGTTAAAACGGGGCGGGGGAAGCAAATACCATACCTGCCCCATTTGCCTATCGGATCGGGGAGTACCCGCTCGGATCGGGGCGGAGAGGTTGGAGGCGAGGACGGATCGGAGATAATTGCCATCCCTAGTTGGGAATGCAAAGGATTGTAAAAATGACGTCACATATGTACAAAAATATAAACCAAAGAAAGACTGGTAACCGTTCCAAAAAAAAAGAAGGAAAACCCTAACATACCTTTTTCTGCGCCATTTTTATTGTGGGAAGAAAAGAGGGACAAATTGCCGCCGAAGAATTATAGGGTAGGATTGTGATTTAAAATAGAAATAGGGTTACTATAGTCTTTTTAAGCTACCACTTTACATCATGTCCTCTGCCATTTTTACTGTGCATTGCTAGTGTCATAGAAGTTGACAAAAAGAAGAAGAAATCGGAGTAAAAGGCTGACAAGTCATACTTTTCTGTACAATTGTGGGAATTACCCTATACCGAGGTGCTGCCCACTGGGCATTAACTAGCAAAACCCAATTTACAATATCAACAGTTTTGATTCAGTTTTTGGTATAGGAGATGGTGTGGTTAGATTTAAAAAAGAAGAAGAATCAAGGGATATGATGAGAATATATTAGTCTTGTAATGTTGTATCTGTTAATATAGATGGAAAAAATAACGGTAGAGAGTTTATCTGCACGTTTTCAAAACAACTAGTTATGTGCTCAGTTTTGAACCATAAAGAAATATTCGCACATATCAATAACCACAGGGGATCAAAGTGGATTTTGCCCATTATAAAAACAGTCCATATGCTGATTCGAAGTCCTCTCTCTCCATATACTATACAAAGCCAATCAACATACCTGAAACTGGATGGGACCGCCGGTGAAACCAAGCACGGCGGTCGTGCTCCCCCTCCTCCTTTCCTTACTTGCAGCGGCACTGCCTCTGGTCTCTGCCAAACTCAAAAGTCAAAACCTCCAACATCCAGTTCGATTACTTCAACGACACCTACGACCTCAACAAAACATTCCTGGTGGACGCGCCGGCGATGACAATGACACCCTCCAAGTCACACTGAACTCCGTCAACTCCAACTTCCCTCGCATCAACCAATCCGATCGAATTTTATACAAAACCCCTTTCAAGCTGTTGGAAGGTCAAAACGACGCTTACTCCGACAGAGTGGCTGTTGGAGGCAAGAGCACACACACAATATGAAGAAGATAATTCAAGAGAACACTTGAAATACTTTTTATTCACTCATACTTGAAAAACAAGGATTACATGCAAATTTATACTAAACAAATAATGTAACCCATTTCACCGTTTCACAAACCTAACTTCATTAATTTAATAACTCTCATTAATGTAACTCACCATTAACTTAGCAAAAACTCCCATTAACAAATATGAACGGACAAAAACATAACTCCTTTATTACTAAAAAACAAGTTTATTTTCCAACACCCCCCCTTAAACTTGCTTCTTCATTACTCCAAGCAAACTTCTCAATCTGCGAAAAACATCTTCTTTGAGGGGCTTGGTGAAAATATCAGCAACTTGATCTTGTGACTTCACAAACTTAAGCTCCACCTCTTTCTTGGTCACACATTCTCTAATAAAATGATACCTTGTATCAATATGTTTGCTTCGATCATGACACACTAGATTTTTCGCCAATGCCAGTGCCGATTTGTTGTCAATGTAAATCTCCGTTGACTCATCTTGAGACAAGTGAAATTCTTTCAACAAACTTCTAAGCCAAATAGCTTGACAAACACAAGATGTTGCAGCAACATATTCGGCTTTACAAGTTGAAAGTGTGACAATAGGTTGCTTTTTTGAATTCCATGCAAATGCCGTCTCTCCCATGAAAAAAACAAATCCGGTAGTACTTTTTCTATCATCCATATCCCCGGCCCAATCGCTATCACAATAACCCACTAGCTTGGAATCGTTAGCAAAAGAATACATCAACCCAAAATCAAGAGTACCTTTAAGATAACGTAGTATTCTCTTCGCAGCTTTGAAATGGGTCATGGTAGGAGCTTCCATATAGCGACTCACAAGTCCAACACCAAAAAGAATATCCGGCCGGGTGCATGTAAGATATCTTAAACTCCCAACAAGACTCTTGAATAGAGTAGAATCTACCTTCTCACCATCATCAAGTTTTGTTAATTGTATTCCAACTTCAACGGGTGTGCCCACCGGCTTGCAATCTTCCATCTTGAATTTATTTAGAATTTCCTTAGCATAACCTTCTTGAGATATAAAAATACCTTCATCTGTTTGCTTCACCTCAATACCAAGATAATATGCCATGAGCCTAATATCTGTCATCTCGAACTCCTTAGCCATTGCTTTCTTCAATTCTTCAAACATCTTGGGATTATTTCCTGTGAAAATTAAATCATCCACATACAAGCAAGCAAAAAGAACATCTCCATTTTCATTCACCTTTGCATAGAGAGCATGTTCATGGGGACACTGGGGGAAACCATGAGCTTGAAAATAGCAATCAAGTCTACTATTCCAAGCTCTTGGTGCTTGCTTCAAACTATATAATGCCTTCTTCAACTTCAACACTTTATCTTCATGATTTTTCACAAAATATCCCATGGGTTGATCAATATATACATCCTCTTCAAGAAAACCATTCAAAAAAGTAGATTTCACATCCATTTGATGAATTTTCCAACAATTAACAGCGGCCAAAGAAATAATCAAACGAATTGTTTCCAAACGGGCAACCGGAGCAAATACCTCATCATAGTCAATACCTTGTCTTTGTTTGTAACCTTTGGTGACCAACCTTGCTTTGTACCTTTCAATTTCTCCTTTTGCATTTCTCTTTATCTTGTACACCCATTTGACTCCAATTGCTTTTTGGCCTTTCGGAAGTGTGGTTAGCTCCCATGTACCATTCTTTTCAATTGATTGTATCTCCTCATCCATTGCATCTCTCCACTTTTTGTTTTGTGTCGCTTCCTCAAAATCTATAGGCTCAATATCGGAAAGGAGGCAAAAAAGTGTCAAATCACTAATTATTGGAGTTACCTCTTCCGTAGTGTCATAGATTTCTTGAAGGCCTCTCATTCGAGGTGGTCTTGCACTTGAACTTGATTCGAAAGATGATGGACTGGCTTGTACATGAGTTGGACCTGGTGGTGAAGGTGGGGGAGAAATGGCTGGCTCCATGACATCATTACCTTGCTCTTCTTCCTCGAAGAAAGGGAAAAAATCATAGTCTTCTTCGGGATTACTCCAATCCCATTCACTTTCTTCATCAAACTCCATATCTCTGCTAATGACAATTTTTCCATTGCTTGGATTGTAAAGTTTGTAACCTTTACTTCTTGAATCATACCTAATGAAAACAAATTTCTCACTCTTGTCATCTAGCTTGGTTCGTTTCTCATCCGCTACATGCACATAAGCAATACTCCTAAAAATGCGCAAATGAGAAACACTTGGCTTGAATCCTCCCCATTCTTCTTGCGGCGTCTTGTTGTCTACACTTCTTGTAGGACATCGATTCAACAAATAGATGGCACAATCAACGGCTTCCGCCCAAAACTCCTTGGGCATTTTCTTACTCTTCAACATACTCCGAGCCATGTTGAGAATGGTTCGATTTTTTCTTTCCGTAACCCCATTTTGTTGCGGTGATCTCGGAACCGTTAGAGAATGGCGAATTCTATTTTCTTCACAAAAATTTTTGAATTCATTTGATGTAAATTCACTACCTCTACCAGATCGTATTGCCTTGATTTCATACCCACTTTGCTTTTCAACAAAAGTCTTAAATTTTTTAAAGACTTCAAAAACTTCATATTTTTGCTTCAAAAAATACACCCACGTTTTCCTGCTAAAATCATCAATAAATAGCAGAAAATACCGGCTCTTACTGAATGACGGTGGATTGATAGGCCCGCAAACATTGGAGTGAATAAGTTGGAGAGGCTTGCTAGCTCTTGAAATTGTTTCTTTTGGAAAACTTCTTCTTGATTGTTTGCCAAAAAGACATCCTTCACAAAGTTGATGTGGATGGTTTATGGAAGGTAGTCCATTTACCATATTTTTCTGAGACAATGCTGTTAGTCCTTTGAAATTCAAGTGCCCAAAACGAAGATGCCACAACCAAGAAGGATCCTTGACACAACTTTGCAAACACATAGCCTCATCATTTTGAAGATTGAGCAAAAACATCCGATTTCTTGTCATGGGTACTTTTGCAACCAAAGTTCCAACTTCATTTCTTATTGAAAGACTATGATCTCGCATAGAAATATCATAGCCTTTCTCCAAGAGTTGCCCCAAACTCAAAATATTACTTTTCATGTTGGGCACATAAAAAACATTGGAAATTATTTGGTGCCTTCCATCCTTTAAACGAATCAAAATATTACCTTTCCCTCCAACCGGAATTTGAGAAGAATCTCCAAAAGTGACTTTTCCAATGATGGATTCATCAAGCTCCATGAACATTTTTTTGCTCCCACACATATGGTTGCTTGCACCGGTGTCTAGATACCACAAGTTCATGTCTCCTTTTTCTTCTTTCTTGTATTCCAACAATAAAGTTGGCTCCACCTCTTCATGTTTGTCTTCAACAAGGTTCACTTGCTCTTCAAAAACTTCATTTCGACACTCGGCTGCATAGTGACCATATTGATTGCAATTGTAACATTGAACTTGGGATTTATCATACCTTCTTCCAGAAAATCTATAACTATTTCCTCTTCCGCGCCCTCTTGGATGAAATGTATTTTGACCTCTTTCATCCTTGTTGGACGAATTTCTGAAATTGCTTTCTCCTCTACCACGGCCTCGTCCACCTCGTCCTCCGCGGCCACGTCCACCGCGTCCTCCACCTCGACCTCTTTGACTTTGGTCTTGCCTTCCTTCTTTTTCTTTCAAGGAAAATTTTGTTTGTAGCACTTGCTCCAACGACTGTTGCTTATTCTTATTAAGTCGTTCTTCATGGGCTTGCAACGATCCCATGAGTGCGTCAACTGCAAACGTGTCTAAATCTTTAGACTCTTCAATGGCTACAACAACGTAGTCAAACTTTTTGTCTAAGGAACGGAGGATTTTTTCACCACGCGATTATCCTTCAAATCATCGCCGTACCTTCGCAAATTATTCACAATAGTCAAAACTCTTGTGAAATAATCCGAAACCAATTCGGACTCCTTCATCTTCAAAGCTTCAAATTCACCTCTTAATGTTTGGAGGCGAACTTTCTTCACCTTCTCAACTCCACCATGGGAAGTTTGGATGATCACCCATGCTTCCCGGGAAGTTGTTGCTTCGGCAATCTTTTGCAGCAAAGCATCATCCAAACATTGGTGGATAAGTGAAAGAGCTCTCTGATCCTTCTTCTTCGTCGCCGCCAAAGCATCCCTTTGGACTTGAGTCAAAGTAGCTACATCTTCTGGTTGTGTAAAGCCTGTATCAACAAGCTCCCACAAGTCTTGCGATCCGAGGATCGCTTTCATGCGGATACACCAATTCTCATAATTGTCTTTGGTGAATCGTGGCATTTGAAATGGAATCATTCCATTAGCAATAGCCATCTCTCTCTCTCTCTCACTCTAAGAGCCTAGCTCTGATACCACTTTGTTGGAGGCAAGAGCACACACACAATGTGAAGAAGATAATTCAAGAGAACACTTGAAATACCTTTTATTCACTCATACTTGAAAAACAAGGATTACATGCAAATTTATACTAAACAAATAATGTAACCCACTTCACCGTTTCACAAACCTAACTTCATTAATTTAATAACTCTCATTAATGTAACTCACCATTAACTTAGCAAAAACTCCCACTAACAAATATGAACGGACAAAAGCATAACTCCTTTATTACTAAAAAACAAGTTTATTTTCCAACAGTGGCGTCGTTGAACGTCTCGCTCCTCGAGAACATCAACCGAGTGGGCAATTTTACCCCGGCGAAGGCCTGGCGTTCGTGGTGGCCCCCGACCTCAATCTCCCGCAGAATAGCTACACCGAATACTTGGGTCTGACTAATTCCACCACAGACGGTGCCGCCACGATTGCTTTCTAGCTGTAACACCATGTAGTTGGCCATGGTGCACATTCTAAGATCTTTCAGAATCATAATACCATTTGAAACTTCAGTTCATAAGCTAAAAATCAGTACCAAATACATGGTGACTAGGCATAAACGTACGGAATAACGGAAGAAATTAGATATCTTAAGCATGTCCTTGTTAATTCTCTTAAAAATTGAGATCTTTTCCACTGAAATTGGTGCTTATTTACGCCTGCATGTAAAATTCTTATTCAATGTCATGCAATTCACTTTCACAAACACCTAGAGGCAGGAATGGCTATGCAGGTCTACCATCTTTCTCTCAGTATGTGCACTTTGTAATCTTTTCTAACTTGGAAGTTACATGTTTCGTAATTAATAGAGATCGGAATCTTGAGAAGGGTTATTCGTTTTCCCAAAAGATGGGACAAAATTTCACAATTTCATAAATCAGCGGGGAATCACACTTTCAGTTGGTCCTATATGGTGGTGGGTTCCACTCTGCTCAATGCTGAGTTACAAAGCGCTGATTTTCGTATAAAAGAAACCTAAAGGTCGGGCTGAGTATCATATTTAAAACTATTATGGACCCTACTCTTGAGTCGTTTAGCCAAGTTGTTTTCATTTTGCACATGCATTTTCCAAATTCAGAGTCCCCTCGAGTTTACTTTTCAGAGAAAATATGATTTTGTTGCATAGTTTTTTATTTATTTATCATAAACTAGTTGCCGTTGGTGCTTCTGTAGATCATCAAAGCTACTGTATTGTTCTCTAATTCTGGGGTTAATTTTTCTAGGTTGGTATTCTACTCAGCATAAACTCTTGAAGCATCACAAAATTTCATTCTTGTAGCTGTTTCTTGAAAAGCTTACACAACTTTGGTCCGGTTGCATTGCACGGCTTCTAAAGCCGGTGGATCTTGGGTGGCCAAAATTTTATAGAGGAATGGTAGATCATTTGGTTCATGTTTTGATAATGACGTTCCAGAGGGAATCACTCCTATGGCTTTGGCATTACATGATTGCATCGTACAGTTTTTAGTGTGTGATGTGACACAAATGAAGTTAGCTATAAATTTGAGGTGCAACCATTTTTATTGTTTCAATGACATTTTCTTTTCATTTTTTTGGCATCAAAGAAAAACTTCATAGATACTCCATATTTTTTCGCTGTTATACCAATTATTTAAGATCCGGACATGTATAAACTGGATACTGAAAAGGTAACCAAGAATCTCCTTCTTCCCATTCTGATCAAACCTATCCACTTTCTTTTCCAAGATTCTGCAAAAAATGATCTCCTCTTATGTCCTCCACCTTGCCCCATCCGGGGTTCTCATTCTTCTCCACTTTAACTGTATCAGCCTCAAAATCTTGACTTCATGCCTGATCTACCTTTTCTTTGAGAATCTCAGATATTCCTCATCAGTTGCTTCTGGCTACTGATATGTTAATACCATGATTCAGACATTCTCTTTTCATGTTTGAAGTTGTTCTGTTCTCATTAGTCAAAGAAACTTAGTTGTGTTCATGGGGTTTCGTTTGACTTACGGAACTTATGCTGTGAGGGCAATTGAAATCTCAAGATAGTCTTCTTTGCATATGTTGTTGATCGGATTGGCAGCGATCATGGTCCGGTTGCATTGCACAGCTTCTAAAGCCGGTGGATCTTGGGTGGCCAAAATTTTATAGAGGAATGGTAGATCATTTGGTTCATGTTTTGATAGACGTTCCAGAGGGAATCACTCTATGGCTTTGGCATTACATGATTGCGTCGTACAGTTTTCAGTGTGTGATATGGCACAAAATAAGTTTGCTATAAATTTGGGGTGCAACTATTTTTATCGTTTAGTGTCTGATCACAAATTCAATGACATTTTCTGTTCATTTTTTTGGCATCAGAGAAGCACTTCATATATAGATACTCCATATTTTCCTCAAGGCTCTGCTTTTATCAACCAATTTTTATCAGCTAGAGTGAATGTACAATGGGTCTACTCTTTTTTATTTTAATTTTTGCAGCAATTATAATGAAGCTCCTATTTGAATGTATGTTAATGTTCTAGGTTCGATAGTCGCTTGGATGGCACGCGTTAAATGTCTCTCTCATAATTAAGCTAATACTTGTGTTCTCTTGTTCCCTGTGCTCAAGGCAATATATTTTGTGCATGGCATACCTTATCTTGTTCTTCAAATGTCATATGGAAAAGTTTGTGTCATCTCTAATCATATCAAATCTAGGGAAAGACTGAAAGGTGTTTTGGCAACAATTTCAATCCCGTTATATCCAAGAAATTTCTGGTTGGCCACAGGTCTAAAAAAGACTAAGGTGTCGATTGATGCCCAAAAATAATTGGAACAATTGTGTTGCCATAAGTCGCTGTTATACCAGTTAATTAAGATCCGGACATGTATAAAATGGATACTGAAAAGGTAACCAAGAATCTCCTTCTTCCCATTCTGATCAAACCTATCCACTTTCTTTTCCAAGAGAATGCAAAAAAGATCTCCTCTTTTGTCCTCCACCTTGCCCCATCTGGGGTTGTCATTCTTTTCCACTTCTAACTGTATCAGCCTCAAAATCTTGACTTCATGCCTGATCTTCCTGTTCTTTGAGAATCTCAGATATTCCTCATAAGTTGCTTCTGGCTACTGATATGTTAATACCATGATTCAGACATTCTCATTTCATGTTTGAAGTTGCATGTTCTGTTCTCATTAGTCAAAGAAACTTAGTGGTGTTCATGGGGTTTCGTTTGACTTCCGGAACTTATGCTGTGAGGGCAATTGAAATCTCAAGATAGTCTTCTTTGCATGTGTTCTTGATTGGATTGAGGTTAAATATGCACTGACACCCACACGTGAATCCCTCCGGGCCCTGACTCGACCCACACCCGGCTATTTCTCTCCAGGGAAGAAAATCTGGTGGAAGAACCCCAGAGGCATTTAGGGAACAGAGAAGTGGTGCGGAAGTACAGCTAGAAGAAGGAAAGCGTGCACACATGGCTTCCTTTGAAGACGAAGTCAATATACTATTGGCTTTTGAACCAGCAGTTGGTCAGGTTATTGGACCGGTGCATTTGTTTTAGGTTAAAAGAAAGTAAAGAAACATGCCGAGGAAAATTCTGACCGATTTTTCGCAAAATCAAAAATAGGCAAAGATTACGAAGAAGATAAAAGTAGATTTCATCGCCAATCGTCCTTTTTGTTATACTGAACACTTTCCCTTTCAAATTAAAAAAGAAAAACCATGCCTTTATCAATTACCAATTCCACCATGGAATTTCTAATCTACAGATTGTATACACCTCAAGACCAAAGAAAAACATATGCCTATGTTCCCTGATTTCATTTGAAAATCTCAATATCCTCCTACACAAAAAAAAAAAAACAGTTTATAGTTCGTAAACCATTCATGGATGCCCAGAGTATGGAAACCCCCTGGGTTTTTTCTTCGAGTTTTGTGCTTAATTAAACTCTTCCAAAGATCTAACAAAACATGACAGTAGAGATTGAGGGGTTTAGAAAATTAGGGTTCCGGAAAAACTTACTTCTTGATCAACAGCAAATTGGAGGAGGGCGAGAGCTGCCAGAGCCAGAGGATCTTAGCTTTAGATGAGGCTTGTTTCTTTTCACTCTGTTTCTCTGTTAAACACAGATTTAAGAAGAACAAAAAAAACTTATTTCTTCACGTTTAAGGTCGCAAAAACAAAGAAAGGACATATAATCTCATACCTATCACGATTTCTTGCGGACTGGAGGGCCACAACGATGACGCTGAAGAGGGCTGCATCCGTGTTCACTAAAGAGATGTTGGGGCTTGGGAATAGACCAATTAGGGAAATTGCTGAGCCAAATCATTTTTCTTTCGTGATTGGAATGTGTTCCCATATCAGGAGTGGTGGGGATTGGGAATAAACATCTTCCCTTTTTTATTTTATTTTATCGGAATGGGTCTCATTCCCATATCAGGAGTCAAGGAATTTTAGGTTTTCTTTCATAATTCTTTTCAAATATAATTTTAGTCCTACTATCTGTAAATCTCAGCCTTTGAAAAAATATGTACCCGATCCTAGGGTACAAAATATGGTAGGGACAAAAAACAAAAATGCCAAAGGAAAAAAGGTCAAAGTGGGGCACATATTTCAACACTCTTGATAAAACCGCTCTAGAAACCGTAGAAAGTGGAGCATTCCATTCACGTAAGGTTTTTTTTTTTAAAAACCGTAGAAAGGGGGATTGAGTCCCGTGTATGAGAACTGAAAATGATTGTTGAAGTAGCACATCAAAAAAGAACTTACCTCACTGTCGGTATTTCGGTGATGTATGTAATGGTCCTTATGGTCTTCCCTGTGACAAAAAGACAATAAAAAACGATCTTCTCTGTGACAAAACAAAATAATAAAAAACATTTGATCTTATTTCTAAATTTTCGGCTAGCTTAGAAATCTTATTTCCAAATATACCATTTCAATCCTGCTGTGATTTTGGGTAATTAAAAAGACCATAAATATTTGTACCATCCTTTCCAAATATATCGTTAGCCCTTCTACTCGTACATCTCAGCCGTTGAAAAAATATGTACCAATCCTATGGTCCAAAATATAGGAGAAAATATAGGGGATTTGAAAACCACCCTCCCATATTATATAGATAGGATGAGGGAAAAAAAAAATACAAAAAAAGCCGCTCAGCTACCATGTCAGATCCAATACTCTGCTCGTAAAAATGGATGGAGGATCGCCTCATTAGACTCCCAAATTTTTTCTTATCTTTTGGGACCCCCAAACTTTTATGCCCTTATATTATATTATGTATACAAACATAATTAGTAGGAAAATGCCCAATAAAACTTAGGGTCCAAGTTAAATGAAAGTTCAAAGCAAAAGCCCCCCCTCCCCCAAAAAGAAGGGTCGCACTTGACTATGAGAGCTTAATTACTTTTATTCTCTAGAACATGCAGTGGGACCCATCATTTTGAAAGGTTTGTGTTGAATTCTATCACAAATCCGCTCATGCATGCATCTCTTATTTTTCCACTGGCGTGATCAAATCAAAATATTGAATTATTAGACCAATTAAGATAGGATTAGGAGTACGTATTTTCTTGATCATGTTGATGCTAGGAGAGTGCCATTGATCAGAATTTCCGTCAAAGACAACAACTTGCGTACATCCATGTAAGAAAATTAGGCCAGCCTTTGAGACAATTTTGGTCTAAATTAATGTGAATTAAATGGCTCTCCATCATTGTCCCAAGATTTGGTGCCAAAAATAGGTGTAAACAGAAGGTTTTATCGTTTATGAACAAATTACGCAAAAGATACAAATTAAAATTAGTTATCTGTGAACAAACAAAAGGACATGCACTCAAAGGAATATTGGAAACCCCATTGGATCTGGTGGAGTAATAATGAGCTCGCAGGCGTTTTTACTATCTCGTTCACAACAATCAATAATTTTTGGCATTTAAGTTTGTTGTTCACACTAACTAACAACTTATCAGCAACTTCTTTCTCGTTGTCCTTCGCTCCACTCTACTACGCTCGCAACTGATCTTATTGTAGAACTTCTCGGTACCTCTCCTATGTGAGCCAAAGGTTCTAACATTATTCACCACCGGAAATAAGTTGACCTTTCTCAACAACTTATTCATTGTCAGAAAACTATTCACTACCGAAAACACCCCTCGGATATCTTTCAGCTTCCATATGCAAATCCGTAGCATTTTGTATATTGTTTTGTCTACTTAAAGTGGCAGTTAAACTCATTGGTGGTTAACCAACTAGGGCAAAGCTCAGTTGGCTCTAGAATTTTTGCATCTTATAAAAATGTCAGAAGTTCGAGTCTTTCTCATCTTCGTATATATGGGTGTTCTTCTTTTAGATGGTTTTTTCTTTCTTTTCTTTATTTCTACCCTATAATAGACTTATTTATTGTATTGGTTGAATTGTTAGGTTTGGTTATCTTGTGGACTCCCACAATTGATGTAGTGTCTTAGATTTGTACTCTATACGTCATATATGATGTAAAATGAACTCTTCTATTGAAAAAAAAAAAACCTCATTTGTGATTGACCATTTACTATTGTTTCTTTTTATTTTCATACGTGGAAATTTGGAATAGTACTAGTCTGAAAATTGTCAAGGGGAATTTCCAAGCAATTGAGGGAGAGAGAGAGCGCGCGCAGAGACCATTGGCCGGTTCAAACTTCAACCCCAACCCCCACTCCCCCCTCGCCCCCTCCCTCTACAAATATTTCTTTCCTTCAAAGTCTTCTTTATTCTCTTCCCTCCCTCTCAAATCTCCATATCTATTTTCACAACCAAACCCAATCAACACACCTGAAACTGGAGGGGAATGGCTACGAACGAAATCACTTCCGTCGTGCTCCTCATGGTACCCCTCCTCCTCCTCTCACTATTCGCGGCGGTGCCTCCAGCCACCGCCAAACTCAAAACCTCCCACATCCGGTTCGATGACTTCAATGAAACCTCCAACCCTCGCAAAGTATTGCAGGTCAACTCGCCCGCGACCATACACAACGATGCCCTCCAAGTCACGCCCGACTCCATCAACTCCGCCGCCCTTATCAACCAAGCCGGTCGAATTCTTTACAAATCCCCTTTCACGCTATGGGAAGGTCAAAACGACACCAACAGAGTGGCGTCGTTCAACGCCTCGTTCCTCGTGAACATTTACCGAGTGGACAATTCCACCCCTGGCGAAGGCCTGACGTTCGTGGTGGCGCCAGACCTCGATCTCCCGCCGAATAGTTACGGCGAATTCTTGGGTCTGACTAACTCCACCACAGACGGCAATAACACAAATCGTCTAATCGCTGTTGAGTTGGACACGTTTAAGGAGGATTTCGACCCAGATTCAAACCACGTCGGACTCAACGTCAACAGCGTCAGGTCTCACATGACCACCTCCTTGACCCCACTCGGATTCCAACTAGTTGGCGAGGGCAAAGCGGCCAATTTCTTCAATGTCTGGGTCCAGTACGACGGAATCAAAAAGGTAAGTAGCGAGGAAAATTCGTCTCAACAATGCTATAAATATAGATGTTCGAACACTGAGGTGTTTAGAATGGTTCGATGCATGTGAGCTTTTCACAATACATGTGAAATCCTCTCCACGCCTCAAAGTAGTGTAGGCACATCTCTAACCGACCCTGAGTTCAAACATCATGTGTACGTTACGTCAGTTTAAAAGTCTCAATAGAATAATCAAAAGTTGTCACATAATTTTTTGGTTATCCATTTAAGGAGTTGCTAAGATTAGTAATGTAGAGATCTACAATGGCACAATCAAAATTGAATAACCAAAACTTGCCACATCACTTTTTTAACTTATAAAAATCTAGAAATTGTGACATACAAAATAATTTTTTTAAAATAGTTTTTAAACTAATAAAAATAGGTTATTAGAAAAAGAGAAAATAGTTTTTTGAAAACTTTGATTAAAAAAAAAACAGTTTTCTGGAAAAAAATAAAAAAAAAACAGTTTTTGAATAGAAAAAGTTTTTTCTTTCAAAAGAACAGTTTTTGAAAGAAAAAGTTTTAATAAAAAAACTGTTTTGAAATAAAATGTTTAAAAAAAATTTGGGAAAAACAGTTTTAATAAAAAAACTGTTTTTGCAAAAAAATAAAAACTTTTTTTAAAAATATTTTTGTTATAAGCATGTTGAAAATGGAAGAAAGAAGGTTTTTGTGTAATGATGGTATACTTGATTGAGGAAATTTGAAGACAATTAAATTTGATTATTGGTAGTTTTGATTATTCAATGACCAAAATTTGATAATTTGCTAAGATGTTTTTAAATTTAGTTATTTCAATGTGAGCTCTTTTTGAACAAATGTTGTTAACCTTATAAACCTTTTGTTTTGATTACACTACAGTGGATGCTCTGAGTAAATTCACAAGGAGGAGGGATTTCATTATCACCATGGAATATAATACTAAGAATACAAAACAGAAATGCAACTACGTATGCGGCTAGTCAGACTGAAAGAAATAACCTTCCATCAATAGAGAACTTTCTTCCGCCGCCTAAGCTCTTGATCCTCGAACCTAGCTCGACACCATCCGTTAAGTGCATGATTCACCCTAGATCTCCTCTACACCACGGATATATAGCGGTTTTCGGGTTCTCTGATAACGCTACATTTTGCTTAATTCGTCTTATTTAAAATTTACACCAGTATCGATTGATTCCTGCTACACATCACCGTGATTTTTTGCCCGCTTCAGAGTCGCTATATACATATGATTTCACACTCCTTCTATCGTTACATCATTATGCAGCCCGCTACTGCTATTTAAAACTTTGCGTTGCACTTTTTGAGCAGCTTGGGTTTTAGCTCGTGGGAGGTGGCTCTTTCCCCTCCTCTTGTTTCTCTCCTTCCTTCCTCTTTCTCCTTGTCCTCCGGCTTCTCTTCTTCTAGTAAAAAGTTGACAAGCCCAAGAGTTTGGAGTTAGATTGATAGATTGGGAAGTAAAAATAAAGAGTCTTGGGTGCTCTTTGAAAATTAATGCTCTTTTTTGTCCCATAAATCTGTTTAACAGAGCGTTTCCTGAACAGTTGTTTACGGAAACAAATCGCGACTGTCCAAGAGTGTTTTGGATCGTTTGGATATTAATGAAATTTTTCCGCGGAAGAGTTGACTCTTCCTTAGGCCGAGATTGCACGGCATCATGAACAGCCTGTTTACAACGGCTCCGTAAATAACGGACGGCCGAAATTGCACGGTTCCCTGAATAGTTTGTTTACAGCAGTTCTATATAAGTCTATCTCTTTTATCTCATATATATTTTTTTTCAATCAAAAAATTTGAAAGGTAATCGAGGTTTACTTGGCTCCACAAACATACAAAACGGATCCGACACCTCCCATACCCGCCAACCCGATTCTGACATCGAATCTGGAGCTCAGAGGGGTGGTCAATCAAAACTCCTACTTCGGGTTTTCCGCATCAACCAGCAACGCAACCCAACTCAACTGCGTTTTACGATGGAACTTGACGGTGCAGCACTACGTAAATGACGAAAAACAAGAGTTGGAGAGGATTGGCCTCGCCGTCGGGATTCCGGCAGTAGTGCTTCTATCAGCGGCGGTGGCGGTTTTGGTGCATTACTTCCCGAAGAAGATGTCATCGCGGCGGTCGAACCGTCAGATAACGAGGAGGATGAAGAGCTTGCCCGGGATGCCGGGGGCGTTTCAGTACAAAGATTTGCAGAAGGCTACAAACAATTTTGATAAGAAGGGGATGTTGGGACGAGGAGGGTGTGGAGAGGTTTTCAAAGGATACATAGCCAGTGAGGATTTGGAGGTGGCTGTGAAGGTATTTTTGAAGGGTCAAGATGATTTCTTTTCAGAGCTTACCATCATTAATCAACTCAGGCACAGACATCTTGTCCCATTGCTCGGTTAGTCCTTTTTCAATCTTATTAATCCTTCGCCATATGTTTAGGCTGTTTAACTGTCAATTGAACTCGGAATGCCAGTTGACAACTCGGATCTTGACCATGCAATGGACGGTCAAGATTTGTAGGAGTTAAAATTTTGATCTGTGCCGTCCGTGGTGAAATGAATAACCAAATTGGTCACTCTACACCTACTTGATAGGGAGCTACTCAGCAGCACCCTTACGTATTTGTCATGAATTTGACGAAATATTTTAAAAATATTTATGTATGTGATCTGGAATTGCAAAGGTTAACGTAAATTAACAAACCAAATCATTGAACACGATTTCTAATATTTTAAAATCGGGACCAAAACACATCACTATAAGCCGAACCAAAACATTCAGCTTAGATTGGTTTCCACTGAATTTGCAGTTTGACCCCTAATATTTTGTAGGTGTACATAACTCATACGTGGCTATTGTAGTCATCATATCTCAAAAGTGACAATCTTTTTTTTTTTGGAAACCATAGTGTATGACCACAGACGGTATTTGGTTAAAATTCTTACCAACCAGACGAAATATATCATATACAAAATGCGAAGTGTCGGATCTATTAATTGTCATCACTATTAATTACACGGGACAACATATCGTATCCTCTTGATGGCATGGTAGTAGCATCTAAATGTGCAAATTGTCTGGAAAAAAGCTATGACCACACACACTAGTTACATGGAAAAATCTCATGAAAGTACGTATGGATCCTTGTCACCCATCATGCTTGGCATTCTTCGACTTATTGTTACTCCAAAATATATCTTTACTATTATTTCCGTGAAACAAATGGCCCTTAAAGTAACTAACGATTAAGCCTTTTCGACCAACTGTTCGTTGCAATTCCAGTTACTTCAGCAAAACACATAATTGAGTAAAAGATGTTGTTGAGAACCTTATAGCAACTGTCTCTCGTACATGTTGTAAAACAATCTCTCTCTCTGCTGCAGGATGGTGTCATGACAAGCACGGGAAGTTGCTGCTAGTTTACGAATACATGCCCAATGGCAGCCTCGATAAACACCTCTTTGGCGATACCAACAGCAAGCCGTTGAGCTGGGATCGCCGCGACAAGATCATCTCTGATGTAGCCTCCGCCCTCCACTATCTCCACAATGAGTTCAAATCGAGGGTGGTTCACCGCGACCTCAAGGCCAGTAACATCATGCTTGACTCTAACTTCAATGCTAGGCTAGGAGACTTTGGCCTTGCACGGGCCCTAGAAACTGAAAAAACCTCATACATTGAAGCCCAGGGTGTTCTGGGAACAATGGGGTACATGGCCCCTGAATACTTGCACACAGGCAAGGCCACCGAGCTGTCTGATGTATATGCTTTTGGTGCAGTTCTTTTGGAAGTGGTTTGTGGGTGTAGGCCTGGGACCCAAATTGGTGAGTACAATTCCTTAGTAGATTGGGTCTGGGCCTTGCATCGCGAAGGCCGGTTGCTTAAGGCGGTAGACAGGAGGCTCAAGAAGGACTATCCTGTGGATAAGGCCCGAACACTTTTGCTTTTGGGCCTGGCTTGTTCGCATTCAGGAGCGAGTGAAAGGCCCAAAACTCAAGAAATTGTTCAAATCCTATTGGGCTTGGTGCCTGTGCCCCACGTGCCGTCGGTTAGGCCGCCTTTTGTGCCGCCAGTTTTCATTCCAGAGTCTCCAGACAACACGATGTTCTATACATCACACGTTGGATCAGGTTTGACACCACTGGCCATCAACCCAGAAACCCAACGCCCATACAGTGACAGCCTCGGTAATGGGTAAGTGTTCTCTATTTTGGTCTTTTCTTTCAGCTTTTTTTTTTTTTTTAACGGCGAAGAAATTTTTTTATTGATATAAAAAAGGATAACAAAAACAAGTTCTTGTTGACAAGAAGCTAACAAAGAAAACACCCGGTGGACCTAGCACAGATCACTTAAAAGGTTTATACAGGTAGAGATATAATATAAAGGCCCACAAATAATCCATAACCCAATTAGAACTGTGAAGCTCGAATCGAGACCGAACACAAACCCTAAAAAACAAGGCCCATAGACAACATAGGCCATACCGAAAGCCCTAAGAACCAGCCTGTAGACAACATAGGCCAGCTGAACACAATAAAGACCAGCCCATAGGCAATATAGGCTAGCCCAACAAACCCTAAACAGAAACAAACCGTAGCCCAAACACCTAAACCAAACCCTAAACCTCCCACAGGCCACCCTCACTGTTGCCGCCCACCACCCACCGATCAAACTAGAGCAGCAGCCAGGCAATACCACCGCTGCCAAACCCAACACTCCATGACCACCTGAAGAAGGACAAGCCGCTGCCATGCCGCCGCCGAAGACCCAAGGAACAAGCCTCTGTTCACACAGGCATATGAATTTTCGCCGGTTAAGATCCTGAAACGCCCCGACTTTTCGGGTGCAAAATAAAATAATTTCTAAAGAAAATATTGCTAAATACATATAATTTTCCAAAATAAAGATTTTACTAATACAATCTCAAGATAGATTTACGGAATCAAAATACACAACTTCAGAGCTGACTCTAATCTTGATACGAATCCTAAGCATCCTCGATCCTCGTTACTGATATTCGTTCCGTGTCGAATTGCATCATCGTTGAATCTCCTCCATTGAATCTCGCGCCCTCTAGCAAATTGATCGGCCAATCGATTTGCCAGGATACGACGTATCCGTGAGTGATAAATCACCCAATAGAATAATCCAACCCAACCACCCCTCTTACATTACAACTAGCAAGCAAATAAGATAATTGTGATGCGAATAAGTAAAACAGAGATTTTTCACGTCAACCAGCTCATTACTATCCATTAGCCTAACGTGTGATCCAAAATCTCCCTACGAGATCTTTTCCTCCCCAACCGCTAGCCATGCTCGGTCCCATGAGATCACTTCCTTTGTTGTCATAGATAACCTAAGTTACAATACTACAACAAGGGGCTAGCTTATCATGCCCGAATCACAACTAGGGTTCGCCTATCTTATATACCACATCACAATCATCATTGGACACACGCCAATCTATCAATTCACCACTGGACACACGCCAGGACATCAATTTATTCCATGGACTCTCGCCAGACATCAATTTATTCCATAAAACATCCGACCATCCGCCAGGTTTTATCGCCACAAAACATCGGACCTCTCGCCAGGTTTTAACATCACAAAATATCGCTGGACCACCGCCAGGTTTTATCATCACAAAATATCGCTGGGCCACCGCCAGGTTTTATCAAAACATCACCGGGCTTACTTTGCCAGGTTTTATCAAAACATCATTGGACTTACTTTGTCAAGTTTTATATCATCACCGGGCTTACTCTGCAGTCTTAAATCATCTCCGGCTTACTCTGCCGGTTTTAAATCATCACAGACATCAACCGACTACCCGCCGCTTTCAAATCATATTCTTGGACTACCCGCCGCTTCAAATCACAATCCAGTCCATCAGCCGCCTGTCCTGGCTTCAGCTACCCCCAATACTTGAGGTCCCGTCAGGCTGCCCCTGGGTCCTGCTTGGCTATTCTCACAATTCTAGGTCCATCAGCCCCCTCAAGGTCCCGCTCAGGCTACCCCGATCACACGAGGTCTGTCAGGCCACCCCCGAGGACCTCTGCTTGGCCACCCTAGCGACACTGGGTCTTTCAGGCTGCCCTCAAGGTCCTACTCAGGCTACCCCCGATCACACGAGGTCCTGTTAGGCCACCCCCGAGGTCCTGCTTAGCCCACGACTTTCATTTGTTTCCTTTTCCCTTAACAATAACAACGTCTGTATACTTTCTCACCACAAATCTCATCATATCTCAGAATCACGCCTGCAAACAATCCTCTAAAAAGAAAGAAACTTCACAACTTATCCATTACTTAGCATCGTCTAAGTGATTTCTATCTCGTATACCACCCCATGTCTCTAGGGTCCAATCTAGCAATCAAATTCAGCATCGACACAATTTTATTCTCAATAATAATAAAAAACAAATAACAGACGGATCAAAACAAATATTAGGCAATGCAATCACATAACTTTTTATGACTGGGCCGTTGCCCTTAATCTAGTATGGCCACAAAATCATTAATAAGGTATGAACTATTTAATAAAGATTTAAAATAATTTTTCTAGGCTTTAATTAATTATTCTTAAGTAATTAGATTAATTAAATACTAATTAAATACATTAATTAGGTAAAAATATTAGAATAATTATCATAACCTTAATAAGAGTCCTAACGGTCCTCTATAACAAGTTTGAGTGCTAAAAGTTGGGTTTGGAGGTTCGTGGTATTATTTTAAATAAAAAGATTAATTTAATAGACAAAATAAGAATAAATAGACAATAAATAATTAAATAATTGAAAATATATTTTTATTTACAGAATATCATTATAGGACTGTAAAAAGTCTAAATAGAATTATTCATAATTATTACTGTCTTTTGTAATATTTTAAAGTGTTTTTATTAAGAAACAATGCATAAATAATAATAAATAGTAAATCAAATAAATAAAATTTTATTTTAATAACATCTCACCTTTGAACTGTCAGCAGTTTAGGAAAAATATTTTCGATGTTAAAAATATTTTTTATAAGGTCGTTATTAATTTTTGTTTATAACTTTAGTTAAATATTAAATAAATAGCTCATAATGTTAATTAACCACGAACTCAGCAAGTTATGACCTTTAACAAGTTGGGAATCTAGGAAAAATAGTTTGGGGATTTATAGATTAGTTTACAAGGTCGCATTGATTTTTAGTTCACAAACGATTACACAATTACAACTAAAAATTAAATAAATACAAGATTAAATAAAAAAAAATATGAAACTAACAAGGTATGAACTTTAGAGTGTTAGAAACCTAGGAAAAATATTTCGGGGGTCGAAAACCATGTTCGGGAGGTCAAAACATCAAATCGAACCAAAACAGTCCCAACCGCGAGGTTGGACTGGTCCAAGGTTGCGGGCCGCAAGGTCTGCAGGCCTGGTTCTTGCGGCAAGGCAACCCAAAGGTTGCGGCCGCAAGGTTCGGCCCAGCTACGGTTTTTTTGTCTTTTTCGCTACGGTTTTGATGCATGGGCTTGCGAGGGTCATTGGGTTATGTCTAAAAACATTAAATACGTAGAGGAGGCTTCGGATCGAATTATAATACCTTGGTTTGGATTAAATTCGTTTTTGATCGAAAACTTGAATTTGGGGAAGACGACTTCAATTCCTTCGATCGGGGATCTTCGGGGCCGAATTGGTTGATCTACGGTAATCCTTGGGACTGAGAAAAATACTTCAAACGATCAATTTGGATCTCGGACGAACGTAACCTCGAAACCCACTTTTCTCTCTCTTTTTCTCTCTCTAAAATTCTATGGATTAAAGCTCGGTTCTCTCGGGTTTTTCTTCTCTCTCCGGCTCCGTGGAACGTGGTGGGGTGATGTGCGTGCCCTAGGGTCGGAGTAGTGTATATATATAGGAGAATTGGATGAGTTTTGAATTAAAACGAGTCCTAACGGTATCGGGTTTTTACATGGACGAATTACGCACGAATTTTGGGTCATGGAGGAGGTAGAGATTGAGTAGGAGAGTGAGGGAGAATATAGGCTTGCATGCATGCATTTATATGTATGTATATAATGATAAAATAATTTTTAAGAGGTAATTAGATAGAATACTTATTTTTTTTGTAATTATCTACTAATTAATAAATAAGGAAAGTATTTTTTTTCAGAATTAATTGATACATTTTAATATTTTTATAAAAAAAAAATTGGGTCGAAAATTCGGGTCGTTACAAGCCGCCCATCAACATCCATCACTGTTGACCGCCTCCCCTCGCCACGAAAACTCCACGCTGCCTTTGCCCCTGTTACAGCTGAAGAACCAAGCCCAGCAGCCGCCAATCCACAACCATCTCCAAACGATTGCCATCAACACCAACAAACCGCCAATCCACCACCACCACCACCATCCCCACCGCTGAACAAAAACTTGCAAAACAGAAACCCTATCCTCCTCAACCACCAGCCACCACCAAGAATCCCAAACGCCAACCACAGCAGCCCCAGCTTGTTGTTTATGCTGGAGTAAGAAATCGAAAGATTTCCATCTTTCCCAATTTTCTTTTCTTTATTTATGTATTTACTCTGTTTTGTTTATTGAGAGGAGGGGGAATTGCTAGTGTATATTTTGTGGGTGGTGTTGCATAAAATTAACTTTTCTTGTACTTAGGTTTCTTGGGATTTGTTTTATTGCATACTGCACACACATAGTTGTTGAAAGTCGATCTTCTATGTAAAAGCTACCCTGTAAAAAAAGCCAAAATGTTACAACTGATTTTCCTTTCACTTCTCCTTCAGCCCGGCCACCACCACCGACACCGACACAACGTACTTTACGTCCCCAGACCATGGATCAGGCTGGACACCATTGGCCATCGACCCAAAAACCCAACGCCCATATGGTAACAGCTTCAGTAACAGGTAAAAGTGTTTCACTTTTTCTGGTGTTTCCTACCAGCAAGTTGTTTATGTTGTAGTAAGAAATCAGAAGGTTTCCATTGATCCTTCCCATTTTCTTTTTTTCTTTTTATTTTATGTATTCACTCTGAATTTTGTTTAGTGAGAGGAGGGGCAATTCCTAGTGTACATTTGGTGTATAAAATTAACTTTCCTTGATTAAAGGCTTAAGAGGATTTGTTTACATTTTGTATAGTTGTTAAAAGTCTATCTTCTGTGTAAAGGTACCCTGCAGAAAGGCAAAATGTTATAGTATTGATTTTCCTTTCAATTCTCTTCCTCTTAATAAATCTAGAATTCAAAAACAATCAGAAAGGGATCTCCGAAAGGCTAGAACATTGACAAAGTGATGTTGACAATGACCAACAGAAACATGATAATGGATAGAGCAACATTTTTGAAATTATGGCATAAGGAATTGCTAAAATTAGGATTGGGGGATGCTGTAGTGCAGCGATGCGTTGCAGCCTTTGTAGGGAAATTAAAAATTGGTGAGAGCAAATCAAATTGGTGCCATTTTTTCTCCTTATCCGCTAATTATTTTGGCATCCCACCCGAGAAACCTTTTCCTAGTAAATCTCGCGGGAAAACTTAAAAATGTTGATCTCACTATTTTTCTGGCAATTGAACACTACAAAAGTTGTGGGAAAGTTCATTTTCCCATTGTTTTCCATCCTTTTTTGGAAATGGAACGGGGCCTATAGGAGTTCTATCACAAATCTGCACATGCTTGTGAAGAGTCTTGCATCTTAGCAGAAGGTTAGAAGTTTGAATCTCTCCACCTGCTTGTAGGTGTTCTTTCCCTGTTTTTTTTTGGCCAAAATGATAACAGATTATTTTGTTCAATCAACATCAAGTAGAAGATCCGTCCCTAGACAGGGATCCAAGTAACCACGATAGTGGGAACTCGGCCCAATGACTATACCTCAAACCAAATAATCCTTTGCCAGTAAAAAACATACACTTTCCCATAAGGTTCAATTGAAATCCAATATCGAAAAAGTAAAAATAAGAAAACAGAAAAAAAATTCCATAACATCACAAACCTTGCTAATCTGTCACCGGTAGAACCACTGCGACCACAAATCACGGATCTCTAACGACCTTGAGATGCTAACTAGAACCACTAACCATGAACGCCGACCCACCAGTGACCACACGTTGGTGACAATGGAGGATTGGCGGAGGAGGGATCAGTAATGATGAAGGGAAGTCGAGAGAAAATGAAAAGAGGGGTTAACCCAAAGAAACTCTCCGATATGAGATCGCGAGAGAAAATTCTCACTAAAAAAGAGGAGTTATTTAGGGTTTTTTCTCAGAGAGAGTGTTTTTTCGTAGGTTTGACTCGAATTGCTTTGGGCTTTCTTCTCTAAATTGAATGGATTTTTCTTTTGCCCTGATACTATTGAGGATAATTTTCATGTCATTCGTGATTGTCCTGCTGCCCGTGAGATTTGGGTTCCCCTCCTCCCTCACTCCCTCCAGTCCCAATTCTTCCTTGCGTCTGCCACGCTTCCCGCGTGGTTCCAGTCTAACTGTAGCGCAAGAATTACCCACTCGGGTTTGCCTTGGTCCATCATTTTCCTTCTTGCTTGTAGGTGTACTAGTACATGTCCGTGCCTGAAGGCACAGCTCGTCAGTTTTGTCTCTCTAACCTCTTGAAGGCCAACACCTCATTTGTAAAATTCCAACTACAAAAAAACAATAGCTCAAGTATATCCACCGGTTAACTTGAATCAACACAAAACAAACTAACATTTGTAGTGTCCGTGCATGTGGGGTACTTATAGCCAACCATTTGAATTCACAGTATGTTGATCACGCTACCAACTACTGATCACAATTGACAAAAAACCTCTGTTATCACAAAATACACTTTATGGGCAAAAAAATAAACCAAGCTTCAAAATGTAAAAATACATAGGCAATATTAACAGCTAAAAATGTAATCTCACCTATAAAAATTGTAGACTTTCTAAGCTTCAAGCTCCAACCCACTCTGTATCTGACTCATTGGTTAGCAATTGCAATCTATAAAAAAATGGATGACACTTCAGTTCTTATCTAGTAAAAATACATGAGCAATAATATGTAAAAAAAAAGATAATAAAAATTGAATATAATAGTATGATTAGAAGTGTTTGAATTTAATCTTCTGATTGACCCAAAAAAAAAAAGAAGTGTTTGAATTTTGGATATTGTGGATTCAAAAACTTAGGGTTCAAAAAATAGACTTTGTTGAATACGAAGAAAAGAGGGAAACTTACTTCGTTTATGATAGATGGTCACGATCAAGAAAGGTGAGAAAAATTGGTGAATCTTGTGAGCCCGAGCTTGAGCAATTGAAAAACAGAAAACAAATGAAGTCGAAGTACAGAGGCTGTGATAATAAAATAAATAAATAAAGTTGATCTATGACAAAAAAGAAGAATGATACCAATATTATAACAACGTATGTTGCTGCTGAGAAATCAATGAGAGAGAAGAAAGGAGAAGAGAGAGGGAGAGAAATGAAATGTTAAACAGGAGAAGTAAGAGAGAAAACAAATTTCCATATTTTTTGCCACGGAAATAGGAAAGAGTCAGAAATTAAGGGAGAAAAATAATGGGTTTTCAAAATTTTAACCCAGACAAATAATAACCCTTAGATAGATTGAATTTTAGCCCTCAAACCCTTTATATAATCAGAGTCCTTCAATGTGCCACGTAGGACAGTTGTGAGAGAGACAAACACCTCTTCGGCGATGCCAACAGCACGCCGTTGAGTTGGAATCTCCGCCACAAGATCATTTGCGGGGTAGCCGCTGCCCTCCACTACCTCCACAACGAGTACCAAAAGAGGGTGGTCCACCGCAATGTCAAGGCCTGTAACATCATGCTTGACGCCGAGTTCAACGCCAAGCTAGGAGACTTTGGCCTTGCACATACAAGCCCTAGACACCGAAAAAACCTCGTACATAGAACCCGAGGGCGTTCAAGGAACAAGGGGGTACATGGCCCCCGAATACGTGTACACGGGCAAGCCACTGAATGTTTATGCTTTTGGTGCAGTTCTGTTGGAAGTGGTTAGTGGTCATAGACCCGGGTCACAAATTGGCACGTACCCGTTGTTAGCAGATTGGGTCTGGGCCTTGTATCGCGAAGGTCAGTTACTTGAGGCGATCGACAATAGGTTCGGGGAGGACAATGTTGCGGAGGAAGTCCAAAGATTTTTGCTTCTGGGCCTGGCTTGTTCTCATCCGACAGCAAGTGAAAGGCCCAAAACTCAGGAAATTGTTCATATGCTATTTGGCTTGGTGTCTGTGCCCTCCGTGCCACTGTTCAAACTACGTTACGTGTCGCCACCGGTGCAGATGGGGAGAACGACATCAGTCAGGTCACCACCACCGGCACAACGTCCTTTACGACCTCGCAATATGGATCACGTTCGGCACCAGTGAGTCAGTGACCATCAACCAATAAAACCGACGCCCATACAGTGACAGATTCCGTGGCATTTAAGTGCACATTTTTCTGGTCTTCCTACCAGCTAGTTGTTTATGATTGAGTAAAACATCATATCTTGTTCGGTTTGGATTTTGAGAGAGATTTTTAAGAGTAATAAGTGGAGAGAGATAAATAGATAAAATTTGTTAGGGAGCGTGTGCAGGGATTTTGAGACTCCCAAACGAACAAGCTCGAGAAGATTCCCATCCTTCATATTTTCTTTTCTTTTTCTTCATGCATTTACCCTTTTTCTTTTTCTTTTTCTTTTCTTGTGTCTCGTGATTGAAGGCTCCCGGCGACAATTAAGAGGATTTGTTGACATGTATAATTGTTACTAAAAGTCTATCTTCTGTGTGAAGGTACTTTGCAGAAAGCCAACAAGTCATTGATTTTCCTTTCAATTCTCTTTATCTTAATATAAATCCAAGAATAAAAAATAATCAGAAAGGAATCTCCAAAAGGCTAGAACATTGACAGGGAGATGTTGACAATGACAAACACAGGAGCAAATGGATAGAGCAAAATTCTTGAAATTGAAGGTATCACAATGCAACAGATTATTAACATAGAGCCGGCCTAGAACGTAGGATCGAAGAACTAAAATTATGGCATAAAAAATTGCTAAAGATGCAATAGTTAAGAGAAAATACGCTAGGGCACTGGTTTTAACATATCTACCGTAGACTTGAAGATGCAATAGTTAAGAGAGCAGATACGATAGATTAATTTGGGTAACATCGCTACGAGGAGGGGAAGACCGAAATTGACATTAGATATTGTGGTTCGCAAAGAAAATGAGTTTAATGGATTTGAGTGAACAAGTAGTCGTTAACAGAGCTCAATGAAAAAAAAAAAGATTCATGCAGCCGACATAATTGATTGGGACTTTTAATGCTCAATTTGGTTCGGTTCGGTAAACAGAATGTCGTAGTGGAATCCAAACAATATTTTGAATCAGAGCATGGAATATTCTTGATCATGTCGATGCTAGGAAAGTGCCAATATATTCCCGTGGAAGACTATCCGTATATATTTAATTATTTATTTATGTAAAAAAATTAGGCCTTCACAATTGTGGAAGGTTTTGGCGTATACGTTACGGTAAAACTTCACAAAACTACGAATAATTAAAAGGACAAGTACTCAAAACATGCATATATAATGGAAACAAAATTGATTTTTACAGCCTCCTAATTGATGCAAACACTTTTGTTTTTTTTGTCTTTTAGCGGGTGAATTTATGAAACAGTTCATGCATGCATACACTTTTTACAAATTTCAGAAAGGAAAATGATATTAGCACTCCAAAAATTGATGTGGGCACTCCAAAATACAAATGAAAGTAGCTTTGGAATTACATTGATTTTGGAGTGCTTGCATCAATTTTTAGAGTCCCAATATCATTTCCCTTTCAGAAACTGTTTCATAAATTCATCTACTAAAAATTAAAAAAAAAACATGTGTTTGCATCAATTAGGAGAAGGTAGAAATTAATTTTCTAATGGAAATTGGAAAACCAAAATTAAAATAAAGTAAATAGGGTAATGATGGGAGAAAGATGTAGGGTAATGATTGAAAAACAAAATTAAAATAAAGTAAATATGAGAAACGAACAAAGCCATGTTAATTAAGGGTGACTCAACTCACTAAGTCTTTGTTAACAATTTGCTTGAAAAGTCTAAAGCAAAAAATTAGAAGCAAATGAATATAAAAGTTCCTAGGGGGTTGACCTTTTATGGTAAATTTTCTTTATTTGCACACGTGAAAATTCTTGGTATTAGTTTGTCAAACAACGCTACAAACACTTTAAAACCCAACTTGGAAAAAATCATCGTCCCAAATCGTTAGATTCACGTAGATTCAAATACATCTAATAATTTCAGACCCAATTGCATCCAAGATTATGATTGTTTTAGTCGGACAATTGGTTGGGGAATTTCGAAGCAATTGAGAGAGGAGTCAGCAGACCATTTGGGCCTGGTCAAAACTTAAACCCACTCTCTCTCTCTCTCTCTCTCTCTCTCTCTCTCACTACGTATTTTTTAAAATCTCCATTTCCACTTCCACAGTACCCAAAACCCAATCTGAAACCTAAAAACTAAATGGAATTAACAAGTGGGACACGAGGGACGAAACCAGAATTTCGTAAATACGTGAGCCGAATTATGACCAACAAAATTTTAAAATTTCAAGGTTCGGAAATTTAGTAGTTTGTTTGGTTTAGGTTTTGAGAGAGGTTTTTCTGAGTAATGAGTGAAGAGAGATAGATAAATAAATGAAATATATATTGAAGAAAAAACTTATGAAAGATTGTGCACAGAGGGAGAGATTGTATTTTGGGACCCAAAAGGAACACATTCTTAAAGCATTTAAATGTCTAAATAACATTCAATCCAAAATACAATATCTAGGTATTCTCATCAAACAAAAAACAACTAATATTAGAATTTAAATTTAAAAAAAAAAACCCAAAACAACGAGGGGGCCGTGGCTCCCATATGCCCAAGTCTAGCTCCGTTTCTGTGGGGCATCCTCTAAAACCGAAATTTGATGGCATAGGTGAGTAATGTAGGATAAAGTTCACTCGCCCCATAGCACGTGAAAATATGGATTTATCCCAATACATGCACTCACCTTATCACCGTCAATCAATCTCTGCATAACAACCATGCATGATATATTCACAAAGAATGGTGGTACAGTATCTGTACCATTGTGTACAAATTCTATTTTTTTCCCGTTTTGAGTCTCAAAAAAATGTTCGGAACTGTTCATTTTGTTTAAAATACTTCATTTACGGCTCCTGCGAAAAATAAGCTTAATTTGATATCGGTTAAGATACCTACAAAGCGTCCAACTTTGTCCCAGAATTCAAGTCTGAATTCTAGAGCAAAGTTTGGATGTTTTGTAAATGCTCTTACCAATACCGGATTGAGCTTATTTTTTTGCAGAGACCATAAGCAAAACATTTCAAACAAAATGAGCAACTCCGATCATTTTTTTGAGATCCAAAATAGGCCCAAAAAGGGTTTGTACCCACTCATACAGATTTTTCATCTTTACCATTTGACTTTTTGATTCACAAATATATCCCCTGCTCTGCTCATCCCTATCATCGCAGCTCGCTCATCCTGATATTGCTCAGAATCTCTTCCATCTCGATTTCCATGGTTGTTCGATCCGCACCAAAACCTCGATTACGATTTAGCGTTGCCTCGACAACTCCACCATCGCTATCTGCAATTTTCTCCACGACTCTATCACAGTTTTTTCTCCTAGTTCTAGACAGGGCCGGCTCTTAGATTTTGGAGGCCTAAGACGAACGTAAATAATGAGGCCCTTAATAAAATTTACGAAAATAAAATAATAAGTAGATAAATGATTTTTTTGAAAGCCAAATGCATGTATTCGATAAAGGAAAAAACCCATGTAAATACTAATTTCTAATCCTGTTTTCTCTCCTTTGATCTCTAATTAATCTCCTTCCATTTTATTGTGTGTTCATAGAGATTAGAGCTGTAAGGGTAAAATATGTATAAAACTTATCGAGGAACTCACCACATGAGATCATTTTTCAAGGGGCTCTACATGAAGATAGCCGCCCGTGATCTGCATTTTCTTTTTCCTTTTTTGTTTCCTCTGATTGAGCAAGTCAGGTTGGGCCCAACTTTTGGGCATGTGTCCCTTAGGCTCCATTTAGTTGTTGGGAAAGTTGTGTGGGAAATTGGTTCCCAGAAAAAGTGAAGTGAGGTGAAGTAAAAGAAAAAAAAAATTTTCTGTGAGTGTTCATTTGACAAAAAAATTTTGCAAGAAAAATTAAGATTTAGTTGTTCATTTGTCAGGAAAAAGAAACTTATGGGAAAATTTTGTGAGTGTTCACTCTTTTTTCTTTTCCCGCGATGCAAAATCCTGTGTTTTTTACGGGATCACTTCTGCAAGAAAGTGAATCCTGTAGGAAAACTTATAATGGTAAGTTCTACTATTTTTCTGTCAACTGAACGCTAGGAAAGTTATGAAAAAATTGGTTTTCTCATACTTTCCCGTCCTTTCTTGACAACTAAACAGATCTGTAAGTGAAAAATAGGTGGTTTGGGTATTAAAATGGGCCTCTAATGCTGCTATACCTAAAAAGATTGGACATATATAATTGATACCCAAAAAAGTAAGAGGCCCTAGTTTATACACATTTTTTGGGGGCTTAAGGCGCCGGCCTCTTGGGCCTTAGCCCATAGCCGGCACTGGTTTTAGATCTTGTTTCCAAGCTCTTGGTTCTTGGGGTTCTTACTGGCCGGCCCTTTTTTGTTTGTGTCTACCCGTTCAGGCCCAGTGCATATCAAGCTCATCCCACATAAACCCTGTTTTAAGTCAACAACCGAAAATACCCCCGCCTCACTCTCACGCTCACCCTCACAGATCTTACTCTCTCGCACACACTCTTTCTTCTGCCTGCTCAATGCTCCGCACCACCACCCAAAACCATACCCCTCCCGCCCTTCTTCTTGACCCTCCTTGACGACGGCGGTAGCGAATAGAGCGAGTAGGTCGGGCTGCTGAGGATGTTGCGCATGGGGAGGAGGAAGTAGAACTCCTTGTCGCCGATTTGCAGCAGGTCTTGGGAGTCGAGCTTGACCGGAAGTGTGCCGGGGAGGTGCTGCACCCCCTCGACGATATCGAAGCAGCTGTTCTTGCAGAAGATCTCGAGGTTGAAGCGGCGGCGGGGGAATCGTACAAGATTCGTGCATTGTGGCGGGAGATATTCATGCAGCCGCCGAGGTAGGAGAGGTCGACGTCCACTGTGGACTTCTTACTGTTACGGTCGAGGACGATTAAGTAGGTCTGCGTGCTGTTGTCGAAGTCCTCGCCCAGGAGCTTAAAAGCTTAGCTAAATGATACTCCAGTTTTATCTAATTGGAGATGGGCACACATTAATATCGCTCTTTTTTATCTGATCCGCCACTAATATCCCCCTTCAAGAGACAAATTTTTCTCTTGAACCATAGAGTTTTGAGTACTATCGGGTTCCTGATGTTTTGCATATTGGTAGATCCGTTTTTCAAATCCATCTTTTGATACTGCTAGTTTATGTACTATACTTGTTTGATTTTGTTGTTGTAGAATCTGCTTCAGATCTTATCTTTGAATGTGCGCCAGTTGAATTCTCTGTAGTATTTCCTTATCATATGTGTACGCCTACGTGTGAATTGTGCAAATGAGGTGTGAATTTTGCATTTAGGGGTGTAAATTGTGTTATTTGAGAGGTGCAAATTGTGTAATATGTCAACACAGCGTGGTTGTGAATTCTGAAAAAATGGGGTGTGAATTCCGAAAAAAAGTGAACAGGGCCCTTTGAGATTCGAAGAATTCATACCTCCCAAAATTCACACCTTCAAAAATTTTGGTTGTGAATTTTGGGGATTGTGAATTCTGCAAATTAGTGTGAATTCTGAAAAGATGTATGAATTCTGCAAAGATATGTAAATTCTGAAGAGGGTGTGAATTCTGCACATGGGTGTGAATTCACTCCAAGAATTCATACCTTCAAAAATTCACATTAGGAATTCATCTCCGAGATAAGATGTTTGCGTATGGATCTCGTAAAGAAGAAGATGATTTTTGTTTTAGAAGAGTTGTAAACTGCAGGATTGGGTGCTGGATTTTCTCCCCCCAAAAAGAAATGATTTTGTTGAGAAATTTGGTTTACGTGTCTTCTTTACCAAAAAAGAAGAAGATGTTATGCGTGTGCAGAGTGTAATAGTTACAACTATTCTTGTTTTGTTATGCAGCACTTTGATTTACAACTATACAAACGTGATTTGGGTGTGAATTCTTTAATTTGGAGATGTGAATTCTGCAGACGAGGTGTGAATTGTGTAGATGAGTTGCGAATTCTGCATTTAGGGTTGAATTTCGGAAAATGAGTGTGAATTCTTGAAAGAGATGTGAATTCTGGGAGTATGAATGGTGTAGATGAGGTGTGAATTCTGCAAAAAAAAAAAAAAAAAGATGTAAATTTTAGGGGTATGAATTCCGCAAAGGTGTGAATTTTACAAATCGGTGTGAATTCTAGGAGGTGTGAATTCTTGGGGGTGTGAATTCCATGAGGTGTGAATTCTCGGAGGTGTGAATTCTTGGAGGTGTGAATTCTCGGAGGTGTGAATTCTTGGGGTATGAAAAGTGATAGGGGCAAAATAGTAAAAGTATCTTTAAAAAGGGTTTAGATGGGATAAGACTTTAAAAAAGGGTTTGCATGGAACCCCAAATAAAATTTGGGACCGGCCAGGAATTTCCCCTTGGTTCCTCCTAGTTCTTGCTCGTGTCACGCGACTCCAAGTTTGTCTTGATTTTTTTAAACTCAAATCGGTAGACCTACTTGAACTTGCCGAGGATATATATATTATACTACCATATATAATTTCTCAGTTTTATTATTTGGTTTCCTATTTACACTGGATTATTACTTCCATTTCCTATATATATAGTTAGCCCGGTTTTCTTGTTATTCATGTTTTCAATTTGTTTTGATTTCTTTGTCACCAAATTTTGTAACTTTGGTATTTGGGGTCAGCCGACAAAATTAATTTCCGCCGTCATTATATTACTACGTACGACTTTCACTAGTTCAAAAAAATGACACCATCGAAAGAGTGCACCGCACTAGATCATTTCTATCACTGATGGTTTTTCAACTCCACAGCAGATCAGCCCATATATATAAATATAGGACCATATTAAAAAACTAATACAAATATGAAAAAAATTAAAACACAAAAAAAATATTAGAAAAAGCGCTCAATTCCGATGTTGGACACACTACGCTCGTGGATTATCGGGTGGTTGGCTCAATACTACGGAGTAGTTAATTTTGAGTTTCCATAATTATTTGATAGCTAGGCTAAACTATATTTCAATTTCAATGCTCATATTACACAATGAGACACTAACATCAGCCCTAATGTAGGTGTAGCAAAATCCACTTCAGATAGTTGTATATATGATGCTACATGGAGTAAGTAGTCTGCATGTCCATTATTTGCAAAAGAGAAAAGAAGAAGAAAAGAATGCTAAGAAACACATCCGGAGGTTTATATTATTTTTGCATTTCTATTTTATTTCTTTGAAATCCCATGATTTAGAGAGCAAATAATTATTGTAATGTCTCCCTATTTTTGGTTTTAGTTTACTTTGTTGGGCCAATTTTTTTTATCAACAATTTTTGTTTTTTTTATTTATCTCCGAAACAAAGTTACAGAGATTAAAGGAAAACGGAAAAAAAGCTTCACAACATATGGCCTACATCCCTACATTTTTGGCATCTAGACCGAGAACAATCATGTGCTACCTGCAACCGGAAGGAGGGAAAGGTTGGCGAGAAACCCACAAAAAAATAAAAGATACACCTAATACAAACTACACAGAAAATTCTGTTCAAGGGTAATGCAAGCTGAGAACTACATTAGATAGGCACAACAGTCAACATTGACCTCCTACTAGTTTCATAGGTCGAAATTTGAACTTGTATTTTAGTCCAAAACTAAGAAGGTTCGAAGCAATGGAGATGGTGATGGAGATGGAGATGGAGGGAAGACCATTGGCCTCTTCAAACTTCAAATCCTCCCCTTTCCCTTTCCCTCTCCTCTCTCGAGTATTCACTAGTCCCAAAACACAGACATATGATATTTCGGATTATTTTAGAATCACACATTTATGCGGAATTCATACATTTTGTCGTAAACTCTACGAGAATGTGTGATATTGAAGTGCTCCGAATTGAAGCATGTACCCTAATCCCTATGGCCATTCTCTTTGAGGAGTGAACAATATTAGATCTTCAAAAATGTGATGATACATAAACTCTCCGTACATGAAAATGTTCAAGAAAGAAAAAATAAACGGTCCAGATTCACAGTTAATTTCCTGAATCTAGATGTGAAAATGTGAATTTGAACATTTCATTTTCTTCTATTCACATTTTCATATACCAAGAGTCATATTGTACCACTCCTCTTAGATTTCTCTGACTTCTTTCTTACTCTCCTCAAATATTTTTAATTCTCGGTAGAACCAATCTCTCTCCCACCTTTTGGGAAGACTCTTTAAAAACAAGTCTCGATCCTCTCTTCCGTTTGCACCAAAGTCCCATAAAAACCCCCTCTCTCGAATCTCCGTCTCCATTTCCACATTACCCAAAAACCGAGCCGTCGAAATGGAACTGCCGGCAAATCCAATCCCAGCCGTTGTGCTCCTCCTCTCTTTACTCGCGGTGGCAACCCCTCAAGTCTCCGCCAGACTTAAAACCTGCACTATCACGTTCGATGACTTCAACAACTCCAACTCAAACACCGAGAAGTTGTACTTAGCCAGCAATGATTCAACAGTAGCCAGCGGCGCCCTCCATGTCACGCCGGAGTCCGACTACAGCCCACCCACCAACCAATCCGGTCGAATTTTGTACGACAAGTCTTTCAAGCTATGGGAAGGCCGAAACGACACTTACTCTGACCGAGTGGCGTCGTTTGACACCTCGTTCCTCGTGAACTTCGACCAAAAGATCGGTTTCCCAACCCATGGTGAAGGCCTGACGTTCGTGGTGGCGCCGGAGCTCATTCTCCCGCCGCCGAATAGCTTTGGCGGGTACTTGGGCCTGACTAATTCCACCACCGACGGCGACATTTCGAACCACATCATCGCAATTGAGCTCGACACGTTTCAAGAATATTTCGACCCGGACTCGAACCACGTCGGGCTTAATATAAACTCCGTCGTATCCAGCAACACCACCTCGTTGACCCCCACTCGGGTTTGAACTGGTTCCGCCCTATGGAACGCACAATTTCTTCAACGTATGGATCCAGTACGACGGTATCAAAAAGGTAATTAATCGATGGAACTTCATTCCTATAAGCACGTAAGTTCAGACATAGATGTTTAAAACCGCGTTCGATACATGTGTTTTTTTGGTATATCGAAAGTTGAATGCATGTTAGCTTCACATAATATACATATAAACCACCCGCATACTATTGTAGAGTGCGCTGCAAAAGAGAGAAACCAAGAGAGAGAAAGGTTAACTCTTCTGGGATTTGGGGGAGGGGGGTCGTCGCCTCCTCCTCTCTCCCCCCTACCTCTCCCCTCCTCTCCCTTTCCCCTCCTCCTCTTTCTGATCTCCTCTTCGTCGGTGTATTTTTTTACCTGTTTGAGAGCAAGAGATGCTAAGTTCGTAGTGACCAAGCTTCAGGTTCTCCGACCTCCAACTGGCGACCTGTGGGTTGGAATCGTCATGTCACCACCTTGTCTTCTCAAATCCAGCAACAAGTGTCTTTCGGCAAGGTAATAACGGTGTGTTGGGGTTTTGATGGGTTAGGATTTTTTTGCCTGTTTTCTTTCTTTTTTTTTTCTTTTGCCGGTTACTCTGGCTTTACCGGCTGGATCTTCCAGTCGAGATCTGTATTGGTCTGGTTTTCCTAAATTCGATGGGTGTTAGTGGTGGGAGAATAAGTCTCCATGGTTTGGCTCGTGGAGTGGGTTTGGTGCATAGTAGTGTGTTTGATATCTCGGAGGTGGTACACAGTAGCCATGGTTGCATTACTTGTCGGTTCACTGGCGAGTGCTGGTATCACAGTCGTGAAGTCGTTCAGATTTCATATGTGCTTTTTCGGGTTTGAGCTAGGGTTTTTTTTGGGATTCTCAACTATTTGGACCTAGATTGATTCTCATCTAGTGATTTCAGCAGTCTTGCTTATGCAGAGGGTGCATGTGTCGAGATCTTTGTAATTTTGGTTCATTCTTATATCTTTTGAAGGAATCTGTTTTGCCTTTAGGTTTTGTTGTGAAAGGAATTGAATGTGTTAAAAAAAAAAACAACTAGAAACAAAAATTCTACTGGTACAGCAAGGGCTGCACAAACAGCGCATACAATTTGCTTTTGGGCCAGTCTCGAATTCAACAAAAATAATCGGAGCTACTCATTTTGTTGAAAATATTTTGTTTAGGATTCCCATAAAAATCAACTCCATCTGATATCGTTAAGAGCATTTAACGTGCATATTTGTTAGCCTAAATTCTAAAGCAAAATTGGACGTTTTGTACCTTAACGATATCAAATGGAGCTAATATTCTACGAGAACCCTAAACAGAATATTTTGAACAAAATGAGTAGCTCTAATTATCTCTTGTTGGACTTGAGATGGGCCCAAAAGCTACGCGTGGTCTGTGGAGCGCACTTGTTGTACCAGTAGCAGCTCTCAACCAAAAATTTGTGACTGAATCTCAATCAGAATGGATATATGTGTCTAAAACATTTTCTTCGCCTTCTCCTTTTACTATCCTTCTTCCTTCCCTTGTCTCTTCCTCTCCCTTTTCTCCTCTCCCTTTCAATCAGGATGGATATATTTGTTTTTTTTTTTTTTTTTCTTTCAATCATTTTACAACCACAAGCATTTACGTAAATACTTACACAAATTCACTAACATTTACATTGGGGCCCACACACACTACACCTCCAATGTATGTGGAACCCACTAAATATTTTGAATGTGTATAAAATGTTTGTGTAAGTGTGTGTGCTTATATAGTAATTGTTTTTCATTTCCCTTGACCACCCCTTCTCCTCTTGAAGAATCGAGAGGCAAAAGAATAAAGTTGAGATTTGCAAGTAGCAACAATACACTTATCGAAATTTTTTTTATTTTTAGCTTTATCAAATTGTTTTTACATGAATCAACTTTTCAACATTCCCTACCAGATCATCCCTTTGCAGGCTCATTATAGTAGCATGTTTTACTCACGAAAATTATCTTCATTGCACATTCGTGGGTATCTAAACAAATCTTTTTTAAAGAAAAATATGTTGTTTTTTTTTTGAATAGCAAAAAAGAATTTTATTAATCTTTGAAAACAAATTTCAAAGATTAAAAGGATTCAAAGCATGAAGCACCAGGAACCAGAAGGAAAAAGTAATCACCCTTAGATGGTAAGAAGCCAACCAAGGCATATAACCCCAAAGAAGAAGCATCACACGCAAAACCCAACCAAGGCAAAAAGACACCTAAAACAAAACGCGCTCCTAAGATGACTAAGGACCAATCATTACACTGAGATTCCTGAACATACCCTTGCGCCATCTTCGTCTTCCGTAGTCAAGAATGTGCTTATTATATCCTTATCATTACCCAAATAATCGGCTCCCAAAATTTTCTCAATAGACCAAGTAGCCCTTGCCTCATCTAGATGAATCCAGTTTTTGCCTTCGGAAGAAACGGATAAAGCTGCAGTGGCAATCGTAGATCTAAACACGTCACATTTTTCTCCTTTCTTCCAACTCTATTATTAGCTTGAAGAATACCCAACATTTTCTCAACCGACTTCTGCTTCAAATTATCTTTCCCCTTTTCTTTAGCCTTAACAACTGGGTCGATGTCCACAACTAACTGGATACCATCAATAGATTTAACTTGAGCCGGGTTAAGTCCAACTACTTCCATATCTGCTTGATTTGGGAAACCCACTTCTAAAAGATTCCTAAATCCTTTATCAAACTCCCCAACATCCGAAGCCAAATTATGAATTGTTATGTCAACTCCCAACAAAGGAGTCATAATTAATCACCGGTGCAATTTCGCCATCTTCCAAGGCCAATATGATGTTGTTTGATATACAGTTAGATGACCTTGTTTACAAATGATCTTGTTGACGACTGTGCACCAATGAAATGAGCGATGTGGATCATCTAATTATTTTTGGTCTAGCTAGTATGCACATGTGGGCACACGCCCCTAAAAATTTCACATTTTTAGTTTTTGCGAAAAGTTCGGTTTGCGCCATTTTGTTTGAAAGCATGACGAAATGCTGTTTTGAGAGAGTCGCCACCCGGGTTTTGCGGAAAACACCCAAGAAACCGATTTTGAAAACGCTTTTGTTCACGTTTGTTTGATTTGAAAAGACTTGTAGACTGGACCGTCGTCACCTTCGATATCTGAGGTTCGGGAGCCACGTTACGAGAGGGGAAGGGTTTTATGGCACCCCTCTCGCCCAATCCGAAGACTGGTCTCTACTTAGGCATTTTATAAAACATTGGCATTTTTCTCTCTCTTTTAATCATTTATTAGCCAGTTAGGGCGGGGGAACAGTTAATGGGGATTAACAAATAACAAGTTGTATTTATGTGGCAAAATGTAATGTATGGATTATGAACAATGTATAATAGATTGAGAACAAGCACTTCTGTGAGTGTTTTGAACAAATCGAGTGCGGCCGCTCGACGTCGTGGCGCAGTTAACGACGCATGCATCGATTTGACTAAAGGCATGCCAAGACAATCGCGCCACGCCACCCACAATCGGCGACCGCAGTTGAGCTCAAACTCACAGATTCGCTCTCAACCCTCTCGGGCTCGGAATGGACCAAAGGCACACCCAGACAAAACCACGCAGCTTGATATAGCAAAGATATATACGATTCTGGTACAAAGAACAAATCAAACAAGAATAAACAGATCGAAAATCCCATAAACAGAGTGGGGATCAAACAGAAGCCCATACTAAATCAAGAGGCAAGGGCCGACTCATCGAGCTTTGGAACAGGTGGCGCACGCCGGTCAATGAAGACCGTGCGCCACTTGTTTCCCTTGTCCAGTACTTGGCTTTGCTTCATCTGGGCTCTGGAACAGGACCAGATGGATCCCAGGGGCCCTACTACACAGGTATAGCAGATAACAAGCTACACAGTTCTAAAATATGGAAAAGCAATAAGTTGGTTTTAGCATGCTTCAGGGTGATCAGAAAGAAAAGGAATTAAAATGAGGACGATCAGTGATCCCCACACTAGTCCTATCATGCAGCCATGAGTGGCGCACGCATGTAGAGGACTGGCGCACGCCTCTGATCTTCCTACAACATTGCTTATTTGCTAGCTTTGAGCCCAGGCATGGTATTGATTACCAGCCTGGGTTCTGCTGGCTCCCCTTAGGGGTCGAAACAGTTTCCGCAATAAAAGGTGATATACCTTTGGGAATAGGATGAAAGGTGGCTTTGAGCTTGAGCTTGTGGTTTGATGGATGGACAATGGATGAGAAAGGAGTACTGCTGATCAGTGGAGTGGTGTGTTACTTGCTTACTCTTTCAATGTATGGAAGGAGGAAACAAGAAAAAACTAGAGAGAGAGCTAGAGCATTGATGTTCTTGAACCCTTTGCAAATAAATGCAAGGGAGTATTTATAGACTGAGATGGAGGGCTGATCAGCCTGGCCTTAAGGCCTGTTTGGGGTGGCAAGAGAGGAGGGAGCCTCCATGCATTAAATGCATGAGACTTGCCTTGATGGAGGGTGTAGGAGAGAGGGGGAGACCGTTCTGGACGATGTAATCATCAGGGGGGCTGTAGCTCACGTCATGGCGGCCAGAAAGTTTCGGGCAAGTGGTCCCGAAAAAGGTGATTTGACGGGGAAGTAGTGGCGTGCGCCAGTGAGGAGCTGCGTGCGCCTGTGGAGTGTGCTTTGAAGCCCGATGACTGACACGTGGCAAGGAACCAGCGTGCGTCAGTCGATAACTGGCGTGCCGAAGCAGGGTTTTGCTGAGGCCATTTGGTTCTGGCTCGAGGGCTTTGAAACAGGTTCGACAATGGTTTAAAGGAGTTAGGAAAGCTCGAAGCTCAAACGCACCAACAATCCCGGACTGTTCTTGACCTTAATCATCATAGGGGAATCAAAAGACCGTAAGTAAACTAATCTGGACAGTCCAAAATAGGGTGTCTACAGTAGCCCCCCTTTGACGGCACTTGGAGCACCATTGTCTTGGTACAAGTAACGTCAAAGGTTTTCTAGACACCCTCTCAAGGCTATCCAGAACAGAACATTCGAGTCAATGAAAGTACAGAACTTTAAAGAACCTGGTTGATTGAATTGATTGGATGATTGAAGTTGAACGGATAAAGCGGCTGCTTGCTGGGGACAATATGGATGACATTGATCGCCACTTGATTGAAGTTGAATGGACAGAGCTGGCTGTTACGGAAGGCGGACTCTCCTGGGGATAATCTTCTCTCGGAGTCGTTGACTTGAGATTAGACAGCTAGATCGTCGTTGACTCAAATTTGGACGGACAGATCGTCGTCGATTTGAACTTGGACGGGCGAACCGTCGTTGATATGAGATTGGACGGGCGACCCGTCGTTGATATGAGATTGGACGGGCGACCCGTCGTTGATTTGATATTGGACGGGCGAACCGTCGTTGATTTGAGAGTGGACGGGCAAACCGTCGTTGATTTGAGAGTGGACGGACGAACCGTCATTGATTTGAATGATACAGGTCATTGTTGCTGGGATCAAACTATCTTTGGCCCAAAGAGATCCAACAATCACGGGTAGGTCGTGTCAGGCGGGTTTAATTCCATCTGTTGGGAATCAGAGCCAATCTCTTTATCAAAGACCATCCGAGGCAGAGCAATAAGACTGTTGGAAAATGCGCTTGAGGCTAGACTGAAGTAGAGGTAGCCGTTGGGGGCGGGCCAAGGCAGACTCTTCTGGGTAAATTGTTGAACGAGCGGACTGTCGCTGGTTGAATTGATAGGAAAGACAGGCGGACCATTTCAAGATCGTTACACGCTGTTGGGAAATAAGGATGGGTGTACCATCATTGAATGTCGCGGCGGACTCTCCTGGGGAATAATCAGTTGCGAACAAATCATTGCCGCGTGGGATCAAACTTTCTTTAGCACAAAGAAACTCCAACAATCACGGGTAGGTCGCGTCAGGGAGGTTAAATTCCATCTGTGGGGAATCAGAGCCAATCTCCTTATCAAGGACCATCCGAGGCAGAGCAATAAGATCGTTGAACGATGCGCTACTTTTAGACCAATGTGGACCAGGATAAGCGGATGGTGTTGTAGACTGATTGGACAGGCAGACCATTGTTGTGGATCGGTCGAATGATATTCTGATCGTCATTGAGGGTGTGAACGCGGACGATATTCTGATTACCGTTGATCGGGGTGATGACATGACTGATCATCATTGAAAGACGACATGGCTGATCGTCGGTGATGACATGGCTGATCATCGTTGAGAATGACGACATGGCTGATCGTCGGTGATGACATGACTGATCATCGTTGAGAGGACGACATGGCTGATCGTCGGTGATGACATGGCTGATCATCGTTGATTTGATTTGATTTGAGAAGGACGACATGGCTGATCGTCGGTGATGACATGGCTGATCGTCGGTGATGACATGGCTGATCGTCGTTGATTGATTTGATTTGAGAAGGACGACATGGCTGATAGTCGTTGATTTGATTTGATTTGAGAAGGATGACATGGCTGATCGTCGTTGATTGATTTGATTTGAAGGACGACATGGCTGATCGTCGTTGATTGATTTGATTTGAGAAGGACGACATGGCTGATCGTCGTTGATTTGATTTGATTTGAGAAGGACGACATGGCTGATCGTCGTTGATTTGATTTGATTTGAGAAGGACGACATGGCTGATCGTCGTTGATTGATTTGATTTGAAGGACGACATGGCTGATCGTCGTTGATTGATTTGAGAAGGACAACATGGCTGATCGTCGTTGATTTGATTTGATTTGAGAAGGACGACATGGCTGATCGTCATTGAGTTGATTTGATTTGAGAAGGACGACATGGCTGATCGTCGTTGATTGATTTGAAGGACGACATGGCTGATCGTCGTTGATTGATTTGATTTGAGAAGGACGACATGGCTGATCGTCGTTGATTTGATTTGATTTGAGAAGGACGACATGGCTGATCGTCATTGATTTGATTTGATTTGAAGGACAACATGGCTGATCGTCGTTGATTGATTTGATTTGAGAAGGACGACATGGCTGATCGTCGTTGATTGATTTGATTTGAAGGACGACATGGCTGATCGTCGTTGATTGATTTGATTTGAAGGACGACATGGCTGATCGTCGTTGATTGAGTTGATTTGAAGGACGACATGGCTGATTGTCGTTGATTTGATCTAAGTATCCCAAGGAGAGATTACCCTTAAAAATAGCATGGATATTGGTGAGAAGGATTGCTGTTGGGGAAATAATTACAACCGTGGACAGATAGACCGGCGCTGCTGGGGATTAAACCTTCTTCGGCACAAAGAAACCCAACAATCACGGGTAGGTCGCGTCAGGGAGGTTAAATTCCATCTGTTGGGAATCAGAGCCAATCTCCTTATCAAGGACCATCCGAGGCAGAGCAATAAGACTGCTGGAAGATGTGCTAAAGGCTGGACTAAAGCAGAGGTAGCCATTCAGGACGGACGAAACGTCACTGTAGAGCGATTGAGCAGCTGCTTTCGATACTGGGTTAGAGTGCTTTGGCATTTGATAGATTTTTCCTGCTTTCAACATTTGACATACAATATGCAATGACATGTATACTGAATTGAATGCGCAAACTAAAAATGCAGATGCAGACTAGGGCGGCTTCTAGACGATGACGACCTAAAATCACCACTGCCACAAAAGCTATATAGAGCAACACTGCCACTTTAGCCCCAGCTTAGGGATACGAGAGTATTAGACAATCAGCAGCCGAAGGTGTGCAGTTGAAAGAGAGGTACATAGAAAAGGGTGGCTTGCGCCGAAGAGTCTTTAGAGACTCAAAGGAGAAATCTAAGAGAGAGAGAAACCTCATCGGTGAAAGCCTCCTCAAAAGGGAAAGATGGGAGCGGAGCCCCAGGTACTTCAAGGAGTCCAGGAGTGACGACAACGACGAGAACGAGGCCGAGCTCTATCATTGAGGACTACCACTGAGCTCTTTTACTTTACTGTCCTTTGCTTTTGAGATTTGAGCCTGCGTGCCCATGTAGATAGACTTAGCAGCGGGCCACCGTGTCCTAGTTGACATTAGCAGGGGAAGCATGGGCCTGTGCGCCCCTTGATTTCTGGGCGGATGTGCCTCGTAGATATGGTTTTGCTTGGGCCGTTGAGCCTTGACATGCGTGATGTTCCACCGTTGTTTCATGGATGTTGTTAGTAGCAAATAAAAGTTGCATTTTTTGGTTTTATTGATTCTCTTGATAATAGAAAACCTAAAACCAACTACTAATATCCAACTTGCATTGACGAATGACCTGAGTTGACAAATAGACCTGCGTTTATGTACGAACCTGCCTAGCTCGAACGAAAAGGAACGAAGAGTCCCAGAATAACGCGTAAGCTCTTTGACACATGAAATATTGGGCATTAATGAGCCCAAACTCGAATATCCCCTAAACAGGTGAAACTGACACTTGCAATGGACTGCACGAAATGATAAAATCGAGAAAAAGTATTCCGAAATGACAATGGATTGAAAAACTGGAAAAATGTCCCAAAAATGGACAACAGACGCCAAAGATGACTCATATAAGTCCCGGACTGAAACCGACACCCCCGTACAGTCACATTAGATCCGTATGACGTGTATGGTATGACAAAACTCGGCAAGAGCCCTTAAAACCAATTCGAGGCACCGAAGCCTTGGTTTTAACTTGCAATACCCCTGGAGGTCCGAAATCTTTGTTAGGCGCGATGGCTGCCAACTGTTGTTTGCTACAGGAATTGAAGAAGCGCGCGCAGGTTTGAGACCAATGCGCATCACTTCGAACAAATGTGCATGAGCCTCAAATTAGCAGCTAAAAAAAAGCCGCTGCAACTGCGCAAACTAGACTCCGTTGGTCTTTAGAATAAACTGTGAGCCGTTAGGCCTCGCAAGCATTTTGTTCTGTTTTTCACGCTTTAACCTTTTTTTTTTAAGGCTTTTATGCTCAGCTTTGAAATTGAAGTAGTAGTTTGCATTAAAGTTGAAAGATGAAAGGTTCCCCCTTCTGATTCTCCAATGAAGTTTTGACTTTGTTCTCGACTCTGCTCGACCTTTGATGTGGACCCAAAACGTCAACCCTGGATCAAGTTGATAGAATATGACCGGGTCTCAAGGTGAGACTGCCTACGTATCCCTTTTCAAGGAATCAGGTCAAAACGTAGTTGAGGCCAAGGTTCACTCGTGTGTTTTACCTCTCCTTTTACGCTCTAACTTTTGCCTAGAACCACCTTTTCAGGTTTTCGGTCTAGCGAGCTTTCGACTTTTTGCCTTTTTATTTTTACCTAGACCGCCTCCTCAGGTTTTCAGCCTAGCAGACTGCTCTAACTTTTGCTTGGAACCGCCCACCCTTGTGGTTTTCGGTCCAACGAGCATCTCTTAGGGATAGTAACGCTTGAATTGATCCAGGTTGACTAGAGTGTTGAATTTGTTGCCGTTGAGATCGATGAGCTTAGGAGCATCCTCAGATAGGATGGTCTTGATAATGTAAGGCCCAGAGCGCTTCGGCGGGAACTTCCCGCGTGGGTCAAACAACGGAGCACGGATTTCCTTGGTGACCAATGTATCGAATTTTGTCGCCGTAGAGATCGATGATTCTTGGTTACACCCTTAGATAGAGTGGCTTTGATAACACAGGGTTCAGAGTGCTCTGGTTGACATGCCTCGCTCCGGGCTGGTTTGTACAGTTCCCTTCTTTGTACTTGGCGGAATGCCGCTGCTGCAGTTTTGAACACGGCATGGAGCCCCGAGCTTTTTGAGCTTTTGCTTTACATGGTTTGGAATCCGGTAGCAAATGGAATTCGATGCTTCTTTACCTCAGGATCAACGTCAGGCGTGTCTTTGTAAAACCATGCCAAAACATTGATGAATTTTCCAGGCGTGACTACACCAAGTGTGTTCTTTGTGAAACCATGCCAAGACGTTGATGAATTCTCCAAGCATGTCTGACCGAGCGCAATGCTCCTTTAGGGACTGGATTGAGCCAATTTGAACCATTCGGGGGTCTACCTTATCTTTCAAGTTTATTGAAATTACTTCTTCTTTTAGTAGGCTGAGTATGCCTTTCATCTTCCCTTTCGGCGAGGGAACACATTTCCTTGGGAATGTTCCCATCGAAATCTATCCCTTCGTCGTCAGGGTCGACACAGTTTATTCAAAAGTCAGCGAAATACTTAGAAGCAGGATAATGCATACCACAAAAGCACCAGGGTTTGCCAAATTCAAAAGAAGACACAAACTAAAATAGAAGTTACGGCATGGAGGGCCAAGAGGCACAAACTCCGACTCAGAGCTGACTTAGACTCGACCGACTCTGTGCCAGACTCAGACGCGTCGTCAAAGCAAGTTAGACGCAGTTTGAAAATGCAATATTTAAAAGCTACTTTTAACTTCAGCGATGAGAGGGGTAGAGCCTTCGAGCGTGTTGGGCCCAAGCATCAGCACTTTAGCTTCTTCAGCATCTTCGACCAAACCCACTTGGGAGAATAGCAACTCCAAATTCCCTTGAGTGAAAGACCTCTGCCAGTCAGTCTTCTCCCTTGATTGAATAAGTTTCCTCTTGAATTTCTCCTTTGAGGACTCTTCATCACTGTCAGTCCAGGTGTCGGGAGAGAAAGCCTCAATTGCACCACCTAAAGCCACCAGGTTAACCTCAGGTTCGGATGGGATAGATAGGATTGGTTTGGCTTGATTTGCTGGGATAATATGGAGAGTTGGGTTGAACATGGTGGAGTTAGGCTTGATTCGAGTGGAGATGAGGGATATCTGGTTGACATGTGGGCTGAAATCATGTTGAGGTATGGAGTTGGAGGTGACATTGGCCTTTGATGCGAGTGGGGCTGGGATGATGCCATTATCAATGAGATCTTGGATGGCATGTCGGAGGCGGTAACAGGCGTCGGTGAGATGGCCAGGCATTTGGTGGTAGGTACAGAAAAGGTTAGGATTGTGGGAAGCCGGGAATGTTCGAGGCGAAGGAGTTGAAAGGAGTGGCTTGATGATCCCAGCTTCGAGAAACTTCTCATAAACTGAGGACAAAGGTACAGGGAAGTGAGAGAAGATCCTTGGTCGGGTTCTGCAATTAGGGCGAGGATTGGCGGAACTTTTACTCACTCTACCGCTGTATAGCGTTGCGCTATCAATGGAACACACTCTTTTGGGATTGGGCCGGACCTTGTCAATGTGCACGCCTTTCCGTTCAACTTCGATTTTGGGCAAGGATTCAGCATCCTTCTCTGGGTGGACTCTTGCCTTACGGAATTCAGCTAGATCTTTGAACATGTCTTTCGTGCAAGGCTTGATTTCGACCGGAGGAGTGTGGTAGGCTTGAGGATGTTCTTTGACTAACCCCATATCCGGTTGCAGGGCTTTGGAGGTAACGAGGTCAACCAGTCCCTGGACCATGATCATTTGTTTGTCCATCTTGAGACCCAGCTCCTCTACAGCTTTCTTCAGCTCAGCCAACTCTGTTCGTGCTGCATTGATGGTCGAGGAAGGTAATATGGCTTTGGATGTGCTGGTGGTGCCGCTGTATTTGATTGAGTGACAAGCCTTGTAAGCCTTTGCAAAAGCCCCAGTAGACACTCCCAAGTAGGTTTGGCTCTTCTCTTTGGTGCAATAGCCTAGAGCTTTGGACAGCAAAGTAAATGAGAACTCAGTGATGTTCCTGCAACAGTTAGAATGCAATGCACACGTAGACGTCGTCGGTGTCCTCCTAGACTCTACAACTAGCAAACAAGTCCATCTCGCGAAGTTTTAGGACGACGCTGTGATCCTCGGATTTCTTTTCGACAGTGTATCCTTGTTTGAATCGACTAAAACTAAGAGATGTCAAAACAGCCTAAGTATCCGGCTATTCCATTCTCAAAGTTTCAAAATTTGAAATGGAACAACTTGATACGGATGTCGTGATACCATGACCAAAGTGGCGTAAGCAGCACTGTGCCGGAGCCTTGAATGGTGTAAGTGTTTAGCACTTGTAACCGGAAAGGTGGAAGCATCACGTCATGCCTCTTGTTGTTCCTGGATTTCTGTTTGAAATTTTGATTGGGTTTAGACAAGGACTTAGGAAGTCCCGATTTTTCGAAGTCTCTTTGACTCAAGGAATTTTGAAAGGTTGATAACGTACATCATCAAAAATGCACGACTCGTCATCGGTCCAAACGGCGTCCTAATAGGGACGAGATAGACTTGCCAGACAGACAGACCTAAAAGCCGCCCTAGCATGCTCCTACGCAAAACGGTATGGATGTATGTACAGACATGCGATACGGAAAGCAATAACACGTAGACAGTTTATGGGTGTTAGATGCAAGTAAATCCTACCCTGCAGGTTCCTGTCTTAGTTTGAAAGGTTCTATTGCTTTGTACGCATGGAGAGGCCGGTTTTGGCTTAAAGGGGTTCCTCCGACTAGAGCCGCGGTATACCTCCCAAAACAACGCGTCCAGCAGAGCCATGGTCGAACGGTATTACGACTCATCATCGTCCAAGGTTGTTGGGCGTTCGAGGACCCCGGGCTCCAGTAAACTGTGCCGGTTATCCAAAACACCTCAACGGGGCTAAGTATCACCGATGCAAATGTAAAGCAACAAGGAATGATTTTAAGAGAGAGAAATGCAACGTTTTTAGAAAAATGCCCTTTTTCAAGCTTGGCTCACTTTTATTAATCAAAATTTGGAGAAAACGACACAAGCGAACAATAATAAAAGCCCCAGTTCGGATTGGTCGGATGTAGAATCCTGTTACGTTACCATTCCGTTCTTCAAGAAAGTCACGTGAGCGCATCGCTTTTGGAGACTTTTGAAAATTGTTTCAAGTATGTATTAATTTCCAAATTTCAATTAATGCAATGTCTCCCCAGCAGGGTCGCCACTGTGGGCACACGCCCCTAAAAATTTCACATTTTTAGTTTTTGCGAAAAGTTCGGTTTGCGCCCTTTTGTTTGAAAGCATGACGAAATGCTGTTTTGAGAGAGTCGCCACCCGGGTTTTGCGAAAAACACCCAAGAAACCGATTTTGAAAACGCTTTTGTTCACGTTTGTTTGATTTGAAAAGACTTGTAAATTGGACCGTCGTCACCTTCGATATCTGAGGTTCGGGAGCCACGTTACAAGAGGGGAAGGGTTTTATGGCACCCCTCTCGCCCAATCCGAAGACTGGTTTCTACTTAGGCATTTTATAAAACATTGGCATTTTTCTCTCTCTTTTAATCATTTATTAGCCAGTTAGGGCGGGAGAACAGTTAATGGGGATTAACAAATAACAAGTTGTATTTATGTGGCAAAATGTAATGTATGGATTATGAACAATGTATAATAGATTGAGAACAAGCACTTCTGTGAGTGTTTTGAACAAAGCCGAGTGCGCCGCTCGGGACGCCGTGGCGTTATCGACAAGATGCAATCGATTTGACCACATGCCAAGACAATCGCGACGCCACCCACAATCGGCGCCGCGGTGAGCTCAAACTCACAGATTCTCGCTCAACCCTCCAGGCTCGAATGGACCAAAGGCACACCCAGACAAACCACGCAGCTTGATATAGCGACATATATACAAGCATGTGGTACAAAGAACAAATCAAACAAGAATAAACAGATCGAAAATCCCATAAAAGAGTGGGGATCAAACGAAGCCCATACTAAATAAAGAGGCAAGGGCCAGCTACTGGAGCTTGAACATGTGGCGGACGCCGGTCAATGAAGACCGTGCGCCACTTGTTTCCTTGTCCAAGATTTGGCTTTGCTTCATCTGAGCTCTGGAACATGACCAGATGCCCAGGGGCCCTACTACACAGGTATAGCAGATAACAAGCTACACAGTTCTAAAATATGGAAAAGCAATAAGTTGGTTTTAGCATGCTTCAGGGTGATCAGAAAGAAAAGGAATTAAAATGAGGACGATCAGTGATCCCCACACTAGTCCTATCATGCAGCCATGAGTGGCGCACGCATGTAAAGGACTGGCGCACACCTCTGATCTTCCTACAACATTGCTTATTTGCTAGCTTTGAGCCCAGGCATGGTATTGATTACCAGCCTGGGTTCTGCTGGCTCCCCTTAGGGGTCGAAACAGTTTCCGGAATAAAAAGTGATATACCTTTGGGAATAGGATGAAAGGTGGCTTTGAGCTTGAGCTTGTGGTTTGATGGATGGACAATGGATGAGAAAGGAGTACTGCTGATCAGTGGAGTGGTGTGTTACTTGCTTACTCTTTCAATGTATGGAAGGAGGAAACAAGAAAAAAAACTAGAGAGAGAGAGCTAGAGCATTGATGTTCTTGAACCCTTTGCAAATAAATGCAAGGGAGTATTTATAGACTGAGATGGAGGGCTAATCAGCCTGGCCTTAAGGCCTGTTTGGGGTGGCAAGAGAGGAGGGAGCCTCCATGCATTAAATGCATGAGACTTGCCTTGATGGAGGGTGTAGGAGAGAGGGGGAGACCGTTCTGGACGATGTAATCATCAGGGGAGCTGTAGACTACGTCAGGGCGGCCACAAAAGTCTCGGGCAAGTGGTCCCGAAAAAGGTGATTTGACGGGGAAGTAGTGGCGTGCGCCAGTGAGGAGCTGCGTGCGCCAGTGGAGTGTGCTTTGAAGCCCGATGACTGACACGTGGCAAGGAACCAGCGTGCGTCAGTCGATAACTGGCGTGCCGAAGCAGGGTTTTGCTGAGGCCATTTGGTTCTGGCTCGAGGGGTTTGAAACAGGTTCGACATTGGTTTAAAGGAGTTAGGAAAGCTCGAAACTCAAACGCACCAACAATCCCGGACTGTTCTTGACCTTAATCATCATAGGGGAATCAAAAGACCGTAAGTAAACTAATCTGGACAGTCCAAAATAGGGTGTCTACAGCACACTATATCCGTAAGATAGTACTCCCTTCATCCTAAATTGTTGATTTTTTTTGGGCAGTCGTGTCACTAAAATAATTAATTGTATATATTTCACAATTTATAATGTTTTCTATGATTTCGAAATCTTTGTTTAACAAAATTAATTGAGATCTACCAAATACGATCGTATTGAATATAAAAAATATTGTAAATAAAAAAATATAAATAATTTTTTTGGAGGTCTCGTGGAGCATGAGCAATATATAAAGGACGGAGGGAGTATAATGTTTAAATTATTTTCTGATTGAATGAATAAAGAAAAACCAAGCAAAAATATTTGGAATAAAGTATAGTTAAAACAGAGAGGGTTGATAGGGCGTGTGTCTAAAGAAAGACGAATGACTCTCGAACAGGTATGTTTGCCCAAAACTCAAAGACTGCCTGGTGCACTTGTTCTCGCACATTTTTTTACTAACATGCAATTTACTATTGTTTTCCAAGGAAGGAGACCCTAGCTTTATCATACTAAAATTTTCTTAATTTTGACCAACAAAACGTAAACAGTTCATCGCGGTTTACATGGCTAAACAAGCAAGCCCAACGGATCCAACTCCTCCCAGACCGGATACCGCGATTCTTACTTCATATCTGAACCTCAGAGGGGTCGTGAATCAGAACTCGTATTTCGGGTTTTCGGCATCCACGGGCAACTCGGCAGAAATCAACAGAGTTTTACGGTGGAACTTGACAGTGGAATACTACTATGACGTAAATTGTGTGGAGATTGGCCTTATCGTCGGGATACCAACGGTGGTACTCATACCGGCGTTGCTGGTTTTGGTATGCTACTTCCGAAAGAGGTGGTTATCACAACGATCGGATCAGCAAATGTCGAGAAAGGTGAAGAGAATGCCCGGGATGCCGAGGGAGTATCAGTACAAAGAATTGCAGAAGGCTACAAACAATTTTGATGAGACGAGGAAGTTGGGACAAGGTGGGTATGGAGAGGTCTACAAGGGGTATTTGGCGAATCAAAAGGATTTGGAGGTTGCGGTGAAGATGTTCTCTCGAGAGAGTTTGAAGGGTCAGGATGATTTCTTTCAGGAGCTTACAATTATCAATCAACTCGGGCACAAAAACCTTGTCCCATTACTGGGTTAGTCCTTTTTCAATCCTAATCCTTCCCCTTTTGGCCTATATTTCAACTCATAATTTGTTAGATAGTAGCATGCAATTATGTCCAACATTTAATGTCCTTGTACAATGGAAGGGTTTGTCCCTTGTACACACAATATTCATACGCAAAAACATCTCTATCTCTATTACAGGATGGTGTCACAATCACGGGAAACTGCTGCTGGTTTATGACTACATGCCTAACTGCAGCCTCGACAAACACCTCTTCAGAATCGACGATGCCAACAGCATGCCGTTGAGCTGGAATCTCCGCCGCAAGATCATTATTGGGGTAGCCTCTGCCCTCCACTACCTCCACAACGAGTACCAAAAGAGGGTGGTCCATTGCGACGTCAAGTCCAGTAACATCATGCTTGACGCCGAGTTCAACGCCAAGCTGGGAGACTTTGGCCTTGCAAGGGCCCTAGAGAAAGAAAAAACCTCGTATATAGGATCTGGGGACGTTCGTGGAACAAAGGGGTACATGGCCCCTGAATACGTGTACACGGGCAATGCCACCGAGCTGTTTGATGTATATGCTTTTGGTGCAGTTCTGTTGGAAGTGGTTTGTGGTCAAATGGCCGGGACCCGAATTGGCACGCACCCGTTGTTAGTTGATTGGATCTGGGCCTTGCATCGTGAGGGCCAGTTACTTGAGGCAGTAGACAGTAGGCTCGGGGAGTACTATGTTGCAGAGGAGGCCCAAAGATTCTTGCTTATGGGTCTGGCCTGTTCTCATCCGATAGCAAGTGAAAGACCCAAAACTCAAGAAATTCTTCAGATGCTATCGAGCTCGATGCCTGTGCCCTGCGTGCCGTCATTCAAGCCGCTTCACGCGGTTGCACCTGTGCCGATGTTGGAGGAAGACATCATTCCGGCCATCACCACCGACACGACGTTCTTTACGGCTGTGGATTGTGGATCAGGTTCAGCACCAGTGGCCATTAACCCACAAATCCAACGCCCAGATAGTGACAGCCACATTTATATCGTTTAAGTTCTCATTTTTCCTGGTCTTTCCAACAAGCTAGTTGTTAATGTTGGAATAAGAAATCAGAAGATTTCCAACCTTCTCTCTTTCTTTCTTTTTTTTTGGTTTATGCATGTATTTACTCTGATTAATTTGTTTATTGATCATAGGAGGGAGAAGAATGAGGGAATTGCTTGTACATTTGGTACGTAGGTGGTGGTGTATAAAATTACCTTTTGTTGTACTTATGTTTCTTTGTACTAAACAGGTCTCTTTCGTTAATAATAAGTATTTGCTTACACGTACGTAGTTGTTAGAAGTCGCTCTTCTGTGTAAAAGCCAAAATGGTATTTTATTTCCTTTCACTTCTCTTTCTCATACTCCCTCCGTCCCTTTTTTATTGTCCAGTATTCCATTTTGGGTTGTCCCTTAATAAGTGTCCATTTTGTAAAGTTAGTGGGTAAAAGTTGGTGTATTGTCTATTTTGTCCCTAAAAGTAGATTCGTTTTTGAAAAATAAGTGAGTAAAAGAGTAATGATGATGGGTAAGTAGGGAAAGTGGAGGAAAAAGTTGATGTGAAAGGTATAATGATGACGGCTTTTTAATAAGTTGGAGTTACGAAGTAAGACACTTAAAAAGGGACGGAGGGAGTAATAAGTATCAGGGTGAGTTTTCCTAAACTTAAAAGAAATTAAGTTGGTTTTATCCTTATTTAATTTTTTTTTTCACATTTATTAGTTTTTCGTCCAACTTTTGTAGATTATTGATTCGTCTGGACTAAAGGAATCAAAAAAGCAAAAAAATTTACTTTTATCCCATTATTTTAAGAAATAACAACTTTTTAGCGAAATAAATGGCATAATTAAGTTGACTGTACAACTTTTTAGATCTGACGAGTACTTGGGTCTGACTAATGCCGCCACCGACGGCAATGCGTCGAACCATCTTATCGCTGTTGAGCTCGATACATTTAAACAAGATTTCGACCCGAATTTGCACCACGTCGGACTTAATTTAAACTCCGTCAGTCTTAACATGACCACTCAGCTCGAGGTTGAACTGGTTGGGCCCCTTGGAACGGGGTATTACTTCAACGTCTGGATCGAATACAAAGGAAACGAGATTTGATGGAACTTCGATCATTCCTAGAATTCTGCTATAACCACATATGTTCGGACATGGATATCAAAAATTGTCCGATACACATAAAAAACTACACGCATTAACAACTAGTATAAATTTGTGACTCAGGTGGCGTTGCGCTAAGCATTTTTTGGGCTTTCCTTATTTTGTTCTTTTTTTTTTCATTCGTTAATTCTAAGTATTTTTTTTGGGCTTTCCTTGTTTGTTCTTACACAAATCTTTTTCGCATTTGTTAGTTTTGTGCTTCACTTTTTTGGTTCGAATAGAAGAGTAAAAAACTATGATTTTTACCAAAATATTTTTTGAAATATTCAAGATAAATCACAAAAAGCCCAAAAAACTAACTTTATCTTGGATATTTCAAAAAATATTTGGATAAAAGTCATAATTTTTTACTTTTCTGATTCGTCTAAATCCGGATATATACATGTGACTAAAACATTTTATTTTCCTTCTCCTTTTATTACCCTTCCTCCCCCTGTCTCTTTTTCCAGTCTCTAAATCCGTCCAACTCTCTGTTGGATGCTTATTTTTAGTGTTTCTCCCTTTTTTCTTCTTCGTCCATCGTGTGCTTTCAATATTCCCCCTCGATGTAACCTTTCGAGATTAATAAAAGTTTCTTTTGCCGAGCAAAAAAAAAAAAAAACGTTGTAGAACTTGACCTTTTTATTTTGTCCTTATTCCAAAGAATATCGAGTCTGCTTTTTTATTTTTCTTGGATAATTCCAAAAAAATTTGGTAAATGTGACAAATTTTTTACTTTTCGATTATCTCATGGAGACGAACCAATTATTTATAAAAGTACGGCGAACTACTAAAAACTCAAAATTTTTTCTGAATAAAGAGAAAATAAAAAAGTCAAGAACTACAACTTATTGTTTAGTGGAAACAAGACCTGAATGAAAGATTGAGATTTGTAAATAGCGGCCATAGAAAGTCTTATATACTCTTTAGGTTCGAGAAGGTGGCTTCTCCTCCACTCCCTCTAATCGATTTTTTATTTTTTTTGCTTTTTAGACTCCTATGATTAATAGAGAAAACTTAACATGACGAATATCATAAAAATTCAGAAGAGACGAAGAAAAATAGCAAAACAATAACTTGGTAACAAGAGGACTTATTTTTTCTTATCGAACAAATTTTATCACTAGCCTTTAACATGAATATAACAAAATTCAGAAGAGACGAAGAAAAATAGCAAAATAATAACTTGGTAACAAGAGGACTTATTTTTTCTTATCGAACAAATTTTATCACTAGCCTTTAACATGAATATAACAAAATTCAGAAGAGACGAAGAAAAATACCAAAATAATAACTTGGTAACAAGAGGACTTATTTTTTCTTATCGAACAAATTTTATCACTAGCCTTTAACATGAATATAACAAAATTCAGAAGAGACGAAGGAAAATACCAACACAATAATATTGGAACAAGGGCGCTTATTGTTCTTACCGAACAAATATTGATTTGTAGCTTTATCATATAATTTTTTTACATGAATAAACTTCTCAAGTCTTACGAATCATCAGTCCGGATCATTCCTTTGCGGGCTCGTTATGACTTGCATATTTTATTTCATGAAAACGTTATTAAAAAAATACTTCTGATGTTAGTCGATAATTATTGACATCTAGTGAAGATGAGTTTGTTTATAAATAATCTTCTCGACAACACCTATGAAATGAGTGATTTGAATCATCACATTTTTGGTCTAGTGTGTATACAACGTTTAAAATTATTAAGTATAGTTAAAATAGATAGGCTGATAGAATGTGTAGCTACCTAAAATGAACAAATCATTTTGAATAGCTATTTTAACCCAAACTATATAGAGATTGGTGCACTTGCTCTCACATATTTTTGTTAGCAATTTACTACTCCATCTGTCCCAAATTGCTAGTCATTTTATACAATTTTGGACCTCTCAAAAACTGCTGTATTTTTAACTACAACTTTTTTAAAATATAATGTTCCTTGATAGCTGTTGATATGATTGAGTGATTAAATAAAAAATAAACTGAAGTATTTGAATAAATTACTGTTAAAATAGAGAGGTTGCTATAGTTGAATCTCTTAAAAAATAGCACGCGAAAATTTTTGCAAATCTAGGCCTCTAAAAACATGCATTTTTTTTTGGTTAAAAAACTTAATTTATTTTTTTCACAAATCGAAATATTATATCAATAAGTTCTTTCAAGTTGTAAAAAAAGTATTAAATTTTTTAACGGAAAAAATACTTCTTTTTAAAGGCCTAAGCTTGTAGACCGGACGTTTATTCAGGCACGGAAGGAGTATTATTTGTCTTTTCTTTCCACAAGTTCTAGGCTGAAAATTATTATACTAAAATTTTCTTTTGTTCATCAAAATATAAACAGGTAATCACGGTTTACCTTGCTTGACAAGCAAACAAAGAACCTTCCCAAACCCGATACCGCGAACTCAACATCGTATTTGTGTTGGAAAGCGGAAGCGGCACAATTTCATGCTCTGATCAAACTCTTATTTATTGATTTACAACAAAGCACAAATATATAGCTTATGGGGGAGAACCCCCATCTGGGTTGCTCCCATGCCTCACTCTCTCTGTTTATTTTCTCCTCACTCTTTTCACATACAAACTCACTACACTACTAGGGAAACCCCCTATGGAGGGTCCGTTCCTCTCTCCTCTCTCTATTGCTACTTTTTTTCTCTGGCTCTACCCTTAGCAAAACATCCAATTCATAGCTGGAGGCTTTTCTCCCAGCATTTAACACCACGCATGCCTTAGCTATCAAAGTCAATCTTTGGCAACACTTATTGAATTCAAGCCAATCTCTTTCTGACTTCTTTGGCCAGCCACCATGCCTCCAAACTAATAGTACCGAACACATGTTTTTTATTCTCAATCATGCTTACTTTTGATAAGCACCCAATATCGTAGATGATTGGTGCTCCTAGTCCCGCTTTAGGATGTTTATCTTATGTTTCTTTGTCGTTTATAGTGATTTTGCGCGTAAGGCTATCTGTTGAGTGTTTCAGGTAATACGCGAATAAGAAGGTTTGTTTTGGTGTTTTGAACTGCCCTTGAGGGCAAGCGAGTAGGCGAGGCCTTGAAGAATTCAGCCATCGGGGCTTGAAGATGAAGAACCGTAGTGGCCGAAGTGTGCCATGGGCCGTCTGGTGTCAAAACAAAGCCCAAGAGCTGGAATGCCAGGAAGCAGAACCGTATTGATACATTTTTCGGAGTATTGATACGGCTTCAAAACAGAGAGAAACCCAGCCTTCAGCGTATTGATACGTTTCTCGGAGTATTGATACCGCTTCAAAACAGAGCAAAATCCAAGCTTCAGCGTATCGATACGATTTTCGGAGTATTGATACGGGTCCGCTACGGGAAACTTTGGAATGCAACCAAAACAGAACCGTATCGATACGGTTTTCAGAGTATCGATACGGAAGGCTTACCGACTTACTTTTTGTTAGATTTTAACTTTCCAAAAGTGGTAATTTTCCACTTTTTGGATATTTGTCTGATATTTTGGAGGAGAGAGAGACCCTTTTGTATAAATACCTATCCCTCTCTCCCTCCTTGTCTATCTAGGGAGTAGATAGTTAGATTTAGGCCCAAGTATTCCTTTTGCTTTCTAGGAAACTCCATTAATGTTTTTCAAGTTTTTCAAGTTATTTCCTTCAAGAATTCAAGTAAGTTTAAGTGTTTTAATGTTTTCTCAAGTATTAATGTTGTAGCTACTACTTGGATCTTCGTATAAATCAAGGTTAGTTTCGTTTTCATCGGTTAATCATGTTTACTTTTCCAAGCATAATTTCTAGTCTTTTAGCTATGTGTGAGTAGTTAATAGGTTTGGTCATGGGGTGAGATGCTCCCTATGGATTAGTCGTTCAAATGGTTTCGTTTAAACTTTAGCTCAATTTCAATGTTTTGAATGAATTAAACCCATGATGTCTAGCTTTGATCATGGGGTCGGTGGCTTCTTTGATCAATGAAGTCTATCGCCTTATGCTACGTGCTTGATTATCCTATGCGTGCGAACGATCCTTTTTCGTCTCTCACTTGCGTTAAATGATTTCAATTTGAATTAGAGCATTGAATTGAGTTACAAGTAGTCTTCAGCCTTTAATACTTCAAGTGGAATCCGGACGGTTTCGGTCCACTTATTAGTTAGATGAAGAAACCGTTTGATGGCTAAGTCGTGGGTAAATCAATCCCTTTGACTAGACCATCTCTAATTTAGTTTAATTCCAAGTTTAAATAGCGTCATTCAAATCGAATACCGAAGTTGGCAGTCTTAAACGCTGGAAACCTTACAATACCTACAATCCGTTTAAGCTATATTCGAGCTCCCTGTGGATCGACTCGGACTTTCTCGCTATACTATGCAAATTGTTAGTCATGGTCCGGTTTATAAATAATTGAATTTGACGGCCGTTTGGTAAATTTCAACGACTACCGAAAGGGTTGCATCAACTTTTCATCATCCCCCTTAAGCTTGATTCCCTTGTTCAGTGCGTCTGTCTCGTCGTCTCGACACCTTGTCTCGCTGGACAACCTATGTTGTCAATATTTCCGTCTTATAGGAACAACCGTCTGTTGTTTGTACTGTTCGGCTCCCTCTCATTGAGCCTCTTCAACCACTCTGTTGGTTGATCTCGTCACACAAGTAGCATGTTGCTCCTTGTTCCACACGTCAAACTTTGGTCCGAACATAGCTTGAACCGCTTGGTGGCTCAATCCTCGTCATCTCGTCTCTATAGCCTATATCTTGTCTATGTTGACCTCCAACAATCACGATTTGGTCGCGATTCTCTCGTACTGCTTACCAAAATCTCATTCGTCTATGTTGGCCAATAGATCCAGATGTCCTGATCTCGAGAGAGAGAGAGAGAGAGAGGGAGAGAGGGAATAGAACTATAGAATTATGGACACCACACTACACTGGATGCCCCCCAATAAGGAGGGTAAAATTGGAAAAATTGGGCAAATTGTGGCAAGCGAAAAATTGATTCTTTTTATAAGAGGTTAGGATAACGAGATAAGCGAGATTATGACCCCAATACTAACAAGAGTTTCCTCCTTTATAAGGTCGTTTGATATCTGTCAGATGGTATCAATTTTTTTTGGGCAAATTTACAAAAAGAAAAAGCTCAGCTTTAATTGGGGTCCCTGAAAGTGGGTGGTGGGACTGAGAACTCAGGATTAGTTGAGATGCACGTATATTGACCTAGACACCTGAGTTAAAAAAATATTAATAATAAAATAACAAGAACACCTACATGGACCAGTCCGATAAGAAGTCACCCGAGACCTAAGAGAAGGCAAGACGCCAACCGCACACAAAAAAAAACCACAAAGACCAGTCCATAAACTGATAAGAAAACCCCAACCGAACCAACTTAAGAACTGATAAGAAACCCCAGCTGAACCAATTCACAGAGTCGGAGAATTACTACTATGTTCTGGCCCAGTATTTATGTTTTTTTTTTTTTTTTTGCAATACTTGGTGTTCCGGGCTAGTACTAATACCGCGCTAGTATTTATGTCGCAATAAGATCGTCTTTTGATTTTAAAGAAACCTTTGGACACACTGAGTAGAACATCAGAAATTCAAATACTATGAATAGCCGTTAAGCCGATCAAAAAAATTGAACACACTGACATGCACACACGCAGTTTGCATTTGGCTAGGTCTGAAATAAATCAGAAAGACTACTGGTACAGTAGTACGTGCACAGACAACGCGTACAGCGCGCTTTTTGGCATGTCTCGGGTTCAAGAAAGATAATCGGAACTGCTTATTTTGTTCAATATATTTTGCTTAAGATTTCCATGAAAAATAAGCTCCATCCGACATCGATAAGAGCGTTTCCAAAACTTCCAAAATCGCTTTAGAAGTTAGGCTAAATTTTGAAGTGAGTTTGGACGTTTCGTAAATGCCTTATCGATGTCAAATAGAGCTGATTTTTAACAAGGACCTTAAAAATAAAATATATTGAACAAAATAAGCAGTTTCGATTATCTTTTTTGGACTCAAGATGGGCCAAAAAGTACGCTATACACGCTGTTTGTGCGCATACTTCTGTACAAGTAGCAGGCTTATAACCTATTTTTAGCAATGATCCTCAAAGTGATAGCGAATTGTCAATTTGATCCTCAATTTACAAATTGCGTCTATTGTATCCCCAATGGTTACAATGCCCATTTAAATTGAGCTCCTCAGGTGTAGGTTTTCGCTCTTACCCTTTCGTCTTTTTAGGTTGTGCAAGAATGCACTACTGAGATGAGATCTAGATCGTTAGATTGCCAAACGAATGGCTCAGGTAGTGCACAACAATATTTTTTTTTTGAACGGTGAAAAAGGATATTAATCCGAACAACGCCCAACAAGGCCAACCCCCAAAAAGAACCAACGAAACCAAAACCACAGGAAAACACCCCCGCACACCCACAAACAAAGACACCCCCACCTCCCACTCAGAACAAGACACCCCACCCACCCAAAAACCAAGAGAGCTAGGCTTGCCCTGCCACTTTGTCAGCATTGTCCAAGTCTTCAACTACCATAGCTGCAAATTTGCTTATGACTTCATCCTCCTCACCATCATACCCCAAACCCATGATCTTGTTGCAGGTCCAAATTGTTTGTGCTTCGTCCAGAATTATTTTATTTCTATTAATAACTCTATCTGAAGAGATAGATGCAGAGAGAGCTAGTGCTGCAACGGCAGACCTATAAACCGCACACTTTGGTTTGTTATTCCTATTCTTGTTATTAAGGGAGTTGGCCCTTGTACGGCCCAAAATATCATCAATTGTCTTCCTCTTCTTCTTCCCTTTTACCCCATTTATGGCAGCTTTGATTGGCGCACAAAAAGGTTCATTTTCAATTCGGAATGCTTCAATATGATGTTCAGGAATATTCTCATCCTCATCATTTTCCCCTCTTAAATTTTCAGCAATTACTGGATTTTCCTTAACTGAATCCTCGACCCAACTCTCTTGATTATCAACCAAATTACTTAGGCTTGCTCTTGGAATCTGAATGCACGTATTCAACCTTACAAAAGTAAATGGGTCCAAATTGATTTTGAGAGCAGTGTTGTTTGCTGCCATCTCTCTCATATTGATGAGCACCTAATATTGCTAATATTAGGTGCCCTAGTCCCGTTGTTTGTAATTTATTTATGTTTTATTTACGTTTTTAACTCGATATTGCACGGAAGGTATTCGTTGAGTTTTGTAGGAGAATCGTGCAATTAAGGCATGACTTGGTGCCAAGTATAGCCCTCGAGGGTAATTGAGCAATCCGAGGCCGAGGTGCTGTGCCACCAAGTCCCAGAAGTCAAGTGAAGTTGCCTCGGAAGATGCTCGGAGGTACCAAGACAAGATGGCAAGGGTAGAAGACTGTGATTTGCCATTTTTCAGACTGTTATCGATTACATTTTGAAGAGTAATCGATACCCTTGCATCTCCTTGGTCCAGGAATCCTCCAGCTTTAAAGGTATCGATTACCATGGGTTGAGTAATCGATAACGTTGGTCCAAAGTGGAAAGTTATCGATTACAAGGGGAAAGTAATCGATACTAGTGTGCTATCTTGGTCCACAAATCCTCCAGCCTTAAGGGTATCGATTACACATCACCAGAGGTATCGATTACATTGTGCTCGTGCAAGGAAAAACATGAAGGTATCGCTACCTTCAGTGGAGGTATTGATTACTTCACTGCCAGGAGATATTTTGAGGCTGACTATTCCAACTTTCCTTTTATGGAAAGTTTCCATTTCTAACTTGGTTTTGGGATATTTTTGGGGCCTTTTGGTCCAGATTTTGGCTGATTGTTTTAGCGTATTTGTAGCTTTATTGGCCATTATTGGCCATTATGTACATCATACAAATTTCTAGTCTTTTTATGTTTAAGAGCTCTAAGTCCTTTCTTTCAAGTTCTAGCTATCAATTCCTTTGCAAACTCAAGTAAGTGTTGGTTGTTTGTTTAAATCTCGTTTGTTAAAGTTGTTGATACACGTTGAATCTTAATAGAAATCAAGTTTATTTTCAAGTTTATCGGTAAATCATGTTTTCAATACTCGTTATAATTTTTAGTCTTTTTCCGATGCGTGAGTAGTTAATCGGTTCGGTCTCGGGGTGAGGCTTGCTCTATGAATCCGTCGATCAAATGGTTTCGTTAAAACTTTAGCTCAATCCCAATGCATTGAATGAATTAAACTCATGATATCTCGTATTTGATCATGGGATTGGTGGCCTCTTCGATCAATGAGGTCTATCGGCCCATGCTACGTGCTTGATTAATCGTACGCGTGCGAACGATCCTTTTTCGTCTCTCACTTGCGTTAAATGAGTTCAGTTTGAATTAATACATTGAATTGAGTTACAAGTAGTCTTCAGCTTTAATGCCTTTGGTGGAATCCGGACGGTTTCGATCCACTCTTTAGTTAGATAAAGGAACCGTTTGATTGGCTGAATCGTGAGTAAACCGAGCTCTCTTGACTCGACCATCTTAGTCTATTTTCAATCCAAGTTTTTATCGTCATTTCAAATTAAATCACCAAAGTTGGTTGCTTGAAAGCTAGAAAACCTTTTTATTACATCTATTCCAAATTCGCGTAGTAGATTTCTTCGTGGGAACGATCCGGTCTTACCGGTTTATATGCTTGCAACGACCTAGCCCTTGCTTTATTTGGAGGGTAGGTTGCGGAGTTGAGCACATATTATCCATGACCTTTCCACTTCCCCAAGCTGATGCCTTAAACCCCGAAGAAGGATTAGCTACCTTATCATTACGTCCTTGCATGTTAACATTTATTAGCTGTAAAGCTCTCTCTTCTACCCTAATATCCTTTTCAGCTTCCACATTTGTTTCTGCCACCTCCTCAATAGTTTCCATCTCATTTTCCAAGTCAACTTTGTCTACATCGAAGTCGAACGATTCATCATCCCCAGGATCTGCCTCAACTACGGCCTCCTTATTTTCACCATTTACATCCTCAGCCCCATTATTAGATGAATTCTCTACCATATCCTCCACGCTGGCCCCCATCTCTCCTTCGGGCTTCTCCATAGAATTTGAAAGCCCCACAGTTTTAGCATCGCAACCCTTATTA